>CM074722.1:112888228-114088228 GCA_037306005.1 Rhinophrynus dorsalis
TAGAGATGTATATTGAGAGAGAGAGAGAGATATGTATATTGAGAGAGAGAGAGAGAGAGAGAGAGAGAGAGATGTATATTGAGAGAGAGAGAGATGTATATTGAGAGAGAGAGAGAGAGAGAGAGATGTATATTGAGAGAGAGAGAGAGAGAGAGAGAGAGAGAGAGAGAGAGAGATGTATATTGAGAGAGAGAGAGAGAGATGTATATTGAGAGAGAGAGATGTATATTGAGAGAGAGAGAGAGAGATGTATATTGAGAGAGAGAGAGAGAGATGTATATTGAGAGAGAGAGAGAGAGAGATGTATATTGAGAGAGAGAGATAGAGATGTATATTGAGAGAGAGATGTATATTGAGAGAGAGATGTATATTGAGAGAGAGAGAGAGAGAGAGAGAGAGAGAGAGAGAGAGAGAGAGAGATGTATATTGAGAGAGAGAGAGAGAGAGAGATGTATATTGAGAGAGAGAGATGTATATTGAGAGAGAGAGATGTATATTGAGATGTATATTGAGAGAGAGAGATGTATATTGAGAGAGAGAGAGGGAGAGATGTATATATAAAAAAGGAAGGGGGTGAGGATTAGTGAATGAAATGTATGGTATAAGTTAAAGAATCCTTGTATACAAATATACTCTGATTGTGTGTATTTTTGCCGATTGCTATATCTGGCACTGGGATCTCCTAGTTTCATAAGTTAAGTATTCCACCAACACTTGAACATAGCCCATTCATCTTCCAAATATTCCACCAACACTTGAACACAGCCAATGCAATCTTCCTTCTGCTCTGTTTGCCTCAGTATCACTCACCCTCTTCACTGCAAGGGTGGCTATTCCCAGCATGGCAGCTCCTCCCACACCGAGCACCAGTCGAGCATTGGACAGGACAAAATCAATAGCAGTACCAAGGCCATTGTCATCCTTCTTGCCTTTTTTCTCTCCTGCTCCTGCCATGCTTTCTAGGTGAGGAACACACATAGTAAGCCACAGTACAAAACAAAACAAAAACACAAAAAAAAAAAAAAAAAATTCACAATGGGCCTTATCCATTACCCTGAGAAAATCAACTGCACCACAAGTTGTGGTGGGGAGGGGGTGAGGGATAACAATTCCCAATGATTTAACCCTTTGAATGCTAGAGAGACATTCAGTGCATTGCTACACAATGTGTTGGAGTCCTAAAATTTAAACAGAACCATGTTTAAATCAATGGGAATTTGCAGAATTTTCGTTTCATATCCTGTGGTGCAGGTGTGCACAGAACTGCACTACTTAACCTTGAAGGCCCAATCTATTCAACAGCCAGAGATCCGAATTCAATAAACACATTATACTTGAAAGTAGGGCAGGTTTCCCAGCCAGGAACTGTTCAGTTGAGAATGAGAGTTGCCAAGTAATGGCCCACGCTAGAAACCGCTAGACTTACTGTGGCTGGTATTTACTAAGGAACAAATTGTTACCCCTTTACACACAACCAGATCAATAAATGTGGGTTAATTTTAAAAACTTCTCATTAATCAATAGAATTCCTCAGTTGGCCTGGACCAAGTCTTTAGATTCTAGTGACATCTCCAGAACTGCACTATCTTTAGCAGGCCAGGCAAGTGACCCGATTAATATTAATGGAAAGGCACCACAGATCAGACATAAATGGATACTAGGCATGAAGTCTCATAATTTTTACGTGCGTTTATTCTTTTTCTCGTGTTTTTATATGCAGGATTCTTCTCTACAATTTATTCACAATCAGCATAGAAAAAGCTTCCCCTTCTCCATGGCAAAACTTTGTAGCTTGTAAAATTGGGTGGTAAGTATGCTATTACATGCAGTGGTTCCCAATCTTGTTCTCAAGCCTCCCCAGTGGTGCAAGTTTTCTAGATCTCCTCTCAATTACAGGTGAATTAATGAGTGGCTCAGTCATTCTGACATACTGTGCTGTGCCAAGGATAAAGTCACATGCTCAGCCGAAGATATTCTGAAAACATGCACTGTTGGAAGGCTTGATGACAGGTTTGGGAAACACAACATTAAAGGAAAACTAAACTTGTATAAAGACTTTAAACCTAAAGGGTCTGTTTCTCTGATTTTAGCAACATGAGTATCAGCAGAACACAAAGGATGTACAGAGTCACACACAAGAGTTTCAGCAGAAAAGAAAAAGATCATCTCTTCCAGAGACAAAGCCATTAGAAGAGAGACAATCTTCATCCAATCCCACAGGAATCAGAGGTGGATCAGGGGAGTGACTCATAATTACTTTGTTTTAAGTTGTTACCATTTTTGGAAGGGGCAAGTTGTTCCTTTATAAACTTTTTTTTTTTCCTCGTCTTTATTACGAATGTGACTACACATCTAGCCTAAGCCAATTTTATACCTATGCAAACAACAAAAGGATAACTCCGCATAAAGCCATAATTTTAAACTTGTTTCAGCTAAATTTGTAATTCCTTTACAGTGAAGATCATTTGTGTTTCTAACCTCCTATACATGAACACCATTTCTTATTATATTTTTATATACAAATAAGGATCCTGCAGTGTGGTTTTGGAACATACAATAGTATAAATCAACCTCACAAATCAATTCACAACTCAATTAGATGGGCTTATAATGCCATACATCCCAATTGTCCCTCTTTAGGAGGGACAGTGCCTCTTTGAGACCCAAATACATCTGTCCTTCTTTCCCTCCCCGGTGTCCCTCTTTTTAGGAGATTATACTGTGCGGTGTGTATACAAATGTATCATATTACTCCACTGCAATAAAACGCACATGAAGGATATATGTGTTTATAAATTAGTCTGTGCAAATAAAATACTTTGGTGTCGCTCAATCATTTATTCAGTTACACAAAGAGCTGTAAATAGGTCATGAAATAACCTAATTTTGCCCCGCCCACCAGTCCCACTCCCAGCAACTCCATCTAAAAACAAGTGTCCCTATTTGGCCATTTGAAATGTTGGTAAGTGTGTAATATAGACAGCGTGGAAGAAGCAAGGGAGATCGATTTTTAGAAATGCAGAGATGTACAGTAAAGAAACACAAGGATAAAAATCTAGGAGAGGGGAATGAGAGAGGATAAATAGGGGTGAAAAATCAAAAGCCCAGGAAAGAACTTTCTAGAACAGCAATTCTCAACTAAGGTGCTATGGCACGTCTGTATTCCCACTTAGAATGCCCTGTTTTTCTATGAAAGCTTTGCGAGAAAAAAAAAATGTTAAAGTTCCATTTCTAATGTATATTCATGGAAATTAGTATGCACAATATGATCTGTGTTGTCATTTTGAGTGTGATACCTAAGAATAACTATATATTTGTATAGTTTCCCCTTCATTAAGTACTTGAGAAATCACCTATAAAATGCCAGGAGTGCCCTGAAGATTGTAGTTTGGGTGTTGGGGTGCCTTAAGCAAAAACGAGATTGAGAACCAGTGCTGTAGAACATATAAATCAGTATAAGTAGACAGGCACAATCTGTTAAGGCTATCCCATGTCATGGGTTGTCTACGTGAACATCTTGTGGTTACTATTTGTGGAGTGCTTCAGAGAAGGAAATTGTTGATATGTAAAACAGTAATGCAGATCACGCTGACTTCTGGTACTCCTAGTTATCGCATACATACAGCCAATATTTACAATAACCCTTTAAGGACTGAAGGGGTGTGCAACAAATCTTTTTGCAATGAGTTGCATACAGCTTGGTTCTTAAAGGGTTAAGGTTACAAAAAAAAAAAAAAAAACATAAAACAAAAAAAAAAAAAAAAAAAAAAAAAAAAAACCCACAGCATAAGTTAATGTTTAACAACTGTCACATTTACCTGCAAAGCTTTACTGGATATACTAACTGACCACAGTTTGGGTGTAACTTGTTACACCAGTCCACCAAGCTTGGTCCTGAGAAAGAACTGGCCTTTCTCCAGCTGCCTTTCCTTGTCCTCCAGCCGTGTCAGACTTTGCTGTTTCCTAAATTCCCGACGCACATATGAGGCATAGAAATCACGGTCTGTGAATTGCAGCTGGCGCCCCTGACGCAGAAGAGCACGGTACAGAGTCAGGACTGCCTCGCGGGACCAGCCTGCCATGGCAGGTGGGAGCAGAGAAGAGCTGGCCAAGCCAGTCTGAGGATAGACCATATATACATAAACGGTTAATTCAGATTAGAGGTCTAAAATCAAAATGCATTCATACAGTTTTTGGAACCTTGAATTTGTGATGCCATTTTAGCACATTCCATTTCAAGACGCAGCATAGAATTGGGAAAAACAATTATATTGTATGAGAAATGCATATATGAAAGTCGTGCACTGATTAAGTTAACTGCAGAAAATAAACTGGAGCGTTGAAAAAAAACAAAATGAAAATAGGAAAAAACTAATATACACAATACTAAAATTAAAAAGAAAAAGCAGGCAAAGAGAAAGAAGGGGGAGGGGTTAAAATAACAGGCACATTGTGACCAAGGGCTCAGGGCCTGCAGTGTTGCTCTTGCGTTCGACTTCATACCATGTTACTGGAGGCACTGCATTTCTCATTCTTTGTGTCTAATGTGTAAAGGCAACATGGTGCAATTCAGTTATAAAATGGGGTATAAAGCTACCCCCCACTAATTTAAAAGGGACTTTTAACCCCAACTGAGTTCTAAAGGGGGTCTCCAACACATCTCTTTGTAATAAATTAGGGAACTCTAGCATTAGCGGGTTAAAAGTCTATCAAGTTCAATGGGGAGTTTGGAAAACGTTATTAGCCTTAAGACAATGTTTCCTATATGTATTATCAATCAATGACTATCTGGTACTGTAGTGACAATATATACACTGTCATACAATATTATAGGATATGGCTTAATCTAGTCAGATTAAGGACAAGCAAAACAAGGATGGCTATTAACAGTACACCAAAGCCAAACATTAGATGAAAAGTCTCTTTTCCCTGATACAGGCGTTTCAAAGAAAGAATACCAAATGCAAAAGGGGGACTAAAATACGGATCTCCACACAGTCAAGTCTAAATGGTCAATTTATAATTTTTAAACTTCCCAAAGAAATAGTATTTCAATATGTGATTTATATGGTTAAACCAAAGGATAATAATTTTAGGAAACTTTGTCTTAAGACTATTATATTTTGTCTTTTAATTTTCACTGGCCATATTAACATTTTTGGGACAGTGATAAGTGAGATTTATTTGTACGCATTTAATATTAGTCTCCAATAAAGAACATAACTACTTTTTTTTTTTATTATTATTATTGTGTTAACTAGGAGTGCATTTTAAAGGGATAGTAATGTTTCATAATAAAAGAAGCTCTAATTAATCATCATAGTATTTGGACTTTGGAGAGTGTTATTTCAATTCTGTCAGAGTTGTAGTACAAGAGTAATTCAATGACAAAGTATCCCCCTCTCACCCCTTTTACTGATGTAACACTGCTCATCCAGAGCAGAAGGCAGGTGCCCAGGTAGATTGCAGAGAGGGACAATCTTCAATTAAGATAATGGAAAAGTCTGAAAAACTTGTCAAGGGGGGCAGGGCTTTCATTGTTCTCATAGGAAGAAGATTGACCCCTGCTGTTATCTGTCTGGTCTACGGACTGCATTCCACATCTGAGAAGAGATGGCTTACACTAGGTAAAAGGGGCGGGAGGGGAAACTTTGCTTGTGAATATCTCTCAAACCATAAAGGTTTGAGAGAGAAGACATATCGTTCTTCATGTTTTTTAATGCCTACAAAATAAAATAAAGATAAAACGAAGTAATACTATCCCTTTAAGGTAATCTCTCTCTCCCCATCTGTGGGGCTATTTCTGTAAATATTGACTATATTACCTATGCACAAAATAACCATTACAATAGATTAAGAATTAACCAGTATTACAAGGTAGTGCAGTCTATTCATTGGTTTCCTCAAATCATGTTAGAAATGTCTCCAATGAATTACTTAGTGAAACTGTTACCTTGAATTTTCTTTATGTATTTGAAAACTTTCTTTAAAATTGCCTGTGTCTCCCAGCATATTCATAGTTTAGGAGATATTCACACTTCTTTCTGGGAAAAGTGAAAATTTCCTGGTACAACTCAATGCTTAATTAGTATATACAACATCACTGAAAACCTTAATTAGCATATGAAACATCACTGGTACTGCGCGGGTAACACAATTCACATGCAAGTATGAATATCTCCTCACTGTATATTTGCTGGACTTTTAGCTAACATGACACATATGCAGTTTTTAAAGCAAACTTAGGCCCACAGTGCACTGGAGACCTCTCAAGCACTGAAAGAGTTAATAGGAATTTGTTCCCTATGGTGCAGTTTACTCCAGAATAATTTCAATTTAGCTTAATGGAATTTTTAAATTATTATTCCATACATCCATATCAGCAGCAATACTGTTCCATTTTGCCATATTTAGTTTAACACTAATAAAAAGAGATTATTAAAAACCAAATAAAACAAACACATTGTATTTATTTGCAGCAAAATATTGGGTATATACACACACATATATATATATTATATACACACATACATATATACTCAAACACATTTTAAAGTGAAATAACAAGAAACATCCCTGCGGTGGGTGTAACCTTGCTATACTGAGCAGGAAATTTTTTATTTTTACAATTTATATCATCAGGGGCAAAAAAAAAAGAACTCATTTACCTAGGCATGTGCACAACACAGAGCAGTCAAGCTCAAATATATATAGTTTATATCTCAGTTTTGTCCTCACTTGCAGTACACTGTTGGAGGTTTAAAATCGGAAAAAAAAAACAGATAACCTGTGTCCTTCACAGTCCATTCAGCTGTATTAAAATCCACTGTTTGAGGGTAGGGGTGTAACCTACAAACAGGCTTATTAAACAGATAACTATACACAGACAACTGCAGGTATAACTAAAAAAAAAACAAAAAAAAAAAAAAACACATACTTGGCTGCTGTATAAAATACATAGCTAGAAAAGGTAAACAAACTAATAGATGCTTATTCCTAAATTACATTTCCCTTTTAAAGTGGAACACTTTATAATGACTAAGGTGATTTTAACAGGAATTCAAAAACACATATGTTTATGTAGTTAAGTTAGCTATCCTTTAAGAAAAGTAAATTCCTAAAAATATCCCATCTGCCTAATATGGCCAGCAAATTCTAAAGGACCATATGAATTGTACCTTTGTACAAAAAGCAACATATCTGATTAGCTATGGATGTCATGACCAAGATAAGGTAAGTGGGTATATATTATTAGCAAGTGTTAAGTCTCCTTAAAAATCATAGTCTGATGCTTAGCGTTAGTTGTTAGCCAGTACTTTCTGGTAGGAATCAGCAGTGCGAGGGAGAATGGAATGTTATTATCTAGGACACGACAGTGCCTGCAACCACTGCCTAATGTGACAAAATTGACAAAGCTAAGTATTTTGTAGACTACAGTTTTAAACCTTTGAGCGTCAGAGGGGTGGACAACACATTGCAAAGCAACGCGTTGCATACCTCTCTGCCATTCAAAGGGTTAAATGACAATCGAATGGCAAATAAGTGATTTTGAAAGCTGTTTCAAGATCACCTAAATTGTTAATTCTGCTTTAACTACCAGTTAATATCAAGGCTTTCATCTGGGCTGCTACACGTTCCAGTGTCTGACACTTTCCAGCACAGTTTGTGACTTGCCCTTATCAGATAACTACTGCAGAGTTCAATGATAATTTCTGCATTAGCGGAGTCAAACAATGTCTAACTTTAACAATCACGACTATTAATTTTTCACTAGTCGGCCAAATCGTCTCGTGTTATCCAATGACCTATGTGTAGCAAATCGTAAACCTTTCTATATCAGATAGTATCAGCTATTTTATAACAAAAAAAATCTCTAATAACTCAAATTCACGATTAGCCCTTTAAGTGCGAGGGAGATACCGAACGCATTGCGTTGGATACCTTTCTGGCACCCATAGAGATGCACCTCTTGGGTGCCAGGCCGCTGCACACCACTGAGTCACTCAAATGGGTTAAGGATAAAAAAAAAACGTAACACTGGGTTTGGACACACAACCAACAGCAATATACTATCAAGGACTTCCATGAATCAGTGCTCACCCTCATACGGATTTCTAGTAATCGATATTCTAAAACCACTCCGAAACTGCTTACTACTTATCTCCTCTCAGGGTCGCCGGCAATGTGGCGGAGTGTCCGGTGTCAAAGAAAAGAGACTTCCGGGTTATGATACCATAGAGAACGACTGAAAGAAGTGAAAGTAGTGGCATCTAGTGGGTTCTTGGATTCGAAAGAGGATGAGTGGGACACGGTATTTTAAAAGAAAGTGGAGAAAACCCTCATAGCTTAATGCAGTATAGCACGCAGACATTTTGTGTATAACGATGTGTGTGTATATATATATATATATATATATAACGTATATGTAGAGATGAACATTTATATTAGACCGCAACATTTTTAATTTGAAACAGAGAAGGACTTAACCCTTTAAGGCCGGGAAAATCTGAGGTCGTTTTCCCTTAAAGACCGGAGCAATTCTGACCTTTCTGACTATGTCTTTGTTTAACAGTGTTTTCCCTTTAAGTCTTTTATTCCACCCCCATAGATTATATACTGTTTTTTTAAGCACAAATAGGAATTTATTGTGATACCCCACTTATATGGATAACCCACCATTTACATTATGAAAATTAAAAAAAGGTAAAAGAAAAGTAAAAAAAACACACCATTTTTGTTTTTTCTCTTGGGATCATTGGGCACAAAGGGTTACGTTTTTATGGAGCTTGCATGAAAAATATGACCGGTCAGTCATACCTACAAAATGCTCAGTTTAAAGTGGCCACTGTCCCCCCTGGGTGAAAATCTCCATGTCCCTTTTTACCACCCTATTTTGTCACTTTTTTTATCCCTGACATTTGGCAGTGTGTGTATAAGTGTATTACATCGCTCTACAACAATCACACTTCCAAAATTGTTTAATGAGATTTTTTTTTTATATATATAAAAAAAAAGTGTGTTGTGTTTAAAAAAAAAAAAAAATATATATATATATATATATATATATATATATATATATATATATCATTGCAGGTCAAAAATTGACCTGCATTTAGCCAGCCTCCTGCACCAGCAGTGAAGGGTTTAATACCCCCAGCTGCTGTATTTTTTTACCACTAGGTGTCTCCTCTCTACTTCTCTCTCCCTTATTTTGATAGCAAGGGAGACAGAGGTAGAGGAGACACTTAGAGGCAGCATGCTTTCTCAGAATGCCGGTACATGTGATCGCTGCTATGGCGATCACATGAACCAGCACAAGCAAAAGGGCTGAGACTGAACGTCCTGGTCTCGGAGCGCTCAGTCTCAGCCTGGAATTAATGATAGCAGTGTGCACGGAGGCACGCTGCTATCATTTAAGCCATAACGGTCCAGGACCATCATGGGTCCTTAAGGTTATAACAACCCATGATGGTCTAGGACCGTCATGGGTCCTTAAGGGGTTAAAACCACTGATATGATGTTGAAAGGAATTACAACAGAAGATAGTAACGTTAAGAAGTACAGAAAGATGAGTGCAGGCAAAGGGGGCAGTGGGGGGGTTATGTGACCCACTGGGAGGCGTACACTGATGTACACAGCCTACAATTGAATTGGTGCTACATTAGTGATTCCACAGAGTTTAAAAATGACATGGAGCAATCCAAGTGATACCACATAACTATCCTTTGAATCAGAGCTATGGTAGTGATGCCACCAAATTTGCAGTTGAGATGGTGCTATACTAGTGATACCACAGAGCATACACCATACCTCCCAACGTTTCATATGTCCAAAGATGGACACTTTAGTTTTATGTGGTATTGCTGGGGGCCTGGTTGGTAGAAGGGGCATTACCGAGAATTTTTAGGATATTTCCGGAAATACTGATGCCTCTTTGTGTAAAAATTAATTATTTAGAAAAAGAGCAAAGTATTTTATTTAAACAGACCAATTTAAAAGCACGTGTACCTAATTTTAAACAAACAATGTGAGTTTTTTTGTTGTGGAGCAATGTGGTAAACTAATACACACCACACATGCTGATCTCCTAAACACAAGGATCCCAGGATGGGAAAGGAGGACACAGGGATTTGGGTCCAAAAGAGTGGCTGCTCCTCCTAAAAGAGGGGCACTTTGTAGATAAGTCAAAAGTGATAAAACCAACATCTGTCCCTGAAAATCAGAGACTGGTGGTGCTATTTCTATTGAGAGAAAAGAACCAAAGTCAGTTAATCAGTTTGATTAGTGGCCATGACTCTTATAGACAGAAAAGCTGTTATCTTATCTCAGCCCATTTATCATCAATGGGATCTCTGGAATAGGCAGGGTTATCCTCTCCCTCTGATCATATGTAATATATTTCAAGCCTCAGAAAACAAATAATTTTTTTTTTTTTGTAATAAAATTTTTTATTGAAGAAATGTTTTTTTCATATTACAGGACTGTAGGAATGCATTATTAAATGACATCAGAATGAGATAATAAAGTAAAATATATAAGAACAATCTCGTACAGGTATCTCTAGTTACGGCAATGTGTTAAACATTGATACAAAAACACACTTCTGCTCGTCCTGATAAAGGGATAGACAGAAAAAGAATAGAAGAAGGAAGGAAGTCATAAGAAGAATCTAGGGAAAGAGTCCCCATAGACAGAGGAAAGGAGTGGGGGCGGGGGAAAAAACAAAAGGGTAGGGGGGGAGAAGGGTAGGAGGACAGGTGGTATACACACTAGCTCAGGGGCTTCCCCCCTCCCACAGCGACCTGATAAGTGCATACATATCCATACGGTCAGTGCTAATATAATGCATCTGCTCCATCGCCAGATTATGAGACACAAGTTGCCTTAAGTGAAGTCTAGTCGGAACTTCCAAGGATTTCCATGCCCGCGCCAGGAGTGTTTTTGCCACGAGCAAGATCTGCCCTGCTAGTATTCTCTTTGGTCGGGTGACTGGGGTTGGAAACATATGGAATAGAACTAATTCCTGCGATCTGGGCAAATGAACCTTAATGGCAGTGTCCACTACTTCCAACACCCTTTCCCAATAGGGAAGCAAACTTGGACATGACCACCACACATGGAGCATGGTACCCACATCCTCTCCACACCTCCAACAGGTAGAGGGCACAGATGGATAAACACGAGCCAATCGGGCAGGGACCATATACCACCTATAAAGTATCTTCCTAGACAATTCCAAATGATTTGTACAATGTGAAACTTTTGAAGGGAAGTCCGACACCGCATTCCAGGCAGAAGCAGTCATGCTGCGACCCAACTCCCGCTCCCATGCCACAGTAAAGGGCAGCTTCTCCTGAAGTCCATGACATGTCCAAGTACGGTAACAACGGGATAAAGCACCCCTAGAAGATCTCGGTTTCATGCACAGCTTGGACAAATCATGAAGCTGAAAGGGTCCCCGAGGCCAAAGCTTGGAAGATGACATTAAGGCATGGCGGAGTTGTAGATACTTATAAAAGTCAGACCTCAGGAGGCCAAACTTGTCTCGAATATCCTCAAACTGCATCAGCGTACCTCCAGAGAGGAGGTCTTCCAAGCTCCCTACTCCTGCTGTGTTCCAAGAGGTGTAACTTGAGTGAGGAATCGTCAATTCCAGGGTACGGAGAGGGGTGGCCGGAACAAACTGTCGCAGTTCAGGGACCATGCGAGCGCATTCGTCCCAGAACTGAAATGAGAGTTTAGTGCTGAGTAGGTGAACTGACACTGCCGGGCGATGCCGACTCGATAACCAAAACAAATCACACACCCTGAATGGGTGGACCTGGGCATCCTCCAAATCAACCCATGCAATCTCCCCAGAGCTTACATGAAACTGTATGTTCTGAGCCATTCTGGCGGCCTTATAATATAGCGGGAGTGATGGAATCCCCAAGCCCCCGGATCTAACTGGTAAGATCAGCCACCTGTTGGATACCCTAGAACGTCTTGCCCCATGAATAAAGCGGTTAATTTCCATCTGAACCCCCTGCAAGAAAGACTGCGGGATTGGAATGGGCAGCGTATGAAATAGATACAAAAATGTGGGCAGGATAGACATTTTAACGGCCGCTATTTGCCCCAACCAAGATAACATCAGTGATGACCAGCCCAGAAGTTCTCTCCTGAGATCTCCCCATAGACGCTTCACATTCAAAGAGAATAAGGCCTCCACAGATGTGGCTAGCTGGATACCCAAGTAGGTAAGACTATCCTTCTTCCAATCAAAGGGATAGTCAGTTTGCAACTGATTCAGAATAGGTGGAGATATATTTAGTGGTAAGGCTTGAGTCTTACCTTGATTAACCTTATGGTAGGACACCCTACCATATTGTTGCAGAACCTCCATCACGTGAGGTAGGGAGAAGGTAGGACGTGTAAGGCTTATCAAAATGTCGTCCGCAAACAGGCCAAGCTTCACTTCCATAGTCCCACTTGCATAACCATGTATAAGAGGATCAGCACGAATCATTGCTGCCAGGGGCTCCAAAGCCAAAATATAAAGGATAGGGGATAAAGGGCATCCTTGTCGGGAGCCGTTCGATATACGAAATGGATCGGAAGCAAAACCAGTATAGGACACCCTAGCCGACGGAGCCGAGTACAAAGAGAAGACTGCTGTAATGAACCCAGGCGGGAAGCCAAATTTCTCAAGAACCGCTCGCAAGAACCCCCAATGTAAACGGTCAAATGCCTTCTCTGCGTCAATAGACATGAGAAGGCCAGCTGACTTATTGCTCATCATGGAATCAACAATATCAATACATTTCCTAGTATTGTCTGAAGCCTGCCTACCTTTTACGAACCCTACCTGATCATAATGTATCAGAGAAGGTAAGATGTCTCGCAATCTGTTCGCCAACACTTTGGCGAACAGCTTTACGTCTGTGTTCAGGAGAGAGATGGGTCGAAAGTTAGGACAATGAGTAGGGGCTTTGCCTGGTTTCGGTAATGTAATGATATGGGCTAAAAGCATAGAATCAGGGAATGCTCCCTTCTCGATACTTGCCCGAAAAAGGGTCCCCAAATGTGGCACCAGAACCTTCCTAAAGCTTTTATAGTATGAATTAGAAAAACCATCTGGGCCAGGGGCTTTATCCCTCGGTAACTCCTGAATGAGCTGACTAATCTCCTCCATAGAAATAGGACTCTGCAGTTTATCACAATGAGCTTGCGACAACGCAGGAAGGGATATGTGATGGAAGAAGCCATTGATGTCTTGCGATGTTGGCTGATAAGTAGCTGGGTCAGAACACAGATTGTACAGAGACTCATAGTACTTCGCAAAGGCTTCCAGGATCAAGGCAGGATTCACAACCTTGTCTCCTGCAGGTAAAATAACGTAAGGAATAGTTCTTTTTGCCTCCTTCTTCCTGAGACGTCGTGCTAATAATGCACCCATCCTATTGCCTTGAGTATAAAATTTCTGCTGTAATTTCTTAAGCATCATTTGTGTCCGAAACAATTGAATTTCCGAAATCTCCTGTTTAAGCACAACTATACGCCGCCCCCTAACACGCGTACAATGAGCTTTCTGTAAAGTTTCCAAGGAGGCCAACTCCTGCGACAGCATAGTCAGTCACTCTTCCCTTCTCCGTTTCTCCCCAGCATCAGATGCGATACAGTGACCTCTCATTACTGCCTTATGGGCCTCCCACAGGGTTTCCGGAGAGACCCCTGAGAACACATTCTTATTCTTTGGTAAGTAAGTAGTCGTTGATCCTCCAATGACCTCTTCACGTATGCCTATACCGTTCAACCAGCACTAAGTAAATCGGTGCATGGTCCGACCATTGAATATTGCCAATAGAACAACTCTTCACCCTCTGCAAAGTCAGTTTGTCCAAACAAACATAGTCTAATCTTGAATAGGACTGATGGACATGGGAGTAAAAAGAGTAATCCCGTTCCGTGACATGAAACGTCCTCCAGGCTTCGTAAAGCCGGAACTCCTCCAGTGTCTGCCGCAGGACTCCACTTTGTTGGGACAGAGATTTGGAGTAGTTCCCTGAGTGCACCACTGAGGAATCCAGCAGGGGGTCAGCTAACGTATTAAAATCACCACATACAATCAGTGAGCCTTTAAGCAAGGGCTCTACTTTAGCAAGAACACGACGAACAAACTGTGCAGACTCAGAATTCGGAGCATAGAGATTAAGCAGGGAGTAAATAGAATTGTTAATAGAGACCACCAATAGTAAATATCTACCCTAGGTGTCCTTTTTCATCTCCAACACCTGCACTGCCAAAGAATTATGAAGCCATATAGAGACTCCTGCCCTCTTGGTTGGCGCAGTAGAATGAAAGACTGTAGTAAAATGTTTAGAAACGGCCACAGGGATCTTGCCCGCCGCAAAATGAGTCTCCTGGACACATAAGATATGGGAAGCGCTTCTTCGTGCTTCCTCAAAAAGCAACCGTCTTTTATGAGGGGTATTAAGCCCCTTGACATTCATAGACAATAATTGTATGCTCATAATCTATCGAAAAACAGGGTGTGTTTCTGCCAGCTGGGCATATAAGAAAGGTGGAGAAAAGACACTCCTCACAGCATTAACACATAGTCCAGGTCCACAGTGAGAGCCAACATAGAGAAAAATGTTCCATCAGCAAGACATGGGGTTGGGGAACAGTAGGGAAGGGAGGAAGGAAATTATGGAAGGAGGGGTCGGGAAGGGGAGACAGAAAGAAAAAAAAGAAAAGAAATAGAGCGGAAAATGAAAGTTGCAGAAGAGAACAACTTATTTGCAGTGCATAAAACAAACAATGTAACAGTAAACTAAGAGTCCAACGCACCATACTCATACCCAGATGAGAAGGGAGGGGACCCTACACTCCACAAGAAAGAAACAAAGACCACAGGGGAGTGGCGTGCAGCCAGGGATTAACAAAAATTCCTAGCAGTAGATCCACAGAACCGTTTAGAGTGGCAACATATCAAATGTTTTTCTCTCTGTTTCTTCTTTTTTTTTTTTTTTTTGTTTAGAGAGAGAGCTGGGGCAAAAAAAAAAACAAAAGGAACTATCTCAACATCTGGGTATGGGTGGATCCATTACACTCTGCTCAAAAACTACATGATACAACAGCATATCCCCGTTGATTACAATCCTCCCCTTGATATACTTGCAGAAAAACAAAACATATAAATATCCTCCATAACAGTCAAGGCGAAGGTATCACTTAACCCCAATTTCACATCCCACCGCTCTCTCCCCCTGTACCCTACTCGCAATGGGGGACCGGCCTGGGGCCACGCCAATACTGCCCAGCAGCCCAGACCCATTCCCCGCCCGCGGTTCACCATAAAAAGGACAGAAAAAAAGAAACCCCCCGTCTAAACCCAGCCACCCAATCGAAGTCTGACACCCTACCTCCCACTTCCCCAAGGGAGGGCATGGCCTGCCCCGAGGAAAAAACCTGGAGAAATATGGTTGAATAAGTAGTAGGCCACACAGGAACTCGGGACAGACCGCCGCGCCCGCGCCCCTCCACCCACCACCAACCAAACCACTCATCAAAGGCTTTACATTCGAACTTAAGATTAAGAAAACATTACAAAAAGAACCCCTAGGACTTGTGGGTCACTCGTAGTCTGCAGTAAACATATAACCCAACAATACGAGGCCCACTTCGGCAAAGGGCCTAATCGAGCCTTTTACTCTTAGATCTTGAAATAGCAATTACCCCCGGGAAGAACCAGGGACAGCAAATGCAGATCTCAGCCGGACCACGGAAATGGGAGCTCGCGGAACAATCCAAAGTCTGGTAAGTCTTTGGGTATGCTCATGCTGTGAGTCGGAAGGTTCCTCGATCTGAATATTCTAGGAGGAAAGCATACGCACTCCTTCATCTGGAGAATCGATAGTAGTAAGAGCACCGTCCCTGGTAACCAGAAGCTTGACGGGAAAGCCCCATTTGTACCTTATGTCAGCTCTCCGCAAAGCTGCAGTAACATGCCAAAACTGACGGCGTTGCATTAAGGTAAGTGAGGAAACATCAGCGAAGAGCTGCACTCCAGAATAGGGATCTGGTAACGGAACTTGCATCCTGCCAGCTCTCAGTAATTCCTCCTTCACATGATAGTAGTGTAACCTTAAAATCACGTCTCGGACTTAGTCTGGACGCAGGGTCCTGGGTTGAGGTAGCCTATGAATACGGTCAATCAGGAAATCTTGATCCGAGTAGTCCGGTAAAAGCTTAGTGAAGAAATCTTGAGCCCAAGCTTTCAGGCCAGCAGGTGGTATATCCTCCGGGATACCCCGGATCCTGAGGTTATTTCTCCTTGAGCGATCCTCTAGGTCACATACTTTGGCCTTCAGAAACTGAAGCTCTTTCAGCAACTCGGTATGTTGGTCCGCCAGAACGTTATGTGCGTCTATCACCTCATCCACTTTATCCTCCACTCGAGAGGTTCTTTCTCCAATTTCTTTGATGTCGCTCCGGAGCTCATTCGCAATAGCTCGAACATCACCTTTTATCTGCGTACGTAGAGTTTTTAACATCGCCTTAATGTCCCCCATGTGGGAAGCCGTAGTGTGAGAAGATGTGGAGGCTGCATCATCCGTCTCCGAGAACCCGTCATCTGCTGGTTCGTCCCGGGCGCCATCTTGGGAAAGAGAACCGGACCGCTTCAGGGCCTTTTTCTGCTCCATCGGGGTAAGGTATTTCAACATTTGGTCGTGCTGTCGCTTGGGTCGCTGGGTGGACATGCCTCCAGTTAGAAAGTAGGGCTTGTCCGCCAATAAATATCGTCTGTAGGCTGAAAAAATCCCCGGCTAACACGGGAGCTCCCCTAAAACGGCGCCATTCTCGCCGAGCGCCAGGCCACGCCCCCACAAATAAATTTTTTTAATTAAATATACAGCATGTAATCCAGAATATTTAAAGGGATAGTAATGTCCAGTGTCTGAATAGGAGAATAAGATATCAGCCAGTAAAATTTGGCAGACATCATCCTTGCACCCCTGCTCCCTCCAGCAATTGCCCCAACCTCTGCAAACCTGTTACAGCTGCTTGCCCAAGACAATATAAAATCACATCAGTACTACCCGATGGGATCAATGGCCGTGCATTCCTGCTCTGCGGGTCCTGTACACTTCTGCAGTGCAGCTATGTTCATTATGTGCATGCACTTTTATGCAGCCAGTCATCAGCTTCCCCACCTTCTGATTCAGGGGAGGCCTAGGGGGCTTGCATAACACTGCTATATGGAAGAACATGATGCAATGGAAAGGCTCAAGACAAAGACAACAGGAGTAGAGAGATATACGGGGCATAAGCATGGGAAGCGGGGCACTCTTTTGTGGCGGGATTGGGCCCCAAATTCGGCACTGTTGGCAGCTATGCTTACACACATAGCTTACAATTCAGATGGAGCTACACTAGTGGTACCACAGAGCTTACAGTTGAAATATAACTACAGTACTAATGCCACAAAGCTTGCAGTTGACATGATGCTATACAAGAAAGACAGTAAATTGGGTTGAAAAAAGACACAAATCCATCAAGTTCAGCCTTTGCCTCATAACCCAGAGACTTGAGAATTATATAGCTTTCCTGCTACCAAATAAGTTAGTCTTTATCAGACCTTCCCGTTTTGCCTATTAATACACAGTTTAACCCTGTATGTTACCTTTTGAAATAAATGTATCTAATCTCTTAAATGTATCTCACCAGAGAGATCCTTGTATTGACCTCTCATGTACTTTGTCTAGTCGTTCCTCATAAGGCAAGTCCTCCTTTCCCTTAATTCATTTTGTTGCTCTTTGCTGTACTCTTCCTAGTTCTAGAATATCGTTTTTCAGAACTGGTGCCCAAAATGGCACTGCATATTCGAGATGAGGTCAAGTCATAACACAGAGCTTAGTATTGAAATTGAGCTACTCTAGTGATGCCACAAAGCTTACAATAGGAATGGTACTTCACTTGTGATACCACAGCAGCCATCGAATCATCCAATGCCCCTCACCCTTGTTTCAGCGCACTGGAAGCCACAGAACAACACACTTTGACCCTCCAGTCTTGTCACAACTGTAGTGGTAGTCAAAGAACCACACACACACTGGCACCCAGCTTTGTCCCAATGCCCAGGTAGCCATAGAACCACACATTGACCCAGAGCCTGGTCCCACAACACTGGTAGTCAGAGACCCATACATGCTGATCCTCAGCCTTGGCCCACTGAACTGGTTGCCATAGAACCACACATACTAACCAGTCTTGTCCCATTGCACTGGTCAACATAGAACCACATATACTAACCCCCACCCTTGTGCCCTGCACTGGTAGCCATAGCACCACAAATGCTGATACCTCCCAAACCTCAGCCTTGTGCCGCTGCACTGGTAGACCGAGATCACCCACCTGTCATAGGTGCCACTGCCCAGTCTAGGCACTCTGCCTGTAAATTATAATCACAGTGCCACCATGCAAGATCCCTGATGAGAGTTACAATAATGCAGCTGGGGTTGACTTAACATCATACTGCCACTGGACTGGCTATAGCAGACATGTCCCATACCTTCCTCATCCAATCCAAACACATCTAGGGTTAAGCCCAGTATCTTAAATTTTAAGATATCTTAAATCTAGAATCGGCTACAAGTCATATTGTATAGGCTTGTTATACTGCTGTTCATTATTATTGTATTGCTTTATCATCCGTTTATGACCAGTTGGGGTAGTCCGTTTTAGCTTTACATATAGGTAAGGAGATGTATGAATTTTGCTCAATCTCAGAGATGTTGATTTGTGCAGGGTGTTAACTTCCGATGTACTGGGACATTTGGGGGTATATGGTGGTTCATTGTGGACACCTTTTCCCTATTGTGATCATTACTCGGAATGTGTCAACGCACATTAACACCTCAATGGATTTGGGCTGTTTCCATCTACTCCATAGACTAGTGGATAGGGTTAAGTGTAGCCATGTCTTTTGATTGGTTGATTATCTTTACCCATTATGCACTATAACAAGTGAACTTGATATTTTATTTATATATTTTGCATTAGTCTTTCACAATGTTGAGTCTATGAGTAAGCGCTAAGTACAGCACGAAATGTGTTAGACCTTTTGGGGTCCTGTTATATGTCTGTTTGTACACCATCTCTCAACTTTTGAAATAATCTCAGCTTTTGAAATAATCTGCTTTCATATATTGAGATACATGGGATTGGAGAACCTGAAGTATCTGCGTGGTGAGTCCACTTATACATTTATTTATATATCTTTTTGATTCACATGCACACTATTGCTTATGGACACTGGACATACTGCTAGCACTGTAGCAATCTACTACAACTGTTAGGGTTAAGTCCGGCTGTATTAGTGCAGCTCCTTTCAGTCGTCTTACGCAGCATAGAAATTACACATGCACTGGGTGGGTCTGGTGGGCTCTTAGGAATCTTTGCTGGTTTCTACACCAAAGAAATCCTGACAGACCTTAAAGACCTGGACAGGTACCCAAAAACTGCACAGTGTTCCAGTGAGTTCATAGCACAGATACAAATAAGGATTCCTTCTTCATATAATCCTGGCTCATAGTCATTATGGGCATGGAAATCTATGCCTGCCTTGCCAAAAGTGGACATTTCACAATTTCAAAAAGTGGCAAATGTTTCCAAAGAGTTAAATGATCTTGTGTCAGTGAGTCTCCTGCATATATTCCAAGTGAGCTTAGCCAGGTCATTCTGGCCCTACAAATCTATGCCAACTTTGCCAAAAGTGGAAATGGGGGTTTTAACCCCTTCAGTACTAGAGAAGTTATGCAAGAAGTAGGAGCCCTCTCTAGAAATCCTGTGGCTGAAATCCCCTAAGTCGATGAGAATTTTTACTTATCCCAAATAGATTTGTTTTTCCCCTGAAATTCCTTCAATTTTCTTTGGAATATATGGCCTCATGGTATTATTATCATACCTGGGACCTCTCCAGTTCTTCCCCAGTGACTCCAGTTTTTAATGTAAGTTACTGGGTCTCTGGGGACTGAGACTGATTCTCCAGCTGTGGTGAGTCCCAAGAAAGTCTGCCCATTTCTCCTCCTTCCCACCGTGTTCAGCCCACCTCTCAGCACAGTTCTGGTTACACACTGCCCACCTGATTAAGCCTCACCCACTTTATGAAGCAAATTAAGTAATTAACAGAAGCCTGGTTGCAGCCCATAAGCCTTCTCCGGGGGCTCCAGAGGAGGAAGTTCCCAGATATGGTTATTATAATGGGGACTGGTTTGTTGACACTAATATATCATATATTAAATCTACATCATATATTAATTCAACATGATAGTACTGATGCTAAAAACGTTAGGTTGCGAAATGTAATTGAAAATGTATAATAACCCATAGGTGTTTGCAAATCCACATGGCCTGGGTGCAACACTGGCAATGGAGGTTTACAAGACAAAGCCTGTGGTTTGGCTACCACTGAACAGACAATAGTCAGAAGGAAAGCTGTCTTGACCATCAAGAAATGCAGCAAAACTGTAGAAAGAGGTTCAAATTGAGGTTTCTGAAGTAATCCCAACACCATGTTAAAATCCCACAAAGAAGTGGGATTCTGAAAGACAGGGTAGGTATGAGCCACCGTTTGGAAAAAAGTTTGCAAAGTGATATGCAGCTGGAAAAGAACAGAAAGAGCTGAAATCTGAATGTTTATGGAACTAATACTAAACCCTTTCAGAACGAAATCCTGAAGAAAGGCCAAAACCACTGAAAGATGAAAAGGTAGAGGCCGTAAGCAGAGCTTAGCACACCACTTGTACAAGAGGGACCAAACCCAACGATAGGCCTTAGGAGAAACCAGCTTTATAGCCTGAAGCATTGTGGATCTGAAAACCCCTTTTAATTCAGGATGTTGGCCTCGAGCCAAGCTGTCAAAGTTAGCTTCTCCACGTGAAGGTGTCACAACAGGCCCTGAGTCAGAAGGTCCGAAGGCAAGACAAAAAGACTCTGCTATTGGGCAGACTGAGAAGATCTGAAGACCAGACTCAACCAGGCCAGAACTGAGCAGTTAGGATAACATGAACCCGCTTCATCCTGATTTTCCTCAGTAACCTAGAAATCAGAGGAATTGTAGGAAACACATACACAAGAGGAATGGTTTCATTGCATCTGCCACAAGAGCCTAATTATCCTAGGCTCTGGAGCAAAACATATTAGAGATGCTTTTATTAAAGAGCAATTTCCTGTCGGGCACCTTCCACTCCTCCAGGAAAACCGTGTCCAAGGAATAGTGAGGAGGAAAAAGGGAACCTTCTTTTTGTGTATCTTAAAAATGTCCAAGAAAAAGGAACTGGAATCCAAGGCTTCTGAGATATGAAGAGGTGCCAGGAACACCTGGATAAGCCCCTCCACAGAGGGGGTACAGTCATCCTCATAATAGGCTCCCAAAAGCAGAGGGACAAGCCTAAGTCATCTCCATCAGTATCCTGTTCCTCAGAAGGGGAATGCCCGGTGACATGTATCCCTGCCATATACACAGCTCCAGCTCCTGGTGGGGGTGCAGGGGATACCTCAAACCAAAATTTCAGGAGTCAGGACCCCTTGAATAGAAGAGGGGATTGAGGAGATCGAAGCAATAAGAGCCTTAATCCACACAGGTTCCTAGTCTGCTGATGAGGGCCCCAGAGGTGGTGAAGGGGCCACAGTTCCAGAGGAACATAAGGTAACAGGATACTCGCTAGAAAGCCCAGTCTGGCATGAGGAGCAGTGGGTCAAACAGGTTAGGGGGACTCCAGAATTCTTAGCCTTGGACTTGTACATGTGTCCCTTAAGGCCTAACATAGTCCGAAGACCCCACAAAGTCGTGTTAAAGACAGTTCAAAATTGTAGAAAGACAAGTACTTAAAAGTATATAAAAATACTTATCTGACTGCAAATTATTAAAATGGCAAGCAGGAGGGAGAGCCTCCGCACAGCATCCAGAATCAAAATAGGAAGATTATCCTAAGGCCACCACTTGCCAGAAAATCCAGGAAGAATGGGTTTGTAGGAAATATTGTAATTCCACTTTAAAATAGAGCCCTCCAGCCATTCAAAAGCGGCATCCCTTGGTAATGGAGGTGACCCCGTGTGTGTGTGTGTGGTGGTGGGGTTCTTGATAGTGTACATCATAAGAAGCACAAAGAAACCACCTGCAAACTCCTAGATGCAGCCAGAGGCAAAACAAGTCCAAAATGGCCACCACTTGGCACCCAATCTTGAAGGAGCTAAGGCCAAATTTGGTAAAATTAAATAATAGGCTTAAATAGTGAGGAAAATATAGTGAATCAGTAGAAAATCCTACTTCCTTAAGGGTACAGACTTCCAAGTGGAGGAAATGTGCCCAAATAAGGAGGACTGTAGTACTCATGGTTAATAGCCCTGAAAAGTTACATAAAATACTAGAACTACTTCCATCATTGATAGAGCAGCCAGAAACACAGACTAATAGTATATGTACAAAATAGAGAGTTCAAGTCAGGCAACAATGCACATGAACAAGTGGATGCCAGAGTACAAAGACCAAAGAACTCAACAAATAACATGTAGTCTTCAGGTCTCCATTATAATGAATGAAAAGAGGTTCACAGAGGCCATAGCATGTACTGGAGAGTCCATGAAGTAGGAAGCCAGGAATATGAACATACATGATGGGGGATTATACAGCCCCATATACTAAGAAATAGTATATGAGTTTGCATGGCAGGATTTGAAAAGATTTACATAAGTTTGAATAAGTGTTTCCAATACTTTTGTCCTAATGCAGATTCCATAAATTGATAAGGCTTAAGGCTAACTGCGTATTTATATAGCCTTTACTCTGAATACCATATACTTTAGAGTGTGACATGCATTGATGGATATTTCTTGTTCCCAGCCGGGAGATCAAGAGTATGATACAGGAGCTTACATTACCCAACCTTATGTAAGTTTTATTTTTTAACTCGGATGTCCATGTTTTAGAATAATCCCCCCTTTTTGCATTGTACTTACAGTAATTAGGGTATATCCTATATAATAATTCACTAGGATGTTTGTCAGAAGCCGTCACGCGCAGTAGAGACTGTGCACGTTCGGGCAGTCTCTACTGCTCATGATTGCATCGCGTGAGTGATATCATTTTTTTAGTTTTTACCTTTTACTTCTGCCTCATCCTTTTTTCCACCAGCTTGGATGGTCCAGATACTGGGTCTTCTCTCATGATGCTATTCTCCACATGCATATTTTCATTATTGCAAACAATAACTTTTCTACTACAAAAACGTTGCATGCTTGAATAAAGAAAGAGGTGAGGGATTAACTGGCTTAGTATCAGAGTATAAAAGCATAATACAACATTTTGATAAATAAGAAAGTATCTCAGGATTTTAAAAATATAGTAAATGAGAACTATTTGACTCTCTTAATTAGTCATAGGTAAAAGGTGGTACCATGTTAGACATAGTAAAAGCAGGAGACTGGTAGAGTAAAAGTGATACCTTTATTGTCTGACTGTGTTAAAAGCTACTCAGTCAATAAAGGTATCACGTTTACTTGACTAGGCTCCTACTTAAATATATATAGAAGCATGAATGACTAGTTTCTGTTCCCTTGTCTCCTACAGAAATATAAGCATTTTTAATTTATTCAAGCGGAACTACCACCTCCAATAAAGTCGCTCTGCAATACTTATGCAGGTGGCGACTAGCTTACTAATTATTATTTTACCTTTAAAAAGTGCCCATGAATAAAGTTATGCTTAAGTTTCCAAGACTGACGGCCAGGTCACTGCAGCCTGTGTGCCTGCGCCATAAGTCTCTTCCGGAGCCGTCCGGGCCAGTGCTATGTCTGTGCAAAGTAAAGAGGACTGACTGCGCAGGTGCGTATTCAAGATGTCCGCAGTGATGCCTGACTTCCGGTCTCGAAGCTTAAGCATAACTTTATTCGGGGGCACTTTTTAAAGGAAAAATAATGATTAGTAAGCTAGTCGCCACCTGCATAAGTATTGCAGGGCGACCTTAGTGGAGGTGGTACTTCTCCTGCTTTAGGTCCATCAATTTTTTTGATAATTTCAAACACATTACATCTAGTTGCTCTTGTCCTTGGTAAGTACTGAAGGCTTCAAGACTTCACCTATAAATTTGTTCTGGTTAGCATCCAACCATTTATTGCTATCAGTAAGATCTTCCAGTATTACATTTTCCTAGGGAAAATGATAAATACAATTTATTTAACAATATGTGGGATATCAATAATACCTTGGAAAAATCAGTTATAACGAAAAGAAATATGTTGTAGGACTCTCACAGATGATTTAACCTTTTGGGTGTCAGAGGGGTGCACAACGCATTGCAACGCAATGTATTGCGCACCTCTCTGGCACTCAAAGGGTTAAAAGAAAAATTGCAGATGCTAGATTTCGACTCAAACATGGCATGCCAGGTGCATGTGTTCATTACGGTGCCAGCTAGGTCATTGTAATGCTGAAGCAGGCAATTTCAAGGCTGGAAGAGCATTTGCATCTCAGTCATCCTGTGGAGTGAAACATATCATTATGTCTATTGTGTGTGTGTTTGCACAAATTCCCCCATGCCTAATATTGGTCATACATGCATTGTGTTTGATTGTTGTATCACAGTCACAAATAAAGAAGTACCTGATGAGCCTGTCTCGTGTCTCCACCCCTATCAGAGTCTTCTCATCCTCTGGCTGGGGAACAGGCACCTCCACAATGGGTACTGGACCCATATCCTCCACTACACCTATGTCCACTGCGATATTGTGTAGTATGGCACATGCTAGTATGATATTGCATACTATGCCTGGTGCTTATCCCCCGGGTTATCCAGCCACTAAAATCTGGTTTTGAGCAGGCCAAAGGTGCATTCAATCCCATTCCTGGTCCTCATGTGAGCCTCAATGTAGCAGTTTTGTGCAGGTGTTTGGGGATTTTGCACTGGTGTGAGGAGCTCAGACTTATTTAATTCTCATAAATATTATTATAT
Organism: Rhinophrynus dorsalis; assembly: GCA_037306005.1. NCBI lineage: Eukaryota > Metazoa > Chordata > Amphibia > Anura > Rhinophrynidae > Rhinophrynus > Rhinophrynus dorsalis. The sequence continues at coordinate 112,913,224 of CM074722.1, forward strand.
TTATCCCAAGAGGTCTTGTTCATAATTATCTTCTGTAGCTAATATCTAGCTAGATATATGGATGTAAACAATAGTGTTGGGACATCTGACTCAGTTTGTTTATTCAAGAATCTAATAAGTGGAAACTGCAAGGTATACCATAACTGAGCTAAAACAATCAAATAAGAAATAAGTATCTCTATAAACTTATAACTGAATGGTTCGGGTCCGGGTAATGTTAAGAGGCCGCTACCTCACTGCTCCACGAAATGCAGTCATGTGTCGCCTCACTCATGCGATGCAATCATGCGCAGTAGATACTGCCCGAACGCGGGCATTCTCTACTGCGCATGACTGCATTTTGACAAAAATCCTAGCAAATTATTATATAGGATTGCAGATGTCTTTTATCTTTGGTAAGGCTTCTTCAGAAGGAAAATACATTTTTAAATAGGCTGTGCAATTACCATCTAAAAGTTGCTTTAAATGCCAATTCCTCAGCGGATAACATTCATTGGCATCTATTTAACTAGTACCCAGGCCTGAACCGACTATAACTATGAGCCCCCCTTTAGAAGGACATTATACTGTGCACATTGTTTATTAGTTTTTCACAGTTCTTACCCCTTTTCTGTTACATTCACTACTGTGAATAGACATATCCAGTTATCATTCACATTTTGGATATTGTTGAAGTTATCACACCTATAACAAATGACACCATTAAAGGGATAGTAATACTTAAAATGTAAAAAAAAATATGTTGTAGGGTTTATCCCCCTGAGTAAAAAAGAGTACTCCCACTGCTGAAAGGTGTTTTATTCAAAAGTTATTAATTTTCAAAGTTGAATTTTTTAGATGCAATATCACAGTGGCCTGAAATTTTACAGTGGCGCTGTTGCTACACCACCCTATGGAGATTTATGGTCCCGGGACCAGTGCTGTCCATAGGATCGTGTAGCAACAGCGCCACTGTACAATTATACAAATATATAGCGGTAATAAAATTATAATATTTAATAATGTTTAAAAAAAGATACAGGGGAGCTCCAAGTTACTTCACCTTAGATATTATTAAATGTCATAAAAATAATTAAAGTAAATATTTGATACTGAACAGTTACAATACTCTTCTAATGAGAACAAACTACCTTTCATAGGTTTATAAAATATAAGTGAAAGATAATGAAGGGAGGCAGTCATAGGTTCACTTTTTATTGGCAAAGTGCACAGGTCAAAGTTTCAACTCACCTCTGAAGCTTTTATCAAGATGACAGGGAACAATAGCTTGTTTAAATACCCTTTGACCATAAAGGATGTGGAAGCCAGTTGAGATGAGTAACATGACATCACTAGTCACAGCCAATTGGCTTACAAAGGGTCAGAGGGTATTTAAACATGGTATTGTTTCCTGCAAGCTCATGATTATAAAGGCTCCAGAGGTTAGCCAAAATGCTGACCTGTGCAAGAAATGAACAATCTGCACCTGTGAGCACTTTAGTCCCTACAACATTGAGCAGTGATGGGGTACTGTTAGGGTTATTGGGATCTCATTATTAATAACTATATAAAACTCTTCACCATACACCCTTCCAGTTCAGAAGTCCCCTTCGCAGGGTCTGCTCTGATATAGGGACCACATATTTTTATTTTAAGTATATGTACTTTTGTAGTCATTTTTAAACTGATGCTGTCTATTTATGTAAAATGGAGCGCCATGCAATGGATTGCAGTGCACAGTGATTCAGGGTTGAAGGGTTAATACTTCCCTGAAGCCTTTACAAGCCAGTGGAAGTAATAGTTGTAGTGGAGCTCTTCTTCAAGCCAGGGAGGCATTATTTAGTACAATGGAGGTGATGCATACATATCCTCCAACAGCAATGTCAACAGAAAAGAAAAACAGGCATTGGTGTTTTTCTTTCAAATATGTCACATCACAAAAAAAGCCAAAATATCTGACATGCTGGGAACAAACAAATGCAGATGTTGCCTGTTCTACAGCTAGTCACCACTCTGAAGCACATCACATTTTAGATATCTAGTGTGATTACAGAAATACCGGTTAACCCCAGACATACATTTTGGCCTTACAGAGACCTTGTCAGTGAGTTGCAGCTGGTTTTCCTAGGTACAGATAACAAGGGATCCATGTCTGGATTACCCTTTACCCTTAAAGGGATAGTAATACTTTATTATTACTATTCCCCATATTGTAGATATTTGCAAAATAATTTAATAGCCCCCAGGTTCATCTCTTAGACCTTTATGGTTTGAGAGATAACCGGAGGCAAAGTTAGCCCCTTCCTCCCCCTTCCCTGAAGTCAGCGTTGTAGCTGACTGCAGGGGAAGTCTGTCGTACGACAGGTTTGCGGCTCTGCAGCTGAGCCGAGATTGCATTAGTGAAAATGAATTATTTCACTGAAATTATCTTCTACATGTGCTTGGTTTGCAAGCACACGTAGAAGTCCGTTTCAGTGAAATAATTATTTTTCACTAATGCGATTGCTGCTCTGGTGCAGAGCCGCCTGATGAAAGTCAGACCTGATATGCCTGCAGTCAGTACAATGCTGATTTCAGGGAAGGGGGAGGCAGGGGGGAACTTTGCCTTCGGTTATCTCTCAAACCATAAAGGTAACGCCCAGAGGGAGCACTGACTTAGCCTGCAGTCAGTCTAGGAGAGGAGTCTCAATATCGTACGCAACCACGGAGTCTACTGACTCACGCCTGGAGTCAATAGCTAGGAGTCTGATAGAGCCCCAGGTCAGTACTAGGAAGGATGTCTGCGGAACGGGACCAACACATGAAGCGAACAGACAAAGCCCTCTAGTAAGTACCAGATAGGATAGTCAGACAAGCCTGGTCATACACAGTGTGGGTAGTCAGCCAGAGCCACAGGTTTGCACCAGATAGGCTATCCACTGAAGTTTCAATATGCTGGATGCTCTGTGGACAGAGCCCCAGGTCAACACCAGAGTGGGTAATCAGACAAGCCAGGTCATACATGGAGCTGGTAGTCAGCGAGAGCCACAGGTTTGCACCAGAAAGGATGTCTACGCCAAATCGGAACACACAAGGAGAATGGTCAGACAGAGCCACAGGTCAGCACCAGAATGGATGGACAGACAAGCTGGGTCATACACAGGAATCAGGAATACCAAATAAATTAACTGCTCAGAAGAACAACGTAAGTGTAACTGAGTCTGCCCTTCAAACCGCTCCTCAGAAAGTAGGTAGGAGGAGCAGCTCAGTGGGAGAAAGTAGGTAGGATGAGACTACAGGCCTCAAACACATAAAACAGACACCTGCAGCATGGTGAAGCCTTGCACCTGCAGATGTCACATCTAGAATTGATGCATCCAACCGTTCGTGGAAATTACACCGGAGCGTCATTGTGAGCATCGCCATAAGCGGCGGCACTGCAAGGTACTGTGACACCTGGCTCTGCTTCTCAATTACTCTTCTTATTCTTGCATTTTGTGTACCTTGTTGCCAGCCTGCAGTTGACTGACTATCTGACCATCCAGCTGCCCTATTCCATTTTCCAACTCATTCAGCCAGGCTGACTTTCACCTTTCACTGGAACACTGTTCACCATTCAACTACTTCGACCTTCTTTCAGACATGCTGTTGTTACATAGAAACATAGTTGATGAGGCTGAAAAAAGACATGCATCCACCAAGTCCAGCCCATGCCAAAAACACTCCTGTTGATCCAGAGGAAGACAAAAAAAATTGCCCACTGAAGCCATATCCGATTTAGCCCAAGTAGTAAAAAAAAATTCCTTCCTGACTCCAAATGGCAGTCAGGTAGCTCTCTGGATCAACAACCTATCTGCATTAAAGCCATCTGTCATAATTTTCTATATTGTTCTGGGCTAGATAGGCATTCTTTGCTTTTTTGAAATCAGTTGCATTATCTGCAAGTATAATATCCCAAGGCAAAGAATTACATAGCTGTTCCACCCTTACTGTAAAGAATGGATTACCTCTTGTTCTTAGGTCAGCTATTTGCATACATAATTCATTGGATAGTTCTTTGTATTGACCTTGAATGTATTTCTAAATGGTAATCATATCACCCCTTAGACGTCTCTTCTCTAATGTAAACAAACCCAGTTTGGCTAGTCTCTCTTTATAACTCAGATCCTTCAATCCCTTTATCAGTTTTGTCGCACGTCGTTGCACCTTTTCCAATTCAGCAATGTCTTTTTTAAGAACTGGTGCCCAAAATTGTACTCCATGTTCCAGATGAGGTTTAACCAAGGATTTATACAGAGGTAGGCTAATATTAGCATCCCTTGCATCTCCACTTCTTTTTATACCAGATAGTACCCTATTTGCTCTTGCAGCAGCTGAGTGACTCTGCACACTGCTGTGAAGTCTATCGTCTATCAGTACTCCTAAATGTTTCTTTAATGAGGATTCCCCAAGTTGTTTGCCATTTAGAGTATATGTAGCAAGTTTGTTTCTACAGCCCAAATGCATAACCTTACATTTATCTACCTTAAATGCCATCTGACACTTTTCTGCCCATTCTCTCAGTTTATCTAAATCCTTCTGCAGAGAAGAAACATCCAGCTCTGTATGTATTTCCTTACATAGCTTAGTGTCATCAGCAAAGATTGAGACGCTATTTTCAATTCCCACTTTTAGTCATTAATAAACAATTAAAAATCATTGGGCCCAGGACTGAACCCTATGGCACCCCACTTATAACTTTAGACCAATTTGAAAAGGTTCCATTTACAACAACTATCTGCCAGCTATCAACAGTAATTCCCTTGTCCAAATTACTACTTACTTTTTCATAAAATGCAAGTAAATTAGTCTGACATGATCTATTCTTCATAAAACCATGCTGATTCCTACTAATAATATTGTTTGACTTTGCATAGTTCTGAATACTGTCAGTAACCCTTCTAGTATCTTACCCACTATGGAAGTCAAGCTCACAAGTCTATAATATCCTGGTTTGGATCTTGCTCCCTTTTTAAACAATGGAACTACATCAGCTTTCCTCCAATCACAGGGCACTGTGCCTTTTGAAAGTTAATCAATAAATATTAAGTATAATGATCTTGCTATTACTGAGCGAAGTTCCTTAAGTACCCTTGGGTGTATACCGTCAGGTCCAGGTACTTTATTCATCATAACCCTTTCCAGTCTCTTTTGGACCTTGTCCTCAGTAAGGCATGTACATGATGGAGGAAACTCCGTGGTTTTGTCTGTTTGCCCATAGCCTGTCATTTCTTCTTCCTTTGTATATACAGAAGCAAAGAATGTATTTAGAGTGGCAGCCATAGCCTTATCCTCACTAATCAATTCACCCACTCCAGTTCTAAGAGGACCAATATCAACCTTAATTTTTTTGTTATTAATATACATGTAGAATTGTTTAGGGTTTTTCTTGCTCTCATTTGCAATATTTCCTCTCATTTTCAATTTTAGCTAGCTTACTTACTTATTTTCAGATTTTATTACATTCTTTGTATTTTTTAAATGATGCATCTGACCCATTTGACTTAAATGCATTAAAAGCCTGTTTCTTATTTCTCATTTCCCTGCAAACCTCATTATTAAGCAACATTGGTTTCACTTTACTCCTCTTGTGCTTATTCCCCAATGTTATATATATTGACACGCATATTTGATTATGACAGTGGTTCTCAATCTTTTTTGTTCGGGGCACCACTAACACACAATCTAGAACATTCGGTGCACACCTAACATATTTAATGTACTTTATCAAGGGCATAAGAAGGGTACAATATATAAATATACAGTTATTATTAGGTCTTATAATCTTAATAACAAAACTATACCTATTGTGCATAAAACAATGGTTGAGAATTACTGGTCTAATAGCATTTTAAACACATTCCATGATTCTTGTGCATTTTTATCTTTGAAAATTATATCCCACTGAATATCCTTTAATACTTCTTTTAGCTTTGTAAAATTAGCCTTAAAATTGAATGTTTTGGTTAAAAACTTGCAATTGGGTTTCTCATTACAAATTTCAAAGGATACCATATTGTGGTCACTGATGTTACCTTACTTGTATATTGTTTATCATGTCAGAATTATTTGTGAGCACTAGATCAAGCAAGGCCTCTCTCTTAGTTGGCTTCTCTACTAGTTGGGACATGAAATTATCATTTATAATACTTAAAAAAATTATCTCTCTTTGTTGTGACGGAAGTCATATTTCTCCAGTCAGTTTCAGGATAGTTGAAATCTACCGTTATAATTATGTTTCCTGACCTAGAAGCCTTTTGCATTTGCAGTAAAAGTTGGGCTTCCTCCAACTCCCCAATATTAGGTGGCTTGTAGCAAATCCCCACTAACATCTTTTCATTATGTGTGCCCCCAGTGTGTATTTCAACTCACAAGGCCTCTACCATTTCATTGGATCCTTCATTTATGTCTTCCCTTAAACATATCTGACTCGGAGATTGTTCTCCAGTTTACCTGTTCAGCAACCTTTGACTGATACAGCAGGTATTCTCTGTGTTCTTACCTATCAGCTTCCCATGACCCCAGTAGGTAGTAACTATCCCCTTGGCAGTCATCCTGGATGCGGGCCAGTTCCTCCAGTCCGCACTAAATTGACCTTTAGTTCGGCTGCCTGGGGTTAGTCTCCACTAGCCAGCTTCACTCCCCACTCTGTGATCCCCAGCATATCGCCTACTGGGGACACACCCTGCTTTGTATCTGTTGTGTACCTGTTGCTGTTACCTGTTATTGTATATGTGTTTCAGCTGTGTATTACATATCAAATAGAAGTCTGCTGATTCTTTGTGGAATTGCTCCTCCACAGAGTGCAGTTTGAGGCGGCTTAAATTGGGCAATCCGGTTGACAGAACAATGGAGATTATGCTACTAAGGCATATAGGATTCTTAGCAGTACCAACCAATATATATGTCTGTGTGTCAATAATTTCTAGTGCTTTCAAGCTACTTTCTGCAAACCTAATGAGAAGTCTTATTTTATTTACCATAGTACTCTATTCCTCCCTCTACCTTTAAGCTTCAGAATTGGACCAGGCAGTCTTACTGGTGTGTGTGATCTACCTCCAAGTGTCATGCAACTCAGAAATGTCGTTCTAGGAAGGACTCCATACTAATGATAGAAAGTTCCTAAAAGGAACTTCCTGCGTCACACAACATCAGTGTGAAGGTGACCAGCAAATTCAAACATGGTACCCGCCAGGCCACTCCACAGCAAGACTGCTAGCTCCTCTTCTACAGCTTAAAGGTAGAGGGGGAAGGAGGGATAGAGGGAAAATGATGGGTGTGGATAAAATGAAGGGGGGTAGAGTGGAAAGAGAATGTTGGGTGTAAAAAATGTAAAAGAAAATCCCTTATTTTGGAGATGTGTTCTTTTTTCACACCCAACAGTCGCCCTATAATCGGAGTCAACCTGTATGCAGGCAAATACAGTAAATGGAATCCTGACTAGGGCCTAGAAATGTTACCTGTATTTTATCATTTACCAAAAATACACAACTCTCTCTTTGATATGCCAGGATGTCCAATTATTTCTGCGATTTATCTGATTATCTACATATTGAAGGTATAGTTCAAAATGATTGGCCTGTTTTATTACAAGATAATCTTCTAGGCATTGTAAGCCCAATTTTATGTATAGAAGAAATAGAACAAACTTAGTTGCCCCACGTAATTTTAAAATGGGTCACCAAGTCAAAATATACAGACAACTATGGATGGAAGTTTTAGAGTTACTGAAAGGTATAAGTGTAACTGATAAATGTTTGACATGCTCATATACTATACACAGAGCTAAATCATTTACGTCCTTAGTTATAGGAGAGAAATTCAAGCTGAAACACTTTTTAAACTGTGAGGTTCATTTGTCATATATTTGATACATTGTATCTGGGGAAAAACATTTTTTACCTTCCTACTGAGACTTTATGACAAAGATTTGGACAACATAAAATAAATGTTTCTAAAGAGTTTTTGAATTATAGCCTCTCCAGACATTATCTGGAGATGTATACTAAAGATCCCAGTGTTGTGACTGTTACACCTATAAAGCATGTCACTAAAATGGAATATTTCAAGAAGATGCAAAGGCTTATTTAAACGTGAGTCCTACTGGATCTTCATGCGAAAGAGTCTTGGGAACAGAGAGTTCCCAGTGACATAGGTTGTGAGTTAATATGTGAGCACTCTTAGTTGGTGCCCTTAATGTACGCGCTGTCTGTGTATATATATATTTTTTTGCTTTTATTGAGATGGTGTATGTTTAAATTTTTTTTTATTTTCATTATTCCCTGAAGATTGTGGTTATATTTGAAGGATCACCCATTTAGAGGACACATTTAGATATCTTTGCGTGTGCATAAACCAGGCTCTACATTCAAGATTAATTTTAATCTGTGTTCTTGCTAATAGATGTATATATAATTTTAGGGAACACTGCCATCTATTGACTGCTTTAGCACATTACCATGGATATACACTATATTGTAAAGAATGCATTTTAAATTAATGAAAGTAATATTGATACATTTTGTTACACTGTAGGAAATTATATTTCACAATGACAAGAAGGGTAAATTGGGATATTGAGCGACAAGTCCTTTTTGCCTTTTCTTCCTTGAGTTTCTCATATAATGATTTGTTATAAGAACAAGTAGTGTTTCTGTTTTTATTTTCTATTATTTATTACTGATATATTAATTAATTGATTTATGACATAGGAATTCAGCACTATTCTGTAGCATTTTGAATATAGTCCATGTGAGGTTAACGTAGCTGTGTCAAAGAGAGGATTTAGAAGGAACCAGGTAGCTTGGCAAGATGATTTTTTAAACTGTTCCTGAGGAAATTATATATATATATATATATATATATATATATATATATAAAATGCAGAGGGAAGGAGGCACTACTCGATACACATGATAATGCCTGGGTGCCTGATAAGTGAAATTCCAGAAGATCAAAGAATCGGCACGCTCAGGAAACTTCTTAAGTGATACAAAGTAGCTTTATTAGTGGATCAACGTTTCGATCCCCACCGGGATCTTGACAAAGATCCCGGTGGGGATCGAAACATTGATCCACTAATAAAGCTACTTTGTATCACTTAAGAAGTTTCCTGAGCGTGCCGATTCTTTGATCTTCTATATATATATATATATATATATATATATATATATATAGTATATATCCTAAAATGCAAAGAACTGTGATTGTTTTTTTAAGAAAAGATTATTTTTATACGCTACTTAGAATCCCATGCTATATTCCCTGGAGGTTCTTGAGTGCAGATCCCTGTTAGACACCGGCAGTCAAAACACAGTAAGCTCAGTGTTGCATTTATTTGGATCATCAATGTAATATTTAATATTAATTCAAAGCTTTTGTTTGTATTGCTGACTTTGACAGTGTTAATCACACACTCCTGGACACCCTCATGCTCTTGGCATCCAATGCACAGCTCTAGAATGGATTACCTCCTATCACTCTAACTATACTTTCAGTTTTTTTTTTTTTTTTTGATAATGCATTTTCTTTTCCCCATGACCTCTCAGTGGGTGGACCTCAGGGACTAGTCCTGGGACCACTTCTCTTTTCCCTCTATACCCTCTCACTTGGTGACCTCATCTCATGTCTTGGCTTTAATTACCATCTGTGTGTGGATGACACACAAATCTACCTCTCTTCCCCTGGCCTCACTCTGGCTGTGCAGTCTCAAGTCACTCAGTGTCTCATGGCAATATCATAATGGATGGCCCATTGCCATCTTAAACTTAATATGACTGGTTGTATTCCCTCCTAAACATCACCCCAACCCCTCCCTCCATCACAGTTGACAATTCTGCCATCCATTCAGTAACCAAAGTATGCTGTCTTGGTGTCATGCTTGATTCTACCATGACATTCTGTCCACAAGCGTTCACAAAACATGTCACTTCTTCCTGAAAAATATTGCCAAAATATGTCCCTTCATCTGTATACCAACAGCAAAAACTCTCACTCAGGCCCTTATTCTCTCTAGTCTCGATTATTGCAACATTTTACTCCTGGTCTTCCTGCCTCAAAACTTTCCCAGCGTCGGTCTGTTTTCAGTTCAGCTGCAAGAATAACTACCCTTGTTTCCAGACACCTTCCCTCTCATCTGATGAAATCCCTCTCTTGGATACCTATAAGGTTTCCTGTTTCATACAAAATTTACTAACCACAAGAGTTTGGAATATCTTCGATCAGCCAAGAGACATCAGCAAGCCTCATGGGCCCTGTCCTTTGCCAGTTTATCATTTTACGTCACTAACCATCCTGATACAAAGAATGGCAAAGCAGATACATGTAGCCTGTTGATCTGTTAAATAAATTCCAAGTCAAACACAATTTTCTAGCGCGTCCTCTTTCTACTTACAAACTCTTATTTCTTGCAGCAAAAATAAAAAAATAGCTGAACAGCCTCAATTATTTCCCATTGAACTATTTTTTAAGAGACAAGGCTTTTGATACTGGAAGAGTCTGATCTTCATTCCCAAACTTGTTTGCATAGATGCGTTACATCTCATATATTAGGCTCCTCTAGCAGATCATCCGGGAGTTTATAAGATGCTAAATCTTGCACAGAGGAACTTTTGGTTTTGAAAGAGTGATAAGTTCTTTTTAACCCTTTGAGTGCCAGAGGGGTATCCAATACATTGCAAAGAAATGCATTGGATACCTCCCTGGCACTTAATGGGATGCTAGCCCACCCACTAAAACCTCCAGACATGGCTGAGTAGATACCCACTAGACACATGGTGCATTAATTCTGATAAGCATGGTAACTTTGCAATATGGTGGAGACCACCCTTATATTCAAGGGTTTAAATTGCCCTAGTTTCACAATAAAACATGTATTATATGAAAACTGTTTGCACACCTGAATGGAACCAGTAAGATATATTTAAAGTATAACAGACCCATGGTTAGACAGAGGGGTGTGCATGTATGAGAATGATGGGAATTGTATTCCAGTAATCCTTACCTCTAGGATTAGTTCTATTGAAAAGCTCCCGTTACTCTCAGAAACATAAACTTGGCAGCACCCAGAGGCAAATTGGGTCTACATAATAGGGGAGGATTTGAAATAAGAACGTTATCAGTTGAGAAATCATTTAAACACTATTTTGGGTTAATAGTTTGTGTTTCAATTAAATAAAGGGCATTTGGGCAGCAAGTAAGTGACACATTCATGTGCCTTTCATGTGTCAGTTGGTCTTCCATAATATATCTCTTTCCTTGCCAGAACCATTGTGTTTCTTGTTTTCATTGATTGCGTATTTTGCATTTTGTATTTTGCATGCTATCACCTACCAGTTTTCAGTCACACAAAAACAATGTGTGCTATGAACATAAGAAGAACAGTTCTTTAAATACATATTTACAAGTTGGAAAAAATAATTGAAGGGGTCTGGTAATTTGATTTCCTGTTCCTGCTTACGATTCTCCTAGAATTCCCTCATGTCACAGCGTGCCCTGGAGCTTCATCCCTTACCTGTTCCTGTACCTATGTTCATCCACATCCATAACCTTTCAGTGTGAGCAGCTTGTGCTTATCCTCCGTGACTAGAAACCCATTGGAAGAAGGACCAGAGCTGATTATCAGCCAGGCCCTGTACCTTTTGACAGTGACCTAGTACCTTTTATCAGTGTCTGTACATTTTTTGGCACATTTGTCCACCAAGAGTAAGGTGACCTGGTATCTTTCATTTAGAAAATCATGCCTGAGAAGGACATCTATCTGAGCATCTTAAGGGGGTTTTTGCTTTCGGCACCTCCACCCTGTTAAAGGTCAATACAGCTCTATGGGAAACAAAGCAAGCTCTATACAAACACAAGATTACTATTAATTTCAGTGGAGCTTTTATCTTCAGTGCCATAGACCTCTCATTGCTCTGCAAAATTCTGCAGACTACTCTAGCCTTCAGAGCGTTAAAGGACACACTGAAACCAAAGGGAATTTTAAATAATACACCAGCAACGTGATACTATTAACAATGTTTTATACTTATTCATTCTAGTAAATCATGTGGGGAAAAAGGTTTAAAAAACAAATATGACAGCCTTTTTCACAAATAAAATAAATTTACAGTAACTGTAACATCTTCCATATGAGCCAATAAAAGTGAACCAATCAGAAACTCCGAATGAACAATAGTTATTCAAGAAAGGAAATCATAACTGTAAATGTGACTTGTGACCCTCCGAAGTAAAAAGGTCCACAGAGCAATGCATTATACACTGCTATAATACACAGTTATGAAAGCTCACATTTAGTCACTGAGGTCGCAGGTGCCATGTTGTTCCCAAAAAGTGGTACTTTTAGCCCTTAGTACATATGGCCTATCAGGGTAGTCAGCTGTGAGCTCTCCAGATTTTGGGCCCTATAATGCACATTAGTCTCAACCAGCCATTGGGTAGTTAAGGATTTAAGGAGTCATAGGCCTCAACAGCAGGACAATCCAATACTGATCCCCCCTGACTTGGGGATAGTCCATATGTAGTAAGCATACCTGGGAACTTTCAAGATGAGCTGACCCATAATGTTGATTTTATGCGATATGTGCCTGCTGGCTCTAGCACAGAGGTGTTCCGGTCCATGTGTGAGGGACCTTTAACATGTTACAGTTTGGATAACTCACTGCCTGAACACAAACAAGACAAGCAGGACATCTCCCACTGTCTTTCTGGTACTAATGGCACCAGTTTAGAGGCTAAGGAAACATTTAATTGGGGAAATTCATATAGTAGGTGACACAGACCTCTCTCACCCTGAGAATTTGGCCCTTCACCCTGAGACCCTGAGATTTGGGTCAAAACCCTGAGTCTCTGGGTCAAACCCTGAAAGTTCCCAGGTATGGTAGTAAGGACCCAATACAGTGTGTATTGAAATGTGTACTCTCCACCTGCTTTGGCATGCAACTGGTAACATCTTCTAATAGCCAATGAATACTTGCGAGATGTGGCCACCACCAGTTAATGAATACAAGGTTGAATTCACCCTGACTTAAGAACTGGCTACCTTTTGACATGGAAAAGGCATCTGACAGAATGTCTTGTGTATATCTAGAGGAAACACTTAAACATATTGGGACTGGACCCTGTTTCTTTTGCTCTGTGATAGCCTTATAATTAGTCTTACTGCAAACATTAATGTAAATTTGACCCTCTCGGCTTACTTCTCCTTAAAGAATGGTACTAGGCAGGGATGATCCCTATCACCATTCAGTTAAGTCGATGTTGGGCGACTCAGTTCTACTGCCCCCTTATGTTTTTGAATAACGTCTCCATCAGACTCTGTTGGAATCCTCCTTTCTTTAGCATCATTGAGGGATGAAGGGACCATGAGGTTAAGCAGCATGCCTATAAGAGGCAGGGCACTCCAAACAAAAAACTCCTCTCATTTCCCAGCTACTAATCCCTCCCCCTGCATAACCGCCTTCAGTTATTTTACAGAGTTCTTGAAGGAGGTTGAGGGCAACCTCTCTCCAGAAGTTAGTTCTTTTTTATTTTACCTTTCTCTTCAAAGCTTCTGAAGGCCCTCACTTTGTGTGGAGAGTCCTCCTATTTAACGCTTTGATTCCTAGCTTCCTTTCTTTGGAATAGATTACTATCGGAATCATAAAGGCCTGAACTCAGCTTTTGGCTGTTGGGGGGGAGAAGCTTTGTAGTTAGTAGGTGATCTTCGTGGGACACATACAGGTTTATTTTTATTTTATATATATATATACAGGGCTCAAAATTTCCACTCGCCACTAGCCAATGGCGAGTGAAAATGTAGCCCTGGCGAGTAGAAATTCAGCCCTGGTGGGTATGTTTTGGCTTGCAGTGGCGAGTAACTTTTCAGGTCTGGCTAGTAGCAAAGGACTTCAAATGTTAAGCCATATATATATATATATATATATATATATATATATATATTAATTGGTTTTAATTATAGAAAAAAATATATTAATTTGTTGATTTAGCTACTTCAACTTTTTTTAATAGTTATATTATATTTTATTATATATTACTATATTTATTTCTACAATTACTACTAAATGTCCTCAGAGCATAGTGCTTTGTGTTTCCCACACAGAGCACTATGCCTTTCTGAGCGTTGCTGGTTTATGAGCTGACTATGGAAAAGCAGCGCTAGAATCTATTAAAAAAAATAATCATAATAATAATTAACCCCTTCACTGCCAGGTCTCTTGTTTCTATTGGGTTTTTTTAGATGTGAAGAATTAGTCTGTCCATTATTTATTCTCTGATGATTACCCTTTGCATACGCTCTATCAAACTTCGGTTGTTTAACTTCACCAAGGCAAAGTTCCTTTGGGACATTGCTCTATATGGAATGCTGTCATTATTATAAGTGCTCACTAGGCTAAAAGTGAGATTTAATTTTGTTCCTTTTGTCTTTATATTCGGACAAAAGGAGAACAAAACTAAACAATAATAGCAATGCTAATACATTCAAAAGATGCAATGTAAAGGTCACAAACAATAGGTCTGTGTGTTCCAAATGTATGGACTTAGAGGCTTACAGGGCTTTCACATCTATTGATGCTGCCCCTATGCTTGAACCAGAGTGAGCCAAGTCCTTACCTGGTTCCCTTGCAAAATTAGAGAGGATTTTGGACAAATGGTTTTCAGAAGTGCCTTGTGCACCAGTTAAATGACTCATTCCAAACAAATTCAAAAAATGTTTTATTCACCCTCAGATTCTTCTGATGATGATGCTGAATTAGCTAGTGACAATTCTGAGCCCCCTCATCCTTTGGAAAGGGTTCCAATTTTGATGACTCAGATTCAGAATCCATGCACTCTTTAATTAAAGCTATGCTGGATGTATTGGAAGCGTCTGATGAGCGAGCCTCTAAGTCCTCTACCGTGTCTCTTTTTAAATGTAAAAAGAAATCTACTGTCATATTCCCTGACTATGAAGAACTTGATCGGATAGTCACGGACGAGTGGGAAACCCCAGATAAATCTGTGGTAATTCCTAAAATATTTGCCAAGGTATATCCCATTTCTAAATACAAGATTGACCTTTGGTCAACACCACCAACAGTTGACCCTACTGTATCCAGATTAACCAAACATACCACTATCCCTGTTCCATCTGCATCAGATCCTACTGACATTCTACTATCCCTGTTCCAATTGCAGCAGATCCTGCTGACAAAAAGGTTGATACCCTGAAGGAACAGATGTTTTCTGGATTAGGAGCAATCATTAGTGCTCCCTTTATTTCAGCCTGGGTGTGCAGAGTGGCTGGCAAGCTCAAATTTTTCAAGTCTCGCAGGATAATGTGCCTCATGGTATATTGCCTCTCATAGGCTACCTCCGAATCCATCTCCAAGCTGACTTGGAGAAAGCTAAATTGGTGATTTATGGTAAAGAATTAGAATGCAGATTCTGCTTCCAAAAAAATCTCAAATTTTTTACCTTTCAAAGGATCCCTCCTTTTTGGGTCAGATTTAGACAACATTTTTAGCCACACCAATGGAGGTAAAATTACCTCTCTACCTCAAACTAAACCTAGGAGGTTTGACAACATGGAAATTACATCCTCCAGACAACCTTCTAATCATTCTTCTGGAGGTTCCTTTTGTTTTCACAAAGCAATACCTACCTGGACACAAAAGAAAACTGTGCTCAAGGCTTCAGATGACAATTCCTCTACAGCATGAGATCTGGAGATTGAAGTCTCCCTCAAACACTCCTGGTGTGGGTGGGGAAGACTCCGTTGTTTCACAAATCAATCGAGGATGTCAATTTCAGATGGGTGGGTTCTATAACTCATTCAAGTGGGGTACAGAGTGTCTTTCAAAACTCTTGCTACTCGTCATTTTTTCATGTCAAGGGTACCAAAAGAAAAGAAGTTACAGGAAGCCATTCATCAGGCTATCCGTTAATTCCTAGACAATGGTGTAATAGTTCCAGTACCAAAATACCAAAGGCTTACCCAAAAAAGACAGAGGATTACATACTATCTTGGACCTTAAAAACCTAAACCAGTTTTTCAACACTCCCACGTTCAAAATTGCGTCTATCAAGTAAGTGATAGCAGCCAGGGAACCAGAGGAATTTCTCACATCTTTGGACATCAGATATGCCTACCTACATATTCCTATTTGGCCCAAACACTGGTTTGCTTAACAAAACAAACACTTTCAATCTGTGGCTCTGCCTTTCAGTCTAGCCACAGCTTTGGGAGTTTTCACCAAGGTGATGGCTCACCTCAGGTACATGGGAGTAAATCTGACTTAACAATCTGTTGGAAAAGGCTCCATCTCTCAACAACTTCTTTGGCTAGCTATGAAGAATCACAGTTGAATAATAAACCTAAACAAATCTCAACTAGTACCATCTCGGCAAATACTGTTTCTCTGCCTGAAATTCAATTCCAGCTTTCAAAAGGTGTTTTTACCTCAAGAGAAGATTTCAAACCTTCAAGACAGAATCCAATCCTTTCTCTGTCAGACATTGCATGAAGATTGTGAGAAAAATGGTAGACATGATAGAAGCAGTTCCCTTTGCTCAGTTTCAGTTGAGGCATCTTCAGCTGGACCTCATTTGCAATGTTGCAAAAATCCAAATCATCTTCATCATAAGATGAAGATATCTCAGTCCACAAGACAGTCTCTCCACTGGTGGATTATAAGTTCAAATCTTCTTGCAGGCAGACATTTCTCATCAAAGAGTGAGAGATAGTCACAACAAACGCCAATCTGTTTAGATGGGAGCGGTGTACAAACATCACTCTATTCAAGGTCAATGGAGTCCCGCATTCCCATAAACATCTTGCAGTTGCGTGCAATTTACAATGTATTATTGGCATGGATGTCCATTTTGAAGATCTTCCTATTTGGATTCAGTCAGACAACGTCACATTAGTGGCATACATAAATCGTCAAGGAGGGACAAAAAAGCAATGCGGCCAGGATGTTAAAGTAAAGAGAATTCTTCTCAGGGCGGAGATCCATGTTCCAGCATTGTCAGCCATTTACATTCCAGGAGCTGATAACTGGGAGGCAGGTTACCTCAGCCATCAGACCATAGACCCAGAAGAATAGGAACTAAGTCAGGAAATATTACTTCAGATAACTCACCATGGGGTGTTCCAAATATAGACATGATGGTGTCAAGAAGAAACAGAAAACTACCAACATTCTGTGCAAGAGCAAGGGATCCACAAGCAATAGCAGTGGATAGTAACATAGTAAATTAAGTTGAATAAAGACACAAGTCCATCAAGTTCAATCTTCTCCTCATACCCCAGTAACTGAGAATTTTATAGCTTTCCTGCTATCAATTAAATTAGTCTTTATCAGACCTTCCCGATCAGCCTACTGATAAACAGTATAATTCTGTATGTTCCCTTTTGAAAGAAATGTATCTAATCTTCTCTTAAATGTATCCATTGTATCTGCCATAACCACCTCTCTGGGCAATGAATTCCACAATTTAACAGACCTTACCGTAAAAAAACCCTTCCTCTGCTGAAGTTTAAACCTCCTTTCCTCTAATCTCAAGGGGTGTCCCCTGGTCACCTGATCAGGCCTTGGAATAAATAGCTCACCGCAGAGATCCTTGTATTGACCTCTCATATACTTGTACAATGTGATAAGGTCTCCTCTTAGTCATCTTTTCTCTAGAGTAAATAAACCAAGTTTGTCTAGTCGTTCCTCATATGTCAAGTCCTCCATTCCCTTAATAAATTTTGTTGCTCTCCGCTGTACCCTCTCTAGTTCTAGTATATCCTTTTTTAGAACCAGTGCCCAAAATTGCTCTGCATACTCAAGGTGAGGTCTTACCAAAGATTTGTATAATGGCAAAATAATGTTATCCACTCTTGCTTCGATACCTTTATGCAAGACAGGATTTTGTTTGCCTTTGCTACTGCTGTTTGACACTGGTCACTGTTTCCAAGTTTGTAGTTGACAAGGATACCCAGGTCTTTTTCTAGCAATGAGTCCCATAAAATGATTCCATTAAGTTCATAAGTAGCCTTAGCATTGTTTCCTCCCAAATGCATGACTTTACACTTCCCCACATTAAACTTCATATTACATATGTTTGCCCAATCTGAAATTGTATGTAAGTCCCTCTGTAGAAAGAAAATATCCTGTTCTGAATTAATGACCTTGCATAATTTAGTATCATCTGCAAATATTGATATTTTGCTTTCTATATCTATTTCCAGGTCATTTATAAACATGTTAAAAAGCAGTGGGCCTAATACCGAACCCTGAGGTACTCCACTCTCCACTTTAACTGTATTGGAGAATTTTCCATTTACAACCACACACTGTTCCCTATCCTTCAACCAGTTTTGTATCCAATTGCAAAGGTTATTTCCTAGCCCCAATTTCTTATTTTATACTCCAGCCTTCTGTGTGGCACTGTATTAAATGCCTTTGCAAAGTCTAGATATACTACATCTACTGCCTTGCCATTGTCAAGGTTGCTGCTTACTTCCTCATAAAAGCTGAAAAGATTAGTTTGGCATGATCTATTCTTCATAAAACCATGTTGATTCATGCTAATTATTTTATTTTTTATGTTGTAATCCTGAAAATAGTCCCTTATTATCCTTTCTAGCAGTTTTCTCACTATAGAGGTCAAACTCACTGTTCTATAATTCCCAGGTTCTGTTTTAGTTCCCTTCTTAAATAAAGGCACTATGTTAGCTCTTCGCCAATCCTGTGGCACTGAGCCTGTGGTAATAGAATCTTTAAAGAGTAAATATAGGGGTTTTGCCAACACTGCACTAAGTTCCTGAAGAATCCTTGGTTGTATACCATCAGGACCCGGTGCTTTGTTGGTCTTAATTTTGTTCAGTCTTCCCATGACATCTTCTTTAGTTAACCCAATATCTGTTAATTGTATTGTTTTATTTGTTACTTGCGGAGGCTCTTCTACCATTCCTTGCTTCCTCGTATATACTCATGCAAAGAAAGCGTTTAAAACATCGGCTTTTTCCTTATCCTCACTAACCAACTCATCCATCT
This sequence comes from Rhinophrynus dorsalis, assembly GCA_037306005.1. NCBI lineage: Eukaryota > Metazoa > Chordata > Amphibia > Anura > Rhinophrynidae > Rhinophrynus > Rhinophrynus dorsalis. The sequence goes on from CM074722.1 coordinate 112,932,243, forward strand.
CATTTTTGAATGGGCTAATGCATTCCCTCTTAAGTTTTTTGCTATTTATATATTTGAAAAACTTTTTTGGATTAGTCTTGCTTTCCATGGCAGTTCGAGTTTCAGTATTTATTTTTGCTACCCTAATTGCCTTTTTGCAATCTTTGTTGCACTCCCTGTATTTTAAGAAGGATTGTTTAGTTGCTTCAGACTTAATCATTTGAATGCGTTTTTTTTTCCTTGCCATTTCCTTCTTTACATGTGCAGTTAACCACATTGGCTGTGACTTACTTCTTTTGCATTTGTTCCCCATTGGTATATACTGTTGGGTACATTTCTGCAACCTAAATTTGAATTCTGACCATTTTTCCTCAGTATTTTTGCCTTTAAATAAAATATCCCAGTCTATGTGTTGCATTGAAGTCCTTAACAAGTTAGCTTTTTTAAAATTAAGAGTTTTGGTTGAACCTATCCAGTTTTGCTTTGCCAGACTAATCTCAAATGTAACCATGTTGTGATCACTGTTTCCCAAATGTTCTCTTACCTTAATATTGGACACCATTTCTGTGTTATTAGTTATCACTAGGTCCAATACATTGTTATTTCTTCTCGGCACTTCCACCATTTGTGACATGTAGCTTTCACGAAGTGTGTTCACAAACCTGCCTCCCTTAGCTCTCTGACAGGTCTCATTTTTCCAGTTGATATTTGGATAATTAAAATCTCCCATAATTATAGTATGCCCAAACTGGGCAGCTTTCCTCATTTGCAATAGCAGTTGGGCCTCAACATTGTCATCGATATTTGGTGGTTTGTAGCATATGCCCACCAACACCTTTTACACCACATTTAGGGCTCAATTTAACGGGTGCGTTAAGGTACATTAAGCGATTCAAAGCTCCGTGTTATGTTCAGCTAACAGCAGAACACAAGTCACAACGGCCGATACACTTACATGCATTGGGACCCGTACAACAAAATTCCCCAGAGCAATTCAAAGGAGTACAGGACTGCTAACGGCAGCGAAAAAGATGCATTTAATGGCCAAGAGTTAAGACCCAGTTTTGTTAGGCGTTAGACATCTAACGGACAAAAAAATAACCCGCTACATGGTAAAACAGACGAACTGCTCCCCGCACAAGAATACAAAATGAACCCGTGCAATGCTAAAATAACACAAAGAACATGCCCACACACCACAAATCACTGGCGCACATAACACAACAACCAAGCAACATCACAAGCACATGGCCCAACAAAAAAACACCAACACAACATGCCACGGAACAATGGGGGTTAGCACACAACACGGACACCTGCCAACACAAAACAAGCTCACCTGGGCAACATCACCACACGATCCAGATACAACCTGCAGCGCAAAGCTCCACACCCGCAACTGACAGGGACACACCAACCACAACACAGCACACTTGTTAACACAGACACACCTGCAAACCCTTAGCTGGACAACAAACACCTTCCCATTCATCAGCACTCACCTCATCACCACACCTACACAACGCCCCACCACCTACGTGAATGGACAGCTAACCACACTCACTTGTGGCTTGTTTTCCACTCAGGAGAGATAGAGAGAGAGATAGAGAGAGAGAGAGAGATAGATAGTGAGAGCGCAATCAGTATGTTGGGTTACATATTGTTGCGAAGACTGCGGAGAAGGCGTGCAAGGGAGAGAGCTAGGGAACACCAGCAACCCCCAGGCACACCTGATCAACAGCCATTACCTGTTGCAAGTGAGAAGGCTCTGGCTCATGAGCCACACAGGAGCCCATCCCCACCTGGAGGACACCTGCCTGCAGATGCACAGCTGCAGCAACAGGATGCTTCCCAGCTGCCACAGGGACCCCTGGAGCAGCCCAGGATGCACAGACGACCACCAAGGCCCAGGGTATACCGCCCAAGGGTCACTCTTTTTGGAATGACCGATGACGAGGTCATTGATCGCTACAGGTTGAGGCCGCACAGCATCATTGCCCTGTATGAGGTCACCAAGGATCAGGTGGATCCCATATGCACCCACAACCATGCCCTAACTGGCCTGCAAAAACTCCTGTGTGCCATACACTTCATGGCAAGTGGCGCCTTCCAGTCGACAGAGGGTTACGCATCTGGCATGTAGGTACATACACTTCCCCACCACCGACATGGAGTGGACACATCTCAAGCAGGGCTTCTACGAAAGGGGAGGCATGCCCAGGGTCATGGGTGGAATAGATTGCACCCATGTCAGAATCAAAGCACCAGCACGTCGGGGACATGTGTTCATCAACTGGAAAAACTTCCACTCCATGAATGTGCAGATGGTGTGTGACAGCAACTTGGCCATCATGAATGTCTGTGCAAAATATCCCGGAAGCTGTCACAACTCCCATATACTCAAAAACTCATCTGTGCACAGAGATTTCGAAAATGGGACCTATACAGGTGGATGGCGTCTGGGTGAGTTAACAATACCAAATTACACCACATACACATGTGCTAGTATGTTCACCTCATGAAACAGCATTCACACAACATGTGCTCCTTGTCTCACCATGTCACTCACTTCCCACAGGTGATGCCGGCTATGGCTGCAAACCATGGCTCCTCACCCCGCTCACCAATCCCCAAACTGATGCCCAGGAAAGATATAACCAGAACTCGCAATGCCATTGAGTGTACCTTCAGCCTCCTCAAGTCCCGATTCCGATGTCTGGACCACTCGGGGGAAGCATTGCAGTATGCACCCACCCAGATCTGATGACCCACTGGACATTGTCCAGGGTGAGGAAACCCTAACAGGGATGCAGACAAGGGACAGATTGATCAGGGATCACTTCAGCTGTATAATACATGTATGCACACAATCCATGCATGCACACCCACCACAACACACATCTTCTCAATTATGAACCATACTCAGGGCTAGAGTATACCTCATACATAAGGAAGGCATGACCCACATCACAAGAGTCCACTGGTTGTTTGACCATGAGTGAACATTGTGAGGTATTCATGCAATGGGATGATGGCAGTGATACACTAATGGGTGTTGTGGTGATAGCAGGTGATAAAGGGGACATCATTACTTCCACAGTTATGTCACGTCCACGGTTTGTGTCTTGCTCAATATAATCAATGTCCTGAGATTGCTGTAGGTTAACATATCTCAGTACATAGGCTATATAAAAAAAAAAAAAAACAAGACCAAGTGGACAAGTGTTATCACTGGTGAAGTGTGTTACAACCTTAGTTAAACAACAACACAACTTAGTACATAACCCAATGCCCAGCCTAAGTTTTAATGTGCTTACTACACATTGACATCTTAGGAAAATCATTGGGTTATCCAGTAAGTAAGGCTGTGATTCAAACACCTATCGTGCAACTGACTTACTGGAGAACACAGTGCTCCACCTAGGATCCCAATGTGTAGCATACACACTGGGATCCTAGGGTGTACATTGTGTTCACCAGTAAGTCAGCTGCACAATGGGAGTTTGATCCAAAGTCAATAGTGAAGCATGTTCCATCTGTCCTGCTTGTTATATCCCTGCTAAGTCACATAGCTGTGTGTTTGGTTTCCCCTTGAAACACAACAATTGATGCAGACGAATGTTAAGAAGTTTTGCACCAGTTGTTGTGATGAGGGGTATGTTCAGAACAATTCTAACACACAACATGGCCATGTAACACTGTTGTGTTACATGGCAACAGGCATGGGTTGCCAGGTGAATTTGGACAATGGTGTGTGTGTGTGTGTGCGTGTGTGTGTGAACCCATGTTGTAGCAACCCACAAACATTTCACCCAGGCAGAGGTTGTGTTCACTGCATTGTATGGCAATGCATTGGAGACAACCCTGCCACCCAATCCATAACTGAAGACACAGCAGATCAGACAGGAATCAAAAGCACAATGTTTCTTTATTGAAGGGGCAGTTAACAGGTTGGGCCTTTCATTTTTTCTTTTTTTTGGGGGGGCCTTAGACTGGGTGCCAGAGGTGGATGCCCTTGTTGATCGCCTGGTCACCCTCTGCCCCCTAGGTGTGGCTTCAGGGGTAACACATGGGGGGGGGTGCAGTAGACCCCTCCGTGGAACGCAAGTTCTCCCTCTCCATCCTCAGGGTCTCCCTGTGGTTGATCTCTCTCAACTCCATAAGTACCTGTGTGAAAATGTCCATGATACCTGTCTTGAGCTGGTGGAGTTGTGTGTTCACCCTGGCCACCTCCGACTCCAGGGCTTGGATTCTGGTCTCCAATCTGGCTGTGTTCCTCTTGGATTCCCATCTGTGCTCCTGCTCGACCGGAGTAGTCTCCTCTGCAGGGCCATACACTCCGCCTCCATCCCTGTGAGGCGTGCAGTGCTGGAGGTGGATGTGCCCAGTGACCCTGGTGCTGCTGTTTCCTCTGCTGATGAGGGTGCTGTTTCCTCTGCTACTGGAGGTGCTGTTTCCTCTGCTGCTGGGGGTGCTGTTTCCTCTGCTGCTGCTGGAGGTGCTGTTTCCTCTGCTGATGAGGGTGCTGTTTCCTCTGCTGATGAGGGTGCTGTTTCCTCTGCTGCTGGAGGTGCTGTTTCCTCTGCTGATGAGGGTGCTGTTTCCTCTGCTGCTGGAGGTGCTATTTCCTCTGCTGCTGCTGGAGGAGCTGTTTCCTCTGTTGCTGCTGGAGATGCTGTGGCTGCTGTGACAGCTGTTGGAGTGGCTGGTGCAGATGATGGACATATGCCCACCACATCAAGTCACTCCGAGCTGCCCAATGATGTGTGTGCTGGTGGAGGTGTGAATATGTCCCTGGGTAGAGGGCGCCGGGGCTCACCAATCAGGCCCATGTGTGGATAGTCCAGTGGCCAAGGGTCATATGGTGGCCACTGATAGGTGCTTGGACCCCACCTGGGATCATACCTTGGGGCATGCTGTGGAGCCAACCAGGAGGGTGGGTTTATCTGTGAGGCATATGGCCCATATTGGGTGGTGGCCGCTGTCCCTGGCAGCCATTGCCTCCCTGGCGGTGGTGGTGCTGCTGCTGGAGGTTAGTAGCTGGTGGAGGTGGCTGGATACATCCACCTATTCTCCTGTTGCATCCAGCCACTGTACTGGGGAGGTGCAGCTTGGAGGGATGCAACCTGTGGTGGTGCAGCTTGGAGGTGTGCAGCCTGTGGTGGTCCAGCTTGGAGGGGTGCAGCCTGTGGTGGTGCAGAAGCTGGTGATGCAGCCTGTGTTGGAGGAGATGGGGATGGTGACCACTGGCTGGTCCCCTCCTCTGTGTACTCCTCACTGGGGGGTGACGTAGCCTCCTCCACGGGCTCCCGCTGGGCTTGAGGGCCATAAGCTGTGTGGAGAAATGAGATGTTGTGATTAGTGAACTTAGCCATAGGTTTGGGGAGATAGTTATACTTTGATATGTGGTGAAGAAAAATATATGTGTTTGGGTTAATCCCCGTGGGTAAACAAGGGTACTCCCACTGCTGAAAGGTGTTGTTTGAGTTATTACGGGTAAAGGTTTCATTTTGAGTGCAATATCACAGTGGCCCGAAATAGTACAGTGGGGCTGTTACAACACCCTCCCATGTAGATATCTGGTCCCTGTACCAGAGCTGTCCATATGATAGTGTAGTAACAGCACCACTGTACAATGTCAGGCCACTGGGATATTGCCCCTGATATATCAATGTCTGAGCTGTGATACCTTTTGAATCAACACACCTTTCAGCAGTAGGAATACCATTGTTTAACTCGGGGGGTGAATCCTACAACATTTATTTCTCTTTACAACTTTTAGGGATGGCTATCCCTCCAAGGGTATAGCAAAGGTTAAGTCCACCTTGATGTCATATTGTAGACATTGTGAAAACAGATGTTGTTCGCTGTTAGTCCTATCCCTCCCTATGACCATTTCTACTTGTGTGTGACTGGAATGGGATAGAAATGGGTAATGTCATCATGATGTAATATCATTGGCATCGTAAAAAGATGTGTCTCGATGTAAGTCCTGTCCCTCCAACCCTCATGGTTATTCAGATATTGCTCTATGTGACAGATAGAGATTTCATTCATTTGTCCACACGAGGGCTCTTCAGCAGAGCCAAAATCGCCCCATTTAGAGAACAATACTTAATTGGAATGGTGTACAGAGTGTGCATGGTTTGCAAGCACACTCTGTGGACCATTCCAAAGAGGTATTTATCTCGAAATGTTGCAAATTTGGCTCTGCTGAAGAGCCTCTGTGTGGTCAAATGACAGATATCTCCACCTGTCACATAGAGCAATATCTGTATAACTATGAGGTTTGGAGGGACAGGACTTACATCGAGACACATCTTTTTACGATGCCAATGATATTACATCATGATGACATTACCCATTTCTATCCCATTCCAGTCACACACAAGTAGAAATGGTCATATATGTATGTGGATATGTACCCTTCATATGGATACAAAAATATCCTTCCAAGATGTGAAGCCAGAGAGCAGTTCAGTAAATGTGATTGCCTTACTGGCTATATATGTGCACCCATCCAATAATACATTGGATTGATATGATGGATATGAACATACCTCGTATATCCCATCTACGTAGAGTGTGATATACTATGTATGTGTATTTGGATGGTAGCAATGTAGGTTGATTTTTGATGGGTGCACATATCTGGCCAGTAAGGCAATCACATCCAATGTGCACCCATCCAATAATACATTGGATTGATATGATGGATATGAACATACCTCGTATATCCCATCTACGTAGAGTGTGATATACTATGTATGTGTATTTGGATGGTAGCAATGTAGGTTGATTTTTGATGGGTGCACATATCTGGCCAGTAAGGCAATCACATCCAATGTGCACCCATCCAATAATACATTGGATTGATATGATGGATATGAACATACCTCGTATATCCCATCTAAGTAGAGTGTGATATACTATGTATGTGTATTTGGATGGTAGCAATGTAGGTTGATTTTTGATGGGTGCACATATCTGGCCAGTAAGGCAATCACATCCAGTGAACTGATCTCTGTGTTCACATTGTGTTGGGACATATTTTGAAACATTTGAAAGGTACATATCTGAACATTTTTATTAGTGTCCATATCTCTTGTGAATAGATCTGCAGTGGGATTCAAGTGTTATTCAATCCTATCTTCTATTTGATACCATACAATGCACAATTTTGGATTACTTGACAGGTGACTCTCTGGATGTCATGATGATATCCTATGCATTACATTGTGATGCATGGGATACCACCCTGGCAATCACAGATTGATGAATTTGACAATATCCTGTCCGTGTTGTATGTTCCAGTTGAATCCTAAGGGCAACAATCAAGCCAGTAGTTGTCACGGCCCCGGCTGCTAGGGACCCGTGGGGTGCCGGCTCAGGTTATGGTTCTAGCGTGCAGAGCTGGGGTGTGAAGCTTGGGAGCAGTGACGGCGTGCCAGGTACTCCTTTGCTGCAGCCGAAGCTATCTAAAGGTGCTGGTCACGAAACCAGATTGTTCCACCCCAGTTGAGCCGGGGTGCAACCAGGATAGGAGTACTCAGGAACCGTTGGGAAACCAGGCCAGCAGGACGGGCGAGATACCAGGCAATGAGGGCTAAGCAACAGGAATGGTCAAGCGAAGCCGAGGTTCAAGCTGGGAAAGGAGTTCAAGCAAGGTCAGGAGCGGAGCCAAAGGTCAAAACTAGGAGCGGAGATCTAGAGTGGTCAGGAGCAGAGCCAAAGGTCAAAACCAGGAGCGGAGATCTAGAGTGGTCAGGAGCAGAGCCAAAGGTCAAAACCAGGAGCGGAGATCTAGAGTGGTCAGGAGCAGAGCCAAAGGTCAAAACCAGGAGCGGAGATCTAGAGTGGTCAGGAGCAGAGCCAAAGGTCAATACCAGGAGCGGAGGACAAAAATGCTGATCTGACTTTGACAAGCAGAGGTCCAGAACCCAGAACCTAGCCAGAGCACTAACTATGGAACGGGCGCCCTATGCCTGGGGCAGCCCGTTTAAATACCAGGGCTGACCAATGGCCTGGTGAGTGAGAGGGGCTCGGCTGGACGCCGCAAGAGCATAGGAGGAGGACTGGCCAATAGAGCGTCGGGCTCGGTGCATGCGCATCCGCCCGGCTGAAGGCGGAGGGGATCTGCGCATGCGCAGCCCGATTGCTTCGGCAACCCGGAAGAGCCGCCGCGAAAGAGGAAGAGACACGGCCCGGAGCATCGCAACAGTGACAGTAGTGAGGGATATCGTTGATTGAGGCCTGTTTTTTCTTTGTGTATGAGCCCATCCATCCTTCTGTGTGAGGCAACCGTACTCAATCCGAGATATCCATCAGTCATGGCCTGTTGGTGACCAAGGTACAATGGTTGATATTTGGTTCTCATGTTTATCCTGCAAACAGAGGCTGGTGTACCACTATCACGGTGCCCGTGATTCTATGTCGACATTCTTACTTCCGGGTTTGTGCCTGGTTGCCTCTTATTGGTGCTAGCTGGCTAGCCCCTCCCAGGGCTAGCCTTTATATACGCCCTCCTGTCATTGGGCCGGTGGCCTTTCGTGGTGTCTCTGACCTTACGTTTCCTGCGCTCCTGTTCCGTGTTTGATCCGGTTTTCGTCTGACCTTATTCCTGTGCTACTCCTGTGTACCGATCCAGGCTTTGGCTGATTACCGCTCTGGTGTACCGATCCAGGCTTTGGCTGACTACCGGTCTTGTGTACCGACCCAGGCTTTGGCTGACTACCGCTGTTGTGTATCGATTCTGGCTTTGGCTGACTACCGCTCTTGTGTACCGAACCAGGCTTTGGCTGACTACCGCTCTTGTGTACCGATTCAGGCTTTGGCTGACTACCGCTCCTGTGTACCGATTCAGGCTTGGGCTGACTACCACTCTCTGAAAGTGATCCATGCATTGTCTGACTTACGCTGTTTGTGCCGCTCCCGCTATTGTCAGATTGGTTGCTCCGATTACTTTACGCCTGTGTATCAGTGTGGCCTCCGCTACGTACATTCGGTCTGTACTGTCCAGTCACTAAGCGGTTAACATTTCCTATCCATAATACGCCCAGCCTGTGCTTCTCTGTGGCCTCCGATACGTACACCAGTCAGTGCTATCCAGTCACTAAGCGGTTAACGTGACCTATCCATAATACGACCAGCCTGTGCTTCTCTGTGGCCTCCGATACGTACACCAGTCAGTGCTATCCAGTCACTAAGTGGTTAACGTTGCTCATCCATTATACGTCCAGCCTGTGCTTCTCTGTGGCCTCCGTTAAGTACACCAGTCAGTGCTATCCAGTCACTAAGCGGTTAATGTTGCCTATCCATTATACGCCAGCCTGTGATTCTCTGTGGCCTCCGTTACGTACACCGGTCAGTGCTATCGAGTCACTAGCAGTTATGTTGCCTGCCTATTACCTCCTATCTACCAGCATCACGGTAGAGCCGCTCAGGTCCTTGTTGCACCAGATAACAGGCTGCCTTACCCGGTATTCGGTAAGGCCGGTAGAGCCTCCTCAGTTCCTTATTGCACCAGATACAGGCTGCCTTACCCGTTATTCGGTAAGGCCGGTAGAGCCTCCACAGTTCCTTGTTGCACCAGATATAGTCTGCCTTACCCGGTAATCAGTAAGGCCGATAGAGCCTCCTCAGTTCCTTGTTGCACCAGATACAGGCTGCCTTACCCGGTATTCGGTAAGGCCGGTACAGCCTCCTCAATTCCTTGTTGCACCAGATACAGGATGCCTTACCCTGTATTCGGTAAGGCCGGTAGAGCCTCCTCAATTCCTTGTTGCGCCAGATACAGGCTGCCTTACCCGGTATTCGGTAAGGCCGGAAGAGCCTCCCAAGTTCTTATTGCATTGCCTTCAGGCTGCCTTACCCAGTATTCGGTAAGGCCGGTAAAGCCTCCAGTATTGTACTGCTATTTGTATGCCCTGTCCTGTGTCAAACTTGCTTACTGTTGTAATAAAGTTTGGACCCGTGAGGGGCCTTGTTGCGCTTTATATTGTCTAATAAAGCTTTTTAACCTACCCAGTTGTCTGAGTGTTCAATAAAACCGTGACAACCATCCATCCATGGCATCAGCACCCCTGTGGATCCATGTGGGAATCAGATGTGGAATATGTCATTTCAAGTTAGAGTAAATGATTGCAGCACAACACCAAGGCCTACTTCATCCACCTTTAATTCTGTGGAATAGTTTTCGGCTTGTGTGTTGCACATACAAGCAGTTATTTTCTGGGACACTGTGATGTGTGACCTGGTCCACCCTTTTTGTGATTTAGTAAGCGGTGATGTTGAACTGATGAAGTGAACATGATGGTGACTTCTCCAGTGATCTCCTTTCCCCATTTCCAGTGTTTTCCATGGAGTCCATACAATGGGACCCTATCAACTTGATTCTTGTTTTTGCATATTCTCCATAGACTAACACTGGTATTGGTGAAGTGAGGGTGTGTGAGGGTTACTTTGTCTCCACCATCTCTTTGTCACCACTTAGTGAATGTCCCCTGTGTGGCATGTGATCGTTGGCCTATTGACTTGTTTGTTGTCTGGTTAACCCTTTGAGTCCCAGAGGGGTTGCCAAAGCATTGTTGATTGATGCATTGATGATCCCTCTAACACTCAAGGGGTTAGGTGCTGACTTCCCTGTGGGGACATGGGTGACACTGTGTGTGAACAGTGATGATATTTAACAGACGACATTTTGAACATCACGGTTTGTGTATTGTGTGTGATGAGCACAGCAACAGGAGGGTTGAAGTAGGACTTTGACAGGTTTGTCCCAAGTTGGACCTTGACATTTGTCCTGGTGGTGTGTCCTGTTTTTAACCCTCAGGGTGCTGTGTTGGTGCAGTTGTATGGATGAATGGTGGGCATGTGTTGAGGTGTGACTGTGTGTGCAGCTGGTGTTGGTTGATGTAGTGTGTGGTTATGTAGTGTTGCACTTACCGGTAGTGTGGAGGCTCCTCTCATCCCCAGTGTTAGCTCCTCCAACGACCCCCTCGATCAAGGTCGGGGACATGGTCTGCCGCACCATCTCTTCCCAGCCACAGAAGGTGATAGGGATGGGTGGGCCACCTCCAGTGCCTCGGGTGTGCTTGGCGAGCTCTGTCATTTTATTCTTCACCACCCTCCGGCAGTCGCCCCATCACTTTTTGATGGACTCCACGTCCCGCCTGCATGGAGCCACCACGTTCACCCGGCTGCAGATCTGGTTCCAGGCTGCCTTCCTCCTTGCTGACAGGCCAGGGACCTTCGCCGTCGGGTGGAGAACACTCTGTCTCTCCAGGACAGCCTCCACGAGAGCTGTGTTCTCCTCCTCGGTGTATTTAGGATCCCTGATCCTGCCCTCGTCACCTCCGGCATGGGAGGATTCTGAGCCGGAGTGTCCTGCCTGGTCTGACCCTGACTGTGTGGGGTGCTCCCCAGCAACTACCCCTAGTCCCACTGCAGGTTCTGTCCCTGTCCTGCATGTGCCTGCTCTTGTGGGCCGGGTCCCCCTCCACCCTGTGGATCTCCCTCTCCTACCCCTGCTCTGCTCAGGGATGCCCTCCTGACCTTCCTCCTCCTCCACTACTCTCCCCATCCCTCTCTCCTGTCCTCCTCTCCTTGCCATCACTCACCCACTCACACCCAGGCACTCCCACAGGCCCTCACAGACACACTCGCTCCACTCACTCTCTGTCACACACTTTCACTCACAGATTCACACTGTAAAAATAAAATGTAAAATGTGTAAGGTGTTATAAAATAAAAGGACTATGTGTATGTATGTGTATGTGTTTGTGTTTGTATGGGTGTATGTAATATGTGCAAAAGTGTAATGTGTGACTAGTTAGTGCACCTCTCTTCAAACTCAAAAATCTCCTTCTACCTCCAATGAATGTCTCCCTCTCTCTGATCACTATCCTCCGCTCCTGGGTCCTGATATCTAGCTCTCAACAACTCGATAACAGACAGTGTGTGACGGTTATTTTTGGGTATATATAGGTGTATTTGAAGTTTTTTGATACTTTGGGGCTTTGGGATTGGCTGTGTGTTTGAATTTGTTGTTGCATCAACCAGGGTTGCTAGACAACGGCAGCCGTTATGTTACATGTTGTTTTGAGCTATGTTATCGTGTGATTTGGCCGCCCGTTGTGCATTAACATGAGCGACAACGGCTTTTGTTTTACGTGTTTTGTCTGTGCCTATGCTCGATAGCTATTCTTGTAGAGTACCTATTGAATCTGCCGTAACTCATGTATTATTTGCGAGCGATGTGCCTTTTTCACTTAGCGGCTGGTTTAACGTGAGCCTTTAAATCTAGCCCCTAGTCTCTGTTACTGCTCCTGCAGAGTGCAAGTGGCCTAGTCTCCATTACTGCTATGGCAGTGTGCAAGTGGCCTAGTTTCCGTCTACTGCTACAGCAGTGTGCAAGTGGCCTTGTCTCCGTTTCTGCTATGGCAGTGTGCAAGTGGCCTCGTCTCCGTTACTGCTCCTGCAGAGTGCAAGTGGCCTAGTCTCCATTACTGCTAGGCAGTGTGCAAGTGGCCTTGTCTCCGTTACTGCTACAGCAGTGTGCAAGTGACCTAGGGGTAGATTTAAAGGCAGCCGTTAGGGAAAAAAATCACTAACGGGTGCGTTAAGTGACATGTTGCAATTCAAAGATCCGTCTAAAGACCAGCTAACGGCAGTTGTAGAATCCTTACGGCCGATACACTTACGTGCATTCAGACGCATGGAAAAACATACCCCAGAGCTATTCAAAGGCTTGCGGTACTGATAACGGCTGAACAAAAGACACACCTAACGGCTAAAAGTTAAGACCCACTTTTTTTAGCCGTTAGACACTTAACGGCCAAAACAAAACACCCGTTACATAGGAAAATACACAAAAGGCTTACCGCACAACCATGTAAATGGGAAAATTAACCCGTGCAATGCCAAAACAACACAAAAACATGCACACACAACACAAATCACTATACACACAACAACAACCAACACCACAGGGACAACGACACACAAAAAAACAACAACACAACATGGCACGGAACAATGGGGGTCATCACACAAAGCGGACACCTGCAAATACAAGCTCACCTGGGCAACATCAACACGCCACCTGCACCCCACAACTGCATGTCCGCAAATGGCACACACAGAACAAGCACAACACACCACATCTTATAACACACACACACCTGCAAACACTTACCTGGACAAAAACAACTCACCATTGGTCAGCACTCACCTCATCACCACACCCACACAACGCCCTAGCAAGTACTTAAAGGGACAACTCAACACACTCACTTGTGGCTTGTTTTCCACTCAGGGAGGGAGAGAGAGAGAGAGAGAGAGAGAGATAGATAGAAAGATAGAGACAGATAGAGAGAGCAAACAGTATGTTGGGTTACATATTGTTGCGAAGGCTGCGGAGAAGGCGTGCAAGGGAGAGAGCTGGGGAACATCAGCAACCTCCAAGCATGCCTGATCAACAGCCACCACCTGTTGCAAGTGAGGAGGCTCTGGCTCAGCAGCCACACAGGAGCCCATCCCCACCTGGAGGGCACAGGATGTATAGACGACCACCAAGGCCCAGGGTATACCGCCCAAGGGTCACCCTCTTTGGAATGACCGATGATGAGGTAATTGATCGCTACAGGTTGAGGCCTGACAGCATCATTGCCTTGTATGAGGTCATCAAGGAGCAGGTGGATCCCATCTACATCCACAACCATGCCCTAACTGGCCTGCAGAAACTACTCTGTGCCATGCACTTCATGGCAAGCGGGGCCTTCCAGTCCACAGAGGGTTACGCATCTGGCATGTCACAGGCCACATTCTCCAGGGTGCTGGCCCAGGTCCTGCCAGCCCTCAAAAGCAAGGCCAGTACCTATATACATTTCCCCACCACCGACATGGACTGGATACAAGTCAAGCAGGCCTTTTACGCCAGGGGAGGCATGCCCAGGGTCATGGGTGCTATAGATTGCACCCATGTCCGAATTAAGGCCCCAGCACGTGACGCACAGATATTCATCAACAGGAAGAACTTTCACTCCATCAACGTGCAGATGGTGTGTGACAGCCAGATGAGGATAATGAATGTCTGTGCAAAGTATCCTGGCAGCTCACATGATTCATACATTCTCCAAAACTCCTCAGTCCACAGAGATTTCGAGAATGGAACTTTTACAGGGGGATGGCTTTTGGGTGAGTTCACAATACAAAATCACATCACATACACAGGCGTACACACAACGCTGCTTAGCATGCTCCTGACCCACAGCTACTACGTCTACCACACAAAACATCATTCACACAACATGTGCTCCCTGTCTCACCATGTCACTCACATTACACAGGTGATGCTGGCTATGGATGCAAGTCCTGGCTACTGACCCCACTGGCCAATCCTCGAACACATGCCCAGGAAAGCTACAACCAGGCTCATGGCAGAACGAGGAATGCCATTGAGCGGACCTTTGGCCTCCTCAAGTCAAGATTCCGATGTCTGGACCACTCGGGGGGAGCACTGCAGTATGCACCTGGAAAGGTGTGCGACATCATTGTGGCGTGCGCAATACTGCACAACATCGCAGTGGACACCAGGCTGCTGGAGCACATCCAGGCCCCCCCCATACAGGAAGTGCCCATGGACATCGGACACGTTGAGGAGACCCTGAGAGGGACACAGATCAGAGACAGGCTCATCACGGAACACTTTACATGTGAGTATAACACAGGCATGCAAACAATCCATGCAAGTCCCCCATCAGTCCTGTGACACTAACCACACTGCACATTTTGTTCTGTCTCACCCCACAGGAACAGTGACACAGCACTGCACTTGCAGCGGACGTGGCAAATTGTGTGTGTGGACTCAAAAACCATCCTCCATTCCACTCTCCACGTTGACATACAGACCCCAAGGATATCACGCACACCCTCAGGAGAAACAAGGTACAACACATAACCCATGTTCATCGCCTTACAGGGCTTGATTGACAGCAGCTAACTTGATTTGCCATGAGCATAGCCAGAGCAACCATGCTAGCCTTGTAGCGAAAGAGTGTTATCCAATGCTATGCATTGGATAATACTCCGTCACATCAGGGGTTAAAGGGCCATTGGACTCAATATGGGACCTGTACTGTGCTACAGCTGAGAAGAGCAGCACAGGGGTGGATGTACAGTGGTATGGGCACACAATGTAGAGGTCATGAGACGTAGATCAGATTACCAGGGACACCATGCTGACCTGTGAGTGTGCAGACATATGTGCCCCCGACATGAATACACACATCAACAAATGTGTCCTAACAGTTCCATGGAACAAATGACATTGGGCTGCCACTGTCACATTAACAGTGGCAGCCCAAATTCATTACTTCCATGGAGCTCTCAGAACACTTGTTGATGTGTGTATCCATGTCAGGGGCACATATCCATAGGGCTGGGGCACATGTCCTTAGTTCTCCACATAATTGGTTACAGATGAGTACACAACACATTGTCAAGCAATGGTTTGTGTACTCACCTGTAACTGTGAAAATTGAGGGGATCAAAAAGACTAAATTGTTGTTGCTTGATGATCAGTTCAAGTCAACTGCTCCAAATCCTGTCCTCTTCTTCCACAGGCATCCGTAACATGATCCATCCTTGAACTGAAGTTCTTCTATGTGACTGGATTGATGTCTTGACATCACCTTCATGGAGATCACCCCTTGCTGTTTATGTTGATGTTGTTGGTGATGCAAAGTTTGACCTGAGGTTCACACAAACCTCTACTGGATCATTTTCATATAGACACAGAAAACACTAATTCCTGAGTTTTATAACCTGTACAGTTAGGATGCTCAGCTACAGAGTTGTCAAACCTTGTGGACAACACATGAGCTGGGCAGCAGTGTTACTAAAGTACTATTTTTTTGTTTCAAAGTACATTTAGTGTTCTCATACAGGTGTTCAATGCATATAGGCAATACACAGAAAACACATGTACATCCTAATGTACTTTGAGACACAATAAAGATGAACCATCACCATTCTATCTGTGTCTGTAGGAGGATATATTTGAGAACACAGTTGTCAATGCGTTACCACACCCAGGGTAGAGTATCCCCATACATGGAAAGGCATCACCCATATCACAGGACTCCACCACTTGTTTGCAAGTGAGTGGACTCAGTGTTGTATTCACGCTAACAGATGGTGGCAGTGATACACTAATGTGTTGTGGGAGTGATAAAGAGGTGATAAAGGGGACATACTTCCACAGTGAATTCCTGTCCACAGTTAATGTGTTGCTCAGTATAATCAATGTTCAGTGATATTGCTCCACTGGGACATATCACAGTACATGACCAAGTGGACAAGTGTTTTCACTGGGGAAGTCTGTTACACCCTTAGAAAAAACAACAAGTCAACTTACTGGAGGCCCCAATGCTCACCCCAGGATATCAATGTGTGTGCTACACATTGAAATCCTAGGTTGAAAACATTGGCTTCCCCAGTCAGTCTGTTGCACAATGAGTGTGTGAATCCAAGACAATATGGATACATGTCCCATTTATCTGTCCTGCTTGTTATCTCACCGCTAAGCCGTTTGTTTGGTTATCCCCTTAACCCTCTGAGTGCCAGAGTGGTACCCAACGCATTTCTTTGCAATGCGTTGCCTACCACTCTGGATATCAAAGGGTTAAACACTACATATGATGTAGATGAATGTTCAATGTTGTACCAAATGTTGGGCTAAGGGGAATGTTTTGTTATGCAAAATCAACACACAACATTGCCATATAACACAGTTGTGTAATATGGCAACAGGGATGTTTTTACAGTTGATTTTGTACAACGATGTGTGTGTGAACCCATGTTGTAACATCCCACAAACATCTTACCTAGGCAGGAGTTGTATTCACTGAATTGTTTGGCAATGCATTGGAGACAACTCTGCCACCCAAATCTATGACCAAATTCAAAGCAGATCAGACAGGATTCAAAAGCACAATGTTCCTTTATTCAGGGGAAATTTAACATGTTGGGCATTTTATTTTTTTTTCTTGGGGGGGGGGGCTTAGACTGTGTGGCAGAAGTGGATAACCTGGATGATCTCCTGGTCACCCTTTGCCCCCTAGGTGTGGCTTCGGGGGTCACATTAGAGGGGGTGGTGGGGGCAGTGGATCCCTCTGTGGAGCGCAGGTTTTCCCTCTCCAAACGTAAGTCCTCCCTGCGGTTCAGCTCTCTCAACTCCACCAGTAGCTGTGCAAGCAGGTCCATCACCCCCATGTGTAGCTGATGGAGTTGAGTGTTGATCCTCATGACCTCCGACTCCAGGGCATGGATCCTTGCCTCTATCCTGTTAGTGTTTATACGGGATTCCCTACGGCTCCTGGTGATGTTGTCATTGGTGCGGAGGCTTGACCTGAGTAGTCTCCTTTGCAGAGCCATACACTCAGCTTCCATCCCCGTGGGCCATTCACTGCTGGTGATGCTTGTGCCTGGTGAATCAGCTGCTGCTGTGTCCTCCTCTGCTGGTGCTGTATCCTCCTCTGCTGGTGCTGTGTCCTCCTCTGCTGCTGCTGTGTCCTCCTCTGCTGCTGCTGTGTCCTCCTCTGCTGCTGCTGTGTCCTCCTCTGCTGCTGCTGTGTCCTCCTCTGCTGGTGCTGGTTGTGCTGCAGATGGGTATGTGCCCACCACATCAATTGACCCACTGCTGCCCACCGATGTCTGTGCTGGTGGAGGTCGTGGGGTAAACACGTCCCTTCGCATAGGCTGTTGGGGCTCCCCAAGCAGGCCCAGGTGTTGGTAGTCGAGTGGCCAAGGGTCAAACCTTGGCCACTGGTATGTGCTTGGCCCCCACCTAGGATCATACCTGGGGCCATGCTGGGGAGCCATCCAGGAGGGTAGGTCAATCTGTGGGTATGGCCCGTATTGGGTGGTGGCCACATCACCGGGCAGCCATTGCCTCCCTGGTGGTGGTGGTGCTGCTGCTGCTGCTGGGGGATAATAGCTCCTGGAGGTGGTGGGGGGCATCCAGTCACTGTAATAAGTCGGTGCAGGCAGAGTCGGTGCAGGCAGAGTTGGTGCAGGCAGAGTTGATGCAGGCAGAGTTGATGCAGGCAGGGTTGGTGCATCCAGCTGGCCAAGAGGTGTGGATGTCGTTGGGTACGGTGCCCACTGGCTGGTCCCCTCCTCCAAATACTCCTCACTGGGTGGTGAGGTGGCCTCCTCCATGGGCTCCTGATGTGCTGGAGACACATAACCTGTGTGGAGGATTGAGATTGTGTGATCAGTAAACTTAGCCATGATGGTGTCAAATTGATATTAATACTTGAAATGTGTAAAGGAACATATATGTTGTATGGTGTATCCCCCTGTGTGAAACAACGGTACTCCTACTGGTGATGGGTGTTGTATTCTACATGTATTGCAGCTCAGAGTTGAATTCCTTTGGTGCCACATCCCAGTGGCCTGAAATTGTACATTTGCGCTGTTGCCACATCATCCTTTGTGGATATCTGCTCCCTGGACCAAAGCTAGCCAGAGGATGGTCTGGCAACATTGGCATAGTACATTTTCAGGCCACACTGATATTGTCCATGGAATATTCAACTTTGAGCTGTTATACTCTTGTGATGAAACACCTTTCAGTAGTGGGGATACCCTTGCATTACCCGGTGGATCAATCCTATGACATGTATTTTTCCTTTCACATTTTAGGTATTACTATCTCTTTAACGGGATAGCAATGGTTAATTTCACCTTGATGTAACATTGCAGGCATCATAGAGAGATGTTTAGAAAGATGTTGCTGTATGTGACAGCTGGAGATGTCAGTCATTTGACCACACGGAGGCTCTTCAGCAGACTCCACATTGACCCATTTGGAGATAACTACATCTTTGCCATTGTCTACTAAGTGTTCCTGGTTTGTAAGCACGCTCTGTCGACCATGTCAATGATGGATCCATCTCCAATTGTTTCAATTTTGGGTCTGCTGAAGAGCCTCCGTGTGGTCATATGACTGACATCTCCAGCTGTCACATACAGTAACATCTTTCTAAACATCTCTTTATGATGCCTGCAAGGTTACATCAAGTGAAATTAACCATTGCCATGCCAAGGTACACAGTGAGGAATATGGTCTGATATGTGTGTATATGTACCTTTCATACGGGTACAAACATATCCTTGATAGATATGAACCCAGAGATCTGTTCAGAACATGTGATTGTCTAACTGCCTATATATGTACAGCCATCACAAATGAACTTTCATAGATACAAGTGATACCCATCCAAGTAGGTGTAATATACTGGGTATATGTACTCTGATGATGATATCAATATGAGTTATTTTGTTGAGGGTGCACATATATGGGCAGTTGGACAATCACACGTACTGAACCGAACTCTGGGTTTACATCTTGTTGGGACCTATTTGTACCCATTTGAAAGGGACATATCCACATACAAATCTGGTTGTTTTTCTTTCTGTACATATCTTTTTGGAATAGATCTGCAGTGTGATTCAAGTAGTATTCATCCCTATGTTATCAGTTCATCCCGTACAGTGCTGGATTTTGTCAGATTAGACATGTCCCTCTCTGGTTGTCATGATGGTATCCTATGCATTGCATTGTGATGCATGGGATACCACCGTGGCAATCAGGGATTGATGTACATTACAGGATTCTGTCCATGAGGTCTGTTCAAGTTGAATCCTGAAGGGCAACAATCAAGCCAGTATTGAAGGATATCATTGATTGAGGCCTTTTTTTTCCTGGATCAGCCCATCCATCCTTCTGTGTGAGGCAGCCAGACCCGATCATAGATATCCATAATCCCTGGCCTGTTATTGACCAAACCTCAATGGTTCATATTTGGTTCCCATATGTATCCTGCAAATAGTGTCTGGTGTACCATCCATCCATGGCATCAGCACTCCTGAGGATCTATATGTGAATCAAATGTGAGCTATGTAAATTGAAGTTAGAGTAAATGATTGCATACACAACACCAAGGCCAACTTTTTCACCTTTACTTATGTGTGATTGTTTTTGGCCTGTGTGTTGCACATACAAGCATTTATTCTCTGTGGCACTGTGATTTGTGACCTGATACATCCTGTTGGTGATTCAGTAAGCGGTTAAGTGGACCTGATGAACTGATTATGATGCTGACTTCTCCGCTGACCTCATTTCCCCATCTGCAATGTTTTCTATGGAGTCCACACAATGGGGCCTGTGCAGCTTGAATCCTGTTATTGGATGTTCTCCATAGACTAACATTGTAATTGGTAAAGTGAGGGTATGCAAGTGTCAAATTCTCTCCATCAGCTCTTTTTCACCGCTTAGTGAATGTCCCCTATGTGTCATGTAATTGTTAACCTATCGACATGTGTTTGTTGTCTGGTTAACCCTTTGAGTACCAGAGGGGTTGCCAAAGCATTGTTGATCGATGCATTGATGATCCCTCTCGCACTCATGGGGTTATGTGCTGGATTCCCTGTGTGAACATGGGTAACACTGTGTGACAACAATTGTGATGTTTGACATACAACACTTTACTGAGCATGGTTTGTGTGTATTGTGTGTGATGAGCACAGCAACATGAGGGTTAACCAGGGAGTTGGACAGGTTTTGGCCTTGTTGAACATTGACATTTGTCCTTGTCTTGATTCCTGTTTAAACCCTCAGGGTGCTGTGTTGGTGCAATTGTGTGGTTGAATGAAGGGCAGATGTTGGGATGTGAGTGCTTGTTTGTGATGGGTGTGTGGTTTGGGGTGGTGTGTGGTTTTGGGGTGATGCACTTACCGGTGGTGTGGAGGCTCCTCTCCTCCCCAGTGTCTGATCCTCCAGGGACCCCCTCAATGAGGGTAGACGACAGTGTCTGCCGCAGCCTCTCCTCCCATGCGCTGAAGGTGATGGGGACAGGTGGCCCACCTCCGGTGGCTCGGGCGTGCAGGGCGGCATCCCCCATCTTCCTCTTCACCTGCCTTTTGCAGTCGCCCCATCTCTTCTTGATTGAGTCCACATCCCGTCTGCAGGTGGCCACCGCATTAACTCTGCTGCAGATTTGACTCCAGGCAGCTCTCCTCCTCGCAGACAGGCCAGGGAGTCTGTCCCCCGGGAAGAGGACACTCTCCCTCTCCAGCACAGCCTCCACGAGGGCCGTGTTTTCTTCCTCGGTATATCGGGGATCCCTGAGCCTGTCCCCCTCAGCTCCGGCATGCGAGGAGTCAGACCCGGAGTGTCCTGCCTGCTCTGCCCCTGCCTGTGTGTGGTGGTCCCCAGGCACTACCCCTCGTCCCACTGCAGGATCTGTCCCTCTTCTTCTTAGTGTGCCTGTTCTTGTGGGCCTGGTCCCCCTCCGCCCTGCGTATCTCCCTCTCCCACCCCTGCTCTGCTGAGGGATCCCCTCCTGACCTTCCTCCTCCTCCTCCACTAGTCTCCCCATCCCTCTCTCCTGTCCTCCTCTCCTGGCCATCATTCACCCAGTCACACCCAGGCACTCTCACACGCCCTCACAGACACACTCGATCCCACTCACTCTCTGTCACACACTTTCACTCACGGATTCACACTGTAAAAATAAAGTTTAAAATGTGTAAGGTGTGATGAAAAAAAAAAGACTATGTGTATGTATGTGTATGTGTTTGTATGGATGTATGTGCTATGTGCAAAAGTGTGCTATGTGTCTATTTAAATGTAACTCTCTCCTCTCCAAAATCCTTCTACCTTACTCCTCTGTATGCTTCTCTCTCTATCTCTCTCTCTCTCTCTAAATGCTATCCTCCACTCCTGGGTCCTGTGCTCTAGCTTGCTGAAACTCGAAACACAGACAGGGTGTAACCGTTATTTTGAGGTATATATAGGTGTATTTGAACATTTTTGATACTTTGGGGCCTTAGGATTGGCTGTAGGTTTGAATTTTGTTTGTGCATCTATCAGGGTTGCTAGACAACGGCAGCCGTAATGTAACATTTTGAGTTAAGTTGTGTTTTAACGGGTGTTTGGGACGCACGGTGATGCAAAATCAGGTGCGACGCTGGTTTTTGTTTAACGTGTTTTTGTAGTGCCTACGCCCGATAGCTATTCTTGAACGCTTACCTTTGAATCTGCCGTAAAACATGTGTTCTTTGCGGCCGACGTGCCTTTTTTACTTAGCGGATGGTTTAACGGCTGCCTTTAAATCTAGGCCCTAGTCTCCATTACTGCTCCTGCAGAGTGCAAATGGCCTAGTCTCCGTTTACTGCTATGGCAGTGTGCAAGTGGCCTAGTCTCCATTACTGCTCCGGCAGAGTGCTAGTGGGCTATCTCAGTTTACTGCTATGGCAGAATAATAGTTGCCTGGTCTCTGTTACTGCTACGGCAGTGTTCTATGTTGCTCAGTCGCCGATACTGCTCTGGCAGTTCACGTTTGCCTGATAACCTATTACTGGGCGTTACTCATCCCTAAGCTCTCTATCCTAAGTGAGCTCCTTCACAGACCTCTCTTCACATGGGACTGTTTATACTCTCTGAAGGCCATTAACCCATGCAGTACAGATACCCTGGGAATCCTTTGTATTCTACCTGACCTGTGCCAGTATATTTTGTTATGGACTCTATGGTTATACTGGACCTGTGTAGGCATATGTATATGTAACCTGTCTTGTGTCTGTATTATTATGATAAAATACTACAGGACCTGTGAGGGTTATTGTATTACTGTTTTTTCAATAAAACTGTGTTTTATCCTAAATCACTGTGTCTGTGTGTCAAACAAACCGTTACACCTTCCAATGAACCAGGTACTGGAGTTGACCATGCACTCTGCGTGAATCCAATATACTTTGAACCTCATAATCATCGTGGTTGTCAGTGCAGACAGGACTAGGAACCACCGGAGCAGTAGTATAACGGTTACAAATCAGAGGTTTGAGTAGAGATGCGTGAAAGACATTATGAATATGCATGCTTGTGGGAAGTTCCAAAGCATAGGAAACAGGACTGACCCGCCGGAGGACTTTGAATGGTCCAACAAACTGTGGGGCAAACTTATTACAAGGAGTCTGTAAATTCAAGTTTCTGGAAGAAAGCCACACACGGTCCCCAACCTGGAAAACAGGAGCCGGCAACCTCCTATTATTGGCATGCCGTTGATAACGTTGGAAGGACTCACGTAGTGAGTTTTGCACTTGTACCCATGTGGAATGGAGTTGTCGGAGATGTACGTCTAGGGCTGGCATCTGCTGTGCCTGAAATGCATCCGGAAGCACAGATGGCTGAAACCCATAATTGACAAGAAAAGGTGAGCTTCCGGATGAGGAATTAATAGCACAGTTTCTAGCGAACTCTGCCCAGCGTAACAACTCAGCCCAATTGTCATGATGGTTGGATACAAAGCAATGTATGAATTATTCGAGCCCTTGGTTAGAGCGCTCTGTGGCTCCATTAGTCTGTGGGTGGCAAGCAGATGAATATGACAACTGAATGCCCATCTGGCTGCAGAATGCCCTCCAAAATCTAGATATAAATTGACTGTCACGGTCTGAAACGAGCACCTTAGGGACACCATGGAGTCTGAATACCTCTTTGGAGAATACTACTGCCAGCTCTTTCGCGGAAGGCAGACCCGGAAGAGGCACGAAATGGGCCATTTTAGAAAATCTGTCTACCACCATCAAGATATACATGTAGCCCTTTGAAACAGGTAGTTCTCCCAAAAAATCAATAGATACATGCGACCATGGTCAGTCGCCGTTGGGTACAGTCTGTAGAAGACCCATTGGCAGATGCCTGGGTTACTTAGAATGAGCACACACAGTAAAAGCGGCAGTAAAGTTAGCGCAATCTGTTCTTAGAGTGGGCCACTAGAAAATACACAACAAGGACCAGAACAATTGATCTCTGCCCACGTGACCTGCTGCTCGAGAAGCATGGTAGGTTTCCAGTAGTCTGGTCCTAAAGGGTTCCACCACAAAACATTTGTCCATGGGCTTTTCAGGAGGAGAGTCAGCCTGGGTTGCCAGTATCTCCTGGCCCAGAGGAGAAGTGATGCTTGTTTGCAAAGTGGCCAGGATGCGTTCAGGGGGAATAATAGGTACTGGCTGCACATCAGACTCCACTTCAGGCCCATGCTGCCTGGACAAAGCATCAGCCCACACATTCTTGGAACCAGGCAAATAGGAAACTACAAAGTTGAAACAAGAAAGGAAGAGTGCCCATCCCGCTTGTCTTGGCAACAATCTCTTAGCCTCCGACAAGTACAATAAATTTTTGTGGTTGGTCAAAATAAGAATCGGTGCCCTGGTGTCCTCCAGCAAGTGACGCCATTCACGTAATGCCAGTGTCACGGTTTGTTTTGACTCTCAGACACAGAGTAAGATAAAAATCAAACTTTATTGAAAAGTTTAATAGGAACCCTCACAGGTCCTGAACATACATATATCACATGTACATAATAGGTTCAACAGTAGCTTTTACGAGATACAGTCTGGTAGGCTCTACCGGCCCTGCCAAAGTACCGGGTAAGGCAGCATATGGTATGAAACAACAATATGACTAAGGCTCTACCGGCCTGCCAGTATACCGGGCAAGGCAGCCTAAAAGGTAACACAATTGCAGGAATAAGGCTCTACCAGCCTTGCCAATATACCGGGCAAGGCAGCCTGAAAGGTGACACAACTGAAGGAAAAAGGCTCTACCGGCCTTGCCAAATTAGCGGGCAAGGCAGCCTGGAAGGTGGCACGACAATCTGACTGTGGCTCTACCGGCCCTGCCAATATACCGGGCAAGGCAGCCTAAATGACAGAAGGGCAGCTCCACTAATGCTGTATAGATGGAAGCAGCAGCATAACAGTGGAGCAAACCAGTATCACATATAGGAAAACCAGGGAGGACCAACCGGTGCAATTTGGAGGCAGCAGCAACCGGTAAATGTGGAGTAAACCAGTACCAAGTACTGGACAACAGTAACGCCCAACCGGTTCTATAAGGGAGGCAACAGCAACCGGTGAATGTGGAGTAAACCAGTACCGCGTACTGGACAACAGTATAGCCCAACCGGTTCTATAATGGAGGCAACAGCAACCGGTGAATGTGGAGAAAACCAGTACCGCGTACTGGACAACAGTATAGCCCAACCGGTTCTATAATGGAGGCAACAGCAACTGGTGAATGTGGAGAAAACCAGTACCGCGTACTGGACAACAGTATAGCCCAACCGGTTCTATAATGGAGGCAACAGCAACCGGTGAATGTGGAGTAAACCAGTACCGCGTACTGGACAACAGTATTGCCCAACCGGTTCTATAATGGAGGCAACAGCAACCGGTGAATGTGGAGTAAACCAGTACCGCGTACTGGACAACAGTATTGCCCAACCGGTTCTATAATGGAGGCAACAGCAACCGGTGAATGTGGAGTAAACCAATACCGCGTACTGGACAACAATATCGCCCAACCGGTTCTATAATGGAGGCAACAGCAACTGGTGAATGTGGAGAAAACCAGTACCGCGTACTGGACAACAGTATAGCCCAACCGGTTCTATAATGGAGGCAACAGCAACCGGTGAATGTGGAGTAAACCAGTACCGCGTACTGGACAACAGTATAGCCCAACCGGTTCTATAATGGAGGCAACAGCAACCGGTGAATGTGGAGTAAACCAGTACCGCGTACTGGACAACAGTATTGCCCAACCGGTTCTATAATGGAGGCAACAGCAACCGGTGAATGTGGAGTAAACCAATACCGCGTACTGGACAACAATATCGCCCAACCGGTTCTATAATGGAGGCAACAGCAACCGGTGAATGTGGAGTAAACCAGTACCGCATACTGGACAACAATATCGCCCAACCGGTTCTATAATGGAGGCAACAGCAACCGGTGAATGTGGAGTAAACCAGTACCGCATACTGGACAACAATATCGCCCAACCGGTTCTATAATGGAGGCAACGGTAACCGGTGAATGTGGAGTAAACCAGTACCATGTACTGGACAACAGTATCGCCCAACCGGTTCTATAATGGAGGCAACAGCAACCGGTGAATGTGGAGTAAACCAGTACCGCGTACTGGACAATGGTAATGCCCAACCGGTTCTATAATGGAGGCAACAGCAACCGGTAAATGTGGAGTAAACCAGTACCACGTACTGGACAACGGTAACGCCCAACCGGTTCTATAATGGAGGCAACAGCAACTGGTAAATGTGGAGTAAACCAGTACCGCGTACTGGACAGCGGTAACGCCCAACCGGTTCTATAATGGAGGCAACAGCAACCGGTGAATGTGGAGTAAACCAGTACCGCGTACTGGACAACAGTATCGCCCAACCGGTTCTATAATGGAGGCAGCAGCAACCGGTGAATGTGGAGCAAACCAGTGATCAGAATGTCACCCAGACGACCAAGTTGATAGACGGATGACAATCGGAATCCAGCAACAGGAACGATAGACAGGCCAGGACAAATACTGGAACAGCAGGAAGGCCAAACCAAGTCAGGAATGGAGCAGGTACAATGGCAGCACTGGATCAGGAATGAAAGCAGGAACGACAGCCCAACCGGATCAGGAACGGAGGCAGGAACCACGCAGGAGTGACACTGACGTCTGGCGAATAGCTGACACTGGTAACAGAGTGAAACAGGCCCAAAGATACAGGTACAAGGCAGGTGACTACTGACATAGAGACACCACGAAAGGGCAACCAAAGGGTGCCTCAGCCCAGTCTATATAGGCAATACTGGGCGGGCAATAGACAGGTGGCCAATGGAAAGTACACACACCTGACTGACAGCAAAAGTCAGCAATCACGGGCACCGTGATAGCCAGGATAATTGCCAATAATTCACGATCACCAACAGATTGCGCTTTGGTCAGTTTTTTTTTTTAAAGAAACCATACGGCTTAAGTACCTGACCAGGATCAGACCTCTGTGACAGTACAGCCCCCATGCCTGTGTCAGATGCATCTACTTCAAGTATATGTGGTAGGTCTGTTTTGGGATGAGACAGAACCAGTGCCGAAGCAAATGCAGTCTTTAGTGCCTCAAAGGCTTCTTCAGCCTCCTCCAACCACTCGGACACCTTGGCCCCTTTATGTGTCAGATCCGTGAGAGGCTTGAGAATTCTAGAAAAGTCACAAATAAATTTTCGATAATAATTGGCAAAGCCAAGAAACCTTTTAATGGCCTTGAGACCCTTGGGATGTGGCCAATTGAACATCGCAGACAACTTCTTTTTATCCATGGAAATGCCCTGTTTCGAAATGACGTAGCCCAGGAAAGGTACCATGGAATTATGAAATTCACATTTGTCGATTTTACAAAACATTTATTCTCTCTGAGTTTCTTAAGTACTGTGGCCACATGAGTACGATGTGTCTCTAAATCAGGGGTATAAATTAAAATATCATCTAGATAGACCACTACACAAGATTGTAGCAAATCTCGGAGCACATCGTTAATCAGTTCTTGAAAAACTGCTGGGGCATTGCACAGCCCGAATGGCATTACTAGGTATTCGTAATGCCCTGTACGAGTGTTGAAATCGGTTTTCCATTTATCACCTTCCTTGATGAATGAGGTTATATGCGGCTCTTAAATCCAATTTCATGAAGACGATAGCGCCCTTCAAACGGTCAAACAGCTCGGTGATGAGTGGAATCGGGTAGGCACTTTTAATCATCAGGTTGTTGAGCCCTCTATAATCAATACATGGCCTTAGTTCACCAGACTATTTCTTGACAAAAAAAAATACAGCCCCAGCGGGTGAGGATGATCTGTGAATGATGCCACGTTCCAAAGCGTCAGTGATATACTCCTCCATCACCCGTTTCCTCTCACAGGAGAGAGGGTAAGTTCTACCCCTGGGGGGCACAGTGCCAGGCGCGATATCGATAGCACAGTCATACGCCCGGTGTGGTGGCAAAGTACTAGCCTCTCCCTTGCTGAAAACATTGCTGAAAGACTGGATTCATGCAGTAGAGAGGGAGAGGTACACTTAATCCTGGTAGGTTGTCGTATGCAATGGCTTATACAATGCTCAGACCAAACCAAAATTTCACAAGAGCCCCAGGTAATTCTAGGATTATGAGTTCACAACCATTGAAAACCCAAAATGACTGCATAATGTGGTGACTGAATAAATTGGAAAGACAGGGTCTCAAAATGTAGTGCTCCAGTCTGCACTGAGAGTGGGCAAGTCTTGTGGGTGACCTGAGGAGGCACCAAAGGTCGCCTGTCAATAGCCTCAATTTGCATGGGATTGACCAGCTTGACCAACGGAATGTTATGAGATGTTGCAAACTCTTTGTCCATAAAATATCCAGCTGCTCCAATCAGAGCAGAGGCGGTAAAGGAAAAGCTGGCGCAGGAAATTACCAATTCGACCACTGGTTTAGAAGGAACATCATCTGGGGACTGCTGAATGCCACCTAGGCCCTGTCCCCTTAGGAAACCTTGGTGCATGCGTTTTCTGGCCGTATCAGACAATTACGCAACAAATGCCCTCCTTTACCACAGTAAAGGCGCAACATATTTTAATGGCGGAACCCAACCTGCATAGGTTCCACCAATTCGTTTTCCCCAGGAGGCACAGGAGGAGAAGGAGGCAAGGGTGGGAGTTCAGTTTTGTGCCACTGCCCTGTGGAAGACCTTGGCTTATGGTCAATAAGATTTACAAATTCGATAAATTTGTCCAGAGTGACAGGCAACTCTCGAGCTACTATTTCGTCTTTGATATGGTCATTGAGTCCTTGTGCAAATGCCACTACAAGGGCCTCATAGTTCCATGCCACCTCGGCCGCCAAGGTGCATAATTCTATAGAGTAGTCAGTGACTGAACGATTGCCCTGTCAGATGCACATAATTTGTTTAGCAGCCGAGATGTTGCTCCCAGGACCTTCAAACACACTATGAAAGGTCCTCACAAACTCAATGAAATTGGCAGTTATAGGTTTCACCATCTCCCATATAGGCTTTGCCCAGGCTAAGGCTCTGCCTGTCAATAGTGAGATCATGAAACCAATCTTACTTCTCTCAGTCGGAAAGGCTTGAGGGGCTATTTCAAGAAAAATTTCGAGCTGATTGAGGAAACCCCGGCATAGGGTAGGTTCCGCCACTGACAACTGATCAAGATGTTGTTCGTACATATCCATTCTCCAATGGATATTAACCAAGCTTCCTTCACCAGAACCGTCTGAGGTCATTGGCCCTTTCATACTGTCACGGTTTTTGATGAATACTCGGACCAGATCGGTAAGGTTAAAATTACTTTATTAGGATAAAGTACAAACACTTAGGCCCTTAGACCCACAATAACAGAACATATATATATATATATATATATATATATAT
Organism: Rhinophrynus dorsalis; assembly: GCA_037306005.1. Lineage (NCBI taxonomy): Eukaryota > Metazoa > Chordata > Amphibia > Anura > Rhinophrynidae > Rhinophrynus > Rhinophrynus dorsalis. Next base: position 112,961,561 of record CM074722.1, read on the forward strand.
ATATATATATATATATATGTACAGATATATACAGCAATAGAAAGCCAGTCTTAGTAGTATATAATGGAATGGAGACAATCACTGGCACATGAGAGTTCTGGCTTGAACCTGGATGACAGAAGGCAACGCAACCCAGGAGCTGACAGCAGGACTCAGGTGACAAGTAGTCCAGGAGTAGATGACTGGCACAAACCCAGACACCTGGGAGGCACAGAACCCAAGAGGAGAGAGGCAACACTGACACCGGCACTTGGACCACCGTGAGACTGAGGCAACCGCTTTTAGTAGGCAGCACTGACCCTAGGACTAGGGTCACAGGGAAACCAAGGCAACCGCTTTTAGTAGGCAGCACTGACCCTAGGACTAGGGTCACAGGGAAACCAAGGCAACCGCTTTTAGTAGGCAACACTGACCCTAGGACAAGGGTCACAGGGAGACCAAGGCAACCGCTTAAGTTGGCAAACAATAGAATGCTAGGGGTGGATCGTAATAAACGTAAGGAAGGCAACCAGTGTCCCCTCACACTGAAGTATGGTGTAATGCAACCGCTGGCTCTTGAGCCAAATTTGTGACTAAATCTGTTTCCATGAATGTGAATGATCTGAACCCCTTTATAAGAGGACATATTATTGCAAGATTGTATATAGTAATGTTTCAAAATAAAAAGAGCTCCAATTAATCTTCATAGTATTTGGGACATGGAGAGTATAATTTCAATACTGTCAGAGTTGTACTTCAAGAGTACTTGAGTGATAAACTATACCCCCGCCCCTTTTACTGATGTAACACTGCTCACCTCAGAGCAGCAGGGTATGTCCAGATGGCTTGCAGAGAGGGACAATCTTCAATTAGCATAAGGGAAAAATATGTCAAGGGGGGCAGGTTTTTCATTGTTCTCACAGTAAGAAGACTGTCCCTTGCTGTGAGCTGTCTGGTCTTAAGACCAGATTCCACATCTGAGGAGAGGTGGCTTACACTAGGTAAAAGGGACGGGAGGAGGATACTTTATCATTCAATTACTCTTGAACTACAACTCTGACAGTACTGAAATAACACTCTCTATGGTCCAGATACTATGAAGATTAATTTGCGCTGCTTTTATTTTGAATCATTACTATCCCTTTAAGGCCCGATTTTGTTTTCTACAACACACCCATTTCTCCACCCAGTCCATAATTAATATGATACATACAGTAAGTCTTCCCCACTCTAATATTATCGTTCCTGCAGAGGTGAAAAAGAGAGGACTGGGTATTTTGATACACTGCTCTCTGTCTTTTGTTTTATTAGATTTTGTTTTTAGCATATTAGTTTAGATCCACAATTGATTAAGCAGATTACACTGTTGTATCACATTGCCAGGATGTGAGCACAGCAGGGAAGAACCGCTGGATTGATGCTATTGGATGCTTAGGCAACCAGGTTAACGATTATCTGGCGCTAAATTCAAGGGGAGTTTACTATTTAAAGAAATGAGTCAGTATACTCTGTAAGTACAAGTCCCTGATGAAAGTCGGTATGTAAGACTGAAATGTTGGATTTTACGAACATGCTTTAAAAGTAACGATTGTTAGTTCAAACACAGAGTCACCCCCCCCCCCCCAAACACTAACCCTCCTCTACAGTAAAGTGCAACAAGACTACCCCTAACACCAGGGCTCAAAATTTCCACTCTCCTCCTCGCATTTGGTGAGGAGAAATTGAGTGAGGGCGAGTGGAAATTGAAGCCACACCATTCACGTTTCCACATAGAGTTGCGTAACACAAGCGCCCTAGGCCTTCTGTGTCAGGAAGTGAGGGGCACCCACTCCTGATGTGATCTATACCTTCTCATGTGCACATCATAAATCGTGCGCCCACGCATCACACGCAGTGGAGTCATACACTTGCCCTCGGTAGCAGCAGGCTGCAGGGGTGAAGAGGAGCTGCAGAGCGGGAGTGTGCCATTACCGATCCCATTAGGTACTGTGATGGGATTTTTTTCCCTCACCAATATTGTCCTGTGCAACCCGCGAGGCAAGTGAGTGAAGTCATAAAAAAAAATAGGGTCAAAGAGTATGAGAACGCACTCAAAGGGTTAATGTACCTGTCATATGCCAACCCTCCTTCTGCCTCCTCATTCCTACATGCCTCCATTTCTCACAGCCACCTATCCTTATGACAACTTCCTGGTCGCTGCTGTGCTTGTTGTGGCAGTGAAACGGAGGCATGTAGGTATGAGGAGGCAGAAGGAGAGTTGGCATATGACGCTTTGTGGCAGTGTAACGGAGGCACTTAAAGGGTTAAAGGCATTTAGGTATGAGGTGGCAGAAGGAGGATTGGCATATGACTGGTACATCAACCATTTGAGTGCCAGAGGGGTATGCAAGGCACTCAAAGGGTTAAATGTATATGATGCTTGATGTATATGATGAAATAAGGGGTGGTATTATCCCTGTGTATGTCCCTGGCAATTATGGGATAAGAGTAAAATTTTAAGAGCATCCCTTGAGCCGGAAAGAAGGGAGAATTGCAGTAGATACTACATTCTGATGCCTTCAGCATTCTCATATTGCTGTTTTCAACACAGTGACATTTGTAATGGGAAGTTCTGTTGCTTGTCCAATAGAGGGCGACATTTTCAAAGTGAACTGGAATAATTATACCTCTGGGGCTGGGAGCTGGGATAATCATACCTCTGGTTCTTTGCTTCACCCTTCTGATATCATCACACTGGCACCCATCATACCTTTTCAATTATCATTCAAGGTACTGTGATCAGATCTCCTTCAAAAGCAGCATAGAACTACAAAGCAATACAGAACCATATTATAAAAACACAATATTCACACATAGGGATGCACATACATAGAGTATAAGGTTAAAACACCATTTTAAATAAGGGACGTGGGTGTCATTATGTGTAACTGTTGGAGCCTGTCCATATGTGTTTATAAATTAATCTGTGGAAATGGAAAGCCTTGATGTTGTTCTAAATCATTTATTCAGTTACACAAAGATGTGTTTTATTTTCAAGTTATTGCAGCTGGATCTTGAATTTTTGTTAGAAGTACCTCTATAGCCTGATCTTTTACAGTGGGGCTATTGTTAGACCATCCTATGGCCTTTAAAATGTTAAGCATTGTGTTGCTTACTATGGCCTTTATATATAAAGACAAAGTGTGATAAATCAACTGTACCATGTTGTGGGGAGAAGTAGTGGGTCCTAAAACACTTTCACATTATTTAAATCATTTAACTGCTATAATGCTTGAGAGGCGAATGTGTTGTAAACCTTGCTAGCATTCAGGGGGTTAAAACAGTTGGAATTTTGCACAGTTTTTGTCCCCTATGCCGTATGCTGAATAAAACATAGGACAACAGTGTCATTTCATCAAAGAGAACCTGAGATGGGTGGGGTTAAAGGCAGGAATATGGGTGAGGTTAAACGAGTAACTTTTCAGGCCTTGCTAGTAGCTCAAGACTTGAAATTTTGAGCCTTGCCTAACACTATCCTAGCACCCAGATCTGTGTAACACTTACCTGTCATCTACTGTCCCTTTTCTCCTTCATACTGCCTTCTTCAGTTCTCTCTAATCATCTTTCTTCTTATCGTCTGTAAAATAAAATTAACATCAATGCAAGTAATGTTTACAAAAATGCCCCCAACTTATGCCAGAGTTAACCCTTTGAGTGCCAGTGGGGTAACCCTCCAGTGCTCAAAAGGTTAATTGCTCAAAGCCCTTCCAATGCTTAAAGAAAATTCCACTGCTACCCCCGTCTCCACCTCCTCCTCCTGCTCCGCTAGCGGCGGCAGCAATGTCTAGTGGCATAGACCCCCTTTCCATACCTTTTGAGTTGTTGCCCTAGTCCAAATGATGGAATTTTGAACAGAGACGGGCTTTTTAGATGGCCAGTCTCTATTCAAAATGGATGCCAGTCTCCAGTTGGCTGGGATGTGTGCTTACGCACTCCCAGCCGATCATCTTCTAGTGGGTCGTCATCCCCCCCCAGAAGCTGACTGGCTGGGAGGTGTGTAAGCACACATCCCAGCCAATTGGAGACTGGCATCCATTTTGAATAGAGACTGGCCATATAAAAAGCCTGTCTCTGTTCAAAATTCCCTCATTTGGACAACTACCCCAAAGGTATGGAGAGGGGTTCTAGGCCACTAGAGATTGCTGCCATCCCTAGCAGTGCTAGCGGAGGTGGCGGCAGCGGAATCTTCTTTAAGCATTAGAAGGGCTTTTATTTCTTGAAAAGAAGACATTATTTGAAAAAGGAAAATATGCCACATTGCAGTTAACCCTTTGAGCGCCAGAGGGGTATCCCTCTGACACTCAAAGGTTAACTCTGGCATATCATATCGTGGGGGCATTTTTATAAACAATACTTGCATTGATGTTAATTTTATTTTACAGGAAAGACAATAAGATTAGATTAGAGAGAACAGAAGTCACAAGATTGAGGAAAAAGATGGACAGTAGCTGACCAGAGTGCTGAAAACTCAGCTGGACATCAGGATTACTGGTTTTTATTGTCAAGGGCTGTTTTTTTTTGTTTTTTTTCAAACTTAGTCGGATTAACCCTCTGAGTGACAGTGCATAAGCAAAGCCACTGGTCCTCATACAGTTCCTTCTAACATTTGACAAATTGTTCCACTACTTTGTATGTATTGATATGGGGCTTCAGACCCCATATCAATATATTCACTGGTGAATTAGGTTTTTTAATGCCTTTTTTAACTTTCAATTCCTGCATCTGCACTCTTCAGATCTGTTAAGGGATTATGCACCCAGAAAAACTGGGTGCAGTTGTTCACATGATAAAGTGGGTCCCTTAACGGATCTTAGTATGTAATCCATGGGATTGAATTACATATTTTGCCTTTTTTTTTTTTCAATGGGCAAAAATGCAGTCACATTTATCACCCAACGTGGGTTTTTTTTTTAATCCGTATTTTTCACAGCTCAGGTAATTCAATAACTTTGTTCTTTAAAAAATACAGTCACCTGTTTTTTTTTTGGCATCAGAGGGGAATTGAATTGAGGCCCGAGTCTTCAATTTTCAATTAATGAATATAACTAGGGAACCAAATGGGGAAAATTAATTCAGGGACCTGGTGCATGCGGAGACAGAAGTGGTGACATAGCAGTAGCCTGCATAAACCGCAAGTACTCTCCAGAACAACATTCAGCAGCTGATAATAGTAACAAAGGAAGATCCCCACATGTCAGAAATAAAAAGACAGCAATGCAGTCTACACTGAGAAGATGGAATCCTGAATCTTCTCAAAATACCCATGGAAATCATGTGAATGTGAATTTAGATTGCTTATTCCTGGTGGAGTAAGTGATCCGTTCCATGCAGAATATATGTAAAACCTTGATTTTTCATTGGTCAATATACAGAATATTAGTGTTCTTTCTTGTAGCAGTGATCACACCTCTCTCAGCATTTATTGGGTGCTGCAAAAGACAATTTTTATAAATTGGACAGGCGTCTGTGCCTTTATTGAGAAGCACAAGCCATGGGTCACTGGTGGCCTCAATATATAAAACCATACACATTATATCAGTAACCTGGATCCAATAGGAGCGTATCCTGGAGCAACCCCACCAGATATGTAACATCAACTAGGTCTCTAAGCTGCACCTCCACCAGAGTGGTGAGACACAATCAGCACTTGCTGTGTCCTATACCACCTATAAAGTAATTGAAGCTTGGTTTCAAGGTGTAACGTGTTGTGTGTGTGGACCTGTTTCAAAATAAAACTAGCTCCAATTAATCTTCATAGTATTTGGGTCAGGAAGAGTGTTATTTCAATACTATCAGAGTTGTAGTTCAAGAGTAATTCAATGATAAAGTATCCCTCTCCCTCCCCTTTTACCTAGTGTAAGACACCTCCCCTCAGATGTGGAATCTGGTCTTAAGACCAGACAGCTCACAGCAAGGGACAATCTTAGTACTGTGAGAACATTGAAAACCTTGCCCCCCCCGACAGATTTTTCCCTTATGCTAATTAAAGAGTGTCCCTCTCTACAAGCCATCTGGACAACTCCTTTCTGTTCTGAAGAGAAGAGTGTTACATCAGCAAAAAGTGGCGGGAGGGGGATACTTTAAGATTCATTTACTCTTGAACTACACCTCTGACAGTATTGAAATAACACTCTCCATGGCCCAAATATTATGAAGATTAATTGGAGCTGCTTTTATTTTGAAACATTACTATCCCTTTAAGGAAGTAGTAAATACAGAGTATAATCTAGAGGTTATGTGTGGATAGGGCTCTCTTAATCAGATATTTATCCAATGAGAAAAATATTATCGGACAGTACAATAGTGGTTTTCTTTTTCTTTTACCCTTGGTGACATGTCTAATGCAATGCTCTGTTGTGTTTAGTAAAACACATTTCATATAAACCCATTTCTCCTGGACTCCAACTTGGAGATCTTTAGATGGAGTCCAGGAGAAATGGGATTATCTGAAATGTGTTTTACTAAACGCAACAGAGCATTGCATTAGACATGTCAGCAAGGGTAAAAGAAAAAGAAAATCACTGCGGTACTCAGCAGAAGTGGCAAATATAGTAAAAGAGAAAAAAGAAGCATTTAAGAAAGACTAGGCAAAAGGAGGCCAAATGCATTATTAGATGTGCCAAAGCACAGAGAGGAAAAAATTGCCCAGTCAATAAAATAGGGGGATAAAACATTTTTTAGCTATATAAGTGAAAGGAGGAAAATGAAACAAGGAATAGTTAGACTGAAAACAAAAACTGGAAACTATGTAAATGAGAATAAAGGGCTAGCTGATTGTCTCAATGAATATTTCTGTTCAGTTTTTGCAGAGGAAGATGAAGGGAAGGGACAAAATGGCAAGACATGGGAAACATGCATGTTTACAGAGCAAGAAGTTCTACTTCAACTTTCTAAGGTAAAAACAGATAAATCAATGTGACCAGATGGGATACACCCAAAGTTATTAAAAAAAACTTAAGTGTGTTCTGGCAAAACCTTTAACAGAATTATTCAGTCACTAACGACAGGAATAGTTCCAGAAGATTGGAAGTTAGCAAATGTAGTACCGCTTCACAAAAAAGGTAGCAGGGAAGAGTCTGGTAACTACAGACCAGTAAGTCTTACATCAGTAGTGGGAAAATTAATGGAGACTATGTTAAAGGGATAGTAATGTATCACAAAAACAGCAGCTCCAATTAATCTTCATATTATTTGAGACATAGAGTGCTATTTCAATATTGTCAGAGCTGTGGTTCAAGAGTAATTGAATGTTAAAGTTTCCCCCTCCTGCCCCTTTTACCTAGTGTAAGCCATCTCTTCTCAGATGTGGAATCTGGTTGCTAGACCATACAAATAACAGCAGGGGACAATCTTCTTCCTATGAGAACAATGAAAGCCCTGCCCCCCTTGACAGGTTTTTCCTTTATCTTAAACGAAGATTGTCCCTCTCTGCAATCTACCTGGGCACCTCCCTTCTGCTCTGGCTGAGCAGTGTTACTTCAGTAGAAGGGGCAGGAGGGGGATACTTTGTCATTGAACTACTCTTGAACTACAACTCTGACAGAATTCAAATAACACTTTCCAAGGTCCAAATACTATGATGATTAATTAGAGCTGCTTTTATTATGGAACATTACTATCCCTTTAAAGGAAATAATCGTTGAATATCTGAATTTAAATGGCTTGCAATATACCAAACAGAATGGGTTTACAGAAGGGAGATCTTGTCAAACTAATCTCATAGATTTTTTTGACTGGGTATCTAAAATAATAGACCAAGGGGGAGCAGTAGATGTAGCTTATTTAGATTTCAGTAAAGCGTTTGACACTGTCCCTCATAGAAGACTCATTAATAAACTGCAGTGTTTGGGTCTGGATGTAAAAATAGTGAAAATGATAAGGCAGTGGCTGAATGACAGGAGACAGAGGGTGGTAGTCAATGGAGAATATTCGGACGAAGGGAGTGTTACTAGTTTAGTAACTCAGGGATCTGTACTGGGGCCCATTCTTTTTAATATTTTTATGAGTGACATTGCAAAAGGTCTTCAAGGAAAGGTATGCCTTTTTGCAGATGATATCAAGATCTGCAATAGGGTGCACTTGGGACATAAAAATCCAAAGGAAAAATATACCATTAAGGGTACTGTGCTGTCAGAGACAACAGAGGAAAGGGATTTGGAAGTAATTATTTCTAATGACGTAAAGGTAGGCAGGCAATGTAATAAAGCAGGGGGGGAATACAAGCAGGATACTGGGTTGTATAGCTAGGGGCATTAGTAGGAGAAAAAGGGAAGTGGTCATGCCACTCTACAGTTCTCTAGTTAGACCTTAACTAGAGTATTGTGTACAGTACTGGAGACCCCATCTCCAGAAGGATATAGATACTCCAAAGAAAATTCAAAGAAGGGCTACTAAAATGGTGACTGGTTTACAGGAAAAAAAATATCAGGATAGACTAAAGGATCTGAACATGTATAGCTTGGAGGAGAGAAGAGAGAGAGGGGATATGATTGAAACATTCAAATACATGAAGGGATTCAACAAAGTGCAAGATGGAAGTATATTTCAAAGGAGTAAAAATGTTAGGACAAGAGACCATAGTCTAAAACTAGAGGGACACAGGTTTAGATAATGTAAGAAAGTTTTACTTCACTGAGAGGATAGTAGATAAGTGGAATAACCTACCAGCAGAAGTGGTAGACGTTAATACAGTGACAGAATCTAAGCATGCATGGGATAGGCATTAGGCTGTCCTTAACATAAGAAAAGACAAAGGCCCTAAAAAGGTTTGAGGTTTTTACAGTAGGAAAATGGGCAGACTAGATGGGCCGAATGGTTCTTATCTGCCATCAAATTCTATGTTTCAGTAAATCCAGTAATCCAATGTGTTTGAATTAAAAGATTCCTGGATATCCTAAAGGAATTACTACCCCATGCTGGACAAACTGACAGATGCAAAGATTATTTTCTGTGTGTCTCTATTTACAGAGGGCAGTTCACTTATCTTGGAGTAAATTCCTGAGTATGGTGGTGAGGACTTTAAGTGAGGGAACGGTGAGTCACAAATATATAATACTGCATAAATGGTAGGGTGTCAGGAAGTTGTTGGTCTATGGGCTCAATGCAACCATAGTAAAATAATCAAATGTAATAAAGGCCATCTGACCCTGTTTTTTAAGGACATTTGCTCTCCGATATTTGAACCATTCTGAGAATCTAGATAGTAGTACTGAGGTATAATATATATATATATATATATATATATATATATATATATATATATATATATATATATATATATATATATATATATATATATATCTTGGAACCCAATCCCACAATCCCTTTTGCTGAGGGCCATGTTAATAAATATTATACTATGGCCATCCTTTAAAATAAAATTGTTGATTAATGTTTGTCGCAGTTTGAGGGCACCCTTGGGAAAATGTAGGAGGAGAGTTTGAAGAATTAATAGGATGTGGTGAATAATATTCATCTTCTCATTCAGGGTCCTAATAACTGTCTTAATAAAGCTGGATATCTTTTCAATGTTGGTGTTAAGAGTTGACATTATGGGTCTTATGGACTCCAAAATACCACTAGGAAGGGGTGCACCACTGGAAAGTATAAAGCTGCTTCAGAGCATCAGTAATGGAGTCAATGACATTGTGGTTTAATGCCTCAGTTTTGTCACTATTGATTTAAAACTTGAGACAGCACTGTTATAGTCTATTTCTTGAAGGACAGTAGGTATGATATGCAAGAAAGAAGACAGTATAATTTTTTTCCCAAGTCATTCACTTGAAAGTTACTGAAATCTTTTATCACCATGGAATTTCCTAAAATGGTGATGGTGATACATTTCTCCAATTCAATCTGGAAGTAAAGAGAATGTTGTATTGAGGAGGGAGGGAAGGGAGGAATGCATCAAGTGCCTTCCAGGTCATCAGTATTGATTGCCTGTTGTGATCGGATAGGCCATTGATATCACTCAAAGAATCAGAATGATCTTGATGCCCACCAAACATGATTTGATTGAAGAAAAAAATTAAACAGGGAAAGAGAGGAAAGATTGTCAAGCATGTATCAAACATGGGCTTGGCATTTTTGGTACACATGGGCTAACGTGTATCCAATACATGCTAGGCACTCTAGGGGTTAAGGTGACTGTAGGAGAATAGTCTTGACAAATAATAAGGAATATGTATAAAAATAAAAGTGAAGCAATTGTGGGACTAACTAACTGCACCATAGTGTACAAATACAAATCCCTCAAATTCCCATGCATGTAAATGGGACTTTAACCTACCTGCTAGAGTACTCTAAACATACAAGTTTCACCAAAAGGTTGCATATGATTTTTGGTAATGACGCGGTCATGGTTGTCATATGATCAGTTATATATTTGATGTCATGTGAAGAGAATAAGGGAAGGGGTGGACATGGCAGGAGAGCACATCTAAGTTTAGTAATGAGTCTGTTACCATATGTTGGAATAAAATCTTTTTGTGATTATAAGTCACAGTGTATGGCCCATATTTCTGGGTGTATTTTCCCCTATATTCCTTATAAGTCCAGCCGTACAGTAGGTTAGGGTACCTGATCATCCTTTATCTATAGAGCTGTACTGTGGAGGCTATTGAAGCCAAGGTGTACTACTTGGAGATTGACTACACTGGCTCTGGATGAGGTGACAAGCAGGAACCTTGACTGGAAAGAGAGTGGACGAAGAAGGAGGGAGAATTACAGATACCCGCACTGGGAGTGATCCAGCAGAGGCTTTTATACTGTGAGGCTGGTCACTGCCTCTGTTACATGTGAGTAACCAATTCAACCACATATAGGTGTCGGTTTGGTGGTGGTCTAAATCTGGCAATTACAGTCTACACTTAGAGCGTGTGCACTTCTTTTTTCTTGTTTACATGTATTAGGAGTCAACTACCAGCGACTGACTTTTGGAGGCAGCACCGCAAAGAAGAAAAGATCAAGACTATAACAACATTACCATTTTATATATATATATATATATATATATATATATATATATATATATATATATATATATATATATATTGCTCTCTCTGGTGAGTCTTTACATTGTACTCAACAGTAGCTCACTACTTGCTCTGTCCAAATTGGGTATTCTTCATTTTCACATGCAACTTGGTTCTCCTCTCTCTCCGTTTCTGGGGTCGTTGCTAGTCAGCGTTCACTGGTCCCACGTGAACTCATGAGTAGATGTGGATCAGAAGGTCATCACATCTGGCCCAGGATCCCTCTATCAACTGGGTCAGCAGTTATGACTAAGGAGAAAACAATCTCAGGTGCTGGTAAGGGAAGAAAGCAAATTCCTTTTCCAGAATAAATTATAAGATAAATAAAACAATGGCATATTTTAAATTCAATCTAATGTAGTAGGCTGTCCCACCAGTCCTCAGTGCATCCTGTGTGGGCACACGGAACTGCTTACAGGTACCATATGCACTGACTCCATCTGGCAAGGGAAGAAGGCAGTCTTCACTTGCAATGAGTTTGTTCATATGAATACATTTAAAAAACCCAAAAACTTCCAATTTCTTACCTGTACTATACCTTTACTGTAATGCAGTTGGATGTCTCACCAGTCCAGTTGTACCTCTAATCTTGGCCCGGTGGGATAAAGGGACATTTATGACTGCCTGTATTACTCTCCCCAGTGACCACTAAATATTTTTTTCATAAACATTTATTTTACTCAATTAAAGAATTACATTCCAAATAGGGTATTCCAGTATCATGTGTGTAGGAAGCAAATTGAGACACAGCCCATTATGAACACATTACAGTAAGTACATATGATGCTAAGCAATTATAGAAGTGGGGAATGCATACAAAATCACAAAACCACTCTTTCTAGCACTAAATACCATAGATCATGTCGAAAACGTACTCCTACCAGTCCTTTATTTGACCAAATGAGTCTTTCAAAATGAATCCACTTTTTCACTGATGCGTAGCTGCCTCTTAGAACTGCTGACAAAATGATTCCTCTTATACATATAAAAGACAGAACACTGAAGGGTAGGTGTGAAGATTAATGCTGGTGCCAATGGAGAAAGAGGAGTTGCTGGGACAAATTGGTGAAGATACCTGCACTGGGGGTTATTCATGGATGCTTACCAACTACGAGGCTGGTCTATGCCGCTTGAAAATTTGAATAGTGCAACTTTGTACAAAAGAATGTGTTTTCTCAATGGTTGTGGCTATTAATGGGAATGCAAACAATTCAAATAACAAGTAGTGAATCCCTTCCAAATTAACAATGCTATCAACCACACCAGACAACAATCCACTTGCCCTCCCCTTAGCCCCGTCCACCACCAGTTAGAAGCAGTGTAAAATCCATATAATTTTATTTCAGTCCTCAATGCCCTAGTCTTTCTGTTCCCTAGTGGCCACCCACTCATATACTGGAAGATATTCATCTTTTAAGATCCAGAGGGGTGGACAACGCTCTGAGAGGCAATGCATTGCACACCCCTCTGGTCCATTAGGATATATATGAGTGGTGCGGTGTTGATGATATAATAAAAAAGGTTTCAAGAGCACAAAGAATTGGTCACCATCTAACTCTTTATTTTGTACAGCCTAGTACAAGAGATGTCAATAAAATGAAGTGTCTTCTCCTTCACATGGTTTAAAGAGGGGAATACTATGATCTGTCCACCCAGTGAGTATACATTTTATGGCAATCATGATTGGTAGATCTAACAGTTTTACATGATGTACGTTGAACTGTATGCCAGATTTGTATACATCGAGGAAAAAGTGTGCCATCGTCAAGTCTAACAGGATTGGAGAAATATGGACATGGATTGCCAAAAGTGATTAATAGGGTGTCAGAGATATAGAATATGAGAAAAGGTTGCTTCATGTGGAATGGCATTTGGGACAGATATCTGTGTTCATTAGGCTCCTCCTGGTAAATGCTGAAAGCATGGTGTTAATTGGTAAATCCAGTATGTCAGCTGTCCATTTGAGAGTTCTAGTTTGTAAAGTGTTATAATCTCCTGGCAACAAAAGGAATCTATAAATATTAGCAGTGGATAAGCACACAGGGCTGGGTTGTGTAATGAGGCAATCAAGTGGATTATGGCCCCCGTTTGATTTTTAAATGTGTCAGACTCTCTCGCTAATACATACTGACAACACTGCAGATTTCAGGTCTTTTTTTTTATGACCTAAAGAACTTACTCCTTTCTAAACCGCAAGGATCCCCTTCTGATCTTGCTTCTGCTAGCAGTAAAAAATCTCCCATCAGGCAAATACCCTGGACCAATTGGTCTCCTACTACTTTATATTACACAGTTTCAGTCTCTGCTAGTGCCGCAAATGGTTGACACACCTTTAATGCAATTTTTACTAGGCCAGTCTTGGCCCTCCAAGTCCCTTATGGACCAAATTACTGTCATTCAAAAAAAAGGACAAAGATCCCACCCTCTGTAGTAGCTATCAACCCATCTCTCTACTTAACAATTAAAATTTTGGCAAACTTTATAGTGTATAGGCTTTGTCTTCTATAACTAAATTTGACAGGCTTAGATCAAGCCCGATTCATGTCAGGATACAAGACAAGAGACAATATTACTAAGGGTTTTTTTTTTTTTTCTGAAGCAATCTGGAGGGAAATGCTTGCTTTGCTTCTGTCCTTGGACGTGGAAAAGTTGTTTGAAAGAGTGCAATGGTACTAAATGCTTTCTGTGCTTAAGTGGATTGGTCTAGGTCCAAAAGCTCTAAACACTATTCTTTTGCTATATACAAACCCTTCTGGCTAATGAAGTCCTCTCTCAGCCCCTTTCTGCTTTCTAACAGCACTCCTCAGAGTCCCCCCCCCCCAATCTTCATTCTCACAAAGGAGTCTCTGTTATTCTTTAAACATTCCACAGATACATATTTGGGCATTACAACAGATGCCAGAGAGGTGAAGCTTGCATGTTTTGCTAATGATAATCCGATTTTCTCCAACCCAAGCAAGTCACTTCCCCACTTGATTTCACTCCGTTCCAAATTCCCTAAATTCTAAATATCAATATTCTCCCCAGGGTGGATAACCCATTGAGTGCCAGAGAGGTATCCGCAATTGTTGGATACCTTTCTAGCACTCAAAGGGTTAACAGTATTCAGTCTGCCTTTCCTTTTCCTTGGAGGAAATATTCAATAAAATATCTTGGCATCTCTTTGACCCATGATATCCACCTTCTAGTTGAAGTCAATTTTGCCCAGCTGAAAATCCCTCTTAAAAACATCTGAATGCCTATAGCTATTTATATGCCTCTTGGATGGGTCAATCGAATTTATTTACAATTTTTGTTCTTCCCAAGGTCTTACATTTGCTTCAGTCTCTTTCCATCTACATTCCTCTGTGTTTTCTATGTTCCCTTCAACTCTTCACCCTCAACTTCATCTGGCATGATAAACAAACCTAGGATAAACCACAAAATCTCTTACAACCCAATCTCGGATGGCAGAGGTGGTCTGCCTAACTTAACATCATATTATTATGCTATTGCCCTCTGTATGTTGTTAGACCTCTGTTCATACAATAAGGTCAATGATTGGGTCCTTCTCCAGGCCTTAGCCCCTTCAACTGCTTTCCCTCAACTCCTGTGGTCCATCCCCTTAACACCTGTGACTCCCTGAAACATCATGCAATATTAGGACACCTCCTTTCTCTATGGATGAAGTGCAGTTCATATCTTCCTATCCTCCTTCCCCTCTACTTGATAATAGACATATGTAATAGACACCCCAGAATTCCCTCCTGGCTTGGATCGGCAATCCTTCCAATACTGGAACCTACTCGGAATACATGATCCCTGATGGTACTTTACCCTCTTTTGTATCCCTATGCAGAAGGTTTGACCTCCTGTAATCTGAAGCATGGCTTTACAGACAGGTTTATCATCTCCAGTCTTTCTTCCCTTTCCCAGGTTATATCCCCAGACTCTTCACTCACTTCAAATATCAGCCCTCAACCTCTCAGACAAAGGCATTTCCAAAATGTTTAGACTACTAAGTTCCTTGGCTACTCCCTGCCTTTGAATTATAGGACCGCTTGGACATATGACCTAAACTTGGTGAGCTCTGAATGCCAGTGATCTTGCTCCTTTCACTTTAATCATGAATACCTTTCTAGCATTTATATGGATGAAACTAGCTACAAATTGCTAACTCCTTGGTACCAAACCCAGTTAAAGCTATCTATGATCCTGCCATCTTACTTCAGCATGTGCTGGCGTTGTGGAGACATGAACACCTCCCTCATGCTCATCTGGTGTTCTTACCCTTCCATCACCCCTTTCTGGCATATTGTTAAAGGGGAACATTCACATCCCCAAAATTTTTCACCATTGCTTTTAAAAGCAACTAGGTTGAAGGAGGCCAAATGTATTATTAGATGTGCCAAAGCACACACAGAGGAAAAAATTGCCCAGTCAATAAAAAAGGGGGATAAAACATTTTTTAGATATATAAGTGAAAGGAGGAAAACGAAACAAGGAATAGTTAGACTAAAAACAAAAGATGGAAACTATGTAAATGAGAATAAAGGGCTAGCTGACTGTCTCAATGAATATTTCTGTTCAGTTTTTACACAGGAAGATGAAGGGAAGGGACCTCTGTTAGAAAAAAGAAATGGCAAGACACGGGAAACATGCATGTTTACAGAAGAAGAAGTTCTAATTCAACTTTCTAACGTAAAAACAGATAAATCAATGGGTCCAGATGGGATACACCCAAAGTTATTAAAAGAACTTAAGTGTGTTCTGGCAAAACCTTTAACAGATTTATTCAATCAGTCACTAGCAACAGGAATTGTTCCAGAAGATTGGAAGGTAGCAAATGTAGTACCGCTTCACAAAAAAGGTAGCAGGGAAGAGTCTGGTAACTACAGACCAGTAAGTCTTACATCAGTAGTGGGAAAATTAATGGAGACTATGTTAAAGGAAAGAATTGTTGAATATCTGAATATAAATAGCTTGCAAGATACCAAACAGCATGGGTTTACAGCAGGGAGATCTTGTCAAACTAACCTCATAGATTTTTTTGACTGGGTAACTAAAATAATAGATCAAGGGGGAGCAGTAGATATAGCTTATCTAGATTTCAGTAAAGCATTTGACACTGTCCCTCATAGAAGACTCATAAATAAATTGCAGTGTTTGGGTCTAGATGTAAAAATAGTGAAATGGATAAGGCAATGGCTGAGTGACAGGAGACAGAAGGTGGTAGTCAATGGAGAATATTCGGACGAAAGGAGTGTTACTAGTGGAGTACCTCAGGGATCTGTACTGGGGCCCATTCTTTTTAATATTTTTATTAGTGATATTGCAAAAGGTCTTCAAGGAAAGGTATGCCTTTTTGCAGATGATGCAAAGATCTGCAATAGGGTAGACATTCCAGGGGGAAAAAGCCAAATGGCGAATGATTTAGGTAAATTAGAAGAATGGTCAAGAGTGTGGCAGATGCACTTTAACATTGATAAATGTAAAATAATGCACTTGGGACATAAAAATCCAAAGGAAAAATATACTATTAAGGGTACTGTGCTGTCAGAGACAACAGAGGAAAGGGATTTGGGAGTAATTATTTCTAATGACTTAAAGGTAAGCAGGCAATGTAATAAAGCGATGGGGAATGCAAGCAGGGCACTGGGTTGTATAGCTAGGGGCATTAGTAGCAGAAAAAGGGAAGTAGTCATGCCACTGTACAGATCTCTAGTTAGACCTCACCTAGAATATTGTGTACAGTACTGGAGGCCCCATCTCCAGAAGGATATTGATACTCTAGAGAAAATTCAAAGAAGGGCTACTAAAATGGTGACTGGTCTACAGGAAAAGAAATATCAGGATAGACTAAAGGATCTGAATATGTATAGCTTGGAGGAGAGAAGAGAGAGAGGGGATATGATAGAAACATTCAAATACATGAAGGGATTCAACAAAGTACAGGATGGAAGTATATTTCAAAAGAGTAAAAACGTTAGGACAAGAGGCCATAGTCTAAAAGTAGAGGGACACAGGTTTAGATGTAATGTAAGAAAGTTTTACTTCACTGAGAGGGTAGTAGACAAGTGGAATAGCCTACCAGCAGAAGTGGTAGATGTCAATACAGTGACAGAATTTAAGCATGCATGGGATAGGCATAAGGCGGTCCTTAACATAAGAAAAGACCAAGGACCAAAAAAGGTTTGAGGTTTTTTTTTTTTTTTTTTTTTTTTTTTTTTTACACAGTAGGAAATTGGGCAGACTAGATGGGCCGAATGGTTCTTATCTGCCGTCAAATTCTATGTTTCAAATTCTATGTTTTAAAATGTAAAACAATATTAGCAATGGCTTTTTTTATTTTCTCTACTGCCTAAGAGTGAAGATATTAATCTTTGAAATGTGGCACTTTCGCATTCTGGGGAACAGTGTATGAGTGGAAGGACTTCCCACATCCCTCCCAGCAGCCCCTGGGTCTCTCGTTCGTGCTTCCCTTCGGAGCTGCATTTTTCTGAGCGAACGTGACA
Source organism: Rhinophrynus dorsalis (assembly GCA_037306005.1). NCBI lineage: Eukaryota > Metazoa > Chordata > Amphibia > Anura > Rhinophrynidae > Rhinophrynus > Rhinophrynus dorsalis. Next base: position 112,979,106 of record CM074722.1, read on the forward strand.
CCAAGCACTGTTTACCATGCTACTGAGGTTGCAACCTCAGTATCATGGTAAACTGAGCTTGCCGTCACGTTAGCCCAGAAAAATGCAGCTCCGAAGGGAATAATGAACGAGTGCCTCAGGGGCTGCTGGGAGGGAGGTGGGAAGCCCTGCAGCTCCATGCCGCACATACACAGTGCTGCAGACCCGGAAGTGGCACATTTCAAAGAATAATATCTCCACTCTTAGGCAGTGTAGAATATTAATAAAGCCAGAGCTAATATTGTTTTACATTTTAAAAGCAATGGTGAAAATTTTGGGTATGTGAATGTTCCCCTTTAATGCTGCTTTCCCTGGACGCACTGGTCTTGACATTCCCCCCTCTCCACAAGCCTTTCTACTAAACGTTATTCCCAACATCAATCCACCCAATCCTATACGCTCTCTGGCTAAGGATATTGGTAATCACAGCTGCGAGAGCATGCATACCCAAATTATGAAGGTCCCCTGATTTCCCCATCCCTGAGAGATTGGAAAACCAGCTTGAGGACACATTTATGTAAAGGTTATATTACTTTTCTCTGGACAGAGCTTTGCAATCTACAATGGACTTTCTGTCGTGGCCAGCTTTCATTTCCACCCCAGGGGCTTAGGTTGCTGAGGTTTGCCTACATGCCCACTCCTTTCCTGCACCAGTGGGCGACTCTATCCCCTTTCCCTCCCACACCCCTTTTTCCTGATAACACTGTGTTCTTCAAAGGGTTATCCTACCACTCTCCTCCACCTTTCTCTCTTCTATTCACTAACTATAACTCGCCTTGATACAATTCATTCTGTTATGCCTTTATACCTCACCTTATATATACATTTCTTCATCAAATAAAAGATCTTTACTTTTTTCTTTCTGAGAGTGCACATTGTAAAGATAAAAAGGACTGAGCTAATGGCTAGATCACTTGTTCAAAATAAGTGGTCTCAAAAACCTGAACCATGTTGGCTCATGTAATTGATGGTGAGCAGGGCCCTCAATTTAATTTGTTTCCATCAGGTTCTCATCCCTATTTTGTACAACACTGCGAATTATGTTTTTTTTTTGTTTTTGTGAAAGCATTTTACCAGGAAGAATACATTGAGATTATATCTCGTTTTCAAGTATGTCCTAGACTCATTTTATGTACCGCAGAAGGATGAAAGGCTGAGCTGACCTTGCCGGAACTACAACCTGCAACCTCACTGTCTGAGCAGATTCTACAGCTGGTGCCTTAACCAACTGAGCCTTTCAGTAAAGGATAATAGTAGTAAAAAATGCATTTGATACTTTGAATGCATTTCACACTATGCCTCTGGCACTCAAAGGATTAAATTAGTGGGAATTTGAGACATTTTTGTCTATGATGCAGTTGACTCCCCAATTCTTCTTGGCAAATCAGTGTCATTATCTTTTTTGCGACAATTTGTGCTGGTATATTGCTATAGTAACATTCTACTTCCACTTATTAACTAGGTGAATCATTCTTCTTCTTCCGTCTGCTAGGGGAAAACACTGTGATGAGACATTTTCCATTCAAAAGAAACCAGAAATAATACACACACACAATTTAGTTTCTTTAAAACTTTTTTTTCAGCTTTTATTCTTTCATTTTATTAATAATATCTCTCTCTTAAACATCCCTTTAAGGGCGAAATTAAATAGAACCATTTACAAAGAAAATGATTTGCAAGTGTTCATAGTATAGTGTATGATTATCATTACACTAAAGCAATAGAACAAAAAAATTCCCATTTTATTAGATCACAGCCTTTAGAATAGAAATGTGCTTAGCTAATTACAGAAATTAAAACATCCCTTTAAACACGGTGAGGCCAGTGTACGAAGGATAGAAGGAGCAATTCCTGTGCGAATCCATAGCACATAGGGGACGTTAAAAATTCCCCAAACTTTCAATTCATTTATGTGATGGTTTTAACCATTTGAGTGCCAGAGAGATACCTCTCAGGCACTCAAAGGGTTAACCCATTGAAAGCAGAGGTCTCCAGTTCAAAACAAAGTGGTTCCCAGTTTGTAAGTGTCAGGATAAATGGCTTTAATAACGATGACCAGTGCTTTGCAATGCTTTTGACATCTTTAGCATTCAAAGAGTTAAAAGCTGATCTGAAATCAACGACAATATTCATTTGTCCCCAGTGCTGCACGTGGATTGCCCCAGAATACGTCCTGCCCTTCTTAGTACATCAGCTATAATCTCTTTACCCCTTTAAAGTGGATGTGTCACCTCAATATAACGTAGCATAAATAGCTAGGCTATATAGCAAACATTACTAAAACTGTCTTCATTTTTTTTTTTAGCTTTATTTGTTGTAAATTTAAGTTATAAAGTCGGTCCTGTGGCTACTTCCACATAGACTGCCAGTACCTGGGTATCCTTGTCAACTACAAACTTGGAAACAGTGACCAGTGTCAAACAGCAGTAGCAAAGGCAAACAAAATCCTGTCTTGCATAAAAAGAGGTATCGAAGCAAGAGTGGATAACATTACTTTGCCATTATACAAATCTTTGGTGAGACCTCACCTTGAGTATGCAGTGCAATTTTGGGCACCAGTTCTGAAAAAGGATATACTAGAACTAGAGAGGGTACAGTGGAGAGCAACAAAATTAATTAAAGGAATGGAGGACTTGACATATGAGGAACGACTAAACAAGCTTGGTTTATTTACTCTAGAGAAAAGACGACTAAGAGGAGACCTTATCACATTGTACAAGTATATGAGAGGTCAATACATGGATCTCTGCGGTGAGCTATTTATTCCAAGGCCTGACCAGGTGACACCCCTTGAGATTAGAGGAAAGGAGGTTTAAACTTCAGCAGAGGAAGGGTTTTTTTACGGTAAGGTCTGTTAAATTGTGGAATTCATTGCCCAGAGAGGTGGTTATGGCAGATACAATGGATACATTTAAGAGAATATTAGATACATTTCTTTCAAAAGGAAACATACAGATTTATACTGTATATTAGTAGGCTGATCAGGAAGGTCTAATAAAGACTAATTTAATTGATAGCAGGAAAGCTATAAAATTCTCAGTTACTGGGGTATGAGGAGAAAGTTGAACTTGATGGATTTGTGTCTTTATTCAACCTAATTTACTATGTTACCTGCTCTGTAACCGCAATCCGTTGCTCTGCTCTCCGCCCTCTATCCAGCCTCCTCCGATGATGGAGGCTTCTGTCTGTAAGCTGGAGAGGTCTCATTGGCTAGATATCGATCTCTGCCAATGAGAGAGCTCCAGCTTACAGACAGAAGCCTCCATTATCAAAGGAGGCTGGATAGAGGGAGGTGAGCAGAGGCAGAGCGACGGATTGCAGTCTATGTGGAAGTGGCTACAGTAATGACTTTATAACTTACATTTACAACAAATAAAGCTACAAAAAAAAAGACAGTTTTAGTCATATTCGCTATATAGCCTAGCTATTTATGGTACGTTATATCGAGGTGACACATCCACTTTAATTACCTGGAGAGCTCTGTAATACTTTGTACATCTTAAGAGGGTTATAAAACATTTTAAAAAGGACCAGAGGGGAGTTCACCCCTCATTAGCCCCTAAAAGGTTAAATAGTAGTTGGAGTCACATTTGATCAATTCTGCAGCAAACCAACTAAACCACTGAGAGCAAATACAAATTCCCAAAATTCCAGTTGATTTAACCCATTGAATGCTAGGGAAGTCTACAAAGCATTGCGAAGCCCCATTTCAATCAGTGGGAAATGTTATTTATCCCCAGTGGTGCAGTTCATTAGAACCAGAATCCCTCCATTCTGTTTAGTATGTTATATTACTGAATGTACAGTCTCATGCAACTGGAAAAATATATTAACCCCATAGATGGAAGAGATGTCTCAGACACTTTGCTTTGCAATCCAAGAGGTTAATATATTGTTTTTTTCACACATTATATATATATTTTGCATTCCCCCCCCAAGTGGTTTCTTACCATCACTGACATCATATTAACCCCTTTAGTCCTAGATGGTCCTGTAATGCACTGTAAGCTCTATAAGAACTAAGGATCTTACTCGTCAAGCTAAAAAGAGTGGCAATTCTGGAGCAAACCAACATTTCTTCATATTCCCATTGATTTTCATTTTTTAACCCCTTGAATACTAGAGAGTTCACCAATGCATCAGTGGATTAAAAGCCCCATTTAAATTAAGTTACATCCCCCCCATGATCCAGTTGGTTTGTTCCACAACTGTACCTTTTTAGCTTGATGAATAAGGCACTGTGTGGGTTAAATCACCTGGTAAATGGATCATGATTAGGGATGAGCGAGCACCCCGATGCTCGGGTGCTCGGGTGCTCTGACCGAGCACCCCCTGATGCTCGAGTGCTCGGCCGAGCACCCGAGCCCCATTCAAATGAATGGGAGCACTCGAGCATTAAACCAGGCACCCCCTGCTCTGATGAGCGGAGGGTGCCTGGTCAATGTCCCCCTTCATCTCCGCTATGCCCCTCTTCCACAATGTCCCCCTTCATCTCCGCTATGGCATAGGAGATGAAGGGGGACATTGTGGAAGAGGGGCATAGCGGAGATGAAGGGGGACATTGTGGAAGAGGGGCATAGCGGAGATGAAGGGGGACATTGTGGAAGAGGGGCATAGAGTCTATGCCCCTCTTCCACAATGTCCCCCTTCATCTCCGCAATGCCCCCTTCATCTCCGCAATGCCCCCGTACCTCCATTCCCTGGTGGTCCAGCGGAGCGTCTTCGGATCTGTGCCTCTTCCGGCACAGATCCTCTTCACCCGAACATGTCGGGCGAGCACATGGCGGTACTCGTACGAGTACCGCCATGTGCCGAGCAGAGCGATGCTCGAGCCGATCCGAGCATCGGCCGAGCACGCTCGCTCAACACTAATCATGATACTTGAAACCATTTCATATAGGTATGATCTCCAGAGAACGGCCTTCCTCTAAATATTTGGTCACATCTTAGTCTGTGATAGTTGAATGTCAAAAAGCCCATCTCCAAATCAGTTTAACACTGGGGTATCAAAAAGCTTCCAAAAGCCCATCTCCAAATCAGTTTAACACTGGGGTATCAAAGAGCTTCCAAAAGCCCATCTCCAAATCAGTTTAACACTGGGGTATCAAAGAGCTTCCAAAAGCCCATCTCCCAATCAGTTTACACTGGGGTATCAAAGAGCTCCCTGCTTTATCAAGTAAATGTGTTGGAAACTTCTCCCCCTGCACTCAGTGAGTTACACACATATCCAGATTTCGAAATAAAAACAGAATCTTGGATGTTGAATAAGCACCATGGCAATTTCAAAATGTGCATTTTATACACATCAAAATGCTGCTAAAATATACTGCTCATTAGCATATGTGAATTTAAGATGGAATTCATCAAGCAGCTAATTCCTTGCACATTCAGCCATTCTCCAATTCATTAATGGCTGAATTGTATCTGGTACTTGCTCACTGCTCAGTGAGTGCCAGAGAGATCAGTTCTTCCATCCTCCAGCTTCAGGCTAGCAGCTCCAATAGATAGCTATGTGGGCAGACACGCACACATGCTGTGTGAGTGTGTGTGTATAAATAATATATTATATATAACATAAAGGGTTGAAACAACCCGCACTCACAGCAAAATGTAGTGAATAAGGGATTTAATTGAATAGCATCAACGTTTCAATGCATCTTAGAGCATTTTGATCAATTTTCATCAAATTGCTCTAAGATGCATTGAAATATTGACACTATTCAGTGAAATCACACATTCACTACATTTTGCTGTGAGTGCTGGTTGATTCCACCTTTTGTTCTACACATTGATACTGTTCTTTTCAACTGCAATACCGAGAGAGACTGATTTAACCCCTTAAGGACCGGGAAAATCTGAGGTCGATTTCACTTAAGGACCGGAGCAATTCTGACCTTTTTGACTATGTCTTGGTTCAACAGAGTTTTCCCTCTAAGTACTTTATTTTACCCATGAAAAATATATGCCATTTTTTTACGCACAAATAGGGCTTTCTTTTGATACCACACTTATATGGATAGCCCACCATTTATTTTAGTAAAATTAAAGAAAACTGTAAAACAAAAAAAAAATGTAAAAAAAAACGCCATTTTTTTTTCTCTTGGCATGATTTGGGTGCGAAGGGTTACATTTTTAAGGAGAGTGCATGAAAGGTATGACCGGTCAGTAATACCAACAAAACGGGCAGTTTTAAGTGGTCACTGTCCCCCTGGGTGAAAATCCCCATGTCCCTTTTTCCCACCCTATTTTCCCACTTTTATTATTGATTAAATTTGGTGGTGTATATAAATGTATTACATGGCTCCACAACAGTCACACTTCCACTTTTGGTAATTGACTTTTTTTTTTTTTTTTTTTAAATACATAAAAAAAAAAAAAAAAAAAAAAAAAAAAGGGTTAAATATAGTGATTTACATTATTTAACACTGCCCCTGTGTGTTATACGTAGCCGTTTGCTGAATACATAGCGCACTGGCCAAGCGCTGTATTTTGTTTTTGGTAAAGGGCTCGTATTCACGGGTATTTTGTTTAATTTTGTATTTTCATTTATGTATATTTTGTAACTGTTTTGGTGCTTGATTTATGATAATCAATTAGACTGCTGAGCAACAACGGTGAAGTGGTCATTTTCATTTGAAATCGAGCACATACTGTTTGAGCCAATCAGGGATAGAGTGAAATCGTAGACTCTCACCTGAACTGACCTCTGTTAGGGAAACTTTCTTCCCTTCTTCCTCGTTACATCTAATGTTCACTTATAGTTAAAGTGAACTTTTTTGGATACAGTATACCCATTAAAGAAAACGGATTTAATATATATCTATAGAGCGGACTTCAATTTTCCATCTTTCTGTGTGAGTAGATATAATCTCTCTTTACTGGTGCATGTATCTGCTTACTTAACACTTGGTGCATCTACCCCTATTTTGGAGGATCGCGGGACATCAGGATCCATATATTTATCTGGTGGGGAGGCGCGAGAGCCGCTACCGAAAGGAGAATATTGCTCCCGTTTGATGAAGAACACGTGGGATATACCAGTCCTAAATGTAAGTGCAGATATCGCTTTAAGAAATCACTGCCAATCACATCTTTGACGTATCGATCTCTGTTTTCTCTATATATATGGTGACGGAGACAAACACTTGTGAGAGACGGAGGGAAAGAAAATCATAAGAATTTCTTGACGTGGAAATCTGATAAACTGTAACGTATTATTGTGAATATACTTATGATAGATAGTTTTAGATTAAGGAATAAGATTGTGGACTCGCTATGATATAATTTGTTAATTAAAAGTTTATTTTAGCAGGTCAAAAACTGACCTGCTAACAGCCAGCCTCCTGCACAGCAATGAAGGGGTTAATACCCCCAGCTGATTTTTTTTTTTTTTTACACCAGTAGGTGTCTCTTCTCTGCTTCTCTGTCCCTTACTTTGATAGCAAGGGACAGATGGCTGAGGAGACACTAGAGGCAGTGTAGAACACTGCCTCATTCAATCTTTCATGCTTTCCTTTACTATTTTGGTGTATATACCATATATATTATACACACACACATTATTATATTATATATATATATATATATATATATATATATATATATATATATATATATATATATACACAGAAACAGCATTTCCACCAGAGATTTTTATCTTATTCTCACAAGGACTAAACCCTTTAGCTACCCTTGACGTCTTGGAACGTCATGGGTAGATTTGCGTTAAGGACCCATGTCATGCCAGGACCGTCATGGAATTCAGGGCTCCCCACGTGGCTGCACACCGTTCGGGAAGCCCTGAAACTGAATCACAAAAAAAGAGTCTGTGGTCCTTAAGTGATGGCCGATCAGCCTTTCTTAACCCCTTAAGGACCAGTGACGTGGCAGGACCGTCACGCTTGTCCGGCACTTAAGGACCAGTGACGATCCTGACACGTCACGTACTTTTACTCATCGCGCTCCTGTAGGAGCGCGGTGAGTAATACCGGGCACTGAAGTTGATCGCTCCAAGAGTGCCCCATTTGGCGTGCCGCCTCACGTGATCAGTCACGTGGGACGGCACGTCAAAGTTTCCTATGCGGTCCTTAAGGGACGGCACGCCCCGGGACCGCTGGTCCTTAAGGGGTTAAGGGGTTAATGAAGGTGAAAATATATAAACAGTTATTCTACGTTCTCACAGTCAGAATGACAACCAAGGGCATACAGTGCATAATTACTTTCATAATTATACATTAAAAACTCAACATCATAGGAAAAAAATGGTGCACTCAGAGTTGGATCCCACGGCATTCCAAAATGCCACAGCACGCTGGTTGATAACCACTGCTCTATAGAATACACAAACATTTCCAAACCTGGAAACTCTCCAGATTTGCCACAGAGACTCTGGTTTACATTGGTTGATTCTCCAGCTCATTGAGTTCTGTGGTAGCCATGCCTACTTTCCCATGTATTTCACCTATTTCCCTGCCCATTCCAGTGCAAGTTCTGCCTTTTATTTTCTAAACCCCACTCATCCCGTTACACCTCACCAAGATTATTACACAAATCATGTCATTTGGACACTTCCTTAGCCCTATGTGTTTCTTTGGGGGTTTGGAACACAAGGTTCTAAGGTATAAACATTTCACTTTAGCAGGATGCTAAATTTTGGCATTTCTCTTGTCTGATAGGTACAAAAGGACACAAGAGGCGAGTTGTGGGCAACTGAAAGCCCCCTCTCAGTTTGTCCTTGAGACTGGACCAAGCTATTGATGGAAAGGTTTTGTAATGATCCAATAAAACAAAAAAGTTATTAATATGCCATAAGCCTACAAAGGGGCATTTGGGTGCACAATTTTACTGTTTGTTTGCTTCCAAGATACTCTGCCACACTGATAAATTACCACATTATTTTGCATGTCTATGAATCCCTGTTTGCAAGATTACATACATTACATAAGGTGTTACGTGGGACGAAATCTACTAAAGTAGGTCCTTTTACTACAAATAATGCTTGATTTTTTCCTTTTTATTTGGTTCCTTTGTGAAAAGATTTTTTTTTTCAACTGCCCCACACCCCTCTTTCCTTTTCTGATTCAAACTGGCATCTCTCTGCCACAACAGTGTCAGGCTGTGCTCGTTGCCAAAGTGTTCCAAATACACTGTGTATCTATTCATCCTCATACAATAGGTCCCTCAGGAATCTCTGTAGGTAAATTGTGAAGCCTCACAGAGGCGATGAGGATGTAACATTAACCCTTTGAGTGCATTGCGTACCCCTCTGTCACTCAAAGGGTTAAAAGAAAATGAAGACTAAAAATTAAAGTGGTGTACTGCTAACATATGTAAAACATATTTTGCTAGATCCCTAAAATATAATCCTTATTTTAATGCATGTGTATATTATCCTAAATCAGACATCATTTGGTTAATTTTGTATGTGCTGTATGCAATAATATATAAGAGCTAAGAACTGATGGATTGAGATTAGTACCGATTGTTTTTGTATTAAAACCTAATCTCCGGCACATTCCAGCACTATCACTTCTCAGACATCTGTAACTATACCGCATTAACCCTTTGAATGCCAGAGGGGTTTCACAATGCATTGCAAAGCAATGAGTTATGTAGCCCTCTGGCATTCAAAGGGTTAATAGGCGCTCCCATGGAAAATATATTTGATGGGATTTTAGGCCTCAGAAAACTAAACAGAGAATATTTATAGATGCTAGCAAGTACACTGTATATAACCTACTGATTGCTAGAGGGATGCACAATGCATTACTCTGCAATGTGTTGCACACCCTGCTGACATTCAGCGGGTTAAGTATATAGAGCCACGGTTCAATTTTAGGTGTTAGTGTTCCTTTAAAGTTGAACTATCATACAAATAATATTGGCACCCATTATATTCGTAACCTAGCGATTTACAAATCCTTACTGTTTTTCAAGTCATATGTCTGCGTTAATGCTGATACACCACTTCTTCAGTGGAAACGAGAGGACAGACAGCGCAGACATCTTACAGGAAATAACAGCGCTGTCTGTCCCATTCACTGCCAGCACTGGCGTGATGCTATTTGGTTACCTTAAGGCAGTGGTTCTCAACGTTTTTTGCTGAAGGCACCCCTATCACGCATTCTGGAACATTCATGGCACCCCTAACATGTTTAATGTAATTTTTCTAGGGCATAAGAAAGGGTACAATTCATAAATATACGTATATTATTAGGTCTCACAATCATAGTAATAAAAATAAACATATTGCGCATAACAGTTTCCATATTTCTGCATTTAAAAGACAATATTACAATTTTGTCAAAGTCTTAATAGAAAACATGAGGCACCCTAATTTGATGCCTGCGGCACACCATAGTGCCATGGCACCCTGGTTGAGAATCACTGCCATACGCAGGTGCACAGAGCTTCCCTTGTAAGCTCTGTGCAGCCCGATGCCTTAGAAAGAAGCAGCTTATCAGCAATAACGTGGACATATTGACTTTAAAAACTGTAAGGATTTGCAAATCGCTAGGTCACGAATATATTGGGTGCTGATATTATTTGTAGGATAGTTCCGCTTTAAGACAAATATTTATCTGACAGTTCATGTGTAATGGGAATCTAGGTAGGTCATAACTTTTATATAGTGTTTTCTCTTCTATTATTTAACTGTGTACATAAATAAAACCAGGTATCAATAAATGGTTTGGCAGCAGCAGTCATTTCAGGACCAGCAAAATCTGGGCCTTAGGGTTCACAGAAATTGCATTGGTGGGGGTGGAGCACAGTAACCCCCTTTGTTAACAGAGAAGAAGGAAAACTTTTTAAATGAACAGTCTCAGAAATGGAGCTCTGGAGAAGTCTCTCATCAAAATATCCAAGTTAAAAATGTCCTTGCTGATCCAAGATTGTTCTTCTTCTGATAAGAAGTGTTAGAAACATGCTGGTACTGGGAGGCACAGGTCAGCCTCTATATACATGGATAACAAACTGCTGCTTTACAAATCCTAGTTTCTATCTGAACAGGGTGTGGGCAGCGTGAGGAAATCCAGTTGTTGTTGGACTACAACTCCCACCATTATCAGCAGGTCATGGCTGGCTGAAATCATGGTAGTTGTATCCCAACAACAGCAGTTGGAACTCTCTGGATTAGGTTTGCAATCAACTACAAGCACTCAGTAATGCACCACTATGGAGGAGATTCACTAAGCAGTGATAAAGTGGAGATGACTTCTCCAGTTCCTATGTTATTCTATAGTGCCTATGCACTAAGAAATCTTTTCACTGCTTAATGAATCTCCCCCTTATCTGCAGTTTATATCTGCGGAGTCAGAGTTTCAGTTCTTAACTGTAACTGAGTGTCAGAGCAAAGCAATACGTTGCGTACCCCTCTGGCATTCAAAGGGTTAAGAACCGCACACATACTGGGGTTTAAGGCTATCCATGACTAAACAAATAGTTAACCTTTATTATGAAATAAACATGTTGTAAGGCTTTTTCCTGTTGCTGGGGATGTTATTAACAGTACTATCTAGTGTCCAGATGGTTCCCCAGAAGTTTGTGTGATGTCTGTTATGTTGTATTCTATGGGAAGTGCGTCACTGACGATAGTCATCCACAGAATGTAACAGTAACAGTTTTGAAATCCTGTTATAGTCTGAAGCGTCATAACCTTTGAATATAGCATCTGTCTGCTATAGCAAGGAAGTATTTAACTCTCTGAGTGCCAGGGAGGTACGCAATGCATTGCAGAGCAATATGTTACATACCCTTCTGGCACTCAAATGGTAAAATCCTGGCCTGTTTACAGAACCTTGACACCACTTATTTATGTGTACTCACGGATTTGAAATGTGTTCATAAACAAATATAGTAGAAGTACAAAGAGAGGGATGTAAACAGAGAGACAGAAAAGCACATAGACATGAAGACAGATTTGTATATTACAGCTAGCATGCTGCGGATCAACATTTACATTAAAAAATTGGTGATTTAGACATTCTGATCAAAACTGCATTCAATTGTACTAAAGTTCATAAGGATTGTAACGGTCAAAAGAATAAAGTTACCTTTGAATTATTAGAACATACCGTAGTTGTCAGAAAATTATAGAAAGAAAGTCTCTGAAAATACAGAAAATATAAGCACGTGACTATGGTATTTATACAGTAATTTTAACATGAGATTTTTTAATGTAATTTTTAGAGAAAATTTTTTTAATGAATTGTTTTTGAGTGTTAAATTTAACTTCAACCACTTTAGACAGTTCCTTTAACCCCTTAAGGACCACGTGACGTGCTATGAACATCACACGGTTTTTGCCTTAAGGACCGCTGATGGTCATAGCACGTCACGTACATTTTACTTACAGCGTTCCTCCGGGACTGCTGCAAGTAAAAATGGGGTCTGAAAATGGCCGTTCCAAGACTGGAGCGGCTTCTCTCAGGCCCCAAAGCTATACACTGGTAACAGGTCACGTGTACCGGTGCATCGGTAAGGATCAAAGCGGACCTTAAGGGAAAGTAACTTTCTTGGACCGCCAGTCCTTAATTGGTTAAAAAGACTAACAAAAAAAATAAAAATACACATATTTTTTTTTTTCGGAACAGAGATTGGCATTCACTTAAACAATGTCAATTTGCCCAGGTGCTAAACAATATATCATATAACAGTCAGCAGTAAGCACTCACTGGCTTCAGAATAGATTAAAAATGTACTTTATTAAATCGACGTTTCGATCCAGTAAGGATCTTTATTACTGGATCGAAAAGTCGATTTAATAAAGTACGTTTTTTAATCTATTCTGAAGCCCTGTGAGTGCTTACCGCTGACAGTTTATATGTATGTATGTGTGTGTGTGTGTGCGCGCGCGCGCAAGCCTGTGGTGGGTGTTCCTTTGAAAAAAAGGGCCCATTACAAATCTGACCGCACGCATCCATTTTAAAATATGCATGCTGCACTTTTAAATGTAATTTTATGGAAATTATTAAAACACTATACTGTTCTCTGCATATTTTTGTCATTTTATTTTGGGACTGAAGAGTAACTACTGTATGTATCAGTATCCCACTGTCAGATGATCCATAAGAAGATAAAGGAACCCTGGACATTCTGATCTATGCAAAGCGGTGCTTTTGGGCAGAATCAGGTTAAGAATAATGCAGATAGGGAGAAAAAAGTAATGAAAACAAACAAACAGAAAATGAGCAAGAAAAACACCAAGGCTGATGTATGAAGGAAACTTAAAGGGATAGTAATACTTAAGTATTATAATTCCCTATAGTAAAGCCCTTCTAAAAAAAACGTATTGCCATTGGTGTACTTAAGAAAAACATTAGTATTGCAGGGTTACTGTGTAGTATTCTTAAGTTTAGCTCCAGCCAATCAGTTTATAGTAGGCGTGGCTACCACTCTTTAATGTGTAGACACTTCCTGGTTTTTGTCAGTTAGAGCAGTACTGTTATTTTATGAATGTGTTATATATCATATGTCTGCTCATAGAAATAAAACAACACCTGTTAATATAATAATCAGCATTGTACTTGTATTGAATACTAATAATAAGCAATAACAGAGTGGCAGCCCCGTCTATTATAAACCGATTGGCTGGAGCCAAACCTAAGAATACTACATACTGTATTGTATTCTGTTGGAGAGGTGACTCTCTGAGTACAGTCCTCCATACAATGCAATCATGCAGCCCCATCACTTCCTGACACTTTTCGTTGTTTTAACTTTTATATAAACCAGCTGTTAACAGAGGAAATTCCCTATAACAGTTTTCATTAAAAAAACCTATATAATAAAAAGTGGCCTCCTCTTTTTTTTAACCCTTTGAGTGCCAGAGGAGTATTCAACACATTGTGAAGCACCACTTTCATAGTATATCAGCCTCAAATAGTCTTGGCCAGGGGTCAATGAGAACAATGTATCGGTTTATGGTTACATAGCGGTAATACCAGCTATAACAGTAAACTGATACAATACTATAGTTTACACAAACATACACAGATCTCTTCTTTAACCCTTTCAGTGCCAGTGGGGTGCGCAACGCTGCATACCCCTCTGGCACTGAAAGGGTTATTCCTAAATATATAGGAGTGGATGCAGTTTATAAATCAACTGGTTTCAAATCATCTTGAATACACTATTCCTCATTCAAATCTCTCTGGGGTCCCTTAGATACACAACTTAAAATCAAAAAAATGGAAAACTGCAATTTTGACAGATAAATGTGACCTGAAGGGTGACCAGACATAATTCCCACACTCAAAGCTCTGAGAAAAGAGTTTTCTAGTATGTTCACAGGCCCCTTCCAAAGCCTGATCATTCCCTTCTGATTAAGCCAGTACTTAAAAGTGCATGGAGAGTAATACTACGCAGTGCAATCCAGTAGTCCTATAATGGTTCAAAGTGACATTGCGTGCTACATGGCGTTTGCACAGTAGTCAGTTGGGACTTAAAGTAAACATGAGATTCTACTTAACTGTGTAGGGACACAATGGGCTAAATTTGGCCAACTGTGTTCTACTGAGTGATCCTGTTAACCTTCATCAGGTGTCACTAGACAACCTATTGTATTATATGAGGCTGCATGTAAAAGGATATGAGGAATGTATGCTGAAGAGTCTCTCTATTTATGTGGGGTATAGAAAGAGGCATGGGAACGTTGGTGGTGCATGGTTTGTGTTAACAAAAAGAATTACCTTGAGTCCCACCCTTCCTGACAGAAAAAAAACACAACAGAGACAGAGCTTATTAACATCTTCAGGGCTGGCTTCAGGTTTTCCATATACAAGTATACTCCGTCTAGACTGGGCAGAAGACTGTAAACAGTGGCAAGGACTGTTGCAGTGATCATATACTGAAGATCGTTCCTTCAACCGAAAACATTCAGTGATCGTCAATATAAATTTACCGCAGCAGCCCACGTGTCCTTAAAGGGTTGATATGTAATTGATGATACCAAATCACTGGGGGACGGAATTAACCCCTTTGAGTGCCAATGCATTTTGCACCTCTCTGGCACTCAAAGGGTTAAACTTCTGAACTAGAACTGTAATTTCCTTACTTTTGATACCTTTAATGTGAACTATAATAGCTTTAACCCTTTGAGTGCCAGAGGAGTCAAAGTAAAAATTTGTAATCAACATTTTTGTTTGTTTGTTTGATTTATCGAGTTGGCTTTTCCACCATTTTCTCTGTGCAATATTTTGTTCAATCAAGTGTGCTTCATTTACATTTTTTTCCAGTGTAATCTTTTATAAGCTTCATTTACATGATTGATCTTTTTGTTTACAGTTTTTGTATGACTGAGCAAGCTTTGAGCACACGATAAACTATTTTTTAATCATGTAAATGTCTTTTTTGATCGAGCGCTCATGGTATGCTTCATAAACATTATTTGTAAGAGACAGTCAAGTCTTTCTATGAGACAAATTAAAAGCCACCCGATTTGCAAAGTGATCGGACACACAAGATAGTTTTTCTTTCTTTGGAGTCCTGCCCTAATAATAGTTGCACAAACTATTGGAGGGAGAAAACGGTGTGTTTGTAAAAAAAAAAATTGGGTCCATATGTGATATATGTTGACATTCAAGAACTAAAATCAGCCACATTTAGAAGGCCTGGCGAATAAAAATAAACATGCACCATGATATTGGAGAGTGTTGTTTCTGCGAAAATTCTATATTCATGTGAACATTTTATATTACAAGCTTTGCAAATAAATATTGTCTCTCACATCCGGCCTTGCTCCCAGAGACCAGGGAGAGTCAATCTTGTACAATGTCCTTTTTTGGTGGGGGAAGGGGACACGGCTGCTATTTTCACACAGGGCTGGGTCTGTTAGGGGTGGATACGAAGAGGAGGGGGGCACAACCTTTCCTTTCCTACAGGAAACAGCCGCAGAAATTGTATCCCTTGTGTTTAGCAACATTAGAAGGGGGTGAAAGAAACTTCAATGCCTGTCTGACTATTGCAAAAGCCAAGACAATGAACAGTCACCATGTCTCCATCACACCAAAAGGATCTGAAATAGATTAGTAAATGAGGATATTAACCCACTGGGGGCTAGAGGTCTCTCCAATGCATTGCAAAGCAATGGGTTGGAGTCTCTTCTAGCATCTAAGGAGTTATACCAATGAGGAATTTTGGGTCATGGAAAAAAAAGAAAGAAAAGAATTAAAACCCAACATGAATCACATCCCAACATAATATTATTTCTGGCAAATTAAAGCTGTGGTGTTTAAACCCACAATACCAATGGTTTTTACTTGCAGGCACAGCCCCACAATTGTTAAGAAAACACATTTTTAAGAGCTGCATAGCATAGCTGTCAGACGCGACTTAACTCCTTCAGGGCCAGGGAGATCTGAATGCCAAGAATTTTTTCAAATCACTGAGAGGTTTATGGTCTAAGAAGACCTGAAGCAAATTTGGGGCAAACCAACCGCACCATAACGGCAAATAAAATAGCCTTTCATTTAAATGGGACTTTTATCCCCTTAAATACTACAGGAGGTCCCCAACACTTTCTCTAGCATTCTGGTGGTTAATAATCCCCATTCAAAAATGAAAGGGAATTGCATTTCTCCCTTCTGGTACAGCTGATTTGGACCAGTTATTCTTCACACAAAAGCATCAGAGAGACTTTCCACATTCTAGAGGCTCCTAAACAGACTTCAGGAGTCACTGCTAACACATAACTCCCAACATTTCAAATGGCCAAAGAGGGACACTTTTGTATTAGATGGTGTACTTGGGGGGGGTGGCTGGTGAGCGGGGACCTATTGACACCTCTTTGTGTAACCTAATAAATTACTTTTACAAGACCAAAGTATTTTATTTATACAGACTAATTTATAATCACATATGCTGAAGTTTAAACAAATATTAATGTGTGTTTTATTGCTGTAGAGCAACAGTATATGCTTATATACACACCACACAGTCTGGTTTCCTAAAAAGAGGGACAACAGGGTGGGAAAGAGGGACAAGGGGATTTGGGTCTAAAAGAGGGACTGTCCCTCGTAAAGAGGGACACATGGGAGGTATGGGAATGTCTAGTGATTGTATTTTATCATGCCCCTTTCACACTTTGAGTGCCAGAGGGGAACACAACGTATTGCTTCCCCCTCTGTCACTCAAAGGGTTAAAACACAAATGTTTACATGGCCAGAGGGGTGTGCAATGAATTGCTTTGGCACTCCAAGTGTTAAAGGGGAACTTTCAGCTCAGATATTTTTTTAACAACTCATTAAATGGTTAATCAGTGCTGGGAAAGGTGGTGCTTTTTTTTTTTTATTCTACATAAATATTAAGATATTTTATGTTCTAGCCGCACACTTCCGCACTGCACAGCTCCCAGCACTAGCTCATTCTCCTCCCACCTCCCTCCCAGCTGCCCCGGCGAGCGCGTTCACACTTCACTTCGGTGTGCTGTGAACGGCTCCTAATGTTACAACAAGAAGCGATTCGCATTATACTGAGGTTGCAACCTCAGTATAATGTGAATCGCTTCTTGTTGTAACGTTAGGAGCCGTTCACAGCACACCGAAGTGAAGTGTGAACGCGCTCGGTTACTGATCATGCCCTGTGGGAGTGACTTATGCACCGTACGGTACAGCGCAGTACTGATGTCACGTCAAGAGGTACAAACTTAAAATATATTTTACAAGGCTTAGGTAGACTTATGAATGTTTGTACAACCATGGATTTAGAGTACTGAGGGTGAAGAAAGGACAGAGACCCGGCCATGTGGAGGTGAAAGTTCCCCTTTAAGTGAAGACATGCATCCCTAGCCACTTCACACCATCATAGGAGCGGAGTACTTTTTCTGTCTCTGGGGAGGCTATTAATAAGAGTATTTTTTAGAAGAAGGCAGACATTACTAAAATCTGCTGCCATACGAGTCTATTTTGGGGAGGCTTAGGAAACATAATCCTTCACTATTCTCCTCCTGCTCTCAATAGCAAAATTCAGTGCACAGGCCACAAAGGAAGGTAAATTAATAAATGGATGTTTACTCTAGGACTACTGAAGTAAAAATGTAAATAAATCTGTTCTCCGCAGTCTGCAATCACACTTCATAAATAATCCTGTCCTATTTCTTGTGGATCATTATCCCTTTAAGAAAGGATTGCTTTGCAATGCATTGCATACCACTCTGGTGCCTCTGGCACTCAAAGGGTTAAAAATCAGTTGAGTATAAATTCCCAGGATGGAAATACTACCAATATTGATCATGGTGAGCCATCAATACTAGCCAGCTTACCAATACAATGCTGGCTTTATAGGGACACTAGCGCCTATACACAACAGGTATCCCATTGCGTTGGCAAGTTTTTGAAACAGTCTAACATTACACCCCCGAGTGTCAATATTGCTGTGTCACTTGATGTAGATTACATGTATGTTATTTACGAGGAAATGGAGTATAGTTAGGGTGTGTGTGTGGGGGGCGGGGGGGGGGGTGATTGAATTAGAAGGGTAGTTTGGGGTACAGTTGTAAGGGTTTAGAGTGGTTTTGGTCTTTGCGTAGCTTATACTAGTGATTTGGAGAGTTTTGTTGCATGGTATGTGTTGTTTTTGGGATAGATGTGGTTTTTGCTGGAATTGTTAGGGTATGGGGTGGTAACACTGGACTGGGATAGATGTTTTTTTTTACTAAGCTGGCATAATGTTAGACACAGTTTGAATAAGGTGACATTTTAAATACTCCATTTTGATGCCAGTGACATTTATACATGTCATTTTAATGCAAGCATAATTTTAAACACAATATTGTAATGCATTGTCACAAATCCATGACATTTTGATAGTGACCCTACACAAAAGGTGTCTCTATAAACTTAATACATGTAGAGATGCATCCTGGAGACATCTAACTTGATCTGGGGGGCTCTGTGCACCTGATGGAGCCCCTTGCTGAAACCCCAATGAAGCTGAAAGCAGCAGCCATCTCGCTTGTTTGATGGGATCTTGGACTCCCCTGTCTGCATGATGATGAATGGTGAACTTCCATGTGACCTGCTCAAGTTCATGGGAGCCCTCCTGGAAGTAGATGAATATCCAGGAGCATAATTTTTTTCCTCCCACAAAGGTGAAAAGTGGCCTTTCAAATGTCTGACATGTCTCTTAGGAAAGTGTTGGCAGCAGTGTGGCCATGTGGCACAGAAAGTCCCTCAGAAAACTTTAGGTGGCTCCAGGATGCATCTCTACTTGTATTACGGCAAATTGAACACTTGTGCATAGGTGTTACTGCCCTATGGTTAAATTTGCACAGTATGTGCAAGAGTCCTTCTCATCTTGGGCTTACGGAAAGAAGTACATTTAACATAGAAAGTAAAGGTTCACGCTCAATTATTTGTTACTTTGTTGAGACATAGCTAGCCATTCATACTTCCATTCCATCAATAACCAGATCGTATTCTGGCACTCTTGCATCTATTCACCATTCCCATCCACCAGCTTCAGGCCGGTAGATCCTACAGATATGTATGGGGATGATAAATCTGTATATTATATGCATACAAACATACAGAAATACCTACATACACACACACTGTATGGCCATATCTCCAGAATAGTCATGATAGTTCCCCACCATGCAGAAGCAAGGCAGGGAAATATGATAATCTCTGATGAATGCGCAAAGGTATCTGTCAACAATAGAGACAAAGAACAGCTTAGCAGATACACTGCTTGTTTTTAGATGAATGCCAGTATTGGCATCCCAACTGTAAGAAATGTTTACGGTTGTGGATATTGCAATGCCAGGTTTTGAAAACCTGCATCTCTCCAGCAGCTGCTGGACTACAATCCACATCATCTTCCGCTGGCCTCTAACTGAGGATGTTAGGAATCATAATCTAGCAGCAGCTGGAGGGGGTCATAGGTAGTGTAACTATGGCTTGTGCAAAGCAAGCCACATTATGGTAGCCGGTTATTAGATATGCCCCCTGCGTTATGGTAGCCAGTTATTAGATATGCCCCCTGCATTATGGTAGCCAGTTATTAGCTGTGGCTGCAACACAAACAAGAAATCAGCACAATTACACATTTTTTTAAAGTGATCATGACATTAAGGCAGTTTAAATGTTGCCTCCAAGCTGATATTTTAGGAAAACACACGTTATAGTTTGCAGTCTAGATCATTGGAGTTATTTGGAGATGGGCTTTCTGACCTACTTTGATGTGACCAGAAAGTAAAACACATCAGTTATCAGAAATTAGGTTCAGAGTTATTGTAATCACAAAGCAAGAGTGGAGCAACCCAACCGGCTCATAGGGGACAAATAAAAATTCCCTTTGATTTATACGGGGTCCTTATCCCATTTGATTTACAAAAGACCAAGGGGTTAAAAGTTCAATGTAAGTAATGTGGTAATTTAGGGAATTTGTATTTTCTCATATGGTGCAGTTGGTTAGCCCAAGAATTGCTCTGTGACTGTATTGTGCATATGGACCTTTGTTGTTCAAGCCCTTTTCCTGCCCGAGAGTGTCTAGTGCCTAATGAATCCTTTTTGTGCAAGGGGGGTGTCCAAAGCATTGTTCTGTATTGTGTTGGACCCTCCTCTGACACTCAAATGGTTATTCATTTGATAAAGAATTGATTATATCTTCTCACTCTTCAACCATTGCACCTTCATACCCCCACTTTTTTTATTTTTTAAGCATGAGCTGATTATGAGCCAATGAAAAATGCAAGACAATAGGCCTGTACAAAGCCGAGTCAAAGCAGCAACAGCAGCCTCTCCTTCAGTAGTAACCGTACTCCTGTCCTGTAAATCGAGATCATTCCCTTTCACGGATGTTCTGTCGTGTTGCCAGATAGCTCCAGATTATCACAACAGCCAGCGTGGATTCAGAAATCAGGGTGAATCCTTCTCGTGCCAATGTGGCTGGGTTAATCTGTTTCCAAGTGATAACCCTACCTGACAGAGTGTATTTAGTAGTCAATAAATAGCTAACCAAGTGGAGAAAGATAAAACCTTTGTTAATGCCCATATATTGCCCATGCTGGGCATCTTTTTGAATCATATTAACCCACTGAGTGCCAAAGGGGTGAGTTACACACCGTTCTGGCACAGAAAAGGTTAAAGATATAGTAAAACTTTATTTCAATTTGTATTATTGTAAGTATTAATGTCTTTTAAAAGCTTACTTTCTTTTTCTTTATTTGTATGTACTTTCCTTGAATCAGCCATTTACATTTTTTTTTCACTTTAAGTAACGTGCACTATCTACTTTCAGTCCTGAAAAGTCTGAGACTCAGTTTTTTCTGGTAAGGGTCCAACTCTCTGTTCTTTGACTGACAGGGGTATAGGGTTGCCACCCAGCCGGTATTTACCGGCAGGCTGGTAAAAAATTGGCTTCTGTCCAACGTTAAGTCTATGGAGGGAATGCCATGGCCGATATTTTTTTGAAGAAAAGGTGGCAACCCTACAGGGGGAAGGGGGTCGTAGGTTTAAAGGGATAGTAATACTTAGTTTTATCTTTATTTTATTTTGTAGGCATTAAAAAAAACATGAAGAACCATATGTCTTATCTCTCAAACCTTTATGGTTTGAGAGATATTCACAAGCAAAGTTCCCCCTCCCGCCCCTTTTACCTAGTGTAATCCATCTCTTCTCAGTCCATAGACCAGTCTTCTGCAGTCCATAGACCAGACAGATAACAGCAGAGGACAATCTTCTTCCTATGAGAACAATGAAAGCCCTGCCCCCTTGGCAAGTTTTTCAGGTTTTTCCCTTATCTTAATTGAAGATTGTCCCTCTCTGCAATCTACCTGGGCACCTCCCTTCTACTCTGGCTGAGCAGTGTTACATCAGTAAAAGGGGCAGGAGGGGGATACTTTGTCATTGAATTACTCTTGAACTACAACTCTGACAGAATTGAAACAACACTCTCCAAAATCCAAATACTGTGATGATTAATTAGAGCTGTTTTTATTATGAAACATTACTATCCCTTTAAATGATCTGTCCACACAAAGAAAAAGATCTTTTGAAGATACCCTTGGGTTTCAGACTATTTTCACAGACTGTAGGTAGAGGGAGCTCACATCACATTAAAGTAGAAGGAGGAAAAACAAATGGCTGTCTCAACATAATTAAACAAATGAAAGAGAAAGCAGAAAGTTAATTAACCTTTCAGTACCATAGGGGTATCCAGCACAATATGTTGGCTACCCCTCCAGCACTCAAAGAGTTAAAACAATATATACTACTAAAATAAAGTGTTACTATTTATCATTACCCATAAGCCCACAAAACCACCGATTTCCTCAGCAGGAAATCAAAAATAATTTTCTATAAACCACATTTACATTGTACCTCTAGAAGGCTACTATTATTTTAATATAGTTTTTCAGAAAAGTGCTAAGCCTGGGAGAAAATGCCTTCCTCCTCTGCCAGAAGGGTCTGCAAATCGATCGAATAGTGAAGGGCTTCAAAGCCAGTTCAAGACATCCTTCATAATGTGGTGAACTGGATCAGTCAGGCAACACCTATAAATGTCCAGCCCTCATATACTTTCTTCTAGCCAGCATCAGTAAAAAAATATTTGCATTGATGCAGGAGCCCTATAATACGGTTGCAAACGTGTTATACCCAACTCATTTATGCAGGGATACAGGACAATGTTGTCTTTTCAACATGTAAACTTGTGGTGGCTGAAACAGAGCAGACGTGGAGAAATTATTGGTCAACCAACTGCACCGCTGGGTCAAATAAAATTCCCATTGATTTCAAAAGGGGTTAACGCCTTGAAAACAAGAGAGTTGTGTAATGTTTTGTTTCATAATACACTGTGCAACGGTTCTCAGCGAGTTGACCTTCTTTGCCCATTTGAGATCCTGAAGATGGCGTTCTTGAAACTCACTGAACGGGCACCTAGATATAACTTATTTATAGGTCATACGTTTAACCCTTTGAGTGCCAGAGGGGTAGACAAGGCATTGCAATGGGTTGCACACCCCTTTGGCATTCAAAGGGTTAAAGTTGTTTATCATAATAAATGAGTTACCTCCGGATGAGATCAACTGGGTGTCTGCACTCCATATTAAACCATCTTTGGAGGGTACTGTGTGTGTTTCCATACAGCCTGGGTATTCCTGGGCACTGCATTATATATGCCTTTACCCACAACATACCTTAGTACTCTCTGGGGATCACCAAATTTACTGGAAATAGTAACTGAAGTACATTTCATTTACGGATTTACCAATACACAGACTGTATTGTCCCACCAATGTTGATCTGTTTCTTTTAACCCCTTGGACGCTATACAGGTCTCATAATGGCATTGCCTGAGTTGGAGACCCCTAGCGTTCAAGGGGTAAAAAAGCCTCATATAAACCTTTGAGTACGAGAGGGGTACACAACGCATTGCGGAACAATGTACTGTGTACCCCGCTGGCACTCCAAGAGTTAAGTAAATTTTGGGAGTTGTTCATCGATCCCATATAGTGCCGTTGGTTTGAATTTCTCAAGTTCTTCCTAGTACATCAGCCTTGTTGTGTGTTACAAAATGGCTCCAATATAATCTGGGTGCAAGAGTATTATTTTTGCAGAGAGACATCCCCTGATGGTTTGGACCTTATGTAAAACAATTCTAGGGCAAACCAACGGAGCCAGAGGAGACAAATTAAAGTGGAACTTTTAACCTTAATTCAAGTTGGCATATTTGAAAACTGCACAAAAAAATGCCTATATGTCATGTTATCCAAAATTTCAGCAGATGTATAGTTTAGGAGATGTTTACACTTTTATTTCTGAGCAAAGTGAAAGCAAACATTTCCTGGTACAGCACAGAGCTTCATTAGCATATGAAATGTCATTTAAACCTTCATTAGCATATGACATCAATGAAAAGGTTGAATTAGAGTATGAAACATAATTGATTACCTTAATTAGCATATTAAAACATCACTGATACCGCACAGGTGCCACAATTAGCACACATTAACATATGAAAGAAGTGTGAATATCCCCTGAACTGTACATTTGATGGCCTTTTGGTTAACATGGCATATAGACAGTTTTTAATGCAGTTTTCAAATATGCAAACTTGAATTAAGGTGAAAGTTCCATTTTAATATCGCCTAAATTCCTATTGCTTTAAATGGGATGTTTAACCCCTTGAATAAAAAGTTTTCAACACGTTGTTTTGCAGTGTGTTGACGTCTCTAGCATTCAAGGTATTAAAAAGCCCCACTTAACCCTTTGAGTGCCAGAGGGATATCTATCGCATTTCAACGCAATGCACTGGATACCCCTCTGGCACTCAAAGGGTTGTGTCAATGGAAAGGTTTTCTCTCTCTCCATAATGGAACAGTTGGTTGGCTCCAAAACTGACCCACTTTATACATAATGCCCCTTGTCCCCATAGCTCACCATCATGGCTGCCTGCATCATTTAACCCTTTAAGGGCCACATGGGTGTGCACCACATTGAGGAGGAATGTCTTGCACGCCCCAATGCACCCCAAAGGGTTTAGCAAGATTGTAGGGCTCTGGCACAAAATAAATATATTTACAGACCCTGGATTATAAGTTATTAACCCTTTAAGACCACAGAGGCAATATGATGCACACCCCTCTGGTGCTCAAAGGGTTAAAATGTATGAAAACCCTCTTTAAATGTATTGATATTGTTTTCCATTTCTCAAAATCTAAACAGTTATATTCAACATTAGATATATTTTACTGTTAACCCTCTGAGTGCCACCAATTCTTCTGGAACTCAAAAAAAAAATCTTTGGAGATGTTCTTGAGGCATGTGCAGCCACTTTGGATCTGTGATTTCAATTTATGACATCTTACAGTCAAAGTGAATTGGCGCTAAGTGCTAATGCTTCTAGCCTTTTTCTTCTAACCTAGAGTAGCATAAAAAAACATCTTCATGAATTTCCTTTGTAATGTGTTGTGCACTCCCTGGTTCTTAAAGTGTTAATGTATCACACAATGGCAACAAAGAAAGGTAAACATTTGTGGTTTTCCATCTGAACAAGAACCATTATCTTCAGGGCTGGATCTACAGTTAAGCAGAATAGACAATTATCTGCAGCCCTAGATTTTGATAAGTGCCTTTGTTATGCTGGCCACACCTACTTTTGAGTTGTAGGTGTGGCCAGAGCAATTCTAACAACCTTGGCTTCTGGTGTTCAGTTTAATCACAAGATTGCATACTACGTTACTGGCTATTTGTTAACCCACTGACTGCTAGAGAGGTCCACCGCATTGTGTAGCAATATGCTGAGTATCTCTTTCACAGCCAAGGGGTTAAGCTTTTTTTATTCGCATATTATAGTCTTCAGAGTTTTTTCTGTGCCCAGCATAATTGGGTGCAGCTAGGTGTAGAGTTATGGGAGAAGTAGGATTGAGGCCATAAGTGGGAGCTACAGGCACCTATGATTTGGGGTGCCGAAATTTAAATCAGTCCCTGATTACCTGCAAGCTATCCTCAATGTTAAAAATTGTGTACAGCATGATTTGATTTTATAATTACCAAGTGATAATACTTTATCTCATATCTAAAAGAATATGATATGTTAAAGAGCAGCACCGAATCATTAACACCTCAGACACCAGGGTTACAATTTGACAAGGGTCTTTGTATGTACCATGCAGGGTTAGAGATGACAACACATATCCAACATGGCTGCTTCCAGTTTCCCCAGACATCACATATCCAACATGGCTGCCTCCAGTTTCCCCAGAAAAGTTGTTTATAGTTAATTGATGCTACGGTTACCTCTGGGAACAGTAGCACTATAAGGTTACAGCTGTAAGAGTTCATGACTACCCCGTGCTTCTTATCCCGCCTCCTGCAAAAACTGCAGCTACGGTACCTGTGGCCACCTCTTTCTTATTGGCTGTGAAGGTGGGTTTAACATCAAAGCAGCCAATAGGAATCATCATCAGTCACCGCACCGACTCAAGAGAGGATAAACTCAGGTGTAGGGCTAGTCAGTTTTTGGACCTCCAGCTGTCGAAGACTAAAACTCACATTATGTTCAACCACCCCATCCCCTGCCCCTTCCCAGGGAAATATACTGTATATGAAGGGCTAAGAGTTGCTAATGCTGCTCCCAGAGATGGTAGTAGCAGCACAGTAATTAATCTTTTAAGGACTTCAGTGGTGGAAGAAGTAATGAATGATTAACAGTTTAAGGAACAGTGGGGTGTGCAAAGTACATCAAATCAAACTCCCAAACACCCATGTGGCCCTTAAAGTGTTAACTAGGCAAAGCCTGACCTTTAACATATATATAAATTTCATCACATTAGTTGCCTTTTAGCCTAATTGTCTGCCCTCTTTTATAGAGCTGCCTTCAATCCTTGATATGTGGCTGTCATACACAAACCAGGCTTTGTGCATGTACTGTATTATTTTTAGTTTTGGCATTTAAAAATATAAATTTCACAACTTACCCAGCAAGTTAAACACATATGCGCCTTTCCCAAGACACAAAGGCATAATGAAAAGTGCATTCTCCCTTCATTTCACCACTGTATCACTCCTATTGATTCAATCCATTTAAGGAGTGCAATGCATTGGCACTGATGGAGTTAAGGAATATAGCAGATTTCTCCTTTTCGAGTTCCTCATGTTGCAGTGTACATTAATGCTGAGTATGTAAATGGATTTCCACGTTTGTGGTACTTATGGCTAGCATTACCTATAAGTGCCACAGGGGAGGGCTAAACAATGTAATGCAAACTCCCCTGGTACTTAAAGGGACAGTAATGTCCCATAAAAATATTTTTATAATTTTATAGAGCCTTAGAAAATAAGCAGAATGGTGCAAACCCTCTCTCTTAAACTGCTATGGTTTGAGAGATATAGGGATTCAAAGTTCCCCCTCCCTCCCCTTCTCCTGATGTCAGCTGTAAAGATGACAGCAGGAGAATAGAGTCGTCCGATTCAAGGAGGCTCTGCAGAAGAGCCGACATCACGTTATCTATAAAGAATTAATTCACTGGAAAGATCTACAAAGTGTGCCTGGTTCTGTTGGTCCCCGGACCGGAATCTCCTGCTGTCAGATAGACGCTGACGTCAGGAGAAGTAGAGAGCTCTGAACTTTCAGTGCAAATATCTCTCACTCCATTGCGATTTGCACCATTCTGCTTATTTTCCAAGGCTCTATAAAACTATAAAAAGTTTTTATGGGACATAACAGTCCCTTTAATAGGTTTAACTATTTTACCACCCAAGAGTGTTAAGAAGCAATTATAGAATCTTTCTAAATAATATATATACATATATTATATATACACACACACACACACTACAAAAGCATATATTGTACTTTTGTTTCTTTGATAGTTTCACGCCAGTATTAACCCTTTGGGTGCAAGAGGGGTATCCATCGCATTGCTTTGCAATGCGTTGGATACCCCTCCGGCACTCAAAGGGTTAAGAGCAGATTTGCATGAGCACAAACCTGGAAATGCATAGTCATACTCAGTGAGGCTGATATACAAAGAAACTGGTGAAATTTAGAACAAACCAACTGCAGCATAGGGGAAAAAGTGAAAATCTCATTGATTTAAAAATGGAGCTTTCAACCTTTTTAATGCTAGAGAGGTCTCCAAAAGCATTGCTTCCCAAAGCATTGGATATCTTGCTAGCATACAAAGATTTAATCATATGAGCATCAGAGGGGTACCCAATGCACTGCTTAGCAATGCTTTGGATACTTCTCTGGTACTCAAAGGGTTAAAAGTCCTCAAGTACACAAATAGGACTTTATTTGTTCCCTACGGTACAGTTCGTCAGCTCCACAAATACACCGTTTTACTTAAAGGGATAGTAATACTTAAAGTGCGAAAAATAATATGTTGTAGGTTGTATCCTCCTGAGTAAAACAAGGGTACTCCCAGTGCTGAAAAGTGGTTTATTCAAAAGTTATGGCAGCTCAAACATGAATTTTTTAGGTGCAGTATCACAGTGGCCTGAAATTGTACAGTGGCACTGTTGCTACACCATCCTATGGAAAGCTCTGGTCAGCAGACCATAAATCTCTATAGGAAGGTGTAGCAACAGCACCACTGTACAATTTCAGGCCACTGTGATACTGCATTTTGAATAAACCACCTTTCAGCAGTGGGAGTACCCTTGTTTTACAATATATATCTTTTTACATATTAAGTATTACAATCTTTTTAAATATGTCAGCCTCAATGTTGCTGTAATCTGCAGCATGAATATTAATCCTTTTAGAGCCATATGGGGTCAACAATGTTTTGTTGGGCCGTCTGACAATGCAAGGGTTAATAGGCAAGCTAAATGGACATGCAACAATGCTTAGACAGCAACATGGATATATTAACAAGTTGCTAATATAGGTTGGAGTATCACTGCCAAAATACCTTTCATTTGGTGTGTAACCAATACCACCGCCAATCTCCTGAGCAAACATTTCCCTCAGCCATAACCTGAGCAGACAGTTCATTGGAGGCCCAGAGGCCTACCGGGAAAACCAGTGTAACCTAGCAATACTTGTGTCACCTTCATCTCCGGTTAGTGGCAAATTTCCTTTCCAGTGGATCAATGAGGGAACTTATGAAAAAACCAACTGGAAAAACCAACAAGCTTGTAGATTTTTGTACCGTTACCAGTATTCCTACCCTCTGCAACCAACTCAGCTGCTATAGGGGTTTTTAAGTAAGTAGCCAAAACGTTGAACATTTTCCAAGACATATTTTGGGGCATACATGTGCTCATGGGGATCAGCTGGTGGATACTCTTGCTTTGTCCCATCAAACCAACCTCCAGTCTTTATTAACCAACGGATATAGTTGAGGTCTCTTTTGTCTTCATAGTCTCCCCATCTTGGAAAGTCACCATTTTGTGCAGAGATAAGTTTAAAATAGATGCCCTCTGGTGGGAAACACCAAGAGCAGTGCCATCCAGCAAAGTGCAATGGACTTCCCAAGGACCACTGCACTAAGATGTGACCAGTTTTGTTCTCATATTGTCTGAAGTTGGGCATAGTATAGTACTCCCGGCGACGCAGACGGATGCCGTCTGTGCCATACACAGTACGCAACATTCCAATGGTGCAGCCAGAAATCACTTCCAAAGTCCCTGGTTGCTTCCAAAAGAAGCCATACAATGACTTTCGCATATGGAAAGCAAAGGGCTCTGTCCACCCATCATACAGCTTGAGGAAGAGCACCCCCTCCCTGCTAGGAATTTCATCTGCATCATCTATGATGAAGAGATCATCATCACGCAGGTTGCGCAGCCGGCCTATGCCATTGCGGGTAAGAAATGTTCGAAGGTAGTCATCTGCTATCCATCCATCCTGTCTACCACCTTCTGGGAAGTGGTCCAAAAAAACATAAACCACTTTGGATTTGATGTAGTCAAAAGTGCCATTTAGAAGCATCTGACGGAACAAGAGAGGACGTGACTCCCCATAGGCGGTGAAGTTTGATTCACATATTAAGAAAACATCAACAGCCCCCTCCAGCTCATGAAATCGTGCTTCTAGCAAGTCAAATTCATGATTGATGTTAATAGCATTTATAACACGCCGTGGCTTTAGACGAGGAGTCAAACGATCCTTGGTGGGAAGGTTGGAGTGCTGGACAACTGTTGGCACCCCACAGCTAGGCCCATGCCACCCTGGCAAGCATACGCACTCCACCCATTTTCTGCGCCGTTGTGTCTGCTGTTGCTGTTGTTGTCGTGCACTTCCAGATGCTGTTTTACGTGGGGAAATGCGTTCTGGTTTCTCAGAGGGTGGGCGATCCAGGGATTTGGTACCAGGCTTGAAACACACACCACCTGATTTTGTGTGCACAAAATACTCTGCTGTATCTTCCTGTAGTGTTACCTCAGCCAGATGTATGTTCTCTATGTTAGAATGTGCACCCAGTCCTGAAGGAGGTGCTCTGGGTGGGTGGCTGAGGAGTTGAGGTGGATGGTAGTATCCTGGGGTGCGTAGGACCTGAGCACCAACATCAGCCCTGGCTGCAAGCTGCGGAATCAATGGCTGGGACTCCCAGAAGAAACCAGAGATGAAGTTAGGACTTAAAGATACCAATTCACGGGAGAGGGAAACATAGGACAGGGCCTTTAGGAAGTGCAGTACAGAGATCACACATAGGCCAGCCATGCAAAGCAGCAGGAACATCTTGTGCCACCTCATCTTCATCCTGTCCGTGAGATACAGAGAAAAAAAATATGATTAACATGTGCACAAAACAGACACCCCCCACCTGTTATAAATATAATCAATCTAGTGTAACTGAACCAAGTTCAAATTCCAGTTGTTAGTAATGTGTGAATCTCCTAAAAGAGGGATGATCATGAAACCAATGTTTTGTGCCCATTAGGTTTTGTAGGATTGATTAAAGTAGCATAATGTTTTCAGTTTGCATATGCTTTCATTTTTAAAGGGATTGTAATGTTTCACAATAAAATAAAATAAATCTTCATAGTATTTGGGCCATGGAGAGTATTATTTCTGTAGCAGTTGTAGTTCAAGAGTAATTGCATGATAAATGATTCCCCTCCCGCCCCTTTTACTGATGTAACACTGCTCACCTCAGAACAGAAAGGTGGTGTTCAGGTGGATCACAGAGAGGGACAATCTTCAATTAGCATAAGGGAAAAAAACCTGAAAAACCCATCAAGGGGGGCAGGGTTTTCCTTAAGTTCCCAGTAAGAAGATTGTCCCTTGCTGTGAGCTGTCTGGTCTCAAGACCAGATTCCACATCTGAGGTGAGCAGTGTTACATCAAGTAAAAGGGGCGGGAGGGGTATACTTTATCATTCAGTTACTATTGAATTACAACTCTGACAGTATTGAAATAACATTCTCCATGGCCCAAATACTATGAAGATTCATTAAAGCTGCTGGTTTTGTGAAATATTACTATCCTTTTAACTGTGTATATTTTAATTATATCTAACTTTTTATTGTTACTAGTAGTTTTAAAGCCCATGTACATGGGCCAACACTGGAGGCGCTGTAGTCATGTGCAGTACTGACTGCCCTAACACGCCGTGGCTGATCCGGAGCGGGCGATCTGAATTCAGACCGTAGTCCTCTCTGCGCACCTTGACTCTGGTCTGAATTTGGAGCGCCCCGCTCCTTATCAGCTGCAGCGTGATCGGGCAGTCAATACCGAGCATGACTGCAGTGCACGCAGCTGTCTCTACTGCGTATGATGGCTTCTGACAAACATCGTTTGCGAATTATAATATAGGATTATTGCATATAGGTCTTTGGATGCAATATATGGATGACAGTCAGGCATGAGCAAGAATATGGTTTTGTTTGTTTGTTTGTTATTTTAATGAAGATGATAAACTCTTGAACAAGGCTCAAGGTGTGTGCATGTGGGTAACTATTATGGGGTGTTGGGGTGCATTTGAAGTAACCAGAATTCCCCTTTAACCCTTTGAGTGACAGATAGGTATCAGATGCATTGCTCTGCAATGCGTTGGATACCCCACTGGCACTCAAAGGGTTAATGCAGGAAGCGTGTGGGAAGCTCACGCTGTAAAGTTGTGTTGATTCTTTTGTAGCCCTGAAAAATTAACTTTTTTAAAGGGATAGTATTGTCAACTTAAAAAAAATGTTTTAGCTATTTAAAAATTAAGCTAAATGCCCCCTTTGCAATGCGTTGCATAACCCTCTGCATCCTAACTAGCTAGGAAAATGGGCACACTAGGAGGACCAACTGGTTCTTAATGTGACCAAATGGTATGTCTGAGATATGCCCCTTCTGGAATATGTAAATGATTGGACTGGCCTGCATCTAACAATGTAGGTAATTGGCAACCCTGCTGAACCTTACAATAGATATGCAAAGCATGTTCACAGATAAGCCTACAGAAAAGGACTTTACATGTTGTGCACATGCATGACAGAAAGTCAGATTTCCTATACTTCCTGATTATCATTATTTCCATCCTCACCATTTTGTTTTACACTTTTATGTCTCTAACACTGAGCTCCCTGCATCTGCTTCCAGAGAGCTTTCTGTCAGGGACCATGTTAAAAAAAAAAACAAACAAAACAAAAAAAAAAAAAAAACACACTGACACAATGTAGAAACATGTGACTCTATATTAAATACAGCATGCAGCGACAAAGAAAAAATAAAATTCTATATGATTTGACTTCATGTTATGCACTTACAAGTCAAAATAAAAGTCATATATAAGTGTGTGCATGTATTTCCCACATCAATACTGGTCGGAGATGCTCAACTAGGAGCAAGCCTGCCAGGGTATGTAGCAAATTCTACAGGACGTTATTCTAGCCTGGGTCCAATTTATTTCAGATCCCAAATGCCATACACAGAGAAGACTTTTCCCGAAGCACATCATTCTGATCCTTCCCAGATAACAGTTCAGTCACAAATCAATTCCTTTCTGAAAGAGAGAAGCTGCAAACCGTAAAACTGCATTTTGGACTACTTGGGCCTCATGCAGGTGTTCTCTGTAGGCATTTGTGAGACAGGGGTAATGACACTGCTGAGTAGTACTTAATTCAAGAGTTAACACTGCTCAATTTTAATAACTCTTTGAGTGCCAGAGTGGTATGCAACACATTGCAAAGCACTCGAATGGTTAATGGGTTTTATATGTTTCTTTTTTTGGTAATCAGGTGACAGCATTGCTATCACTTTCTGCGAAGAACATTGTTTCAAGACTCAAGAGAAAAGGAGGGAAAAGTGTTCAATGGAAATTTCTATTTGAATGCCAGAGGGGGTACACAACACACTGCAAATCCTCTGGCACTCAAAGGGTTAAAACACTGAGCTATAATGACATTTGATAGCAGTGAGAATATTCTTGTTTCACTCAACATGCAAAACCAATGTATTGATAAACTGATAACAAGAAATATAAATGTACTATACACATAAGATACACTAATATTATAAACACATACACACACAAACATTGCAAGTGATGCTGGTACTTACTTAGCAAGAGTTTGGTCCCTGGTAACATCTACAATATATGTATATTCCAAAGGTCTGGAGCACTCACAGGAGTTTACACAAGACTAAGAACTGTGTATTTGAAGTGGGCAAAGATATCTACAGTATATAGTCTATTCTGTGTATTTTATACACCAAAACCTTTGCAATGCCTTTGACACTCATATTGTACTCAAATAATTCTTCTTCTTCTTTATTTATATAGCGCCAATTTGTTCAGCAGCACTGTACAATAGGGAATGGACCTATTTATTTATAATTTACAAGCAATGTGGGACAGTGTTGCCCATCTGTTTTTTTTGGTTATGGTTGTATTCAGCTGTGTGTGTGTGTGGTTTTTTTTTATATATATATATATTATATATATATATATATATATATATATATATATATATATATATATATATATATATATATATATACACACACACACACACACACACACACACACACTTAACCCTTTGAGTGCCAGATGGGTATGTACCCCTCTGGCACTCAAAGGGATACACACATACCCACACAAATATATATACACACACATACACGCATAGCGAAAAACAAGGATTAAAAAGTATAGTTTAACCCTTAGAGTGCTGATGGGGGTATCCAACGCATTGAGGAGCAATGCATTATGCACCCCTGTGGCACAAAGGGTTAATGTGGGTGGCAATATAGAGTGAAGGTGAAGAATGAGGAAAATCAAGTATTGTTTTTACAACATTGAAGAAAGTGTAAGCAGAGGATGATGGGGGGATAGAGTCGAAGAGCTGGAGAGTCGCAGTATGTTCCAATTAAAAACTGCTTGTTTCACACATGTAGCCTGGGAAATAAGATTGCAGAGATTCCCTATTGCTTTTAAACTCTTACCGGACAGCTCTTCACAGGAGAGGCTACCCCGCACTGCTGGACACTGCCTCACTTTTGGCAGGAGCTTGATACCTCCTTTAGGAGTACACTGCACGAAGTACTGTGTGTGTGGTTAGACGCAGCATGAGGAAACCTACAGAACCGGCCATTTTTTAAATTTGTTCCTTATATCGGTGTGCCTTGTGGCCTGTCAGACTTGGCCTCCCTGGGCATTGAAGGGGTTAAATAAGCATTTAGTCAGTCACATGAAAGCAATAGCCAAACTTCAGAGTGAGCAATGAAATGTCCTTAAATCGCCATTTTCATCAAGCGAGCACTGAAGAGCTGTAAGGAATGTCCTCACAGATCTTCAGCGGGCCCCATGAAAATGGCACTTTTAGGACACGTTATTGCCCTCACCACTTACCGCATGACACGACATCTGTGGGATGAGACTGTAGTTGGTGGTGTGCATATTTTGCTATTGCCATGTAATGTATTGAATGCATTTACAAGCTTGTGAAGTCCATTTCATCAGCGCTGCTCCTGCCTCTCTCTCTCCCCTTGTCTGTGTGCTCAATTACAGCGTGTACCGAAGCACGAACAGAAATGGGAGAGAGGCAGGAGCAGTGCTGACTATATGGATTTAACAAGCTTGTAAATGCATTCAATACATTACATGGCAATAGCAAAATAAGCACACCACCAACTACAGTCTCATCCCACAGATGTCGTCGACCTGGGCTCTGGCGAGACGTATGTTTTCAGTTGGAAAACGGGGAGAAGATAGCCTGGACAGCTGGATGCCGAGCCATGTCAGACGTGTTTGGGAAAGACCAGATATCGTACCCAGCTATCGTACACTCCTCCCCTGTAGCTTCCCACATACTTGTCGAGCTATCGCTAGACATATGGTACTCTTCTGAGTCTTCCAAAACAATGTTGTAGCCAGTATCTGTAGTGTAGATGATGTGTCCAGCCTGGAACGGTATCTGTCCCACCCGCAAGCCTGTCAGCAAGGACATGGTCCGATACTTAGTTTTTCTTCTCTCTGTTCCCTTATCTCCCTGTGAGTGCAAAGCTTTGCGTATCCCTGTATCACTCAGCAGGTAGGATGGCCTGACATTTCCTCCAGTGGTGCTGCTCTGAAGTGAAGGGCAAAGCTCCCTAGGCTGCTCGCTTCTATGTGTGTGGAGTGTGTGGGGCAACAGGAAAGTGCACAATGTAATTAAGTTAAAATACAGAGCAGAAAGAGCCTTCACACTTTTGGGCCTTACCGCTGCAGCCTGACTCAGAAACAGGTCAAGTCGGTTGGCGTTCCAGTGGTTAACCGTTTGAGTGCAAGAGTGGTAGGCAATTGGTTTGCAATGTGTTTCCTACCACTCTGGCACTCAAAGGGTTAATGTCAGTCAGTTTTGTATGCTTTTCTTCACAATGCATTTCTTTCATTATATGGTTCAATCAATAGAATCGCAAATCCAAACATGATAAAAATAAGCCTAAGATCAGCAATTGGTAGGGGAAAAATTTGAAGAGGGTGTGTGTGGCTTGTGTTTGTGTGTGTGCGTGGCTCGTGTGTGTCTATGGTGTAGCAATGAGTGGCAGCCATTTTGTTTTTTCTCACTTTTAGTGGTGGCGGGCCAACTCACTTCATGATTTTCACAGGCCTAGCAATGGCCTTCGGCCACTGTGATGCTTGTGAAAATCACGCCCCCATTGAATCACCCAATGGAAGCAGTAACTCCTCCTTATTGCCATCCCTGGGTGTGTTTTGCCAGGCACAAAGTCTTCATAAATGATATATTATATATATATATATATATATATATATATATATATATATATATATATATATATATATATATAGTAAGTTTTTGCTGCCACTACTTGGAAGTGCAATTTTCTACTGTCCACTAGGTGGTGCTCTTCCCATCACTTACTCATTGTCTATTACTCAAGCTCTTCCACAGAGTACAGTTGGTGCCGTTATATTTATAGTTTGACTAAAACAATTATAAGCGATAGCATTTTTTTCCTTAACAAAAAACGTTTACTCCTCTGTTAATCCCCAGCTACTTCTGTCAAGGAGAACTGTAATATATTACTTTCTACCTTAACCTAACAGCTTTGTATAAATGTAAACAAACTTGTACTGCAAGCTGTCTTCTGCAGAACTGATTTATTTGCTACAAACTGCATATAATTTAGTTTTAAGGCCCTTTTCATGCTCGTGACACCAAATGAACTGGTTATGTCACCATTGGCGATAGTGAAAATGCAGGATGTGTGACCATTGCCTCTTGTGATTGCAGCAAAGCCCAACATGCTCCAACTTTACGGCTTTCCTTGAGAAAAGGGGGGGGGAGAAGCGACAAACCCATCTATGTACCGTAGCCATTCTACAGCTGGCCTGGTACATGGATCAACCAGCATTACTCATTGCTTGTTTTTGTTGTTCTCACAACTCGTGCTAAATAGAGTGAATTGTGGGATCATCAAAGGAAAAAAAGCCCTCGTTGTTCGACACTGTGAGCTCAAAACGGTCACCTTCCCCCCACCTCTCGTACACCCTACACAATACCTAACATGATACTAAATAATATTACCCCTAACACGATCATAACACCCCAAATTTTTTTTTAACAAGATTGTAAAGAAAAAAGAAGAGAAGTATAAGGGAAGAAAGAATACAGAAAATTAAAGAAGATGGCCAGTAGCTGCTCAAGGTGCTGAGGACCCCGCTGTTCATCAGGATTACTGGTAAGTTTTTATTTTTCTACCTCTTGGTAGATTAACACAGTGAGTGCCAGTGGGGTATGCATAGCTGCACAATGCATTGCATACCCCACTGGCACTCATAGGGTCCTGCTGCTTCGTGCCGCACATACACGGTGCCACAGAATGCAGAAGTGGCACTTTTTAAGGTAGGTAAAACTAAAACAAAACCCAGAGCTAATGTTGTCTTAGGGGTTAAAACTAATGCTCCAATTTTTTTGCAGTGAATGTTCCCGTTTAAAGGGATAGTAATGTTTCACAAAAACAGCAGCTCCAATTAATCTTCATAGTATTTGGTCCATGGAGAGTGTTATTTCAGTACTGTCAGAGTTGTAGTTCAAGAGTAACTGAATGATAAAATATCCCCCCTCCCACCCCTTTTACCTAGTGTAAGCCGCCTCCTCTCACATGTAGAATCTGGCCCACAGACCAGACAGCTCACAGCAAGGGACAATTTTCTTTCTGTGAGAACAATGAAAGCCCTGCCCCCACTGACAGGTTTTTCCTTTATGTTAATCCACCTGGACACTACCCTGCTTCTCTGAGCTGAGCAGTGTTATCAGTAAAAGGAGCAGGAGGGGGATACTTTATCATTCAATTACTCTGGAACTACAACTCGGACAGTACTGAAATAACACTCTCCATGGCCTAAATACTATGATGATTAATTAGAGCTGCTTTTATTATGAAACATTACTATCCATTTAAGGACAATATCACTTTGCATATCAGTAGGTTAGTAAAGTATTGGGAGGCAATGTTATTCACATGATAGTTCCGCTTTAAAATGTATTGATTCTCTTTAATCAAGCATAGTACCCTGTAATTGGAGGAAAGCTGATGTATTACCATTGTTCAAAAAGGGGCACAATACAAACCAGGAAATTAAAGATCTGTGACCTTGACTTCCATAGTGGGCAAGATATTAGAAGGGTTACTAACTGACAGTATTCAAGACTATGTGAAGACCAACAATATGGTTAGTAGGAGCAGCATGGTTTTAAGTCAAATTATTTACTTGAATTTTACAAAAGACTAAGCAGTAATTTCTGTTGACGTAGCATAACTGGGTTTTGCAAAAGTCTGATACAGTAACTCACAACAGGTTACTGCTTCAGTTTGGGAGCGGATATCTGTACATGGATTGAAAACTGGTTAAATGATAGATGGCAGAGAGTTTTTGTAAATGGGACCATTTTAATTTGGCTAAAGTTGTAAGTGGGGTGCCACATGGTTCAGTCCCATGCCCAATGCTTTTTAATTTGTTTATGAATGATCTAGAAGTATGAGCTGAAAGCAATGTCTCAATTTTTTCTGATGATATTAAGCTGGAAATATATACAGAGCAGGATGTTTTTGCTCTACAGAAAGATTGAGATAAACTTAGTGAATGGGTAGAAAAGTTTCTATGATGAGGTTTAATATATTTAATATGTAAGGTAGGCATTTGGGTTGTAGAAACAAACATGCACATATTCACTAAATAAGAAAATACTTGGGGAATCATCACTAGAGAAATATTTTTTGAGTATTGATAGATGATAGACGTCACAGCAGCGTGCAATGTCACTCAGCTGCAACAAGGGCAAATAGGATACTATGCTGCTTAAAATGGGGTATAGTTGCATGGGATGCAAATATAATTCTACCTCTATATAAATCTTTTGTATGGCCTCATCTAGAATATGGAGTATGGTTTTGGGCATCAGTTTCTAAAAAATACATTATTGAACTGAAAAAAGTGAGAGACGTGCAACAAAATTGATAATGGAGGATTTGAGTTATAAAGAGAGACTAGCCAAGGTGGATTTGTTTATATTAGAGAAGTCTAAGGGGTGATAGGATTACCATTTACAAGTATATTTGAGGTCAATGCAAAGAACACTTCAATGAACAATTTACTCAAAGAGTTGAGCAAAGAACAAGAGACCATCCATTAGGACTAGAGGAAAGGTGCTTTCAACCAAACCAAAGGCAGGTATTTTTTTTTTTTTTTTTTTTACAGTAAGTGCAGTAAAGTTATGGAATTCTTTGCCTTGGGATGTTGTGCTTGCAGATATTGTAATCGCTTTGAAAAAGTAATGGATACCTATCTAGCACAGAATATTGAGAATTATGACAGTTGCCTTCAAAGCAGATAGGATGTTAATCCAGGTAAATATCTGACTGCCATTTAGAGATAGGAAGGAATTTGGGGGTAAATTGGAAATGGCTTTTTTTTTTTTTTGCTTTCTTGTAGATCAACATGGGCTGGACTTGATGGACGCATGTCTTTTTTTCAGCCTCATTAACTATGTTACAGAGATAATAGTGAGAGGATCTTTATAACATGCTTCTGTGCAGAAGAAGCTGCAGATTATTGCAAGAGTCTAGATCATAGAGGTGGATCAAACAGCAGCTTGGTCATTCCAAAAGACTCTCCTGTGCTAATGACAGAACTACATGTGCTCAACTGAGGATATCACTGTTTGGAACATGAGTAGGAAATCTTTGGCTCTCCAGGCTACAACTCCCAACATCCCCCAGCAGCCAACAACTGGTTAGGGATGAGAGTTGTAGTGCCCAGCAACTGGAAAACCAGAAGTTGCCTTCCCTTGGTTGGGAATAGTCAATTGAAGAAAGCGCCCCCCCCCCAATTATTTTTAGCTGTTATGTCCCTTTAGCCCATTATGTTACAGACTTCTTCAACATGACATGCCTCTAGCATCCAAGGGGATAAATGTATCTAAGGATGTAATTACTGTTTTTTTATCCATGTTGGGCAGCAGGTGGCCCCAGGGCCTCATATGGCCCTTGAGGCTTTGTGTGCATCCTCAGCAAATCCCTGTACCACCCCCCCACACAGACACACTCATATGACCTTTTTGTCACAGTGCATACCTTTCTTTACATTTCCACCTTTCTACTTTATCCCCTTGCATTGGTGTCCTCTCTACCAATAAAAAGGGGTTAATAAACTTTTTTTCAGCTCACATTTACATGTTTAACCACAATGTGTACAGGCCTGTTGTCTGCCTTTTTCTACAAAGTTTTTAAAGATTTTATGTACCACAGCTGTAATAAGATAAGGCACAGCCTTTTCACCCCAACTTACTTTTTTCTGTGTCCTCCCCTTTACAATTCACATGTATTACCTGTTTGGCAAACAGGGTGTTAATCTGCTGGCTTTTGCATACTGAGTAAGCAGCACCAGCTTTTAAACTTCCAGCTGCTGGCTGATTGCCATACCCTCCCAACATTTCAAATGGCCAAAGAGGGACACTTCTGTTTTAGGTGGTGTTGCTGGAGATGTGGCTGGTGGGCAGGGCCTTACTGAGAATTTTTAGGTTATTTCATGACCTACTGACACCTCATTGTGTAACTGCATAAATGATTTAGAGCAATACCAAAGTATTTTAATTACACATACTAATTTAGAAACACATATTGCAGCTTAAACATTAATGTGAGTTTTATTGCTGTAGAACAATATGATATAGTTTACAGACAATCAGGGAGAGTCACAGAATTTCATCCATCATGCTCATGGCTTACAGAGTCCAAAAGAATCTGGAAAGGGTTATGGTGAATAAAGTACCTGCACCTAAAAAAATACATTCAAGTCTACTTAAGGAATATAGTTCAGTAACAGCAATGTCTTTATATTTAATATTTATTGATTCACTTTCATCAGGCATAGTGCTCTGTGACTGAGGCAAAGCTGATGTATTATAATTATTAAAAAAAAAGGGGGCAAGATCCAAACCAGGAAATTCTAGACCTGTAATCTTGACTTCCATAGTGGATAAGATATTAGAAGGGTTACTGACTGACAATATTCAGGACTACGTCATGACCAACATTATTAGTAGGAGCCAGCACGGTTTTATGAAGAATAGATCATGTTCAACTCATTTACTGGCATAAGTATTGCTTATGTATTGCTGCTGATATAGTACGCTTTTATTTTGCAAAAGCCTTTCATACTGTGGCTCACAACAGGTTACTGAATAAACTAAAAGGCTTAGGTTTGAGAGGTGATATCTGTGCATGAATAGAGAACTGACTAAATGACAGATGGCTGTGAGTTGTTGTAAATGGAACCTTTTCAAGTTGGTCTAAAGTTATAAGTGGGGTGCCACAGGGTTCAGTCCTGGGCCCAATGCTGTTTAAATTTGTTTTTTAAAGATCGGAAAGTGAGTATTGGAACTAACGTCTAACTATACAGGATGTTTTTTCTCTGTAGAAAGATTTGGGTAAACTGAGTGGATGGGCAGAATAGGGAGGTTTAATATAGATAAATGGAAGTGTTATGCATTTAGGCTGCACTAACAAACACTATATATACACTAAATAGGAAACTACTTGGAGAATCCTTGTTAGAGAAATATTTAGAAATACTTATAGACAATAGAATTCATACCACTTTGCAGTTTCATTCAGATGCTGCAAGTGCTAATAGATTACTTCATGTATAAAAAGGGGTATAGATGCAGGGGATGCAAATATAATTCTACCGTTATATAAATCCTTGGCCTCATCTAGAATATAGAGTACTAGTGTAAAATCCAGTGTACACGGGCCAAGGTCCGTGTAATATTAACCCTTTGAGTGCCGGAGGGGTATGCAACACATTGCTTTGCCTCACTCACGCGATGCAATCATGCGCAGTAGAGACTGCCCAAACGCAGGCAGTCTCTACTGCACATGACTGCATCGTGACAAACATCCTAGGGAATTATTATATAGGACGAATTATTATATAGGATATATAGATAGATAGTTTGGAGAACAGCTCTTAAAAAGACATTATTGAACTGGAAAAAGTGCAGAGACGTGCAACAAAACTGATAAAGGGATTGGAGCATCTGAGTTATAAAGACAGACTAGCCAAACTGGGTTTGTTTACATTAGAGAAGAGATGTCTAAGGGTTGATATGATTATCATTTACATATATATTCAAGGTAGCCTGACCAGACCTCACCTTTAACTGGGGACACGTAGGAAATAGGCATATTTCAGGACTGCACTGAAATCAAAGCAACCCTGCAGTATGTATTTACTCAAATAGCTGACCAAAACATGGAAGTCATCCATTAAGACTAGACTAAAGAAAACAGCACTTCTGTAACCGCTTCCCAGAAAGTAATGAATACTGTTCTATCTCAGAACAATACTGATAATTATGACTGTTTCAAGCAGATAGGATGCTGAGCAAGGAAAATATCGACTGACATATCCAATCAGGAAGGAATTTTTTTTTGCCCACTTGGTGCTTAAATGGAAATGACTTAGATTTTTTTTTTTTTTGCCTTCCTCTGGATTAACCTCATCAGCTATGTTACCATGATAACCTTATATACACACCACACATTGTGATCTCCTAAAAAGAAGGACACCAGGGTGGGAAAGAGGGACTCAAGTCTCAAAGAGGGACTGTCTCTCCTAAAGAGAAGCACTTGGGAGGTTTGGGTTGATGATGATGGGAAGTGTAGACTAAAACAGCTGTAGTTCCTACAATTGAATCCTCCCTTCATATTAGAGATGTCAGAAGCCTGCGGTTTGTGTGTGTGTGGGGGGGGGGAGAGGTAATATAACAACCTGTTGCTCTGCTGATGACACTTATGAAGAACACATACTAAATGGGTATTTGATCTAATTGCAGCTCTGCAATATGTATTTCATATGTGTCCCCAGTTAAAGAGGAAGGTTTGGATAATTTAATCTTAGAGGACTGCGCATTATTAATGCAATAAGGTTTCAAGAGATGTCAAGCAAGAGACAAAAGTATCAAAATGGTCCTAAAACAAACAATAATGCAAGCTTGTCCCATTAATTAAGTAGTAATTAGATAAATGTATATGCTTTATTTATTCTTGAACCCTTTTCCCAGCAGGGCAGCCCCTACATATTCATCTTATTAGGAATGCATAATATGACCAGAGTAAAATGCACACTACAGGGTTACCCTGGCTCAATAAACAGGTGATCTGGACACAGCCTTCAGACACTCAAAGGGTTAAATCTTGCTCTCACCATCTAAGGTGACCACATATCCCTTTAACCCTTGGAGTGCAATGTTTTGGTACCTCCCTGGAACTCAAAGGGTTGGTTAACTTTGGGACTTCTACAAAACACAGATTCCTGTACACTTCTGCAAAATGACATTTTCATAAACAATTAAAAAAAAAAAAAAAAAGAGATAGGTCATCACTTTAACACATCACTTGTCAGATCCTTCCTTCTAGAAAACAAAAGGAACACGAAACCTGTAGTGATTAATACTGGACTTCTTATGGAGCCCTGCAGCATGCATTTTGCATGTGCAATGACCTGGGAGACCTAGTGCTCACAAAGAAATGCATGCTATTTTTAACCCCTTGAGAACCAGAGGGATGCTTCACCATGGCATTCTTCTCCAGTCATCAAAAGGTTGCATGCCTTCAATTTAAAGGCATAGGCAGGCACATTTTCCTGCTCATCTTGTATACAGTCACCATGGTGCAAACATCTCAAAGTCAAATGAAAAGTAAACCAACTGTAATTCCCTATGTAAACAGTGAGCGCACAGACATACATCAATCTAGATCCCCACTTAAACACTCAAATGGAAAAAACACATCCAGGTACTGCAGTGTTGACAATAGTCAGTACAATTTCTGATAGCCAAATTAAACAAAAACTGATAAAATTGGAGGTGTAAAAAAATCTGAGATATCAGAAAAAATGGTCAGGCTAATGTATTAAGGAAAAGAAGTTAAATTCAGGTGGAAATCAATTGCACCCCCTGGAAATGTATAAATATCCCTAGGAACTTAAATGGGGAATTTAACCCCTTGAATGCTAGAGAGGTCACCAACGCATTGATTCACAATGCATGGTATACCTCAAGCATTCAACCCTTTGATGTGAGAGGGGTATCAAATGCATTGCAATTAGCTGGATACCCCACTGGCCCTCAGAGGGTTAAAGGGATAGTAATACTTCATTTTAACTTTATTTTATTTTGTAGGCATTAAAAAAAATATTAAAATGATAAGTCTTATCTCTCAAACCTTTATGGTTTAAGAGATATTCACAAGCAAAGTTTCCCTTTTACCTAGTGTAAGCCATCTCTTCTCAGATGGGGAATCTGGTTGTAAGACCAGACAGATAACAGAAGGGGACAATCTTCTTACAATGAAAACAATGAAATACCTGCCCCGCCTTGACAAGGTTTTTCCCTTATCTTAATTGAAGATTGTCCCTCTCTGCAGTCTACCTGGGCACCTCCCCTCTGATCTGGTTGAAAAGTGTGACATCAGTAAAAAGGGCGGGAGGGGGACACTTTGTCATTGAATTGCTCTTGAACTACAACTCTGACAGAATTGAAATAACACTCTTCAAAGTCCAAATAATATGATGATTAATTAGAGCTGCTTTTATTATGAAACATTACTATCCCTTTAAGTGGTTAAATTACTCATTTAAATCAAGAGACTTTTTTGGTTCATTTTGGTAAAACTCATTTGCCCAGAGTTTCATCCTTTTTTTTTTTCCTACTCGGTATGCCGGCCTCACTAATAAAACACAAAAACACGAATGTGTTCTGCATTATTCACCATTTTATTGCACTCTAAGTTAGTGGAATGTGAAGCTGTTTGAGTATTTCAGTTGATTTTTCAGACTTTCTACTTTTATTCACTCTTGGAAATATGTACAGTATGTGAGGGGTACTTCGGGAGGGACACTTCTGTTTTAGGGTTTTTTTTGTTTTTTTTTTTAGGGTGGGAGGCGTGGCTGATGGGCAGGACATTACCAAGAATGTTGAGGTTATTTCTTGACTTATTGGCACCTATTTGTGTAACTGATAAATGATTTAGAACAAGACCAAAGTATTTTATTTACACACATCCTATATAATAATTCACTAGGATGTTTGTCAGAAGCCATCATGCGCAGTAGACTGCCCGAACACACAGAATGCTGGGAGGTGT
Source organism: Rhinophrynus dorsalis (assembly GCA_037306005.1). Lineage (NCBI taxonomy): Eukaryota > Metazoa > Chordata > Amphibia > Anura > Rhinophrynidae > Rhinophrynus > Rhinophrynus dorsalis. The sequence continues at coordinate 113,023,662 of CM074722.1, forward strand.
AGGAATGCTAGGAGCTCTGTGCTGGGAGCATTCTGTGCTTTCGGGCAGTCTCTACAGTGCATAACTGCATCGGCGGCAGGAAGCAGAGCAGGTCTGACCTCTTAACCCTTTGAAGGCCAGATGGGTACGCAATGCATTGCGTACCCCTCTGGCACTCAAAGGGTTAACATCACCTGGACCTTGGCCCATGTTCACGGGCTTTTACACTAGTTAATTTATAAACAAGTATACTGAAGATTAACAAGACATTTATGTGAGTTTTATTGTGTGAAGCAATGTAATACACACTACTCATTCTGTTCTCCTAAAAAGAGGGACAAAAGGGTAGAAAAGAGGGACAAAGGGATTTGGGTCTCAAAGAGGGACACTTGGTAGGTATGGATCATAGAAATGTGTCAATAACAAATTATAGTTGTCAGTATTTTTTTCATTAAATAATTAGCCCCTTAAAGACAGGGAAAATCTGGGGTAGTTTGCTCTTAAAGGGATATTAATACTTAGTTTTATCTTTATTTTATTTTGTAGGCATTAAAAAAACATGAAGAACGATATAAGTCTTATCTCTCAAACCTTTATGGTTTGAGAGATATTCACAAGCAAAGTTTCCCCTCCCGCTCCTTTTACCTAGTGTAAGCCATCTCTTCTCAGATGTGGAATCCAGTCCATAGACCAGACAGATAACAGCAGGGGACAATCTTCTTCCTATGAGAACAATGAAAGCCCTGCCCCCATTGACAAGCTTTTCAGGTTTTTCCCTTATCTTAATTGAAGATTGTCCCTCTCTGCAGTCTACCTGGGCACCTCCCTTCTGCTCTGGCTGAGCAGTGTTACATCAGTAAAAGGGGTGGGAGAGAGATACTTTGTCATTGAATTACTCTTGAACTACAACTCTGACAGAATTGAAATAACACTCTCCATGGCCCAAATACTATGAAGATTAATTAGAGCTGCTTTTATTATGAAACATTACTATCCCTTTAAGGACCGGAGCAATCTGGACCTTTTTCTATGTCTTTATTCAACTGTGTTTTTCCTCTAAGTCTTTTATTCCAGCCACACAAATTATATGCCTTTTTGTTTAAGAACAAATAGGGCTTTCTTTTGATACCACTCTTACATGGACAAGCCAACATTTTATTTTATAAAAAACTAGCAGAAGGGGCATGGCATTGCCCGTACGGATTAAGTACTTTGAGTTTAACCCTCTACGTGCCAGCAGAGAAGTCAGAATTGCAGTGCCCTCTGTTGTTTCAATCCTCTATGTGGATGCAAAGAAGTCAAAATTGCACTGCTCTGTGTCATTTAACCTTGTATGTGGCAGAAGAGAAGTCAAAATTACACTGCCCTCTGTGCTGGCACATACAAGGTTAAACCGACAGAGGGCAGTGCAATTCGGACGTCCCTGCTGCCACATAGAGGATTAAACAACACAGGGCAGTGCAATGCGGACTCCTCTGCTGCCACATAGAGGATTAAACGACACAGGGCAGTGTAATTCAGACTCCTCTGCTGCCACATAGAGGATTAAACAACACAGGGCAGTGCAATGTGGACTCCTCTGCTGCCACATAGAGGATTAAAAGACACAGGGCAGTGCAGTGCGGACTCCTCTGCTGTCACATAGAGGATTAAACAACACAGGGCAGTGTAATTCGGACTCCTCTGCTGTCACATAGAGGATTAAACGACACAGGGCAGTGTAATTTGGACTTCTCTGCTGCTACAGTTTGAGAAGATGAAGGAGTTAATAGTGGTGTAAATAGGAAACTTGTTAATATATTGAAGCAGTTGACTTCCAGGGGTGTCTGCAAGCACATTGTTTTCACACCATAAAAAGATGAATTGTACATGGATTTTTTAGTCAAAGGGTCTTCCTTGAAACCATTTTGCAACCAGCATGTTTGGAAAGAAAAGGTGCATCTCCCCCCAGACTGAGCCCCTGGAGGCCTCACAGCTGCCTGAACACATTTACAGAGGAAGGTGCAGGAGATGCTGCATGCGAGAGAGTCAGTGGCTGAACAGTTATATCTATTATTGTGTCTTTGTGCTTTTTGGTGTTTATGTGTGTGTCATATATAGTCTATAATAAATTGTAATCGTACAGTTAGAGGCACGTTTTGCACTGTGGCCCTTTTCCCCCCTATAGTATGAAAGCATTTGAAACAGTCCCTTTTGCGTTGTTTGCATTCGTCTACTCCTTCCATCCTCCCTTTCACCTCTTTGTATGTTGGTCAAAAAAGGAGGATAGGAGGAGAAGGGTAAAATACACAGTGGCAGAAGGGGGGGGGACAGACAAACACAGAGTGTTGAACGGGAAGATTACAGCGGTGTAAATGTGATCACTGTGAAAAGGCAAGAAATCATAATGCTGCTTATGAAATGTAGAAAAGTGGCAATGTTGTGTACAGACACTGATGGTTTGTTTATTTAGCTTTTATGGAGCGACAGGATGAGGCGGTTTTGTGCACATGGGCAACGAAGCACCTGGCTCTTTAGGTTTTCAATATAAAAAGAGGCTAAGGGTGCTGGCGGTATGAGTCCTGTATGTTTTAGTGTGCAAGAAGAGATAGGAGGTCTGAAGTCCTTGCTTGTATCATCACTCTGTTGTGTTTGGAGACATAACTGATCTTTGGTACGGAGGGAAAGAAGTTCATAGTACGGGAGATAAACAGTGATGAGTTAACCCTTTGAGTGGAAGGGAGGTATGCAATGCAGAGCAATGCATTGCTTACCCCTGTGGCACTGAAAGGGTTAAGGATGGCTGTGTACTGATGAGAGCCATCTTGAATGAATTGTGTTAGAGCAGCATTTAACCCTTTTCCTGCCAGAGGGTTATCCAATGCATTGTTTTGCAATACGCTGGAAACCGCCTGCCACTCAAAGGCTAAAGGCAAGTGGATGTAGAAGAATGTTTCTTTGTTCCAGTCGTCAGGTATGTTTGTGCAGGAGATTGTTGGGATACAGTATTAGTGAGTGGTAAGGCAGCAGCGGAGGAAGCGGCCACAGTGTGGGACAGTCATAGTGGAGGTGGCCTCCTTTTCACTATGAATATTGATGCACCAGCTTATTCTACTGCTGTGCTTGATATGTTCGGCAACAAGAAACAGACTATAGCATCAGCCCTACCAACAGCAGGTGGTCTTGTCACTCAGTGGTGGAAGCTCCTGCTGCCTTGCTGTACCCTGCACAAAGCAGAGAAAGCGAGAAGGGCATGTGTCTTCTTACAGTTAGCGAGACAAGTCGGCCATGTTGTTTTTCTCTGTTCAGGAGGATGTTGAAGGAGGGCAAACTCCTGGCAGGCATTTTGACAGGAGTGGCCAGGGGCCTTTGGCCACTGCCCACAAAATCACACCCCCCCTGTATCTCTAGGACTGGCAGTATAGAGGAGATATGAATATTTCCTCCTTACTTCTGCCCTGGGTGTGTTTGTCTACCCAGGGTTGTGTGTGGCGGAGACAGAGAATTTGGCACCATGCCAACCTTCCGTTTTTATCAATACAGAGAAAGAAAACAAAACAAAAAAAACACCACAATTTTTATTGGTTCGCTTGTGGTAATTTGTGCCCAATGGGTTCATTTTTTTATGGAGACTGCATGAAAGGTATGACTGGTCATTCATATCTACAAAATGTACAGTTTTAGGGGGGCACTGTCTCTCTGGGGTGAAAATCTCCAGGTCCCTCTTTCCCTCCCTAGTTTCCAACTTTTTTGTTGTGTATAAGTGTATTACATTGATCCACAACAATAAAACCCCCATTAATGGGATAGTAATACTTTGTTTTATCTTTATTTTATTTTGTAGGCATTAAAAAAAAATGAAGAACGATATAAGTCTTATCTTATGGTTTGAGAGATATTCACAAGCAAAGGTTCCCCTCCTGTCCCTTTTACCTAGTGTAAGCCATCTCTTCTCAGATGTGGAATCTGGTTGTAAGACCAGACATATAACAGCAGGGGACAATCTTCTTCCTATGAAAACAATGAAAGCCCTGCCCCCCTTGACAAGTTTTTCAGGTTTTTCTCTCATCTTAATTCAAGATTTTCCCTCTCTGGCTGAACAGTGTTACATCAGTAAAAGGGGAGGCAGGGGGACACTGTCATTGAATTACTCTTGAACTACAACTCTGACAGAATTGAAATAACACTCTCCAAAGTCCAAATACTATGATGATTAATTAGAGCTGCTTTTATTATGAAACATTACTATCCCTTTAATGTTTGTATAAAATTCAGTAGATGTGTTTATAAATTAGTCTGTCTAATATAATTGAGTCTTGCTCAAATGTATTTAAAAGAAAAAAAAGAAAAAAAAAAAAAAAACAAAAAAAAAAACAGGTTGCTGTCAGTAGGTCATAAAGGGGCCTACATTTATCCTTCCCCAGTACCAGCACTGAAGGGGTTAATACCACCAACTCTGGCCTCTTATTTTTAAGTCTGCTCTCGGCTTCTCTCTTCCTTACTCTCACAGTAAGAAAGAGGCAGAGAACAGTAGCATAGGCATTTTGTATAACATTACCTTTATTAGTGAAAAAGCCGGTACACATGATATATTTCCAAGACTGTGACTATATATGAATATTTAGAGATATATACATATACATTATTTTTATTTTTTCTTACAATTGTAATAGTTACTTATTTTTTTTATTTTTCCACTCCCCATTATTTATATGTATATATTTATATGAATACTTATTTTTTAGGTTGTTTATTATTATTTACACGTGCAGGTGTGGGTGAGTAGCCCCACAATTGCTACATGTACATACTGGTTTATTATCGTACATGCTGGTTTATTATTGCTATATTTTAGCATACTTTGCCATACATTGAATTTGGTGTTGGCTGGTTTACACACTACTATATCATTTATTTTTTTGGTTTGTGGTGTGTGCATGGGGGCCAGGAAATACTGTGTGCTTTCTTGGTCCACTTTCGATACGTAAATGTGTCAGGTAGACATTCTTGATCTTCTAATTGCTCTAGTACATATTGGCTATTAGGTATTTTTCACATAGTGCTGTCCGGCTATATATACAACTGTGTGACTTATTTTTTTTTTGGGTGTGTGCTTGGGGCCGGGGAATACTATGCATTTGTACGTGTGCCTATATTGGTCTGAGGCACCTACAATGGTATTTATCTTAATTCTTCCTACGGTCATTCATCAGGCCATCTGTTGTAACTTTTTCACAACGTGAAGATAATTGTGAATGTTCAGGCTTATACTGGATGGACCTGGGGTTTTATTATATTACCTTTTGTTGCCACTTGACTTATATCTTCATACAGATAGATAGATTAAGCCCTTTTGAACCCGATGATATACTGTATGTCCTATTATTTTAGTATTTTTTTTTATAACAAACTCATTTTATTATTAGTATTTAGTGAATATATTTGTATAATATGTACTAATCCATATAGCGCCAAAGTCTTTTCCATTTTAATTTTCTTTTTTCAATCCATTAGTGGGGGATTTATTTGATCTTGGCTGACGTGGAACTAGTTTTTCTATTGCGTCCTTATCCATTTTTTGTACTGTCTTCAGTTCCTGTTTGTTTCTGGAATATAAAATGGAGTACTTTGGCGATACCTTTTAATTTGGACTAACAGGTCATAATTTAAGAAAAGTTTTTAGATACTACAAATTAATTTGTTTGTTTTTGGTCTTCATAAAGTGGAACACATGCTCAAGCTGATTCCGGTCGGCTGATTGACTTGGCCAGTCAAGAAAGTCTCACTTTAGTAGTATCTTCAGGGTTATGGTCCTGCTAATGAATTTTGAGGCATTTTGTTGGATCTGAGCAGATTTGTACACTTCAGAATTCATCACATCACCAAAGACAGGTGAGCCAGTTCCAGTGGCAGTCATTCATGCCCAAGCCATTACATTGCCTTCACCATGTTTCACTTGTGAGGTGGTATGCATTGTATCATGATCAGTTCATAATTTTCTCTATACTTTCCTTTTTCCAGTACTCTGGTACAGGTTACTCCTGTCTCACCAATCCACAAAACTTAGTTTCAGAACTATACAGGGTTTTTAATGTTTTTAGCAGACTAACCTGGTTTCTGTTCTTGAGGCTTAGCAGTAGTTTGCATCTTGTAGTAAACCTTCTGTGGTTATGCTAATATAGTCTTTTCTTTATGGTACCCTATGACACTTCTATGCTTACATCATAGAGTGTTTTTGATCTGTTTGACCGGTTGAAAAAAGGGGGTTTTCTTCATAAGTGCAAGCATTATACAGTCCTTCACTACAGTGGTCTTCCCTGGTCTACTAGGTTGTTTGCTATTGCTGAGCTCTCCTGTGTATTCTTACTTCTTAACAATTCACTACATAGTTGATTTTGAAACACCTTGGGGGAGATACACTAAGGTATGATAAGGAGGTGATGAAGAGGATATAACTTCTCCAGTTCCTATGTTACTTTATGCAGCCTATGCACTCTGATTTATCAAATGGGAGAGCTTTTAGTGCCTTGGCTCCACAGAATAACATCGGAATTGGAGAGGTGATATCACTGCAGAAGTTAGCTCCACTTGATCACCTCCTTATCACTCCTTAGTGCACAGTCCCCCTAACATTCTGGCTGCGTCTCTGTTGATTTATTCCAATTTTTTTTTTCCATGATGGCCTGCTTTATTGGCATTGACATTTCTTTGTTCCCAGTGTTGGGGATAACAGCAAAAGATTGCAAATGCCACACCTGGAATCAACTCTAATCCCTTATGGACCAGTGACATGCCAGGACTGTCAACAGTGTCTTTGCCTTAAGGACCATACTGGCACATCATGACTTTTATGATCACAGTGTGCCTCCGGGGACTCCAGAAGACAAACTTTCCAGGTATGATTTTATATATATTTAAATAAAAGAATACTTTTGCATGTCTGGCAAAAACACACCCAGAGGCATCAGTAAGGAAGAGTTATTCAAATCCCGTCTATATTGGTGCTCCCATTAGTCGCCCCCACCCACTCCTGTGAAGATCTCTACACGAAGTTGTACACACTCCAACATACCACTTTCCTGTTCATTGCTGTCCCCTGTCACTCAAATTTTCCCCATTCCTCACTCTCCCCTGTCCCTCTTGGTGTCAGGCTTTGTCCCCTCCATCACCTTTCCACCTGTATGCACTGTTTTTCTCACCTACGTTGAAAGGGCAACACCCGCCACATCTCCTTGGCAGACAACACACTTTCCATTTCTCTTTTTTACACTCCCAACCCATCACTCCGCTCTTCCACTCCCTCACGTTCTACCTCTCACCCCCTCCTGCATGCCTGCTGAGCTCCAGGCAGAATGACCAGTCTCTATGTTGCTCTTCCCCTTATCCTCCCTTTTGACTCCTTGTACCACCTTCCCTTTTACTTCATTGTTCACCCATCAGTTCTGCTCCTTTTCCTCCAGCGGTTATGTTTCACCAGCCTTCCACATCACCTCAGGAGCTTTGCCCTTTTCCATCAAACCTATTATTTTGCTGCCCTCCCACCTGCTACATCTCAACACCTAAAACATCATCAACTTACCCTCCACACTATCTCTGTTCACCATACACAGAATAAAAGACAGGTGCTTGGGTCTGTGCACGTGTATAACAAAATATCTATTTACTAGTCTTAAAGCCCATGTACATGGGCCAACACTGGCAACACTGCAGTCAGGCGCAGTACTGACTGCCAGAATGCGCCACTTGGTCCCAGGAAGGTGCGCAGAGAGGACTCCAATCTGAATTTGGAGCGCCCTGCTCCGTATCAGCCACAGCGCAGGCAGTCTCTACTGCGCATGACTGCAGCGTGCTCAGCCATCTCTACTGCACATGACGGCTTCTGACAAACATTGTTAGCGAATTATTATATAGGATGTGTGTGTGTTCACCTGGAGTGTCACCACACGGGCAAAGTCATGCACAAATTTTATATACTTTGCTATACTATTAAGGGTACTGTGCTGTCAGACAACAGAGGAAAGGGATTTGGGAGTAATTATTTCTAATGACTTAAAGGTAGGCAGGCAATGTAATAAAGCGGTTGGGAATGCAAGCAGGGCACTGGGTTGTATAGCTAGGGGCATTAGTAGCAGAAAAAAGGAAGTAGTCATGCCACTCTACAGATCTCTAGTTAGACCTCACATAGAGTATTGTGTACAGTACTGGAGACCCCATCCCCAGAAGGATATTGATACTCTATAGAAAATTCAAAGAAGGTCTACTAAAATGGTGACTGGTCCACAGGAAGAGAAATATCAAGATAGACTAAATGATCTGAATATGTATAGCTTGGAGGAGAGAAGAGAGAGAGGGGATATGATAGAAACATTCAAATATATGAAGGGATTCAACAAAGTACAGGATGGAAGTATATTTCAAAGGAGTAAAAATGTTAGGACAAGAGGCCATAGTCTAAAACTAGGGGGACACAGGTTTAGACGTAATGTAAGAAAGTTTTACTTCACTGAGAGGGTAGTAGATAAGTGGAATAGTCTACCAGCAGAAGTGGTAGAAGTTAATAAAGTGACAGAATTTAAGCATGCATGGGATAGGCATAAAGCTGTCCTGAACATAATAAGACAAGACGAAGGATCAAACAAGGTTTGAGGTTTTTTTACAGTAGAAAATGGGCAGACTAGATGGGCCGAATGGTTCTTATCTGCCGTCAAATTCTATGTTTCTATGTTTATATATTATACATATGGATACATACATACATATATACACGCATCGCACACACATACAAAGAATGTAAGACCACCAGAATACTGAGCAGGTCACAGTACCCACATCCCGCTGGGAGATAAACTGACACCTGCCCAATGGCCATGACATGGATGAGAAGGAAAAGCACTAGCACCTGGAACGTGGCTTCGCACCAAACAGGGATGTCAGCTTTTAGCAACGGCTTCCTTGTGAATTAACCCTTTGAGTGCCAGACGGGAGTGCAAAGCATTGCTTTGCAACGTGTTGCATAACCCTCTAGCACTCAATGTGTTAAATGGCAACTATAAAAGATGCCAAGAGCAAGTTGACAAGGAGGACCCCGACTATACGCAGCCAAAATGGAACTCAAACAGAAAAACAGACTTCTCCATACAAGTTACCCAAATGTGAACCCTGTATAAAGCATAATTATACCAAAGTGTTGATCAATTTCAAAATAATGATTTTTTTGTTGCATAGTTTGGACAAAGTATTTTAAAGATCGCTTTCACTAAGGTATCTCATTATAATAGAGTGCTATCCAATTTAAAATGGAATTCAGGTTCAGAAAGATTCAGAGGCAGTATAAACAGTGCCGGACTGAACAGTAAAGTATATCACAGAATGTTCACCATGAACAAGGTGGCCAGATCTCCAATTAAACACAGGATGGTTAAGGAAAAAAAAAAAAAAAAAACACATACACTGCATGGTTGTACCGATTCCTGTGCAGTCTTTCGGAATGGAATTGTCACTAGTGTCCTGTGTGTCCTCTGGCACTCAAAGGGTTAAAAGAAAGCATTGGTGTGCACACAATAATGATAGTATATATGAACACTACTGTATGCTATCTGTAGCTAAGCTAACAAACCACATGGCAACTTGCTACATAAAAACGTACACACTGAGCTCTGACTGTCTGGCTTGCTGCTAAAGATCTGCTTAGGATATTATGTCTTGCAGAAACCCACATTAAATTGAAATTGCATGTAGAGCTGGACTGCCCACGCCCCGCACATGACCCCAGGGTCTCACTTTAGACATTCTTGGTCTAAGGGGACTAGATCGCTCTCCTTTAAACGATAACTAATTCCGCCAAATAAAATAACCTCAGATTTAAGTTTCTATGTTCAGAAAAACCTAATGGCCCCTGTTAATTGATACATTGTTCCTTGGATCAAGAGATAACATCCTCAATCAGTCCCTGATATCAGGTCCATGGGCTGACGTGACTGCTGCTAGTAGGACTACATGCCTTCAAACTCTGCTCACTGCACTTGGTAAACTTAACCCTTTGATTACGTTGCATACCCTTCTGGCACTCAAAAGGTTAAGAACTAGACATCTATATTATACAATGTCTTAAAGGGCTAAGTACGCTCATCTTAAGGGCTAAGTATGCTCATCTGGTTCTTAAAGGGCTAACTACGCTCATCTTAAGGGCTAAGTATGGTCATCTTAAGGGCTAACTACGGTCATCTTGTTCTTAAAGGGCTAAGAATGCTCAGCACTCTGCCTGCTTCAGTCTGAGAAAAAAAAATGGCAGCAACTTTATCCCTGCTCCGTGGAGAGGACATCCAGTTCTGGTTCAAGATGTTCTCTCTTGATCAAAGGCAAGACATTCATAGGGGCCCTTATGATTGTTTGGCCATAAGTAAAGGAAAGAGTGGCACCGATACCTATGCAGTCCAGAACAAGGACATTACCATACACAGAGGACCACTACAAAGCAAGTTCTATAACAGGGAGTGCATCCTGAGACTTTCTAAGTGTTGAAGACTACAACTTCCACCATTCCCTGCCAACCAACAATGATGGATGAATTGACTCCCTACCAGCCAAAGACAAATCTGACCACTAGAGGGCGCTGTTAATGTAACAATAGTTTAAGCTGTAACAACCTGAGAAAGATGCATTTACAGGCAGTGGGACTGTTTGAAAAGAAAAAAAAAAAAGTTTACTGCTGCTTTAATAAGGATACACGGGGGGCAGATACATTAAGGCGTGATAAGGAAGTGATAAAGCAGAGATGACTTCTCCGGCGATATCACTTCTCCAGTTTCTATGTTGTTCTATAGACCCCATGCTCTAAGATTTCTCCAATTTTGGAGACCTTAGTGCATAGGCTGTATCACACCTTAATGCATACCTCATGTTCACATTCCACAATTCACACATTTTCTGAAAAACATAATATGTTTTTTTCATGTGTTTGTATACAATGGCTGTCTACCTGGCGCCTCTCCCTAATCCATGTTTTCTTTAGCAAGTAAGAGAGGAAATATAGAGAGAGACATTAGGAAAGACCATCACTGAGCAGTTAAAGGCATAGTAATACTTAAAATGTAAAAAACAATATGTTGTAGGGTTTATCTCCCTGAGTAAAACAAGAGTACTCCCACTGCTGAAAGGTGTTTCATTCAAAAGTTATTCATTCATTTTCACAGTGGTGCTGTTGCTATACCATCCTATGGAGATTTATGGTCCCGGGACCAGAGCTGTCCATAGGATCGTGTAGCAACAGCGCCACTGTACAATTTCAGGCCACTGTGATATTGCTCCTAAAAAAAAATTCAACTTTGAAAATTAATAACTTTTGAATGAAACATCTGTCAGCAGTGGAAGTACCCTTGTTTTACTCAGGGGGGTAAACCCTACAACATTTTTTTTCATTTTAAGTATTACTATCCCTTTAACATTCAGTTAGGCCCTTTCACACAGATAACATTGCAGCGACAGAAAAAAAAAAAGGAACATGAGTGGTGAATCATGGTGTCCTATGTGGCATTTCACATAGGCAAAATGTGCTGCGATTGTTGCACACACAACATGCTGTGACTTTCCTCAGATGCTGCAACAATACAGCTACAAATTTGTAGTATTGATCTCAATGGAATGGCAATAAAAGTGCACAACTGGTGCAACTAGCTGTGTTTTCCCTGAGACTGTATCACTTTTGTTTCTGTTGATAGACTGGGATAATGGGAATCCCTGCTACACTGTAGCACTAAAACCACACCAACATTTTCAGTTGCTACAAAAAGTCATACTACAAAAACCTGCGCTACAAAGTCACCTGTGTGATAGAGCCTTGAAAACCCCAGTTTGTATAAGGGGCTTAAAATAGATTGCTTTAACCCTTTGAGTGCTTTGCAATGCATTCCGTACCACTCTGGCACTCAAAGGGTTAAGATTAACCCTTTGAGTACCAGAGAGTTATGCAACGCTTTGCTATGCAATGCATTGTGTACCCCTCTGGCACTCAAAGTGTTAACTGTTTTTTATTTGTGGCTATTGTACAGATCCTGGAGTGTCACAGAATTCCCTATCCCAAATTGGTGTTTCCCACCTCCAGTTCTCAGGATGCATCAAAAGGTCAGATTTTAAGGATATCCCTGCTTCATCATAGGTAGAGAAATCACATGACTGATCCACTGATTACCCAGCTGTAATTCAGAAGGGATTTCCTGAAAAGCAGATTTGCTGAAGGAATGAACATAGAAAAACCATTACAGAACACGGTCCAGGAAGGTAAGTACTAAATAACAGAGATGGTCAAAAGAGGATCGGGGACAGGGAGAGGGTTAATCCCCAAAGTGTAACCATTTGAGTGCCAGAATGGAATCCAAAATGATACCTCACTGGAACACAAAGGGTAAATCTGTACTTCAGAACTGCACTGGGTTTCTGCTCTTCCAGTGCAACCCTGCACAACACATTTTCTATAGTTTTATTTTAATATGTATACAAAGATACATTTGCATAGGGAATGGAAAGAAAATACCTCAACGCAATCGTGTGTTTTCATACAGTCAGACAAACACTCTAGGGTTGTATGTTCAAAAGAAAAGGAGGAGACATTTTGGGGCAAATTAATTGAACGATACGATAGATCAAAAAAAAAAAAAAATCCCATAACTCCCAGTGATTAATCCTTTTGGCACTTAAAGAGTTAAATGGGGATTTTAAGCATTCAATGGTTTAAAATCCCTATTTAAAATCAATGGGGGTTTTTAGTTCTCTAGAGCGCAGTTGGTTGCAAAGCAATGTGATCGATAACCCACCAGGACGCAAAAGGTTAAATGGGATTTTAATAAATCAGGTGGTTAAAATCCCCACTTAACCCAATGGAATTTATTTTTTTTTTTTTTTAAAGGGTTAGTAATACTTAATTTTATTTTGTGGTGTTGGTAGAGTTTATTCTAAGTCTGCTGTACTAGGCTTTATGCTGATGTTCAGCTACACAGTACTATGGACACTAGTGATAATTTGTAATGTGTCCTCCCTGGGGGGAAAGGTGTCCTGGAAAATATTTCTGAAATGTTGGGTAATATGGTTTTAGTATTCATGGGCTTAAGTCTTCTAGAGGTGAAGTTCTGGAGCAGACCAACTGCTTTGTAGGGAGGAAATAAAAATTCTGCAAACACTCATTGATCTAAATGGGACTTTTAACCCCTTGAATACTACAGATGTCTCTAGTGCATTGACTATCACTCAGGTAGTGCTCTGTTAGCAGGACTGAAGAAGCAGTTCTGACTACATTTTGAAATCCAAAAGACCAACAGGGGACTACAAAGGAAGTCTGAAGAGAGACCCTGGTATGCCTCCGTTGGTCCACTGGGAACAGACTTAAAGGGATAGTAATACTTCATTTTAAACTTTATTTTATTTTGTAGGCATTAAAAAAACATGAAGAATGATATAAGTCTTATCTCTGAAACCTTTATGGTTTAAGAGATATTCACAAAGTATCCCCCCCCTGTTCAACCAGATCAGAAGGGAGATGCCCAGGTAGACTGCAGAGAGGGACAATCTTCAATTAAGATAATGGAAAAAGCTGAAAAACTTGTCAAGGGGGGAAGGTCTTTCATTGTTTTCATACAAAGAAGATTGTCCCCTTCTGTTATCTGTACTGTCATACAACCAGACTCACATCTGAGAAGAGATGGCTTACACTAGGTAAAAGGGGCGGGGAGGGGAACTTTGCTTGTGAATATCTCATAAACCATAAAGGTTTGAGAGATAAGACTTATATCATTCTTCATGTTTTTTTAATGCCTACAGAATAAAATAAAGTTAAAACGAAGTGTTACTATCCCTTTAAGTCTATCGGTTCAGTCTTTTGTCCTGCATGATGAAGATCCCCATAGTCCAAGGTCATAACCTGACCTTTACCTGGAGACAGAACATAATGCATATTTCAGGGCTGCACTGAAATCAGAGCAGCCCTGCGGTATGTATTTTTTCATGCGACTTTGGTGAAAGGCAATGTTTAGTCAGCCTACCACCATAGACTTGTCGTACTGGGCTTGAAAGCCAGACAAGAGAGGGTGTAAAGTGGCTATGCACACAACGCAGGCTGATATAAGCCATATGGGCTGTGCACAACACAGTCACCATTGTTTTTTTTAAATAAATGTGCTCTATGAGCAGACTTGGTAAAATATGATAATTGCCCTTTAAAGGGTCAGTGTCTCCTAAAAATGAAAAGGATGCATACCCATTTAAATATATTGTTCAAAACAGCATTTGGAAACATTGTTCAGTTCAGGGACAGGCACCTACATGTTACATGATGGACATTTGGTTATGTTACTGAACAGACATCTTACCAACATTCCAGGAAATTTTCCCCTGGGCAGTCACATAACAGAGATTCACTAATGGTGCACTGTACAATGAAGAGCAACACCAGCAGAAAAAACTATCTGTACAATATACTTAACCCTATGAGAGCCAGAGGGGTATGCAACACATTGCTTCACTATGCTCTGCATACCCCTCTGGTACTCAAAGGGTTAAAGCTGTAAATAGGTGACAGTTGGTATGTCTGACACACACACACACACACCTCAAGCATACAAAGGGTTATAATGCAGAGGCAAAAAGAGGAACTAGAGAAATTCAACTGCACCATAGAAAACATTAAAATTCCCCTAATTTCCTTAGATTTAAATGGCCATTTTATCCTCTGAATGCTAGTGGAGTCTCCAAAAGCACTGCGAGTTCACTATATACAGGAAACTGCAGATTGACTGCAAACAATAAACAGCTAGAAATAGACTTCTGTATGAAAGGCAGCTGCCTAGGAAAATTAAACGGTCTAATTAAAGTGATAGCAATACTTAAATATTACTAATCCCCATATTGTAGCCATGTTAAAAAGAATTGAATTGTCCCCAGTGTCATCTCTGTCATAAAGGTTTGAGAGATGACACTGGGGACAATTAAAATCTTTTTAAGTTGGCTACAATATGGGGATTAGTAATATTTAAGTATTACCATACCTTTAAGAGCCTCTTACGCCTAGGGCATCATTTTCTTTTAACCCCTTAAGGACCGGAGGTTATGGGACATTTCCGTTCAATAACGACCGCATAGGGGTACTTTGACGAGCCGGTACACGTGACCTGTCACATGTATCGGCGCGTCACTATAGGGCTTGAAACAGATCGCTCCGATCTTGGAGCGGTCTATTTCATTCCCTATTTTTACTTACAGCGCTCCCGGTAGAGCGCTGTAAGTAAAAAGTATGTGACGTACCAGGACCGTCAAGGGTCGTTCGAGCAAATTTACCCTTGACGGTCCTGGTACGTCAAGGGTCCCTAAGGGGTTAAAGGCTCAGGTGATAATGTCACTTTAATTTCTTATTGTTTTTATCAATTTGACACTATCTCCCCAATGTTTCTTGTGAGTCAATTAATCGTAGAGTGGTAGATAATCTAGGGGTGCACCGAAATGAAAATTTTGAACCGAAACCGAAACGTCAGGATGCACTTGGCCGAAAACCGAAACCGAAACCGAAAATGACTTTAATGCATATTTTAAAACCGTAACCCTGACAAACTGTAGAATAAAAAACTTTACACAGTTAACATGCATCATTGTTATTATTTTACTATGGGGTCTATGCACCTCTCTTTCTCCCCCATGTACTTCTTTGTCCCCCCATGTACTTCTTTCTCCTCCCTTGTGCCTCTCTTTCTCCCCCCTTGTACTTCTTTCTACCCCTTGTGCCTCTCTTTCTCCCCCCTTGTACTTCTTTCTACCCCTTGTGCCTCTCTTTCTCCCCCCTTGTACTTCTTTCTACCCCTTGTGCCTCTTTCTCCCCCTTGTACTTCTTTCTCCCCCTTGTGCCTCTCTTTCTCCCCCATGTACTTCTTTCTCCCCCCATGTACTTCTTTCTCCTCCCTTGTGCCTCTCTTTCTCCCCCCTTGTACTTCTTTCTCCCCCTTGTGCCTCTCTTTCTCCCCCATGTACTTCTTTCTCCCCCCATGTACTTCTTTCTCCTCCCTTGTGCCTCTCTTTCTCCCCCCTTGTACCTCTCTTTCTCCCCCCTTGTACTTCTTTCTACCCCTTGTACCTCTCTTTCTCCCCCCTTGTACTTCTTTCTACCCCTTGTGTCTCTTTCTCCCCCTTGTACTTCTTTCTCCCCCTTGTGCCTCTCTTTCTCCCCCTTGTACTTCTTTCTACCCCTTGTGCCTCTCTTTCTCCCCCATGTACTTCTTTCTCTCCCTTGTGCCTCTCTTTCTCCCCCTTGTGCCTCACTTTCTCCCCCATGTACTTCTTTATGCCTCTCTTTCTCCTCCTTGTGCCTCTCTTTCTCCCCCTTGTGCCTCTTTCTCCCCCATGTACTTTTACCTCTTTCTCCCCCATGTACTTCTTTCTCCCCCATGTGCCTCTTTCTCCCCCATGTACTTCTTTCTCCCCCATGTGCCTCTTTCTCCCCCATGTACTTCTTTCTACCCCTTGTGCCTCTCTTTCTCCCCCATGTACTTCTTTCTCCCACTTGTGCATCTCTTTCTCCCCTATGTACTTTCTCCCCCTTTGTACCTCTCTTTCTCCCGGTCCCCTGCGGCTGGCTGGCTCTGAGCTCCCTCCTGCCCGCCCGCATCATCACTCGCCCCTGCGGGCCGTGATGACATACAGACAGAGAAGAGGGCAGAGGCACCGGAAGAGAAGCGCTTGCTGCCAGACAGTAACGATCAGTCTGCTGGCAGCAAGCGCTTCTCTTCCGGTGCCTCTGCCCTCTTCTCTGTCTGTATGTCATCACGGCCCGCAGGGTCGCGTGATGATGCGGGCTGACAAGGATTTTCGGCCATTTTTTTCATTTCGGCTTTTTGCCGAAAAGGCCATTTTCGGCCGAAACATTTCGGCCACCGAAATTTCGGTGCACCCCTAAGATAATCAGTGTCTATATATTTCTCTTTGAACTTGCCTTATAATTACCTAACAAACTGGTAGTAGACAGTTGTAAACAAACCCCATTCAGATAAAACATAATTATTCCTCCCTATACCCTCAGAATGACTTTCCTTTCACAACAATAATATAATTGTGCTGTGCATTGATTTCAAGGGATTAAAAAAAAAAAAAAAAAAAGTTGCAGGAGCTAATTTTTTTTCCTGGTGCCTTTTTAACATTAACCCTTTGAGTGTCAGAGAGGATACCTTCCTGGTGCTCAAAGGTTTAAGGGTCCAAGCAACTCCACCACCTTCATAGAGGACAAGTAAACATTCCAGCTGCTATAAATGGAGATCTTAAAGGGATAGTAATACTTCGTTTTAACTTTATTTTATTTTGTAGGCATTAAAAAAACATGAAGAATGATATAAGTATTATCTCTCAAACCTTTATCATTTAAGAGATATTCACAAACAAAGTTTCCCCTCCCGCCCCTTTTACCTAGTGTAAGCTAGCTCTTCTCAGATGTGGAATCCAGTCCATAGACCAGACAGATAACAACAGGAGACACTTTTATTCCTATGAAAACAATGAAATCCCTGCCCCCCTTGACAATCTTTTCAGGTTTTTCCCTTATCTTAATTGAAGATTGTCCCTCTCTGCAGTCTACCTGGGCACCTCCCTTCTGCTCTAGCTGAGCAGTGTTACATCAGTAAAAGGGGCGGGAGGGGGACACTTTGTCATTGAATTACTCTTGAACTACAACTCTGACAGAATTGAGATAACACTCTCCAAAGTCCAAATACTATGATGATTAATTAGAGCTGCTTTTATTATGAAACATTACTATCCCTTTAAAGGGATAGCAATACTTCATTTTATCGGCATCAAAAAAACATGAAGAACATATGTCTTATCTCTCAAACCTTTATGGTTTGAGAGATATTCACAAGCAAAGTTTCCAATCCCGCCCCTTTTACCTAGTGTAATCCATCTCTTCTAAGATGTGGAATGCAGTCCATAGACCAGACAGATAACAGCAGGGGACAATCTTATTCCTATGAGAACAATGAAAGCCCTGCCCCCCTTGACAAGTTTTTCAGGTTTTTCCCTTATCTTAATTGAAGATTGTCCCTCTCTGCAAACTACCTGGGCACCTCCCTTCTGCTCTGGCTGAACAGTGTTACATCAGTAAAAGGGGCGGGAGGGGGATACTTTGTCATTGAATTACACTTGAACTACCACTCTGACAGAATTGAAATAACACTCTCCAAAGTCCAAATACTATGATGATTAATTAGAGCTGCTTTTATTATGAAACATTACTATCCCTTTAACTCCTTGAATGCCAAAATGTTCCAGCGCATTGCTTTGCAACGCAATGGAGACTCCTCTAGCATTCAAGGGGTTAAAAAAAAAAAATCACATTTATATCAATGGGAATTTTTGGAATTTGCATTTGCCCTCTATGGTGCATGTTTGCCCTGAATTACTCCACCTTCCCTTAAAGGGATAGTAATGTTTCACAAAAACAGCGGCTCCAATTAATGTTCATAGTATTTGGGCTATGGAGAGTATTATTTCAGTACTGTTAGGGTTGTAGTTCAAGAGTAATTGAATGATAAAGTTTCCCCCTCCTGCCCCTTTTACCTAGTGTAAGCCACCTCCCCTCAGATGTGGAATCTGGTCCACAGACTAGGCAGCTCACAGCAAAGGACAATCTTCTTACCGTCAGAACAATGAAAACCCTGCCCCCTTGACAGGTTTTTTCTTATGCTAATTGAAGATTGTCCCTCTCTGCAAGCCTTCTAGCTAGACACAACCCTGCTGCTCTGAGCTGAGAAGTGTTATATCAGTAAAAGGGTCAGGAGGGGGATACTTTATCATTCAATTACTCTCGAACTACAACTCTGACGGTATTGAAATAACACTCTCCATGGCCCAAATACTAAGATTAATTGGAGCTGCTTTTATTATTAAACATTACTATCCCAACTACGCTTTGGGACATTATTTACCTTTATGTTATTATACAGCCTGAAATAAAATATAAGGTTTCCAACCAAGTATGATAACAGTACAGGTCAGCTAAATTGCTCTTATTGTCTCTGTATTTATCATAAATGGTGGGATTAGTGAATATTACATTATATACAGTGGGGCAAAAAAGTATTTAGTCAGCCACCAATTGTGCAAGTTCTCCCACTTAAAAAGAAGAGAGAGGCCTGTAACTTTCATCATAGGTACACTTCAACTATGAGAGACAGAATGGGGGGAAAGAATACAGGAAATCACATTGTCTGATTTTTAAAGAATTTATTTGCAAATTATGGTGGAAAATAAGTATTTGGTCAATAACAAAAGTTTCAAAGTATCAATACTTTGTTATATACCCTTTGTTGGCAATGACAGAGGTCAAACGTTTTCTGTAAGTCTTCACAAGGTTTTCACACACTGTTGCTGGTATTTTGGACCATTCGTCCATGCAGATCTCCTCTAGAGCAGTGATGTTTTGGGGCTGTCACTGGGCAACACGGACATTCAACTCCCTCCAAAGGTTTTCTATGGGGTTGAGATCTGGAGACTGGCTAGGCCACTCCAGGACCTTGAAATGCTTCTTACGAAGCCACTCCTTCGTTGCCCGGGTGGTGTGTTTGGGATCATTGTCATGCTGAAAGACCCAGCCACGTTTCATCTTCAATGCCCTTGCTGATGGAAGGAGGTTTTCACTCAAAATCTCACGATACATGGCCCCATTCATTCTTTCCTTTACACGGATCAGTCGTCCTGGTCCCTTTACAGAAAAACAGCCCCAAAGCATGATGTTTCCACCCCCATGCTCCACCGTAGGTATGGTGTTCTTTGGATGCAACTCAGCATTCTTTCTCCTCCAAACACGACGAGTTGAGTTTTTACCAAAAAGTTCTACTTTGGTTTCATCTGACCATATGACATTCACCCAGTCCTCTTCTGGATCATCCAAATGCTCTGTAGCAAACTTCAGATGGGCCCGGACATGTACTGGCTTAAGCAGGGGGACACGTCTGGCACTGCATGATTTGAGTCCCTGGCGGCGTAGTGTATTACTGATGGTAGCCTTTGTTATTTTGGTCCCAGCTCTCTGCAGGTCATTCACTAGGTCCCCCTGTGTGGTTCTGGGATTTTTGCTCACCGTTCTTGTGATCATTTTGACACCACGGGGTGAGATCTTGCGTGAAGCCCCAGATCGAGGGAGATTATCAGTGGTCTTGTATGTCTTCCATTTTCGAATAATTGCTCCCACAGTTGATTTCTTCACACCAAGCTGCTTGCCTATTGCAGATTCAGTATTCCCAGCCTGGTGCAGGTCTACAATTTTGTTTCTGGTGTCCTTCGACAGCTCTTTGGTCTTGGCCATAGTGGAGTTTGGAGTGTGACTGTTTGAGGTTGTGGACAGGTGTCTTTTATACTGATAACAAGTTCAAACAGGTGCCATTAATACAGGTAACGAGTGGAGGACAGAGGAGACTCTTAAAGAAGAAGTTACAGGTCTGTGAGAGCCAGAAATCTTGCATGTTTGTAGGTGACCAAATACTTATTTTACCGAGGAATTTACCAATTAATTCATTAGAAATCCTACAATGTGATTTCCTGTATTCTTTCCCCCCATTCTGTCTCTCATAGTTGAAGTGTACCTATGATGAAAATTACAGGCCTCTCTCATCTTTTTAAGTGGGAGAACTTGCACAATTGGTGGCTGACTAAATACTTTTTTGCCCCACTGTAGATTGCGGATCTCCACACTGTGCAAATATTTTGCTCCACACCATTATAGGACAGACACTCACCTATGGGAAGTAATTTAAACAATATAATTGGTTTGGTGCAAGGTTTATTTACAGACTTTTATTGGAGCGGAAGGTACAAATATAAAGAGTATTTGTTTAAACAATTACAGATCACAAATCTGTGTACCATCTTGTTCAGCCTATTTAGAGAACAAATTTACAATGGCAAGTTATCAAGTATTAGAGAAGAGTGAAGTTTAGTGCAATGACAGTGGATCGGGGTTTTATATTTGTATAATGATTAACAATTGAAGGAGAATTATACCTATAGAACAAGTGTCTTTTAAAAAAAAAAAAAAAAAAAAAAAGGGAAGGACTTACATAGTTGGCCGACCATCATATAACAGTCAATTATACTTGTCAACATGTCACACAAGAGATTACCACTAGTATCCACAGTACTGTTTAGAACACCAATGTCGTACAAGGAACTTAGGGCTCGATCCAATTGTTGGAGTAGAAAAATGTCGGCAGGGCAAAATGGATACCGATCGACAAAATAAAATGTCTTGGTCGGTATTCAAATGTCCTACCGACATTTAGCAAAACGGATGTTAAGACACAAACTGGTGTTGTGTCCAAAAGTCTGTTTTGTGCGTTAAGTTTCCAAAACGCTGCTAAATAACGGCATTTTTGGGAACTTAACAGTAAAAAAAAAAAAAAGATAACCATTGGTGCCCGATTGTTAAAAAGTCTGTATTAAACTTACCTGTCATCCACTGTCTGTTTCCTGTCTCCATTCTATCTTCCCTTGTATCTTCTGTCTTCTATCTTCTTGCTGTAAAAGAAAAACAAAGGTTTAAGTTAAAAACATACAATGTTTAACCCTTGCGTGCCAGAGATGTACCTCTCTGGGGCCCAAAGAGTTAAAGTATATAGTAGTGTGCCACGTCTTATAATACAAATGCCCCCATAAAAATAAAACTGATAATAAATCTTTTCAATATATTTTAATCCAATGGTATTGCCATAAGTAAAAGAAAATAAAAATAACACTTAGCATATAATTGTTACTGTCTCCGCCGATTGTGTGAGGCGCTGATGTGGTGGCGGAGACAGAATAAGGATTCACGCACCCCCCTCTTGTTGTCCATGGGCCGATGCCAGTTCTGGTATGAGGGAATTAGAATTGAGGCTGCCCTTATATATGGGCAACCTCACGTCTAATTCTCTCGCAGCCATTGGCTGGGATATGTTTACGCACCTCCCAGCCAATCAGCTTTGAGAGGCTGTGCTTTAAACTGATTGGCTGGGCGATGCATAGGCATATCCTAGCCAATGGCTGTGAGAGAATTAGAAGTGAGTTTGCCCATTTATACCGGCAGCCTCAATTCTAACTCTTGCCCATATATAAGGGCAGCCTCAATTCTAATTCCCTCATACCGGAACGGGTATCGGCCCGTGGACAACAAGAGGGGGGGGGGGGGTGATGCCTTATTCTGTACCCGCCGCCGCCTCAGTGCCTCAAACAGCGGTGGAGACAGCAACAATTATATGATAATTGTTATTTTCTTTTACTTATGGCAATACCATTGGATTGAAATATATTGAAAAGATTTCTTATCAGTTTTATTATTATGGGGCATTTGTATTTTAAGACGTGGCACACTACTATATACTTTAACCCTTTGGGCCCCAGAGAGGTACGCAACGCATTGCTTTGCAATGCGTTGCGTACCCCTCTGGCACTCAAGGGGTTAAACAGTGTACGCTTTTAACTTAACCCCTTAACAACCGGCCGCGCGGGCGAGCCCGGAATTCCATGACGGTCATAGTACGTCATGGGTCTTTAACTCAGATCTAACCATGACGTACTATGACCATCAAGGGTCGTTAAGGGGTTAAACTTTTGTTTTTTCTTTTACAACAAGAAGAAAGACGACAGAAGCATACACCAGAAGAAAGAAGGACAGAAGATGACCATGAAGCTGAGGACTCCGCTGGACATCAGGAGTAATAGTAAGTGTTACTTGTAATGTGATGTTTTTTAACTTAGTCGGGTTAACCCTAGGAATGCATAGGGTTAATTCTACTAACATCTGACACATTTTTTTATACTTTGGATGTATCGATATGGGGCTTAGAGCCCCATATCAATACAGTGTCTGTGTAGGCTGTATAAACAGGTGATAAGGGACTCAAGTTAAAAATAAAATAGGTGTTAACTTTCCTGCGATAACTTGTGTCCCTTATCGCCTGTTCTTGGCTAACGCAGACATTTGAATTGCTATCTACAGTGTTTTCATCATTTTCAATGGATGAAAACATCTCTTAAGTTTAACATAAGACGGCTCTTTTTTTTGCTGGTATTTTTTTACAGCACAGATATTTGAATAGCTTACTATGCTGGGAAAACCAACATTTGGATTGAGGCCTTAAATATGCACTTCTACTGCAGAACAGGCATTACTCCCAACTAAATACTACATGGGAATTATATAAATGAGCAATATCAGCATGTGAGGAAGTTCATTATAAAGTCAACTTTTAATCACTATCACACAGGACAGGGCTGTGAAGTTCAGTCTTCAGAGGTCACCAACAGGAGGTAAGGATTAAGCACAGGTAAATCAATCAAAATGAATGATCACTGATTATCTCACCTGTGTATAAATCAGGGAAATCCTTACCTCCTGGCCTGTTGGTGGCCCTTCAGGACTGAACTTGGACAGTCTTTCCATAGGATATGGGTTGAAAAGAACATAAAATCAAGAAGCAGAGACTGTCCCTGGAGATCTGGGAGCATTAGACTAGAGATGCACCGATACCGATTTTTTAAAACCGAGTATGAGTACCGATACTTTTTTCAAGTACTCACCGATACCAATTACCGATACCTTTTTTTTGCAGTAATTTGCCAGTTTTCTAAGTACCTATATGCTTTAGGTACTTGGAAAACTGGCAAATGACCGCAAATTGGTATTTGGTATTGGTGAGTATTTGAAATATATATACACACACACACACACACACACACACCACCTCTTGATTCTCCGCTTTTGACTCTCTCCCCCTCTTGATTCCCACCTTTTGCTTCATTCTACCCCTCTTGAGCCCCCTTCTCTTGCATTGGCTTTTCTCTCCCTTTTGATCCCCCTTTCTCCCCCTCCTTCTCCTTGACTCACCCTTTTGCCTCTCTCCCTCCAGATCCCCCTCCTTTTGCCTCTTCTTATCCCTCTTGACCCCACTCTCTGCCTCTTTCACCACCCGCTGCCCCATCTTGCCTTCCTTACTCTCCTCTGCCGGGTGCTCACTGTTCTCTTGCGAGCCCCGGTAGAGGTCAGAGTCGGAGCGTTGCCATGGTAACCCGCGGCAACACTCAGACGCTACAGGAGTGAGAGAGGTGACCGGGGCTCCCTCTCTGCAGCACCGACCCTGACACAGGGTATCGGTGCTGGCATCGGCTGCATTTGCGCGAGTACAAGTGCTCGCGCAAATGCTGGTATCGGCACAGATACCAGTATCGGTATCGGTGCAACCTTACATTTGACAGATATGCTATAGTTATATATTTTTTGCAACAGAACTGAGTTGTTGTCCATAGGTGCTCAAACCTGTACACCAACCTCCCCAAACAGTCAATATTTTCATAATCTTTTCTTATAATTACCGATGGATCAATAAGTGGCTCAGTCAGTCTGAAGGATGCTGATAATAGAAACATCTGTACGCAGTTAAGAATATCATGAAAACCTGCACTGGTGGGCAATTCTATCTGTAGCCGGATGTAGTCTATAGCGGGACACACGCATTTCACTTTCTGGAATGCTCACACTGTTCAAAAGAACCACAGTTAGATTTCTTTTCTACTGGAGCTCTCATTCTGGCTGCACGCCGTTCGGAGAGTCCAGAACCAGAATCTTAAAAAAAAAAAAAAAAAAATGTCTGTGGTCTCTTTACCACAGACATTTCTAAATACCAGTATTTACCAGGCCCATTCCATACACACATACAGCTATTACAAGTAAAAACATGGCAGGCAGTGCTGTTCACAAGCATTCTTTGAAGCAAGCCTTTCCTAAACTTCTGACCAAAATTTCCTCTTTACAACACTGGTACTGTAATGTTACACAGTGTGACACTGTATCAAAGCCTTGCACCCGAACGGTTTGGGAACAACTACTTAGACTTTCCATATTCTACATGTGCATTATATGTAATGTCAAATTGCCTATTTTGTTTTTCACCTTCACCTATACCTATTTTACTGTTATGTCTCTGACAGGGAGTATGCTTTAACTTGTTTTCAGAAAGCTCTGTGTGGGGCTGGGAAAGCAGAAAGAGTGGAACGATGAGGTGTTCTTGGGCCAAACCAAACTGACAGGTTTTTAGAATATCCCTAATTAACCATTTGAGTGCCAGAGGTGTACACAGTGCTTTGCTCCTCTGGCATTCAATGGGTTAAGCAGAGATGGATCAAAATTAGGCTGACCAGATCTCACCTTTAACTGGGGACACATAGGAAATAGGCATTTTTCAGTACTTCACTGAAATCAAAGCAGTCCTGCAGTATGCATTTCTCCTATGCGTCCCTGGTTAAAGGGATAGTAATACTTCAAAATTACTATCCCTTATATTGAAGACCTTGAAAAACGGAGTTAAATGCCACCAGCGGCATCTCTCAAACCTTTATGGTTTGTGAGATAGCCGCTTTTAAACTTCGCTCCCCCCTGCCTTTCCGCTGACGTCAGCGTTTTTGCTGAAGCAGGGAAATCCCTTCTTTGAATCAAGCGGAGGCTCTTCAGCACAGCCAGATCTCGTCATAGAAGAAACGATCCTTTACTAAAATGGTCTTCTACATGTGCTTGGTAACCAAGCAAACGTAGAAGACCGTTTTAGTAAAGGATCTTGTCTTCCATAACGAGATCTCTGCTGTGCTGAAGAGCCTCTGCCGGTCCAGGGACCGGATTTCCCTGCTGAAGCAAAATCGCTGACGTCAGCGGAGAGGCGGGGGGAGCGAAGATTAAAAGCGGCTATCTCACAAACCATAAAGGTTTGAGAGATGCCGCTGGTGGCATTTAACTCCGTTTTTCAAGGTCTTCAATATAAGGGATAGTAATTTTGAAGTATTACTATCCCTTTAAAAGGGGAGGTCTGGTCAGCCTAATCAAAATGCCAATGATTACCCATCTGTGATCAATTATGGATATTCTGAAAACATGAACTCTTGGGGCTGCATGTTAAGAAATAAAAGTGGAGGAGTTTTGAGGCAAACCATTTGCATTGTATTGGAGAACTAAATATTCCTATTCATTTAAATGGGGATTTTAACCCCTTGAACGCTAGCAAGGTCTCCAATGTATTGCAAAGCAATGCACTGGGGACCTCTCTAGCATTCAAGGGGTTAAAATCCCCATTTAAATCAATAGGAATTTGTATTTTCCCCTATAGTGCAAATGGTTTGTCCCAGAACTCTTCCACTTTTCTTTTGAACATATGGCCCTTGGTGCATCCTACGGGCTAATGTCGAATTGCTGCTTTACAGATCACTCAGAGAAAATGGACCTCAGAAAATACAGGAAGCTGCAGACATAAAAATATATAGCTACAGATATATCTGACTGTCATATGTAGCACTTCTACCTGCATAAGTCCTCCTGGTAACAAATTAAGAACCAGTTATTCCTCTATGAATGGCTCATCTTTAATTAATCCTTTTTGATCTTTCAATTGAGCGCTAGGAAGGTGAGCAATACAATACAAAGTGCAATGTGTTACTAATGTTTCACAAAACAACAGCTACAAGTAATCGTCATAGTATTTGACAGCATTATTTCAATACTGTCAAAGTTGTAGTTCAAGAGTAATTGAATGATAAAGTATCCCTCTCCCACCCCTTTTACCTAGTGTAAGCCGCCTCCCCTCAGATGTGGAATCTGGTCCACAGACCAGACAGCTTACAGCAAGGGACAATCTTCTTACTGTGAGAACAATGAAAGCCCTGTCCACATTGACAGGTTTTTCCCTTATGTTAATTGAAGATTGTCCCTCTCTGCAATCCACTTGGACACCACCTTTCTGTTCTGAGGTGAACAGTGTTACATCAGTTATGGGGCTGGAGGGGGAACTTTATCATTCAATTACTCTTGAACTACAACTCTGATAGTACTGAAATAACACTCTCCAAATACTATGAAGATTAATTGGAGCTGATTCTGTTATGAAACATTACTATCCTTTTAATGGAGAGGATTCAAATGGCTGGACCTTCTGATAGTGTAAAGTAGGGGTAGTCAAATACTAGACGTGCAGCTGTTAGAAGTTACAACTCCAGAGGCTGGTTGGGGGTGATGGGAGTTGTAGTCTCCAACAGCTTGGAGTCCTAAAATTCACTACCCACTGTGTAAACATTAACCCTTTAAGAGATTTAATAAAGTTCAGCAGGGATTTATTTTTCAAGGTTAAAAGGAACACTGAACAAGAGGACATGTCCTAAACTTGGAGACTGGAGAAATGATAAAAAAGCTACTCTATGGAAAAGGCGATCTCGCCTCTGCTGCAGAGCCACCTGATGATCGTACGACTGGATTTCCCTTCAGTCGGCTCCAACGCTGACTTCGGGGAAAGGAGAAGGAGGGGGGAACTTTAGATGACACTGGGGGCAATTCATTTCTTTTTAACATGACTGCAATAAAGGGATGTTTAAGTATTACTATCTCTTTAAGGTTTGTTCATTCCTTATACTTGCAGAGCATTATGACACTGTTCTAATAGTTTTAGTTCATGTGTGATTTTATTATAAATTTTCCCCTGCCGCCCATTTCACATATGTCAAGCAGCCTCCCCTGAAATCCAGTCACTGGACCGGAGAGATTGCAATGAGGGACAACATTCTGTCTTTCAGTATAAAAAAAAACCTGCCCCCCACCCCCTTGACGAAGGAGGGCAGGATTTTCCTTATATGGACAGAAGATGGTCCCTCGTCGCAATCTGTCCAGACCGCCTCTCTAATCTGAAGACAGAAGATTGACACATGGGAGGGAGAGGGGAACTTCATAATAAAAAATTACACATGAATTAGACTGAATAGAACATTGTCAAAACGCTCTGTACTGTTGACAAAGTATAAGGAATGAACAAACCTTAATTTAGCATGAGACATTAGTATCCTTTTAAAATACTAATAACTACACACACACACTGCCTGATTCATGTGTGGAGCCAGCCAACCAGTACAACCAGGCAATAACCTTTATAATCTACTGTTTCCTGTGCAGCCCTGCAAATAAAACAAGCTTCCAATATTAATCCCTTAAATGCCAAATAACTATCCAACCAATTGCAAAGCAATGTGTTGAATACCCATCTGGCACTCAAAGGGTTAAAGCTATCTGGTAACAGTCAGCTAACTAGATAGGGAAATGGACAGATTAGATGGTACTTATCTGCCATCAAATGAAATGTTTCTATGAGTTCCAGAGGGGTGGGCGCCGTACTTCAAAGCAATGTGTTACCTGGCACTTAAAGGGATAGTAATGTTTCACAAAAAAAGCAGCTCATAGTATTTTGGCTGTGTAGAGTGATATTTCAGTACTGTCAGAGTTTTAGTTCAAGAGTAATTGAATGATAAAATATCCCCCTTTTACTGATGTAACACTGCTCACCTCAAAGCAGCAAGACTGTTCAGATGGATTGCAGAGAGGGATAATCTTCAGTGAGAATAAGGAAAAACGTGCCTTCCTTTGTCAAGGGGGCAGGGTTTTCCTTATGCTCACAGTAAGAAGATTGTCCCTTGCTGTGATCTGTCTGGTCAAAAAAACAGATTCCACATCTGAGGGGAGGTGGCTTACATTAGGTAAAAGGGGAGGGGGGGTACTTTATCATTCAATTACTCTTGAACTCGGACAGTATTGAAATAATGCTCTCTATGGCCCAAATACTATGAAGATTAATCGAAGCTGCTTTTTTTTTTTATGAAACATTACTATCCATTTAAAGAGTTCAGTGAAAGTACAGGCACCAATCTCCCCTTAATACAGTACACATTTGGAAAACACATTTTGGGTTTCACCGGTTCCTGTGAAGCCCTAAAGAATGATATTTTCAAATGATTCAAGTTTGATTTTCAAACTGGTCACTCCAGATCAATGGCCTTATTTATCTGGTATTTCATGAGCCTAGAGGAGTATTGCACCAGTACATTCTACCAGCAAGGCAATACGCCATTACAGACTGAGGTGACCTGATATCTTTTAGGAAATAATTTTAGAAAATCACCATTCATAAGCTTCTTCCATCATATGGGTAGTCTGGTCGACTTAAAATTACTCTGTCACTCAACTGCTTTTGCCTGATCTAACAATAATTAAAGGGATAGTAACACTTAACATGTAAAAAAAAAATGCTATTTTTTTTGGTTTATCTTCCTGAGTACAACAAGGGTACTCCTACTGTTAAGAGGTATTTTACTGAAAAGTTATTGTGTTTCAAACTTGAACTTTTAGGTGCAATATCTCAATGGCCTGGGATTGCATAGTGGTGCTGTTGCTACATCATCCTATGGAAAGTTCTGGACAATTGACCATAAACTTCCATATGATGGTGTAGCAACAGCAACACTGTACAATTTCAGACCACTGAGGTATTGCATCTAAAAAAAAAAAATTAGAGCTACAATAACTTTTCAATAAAACACCTCTCAGCAGTGAGAGTACCTTTGTTGTACTCAGGAGGCTAAATCTAACAATATAATTTTCAATATATATGAAGTGTTACTATCAAGTGTTACTTTCTACTAAAAAATATATATTTTTATGCTTTTTTATTTACATCCATTGGGATTAGAATTTCTACACTACAGATGTAGTTCCCAACTACTCATTAAAATGTAATGTTACAAAGTAACTATTTGAAAACCATGTATCCATATTTACAGACAGGGTTGGACAAAAATATAAAAACGATGGAACCAGACAGAATTAGCTGACCAGACTTAAAGGGATAGCAATACTTCGTTTTCTCTTTATTTTATTGGCATTAAAAAAACATGAAGAACGATATAAGTCTTATCTCTCAAACCTTTATGGTTTGAGAGATATTCACAAGCAAAGTTTCCCCTCCCGCCCATTTTACCTAGTGTAAGCCATCTCTTCTCAGATGTGGAATCTGGTTGTAAGACTGACAGATAACAGAAGGGGACAATATTCTTCCTATGAAAAAAATGAAAGCCCCGCCCCCCTTGACAAGTTTTTCAGGTTTTTTCCTTATCTTAATTAAAGATTGTCCCTCTCTGCAGTCTACCTGGGTACCTCCCTTCTGATCTGGCTGAACAGTGTTACATCAGTAAAAGGGGCAGGAGGGGGACACTTTGTCATTGCTTTACTCTTGAACTACCACCCTGACAGAATTGAAATAACACTCTCCAAAGTCCAAATACTATGATTAATTAGAGCTGCTTTTATTATGAAACATTACTATCCCTTTAACCTTTAACTGGGGACACATGAAAAAAATGCATATTACAAGGCAACTTTGAAATATGCCTGTTTCTTATTTGTCCCCAGTTAAATGAGAGTTTGTCAGCTTTAGGAAATGGGTGTATGTTAATGTATCCAGAGATCCATTTTAATGTGGGATGTTTGCTAAATTTCCATTCTGCAAGGCTGCACAAAATGCAGTGCAATCCTTATACACCTTCCGCAATCCACTCTTCCTCTCCCCGCTTCACTCATAACCTCAAATCACTTAAAGAAGTAGTAAACTTTTTTTTTATGAAAACACATATTTTACAGAGCATTTCCTGCTGAATAAAACAATGTCACTCCCATCACTGTCAGATGTTTTATTCAAATATTATAGCAGTTTAAATAATCTGGGAGTGAATTTACAGTGTTTACTTCCTGATAGTTCTAACTGACAGGCAGTTTCTATTACGTTCTTTGGAGAGCTGTATGTCTCTGACTTTTCTGACTTTCCTCTCCATTAGAATCTAACAGGAAATCTAATTAGAATTTGACCACTAGAGGGCACTGCTAATTTAAAAAAAAACATGTTTAAACTGTAATAACTCTGGAAATATAAATCTCTCAGCAGTGGGAGTACCCTTATTTTACTCAGTAGGAAAATCCCTACAATAAAAAAAAGTTTACTTTAATCTCAGTGCTCTCCAATCCTCCCTGGCTAGTGGATTTAAATCCATTCACACTAATCATGTCAAAACCTACAACTCAGTCCTGTCTTCTTTGAACCTTGCTCCTCTCTCCGACGCACCCATAAAACCAATCCACGGCCATGGTTTAATAAGGACACCAGCTGCCTCCTGTACACATTCAGCTGAACAACTCTGAAAAAAGTCGGGCTCTCTGGCAGAATTTCTCCACTACAAATTCCTCATTTTTTGCTTTAACTCCGCTCTGTCCCTGATGAAAAAAACATTACTTTTTGCAACTAATCAGCATTCATAAATCCAACCCGTTGCCTATTCTCTACATTCTCCGAACCTCCATCTGCCTCTCTCTCAAACTCTATACAGCCACAAGACTTCTTCAAAGCCAAGGTAGACTCAATCTAGGAAAATATCCACCTTGTATACACCCCTCCTATCCTCCCTCATTCCCCTCCTGACACTCTGGACTCTTTCACTACATGCGCACTTGATCCTCTCCACTTTCATTTCATCCAGTTCCTCTCCTCCACACTA
Organism: Rhinophrynus dorsalis; assembly: GCA_037306005.1. Classification (NCBI taxonomy): domain Eukaryota; kingdom Metazoa; phylum Chordata; class Amphibia; order Anura; family Rhinophrynidae; genus Rhinophrynus; species Rhinophrynus dorsalis. Next base: position 113,055,015 of record CM074722.1, read on the forward strand.
ATCCCGATCCTATAACAGATCTTTAACTCATCCTTTGCCACTGCTACTTTTCCTCACGACTTAAAACATGCCATAGTCACACCCATCCTCAAGAAGAATTCCTCTGACAGCAACACACCCTCTAGCTATTGACTGGTCTCTCTCCTGCCTTTTGCCTCTAAGCTCTTGGAATACCTAGCCTACTCCCGCCTCCCCCTACCTATGGGATTCAGTGCCCCGTTAACAGGGTTGTCAGATCATCCTTTTAAAAGAGGACACATGAAAATGTCTGCTGTCTCTTTCAAAGGGATGACTCCCTACTTTTAAGCGTGATTTCGATTTTGTGCTGGTTTTCAGTAGGACAGGGTATGAAATTTTCCATACAACTCTTGTTCACCTTGATCTTACATAGACAATACAACCCCCTGGCCAGGAATGAGGAGTGCTACAGAGAAATCCTTTCTCCCAACCGGCTGAACACTGAGAGCAATTCTAGAACAAGCCAACAAGTGACTAGGTATCCCTTTAAGTGCAGGACGCTTATCAAACTACAGTTCTGCGGGACAACACAGAAATCAGTGAAACCCTGCAGAATGAGTCCTTCATAAGCGTCCTTCACTTAAAGGGATATCTGATTACCTTACCAGGATAGTAACGCTTGATAAGGGGAAAAAAAACGTATATTTATATTGCAGTGTATAACTTGCAGAGTAAAACACAGGCATTCACAATACGGATAGATGTTTTATTCAAAAGTTATTGCAGCTAACATTTGCATCCTTTGAAGTACAGTGCCTCCGTGGCCTGAAATTTTATAGTGACAGAAACTTCCATAGGATGATGCAGCACTAGCATCACTGTAGAGTAGGCCCAAAAAACAGGTTTGTTCTGCAATAACTTTTGAATAGAGCATGTCTCAACATTCTCCACATTTAAAACAGAACTTTCAGGTTAATTACATTGCCACAGAATATATTACCAACCTAGAGATATGCAAAGTTATAATATCCTTAAGCTGAATAAATCTGTGGTATTTCAGTAAAAACTTATCTTCTGTAGGAATCAGGCTGCACAGAGCTTACAAGACCAGCTCTGTGTGCTTGCGTGGTCGGTCCCTTCTGGTGCCTTAAGGCACAAAGGAACGCCACTCAATGCTGGCAGTGAACAGGACAGACAGCACAGACTCAGAGGTACATTTCCTCCAAGATGTCTGCACTGTCTGTCCTCTGCTTCCTGCTGAAGATGAGTTTTTACTGAAATACAGCTGACTTATTCAGCTTAAGGATAGTATAATTTTGCATATCTCTAGGTCAGTAATATATTCTGGGGCAATGTAATTAACATGAAAGTTCCACTTTACAGCAGAACTTTCATCTACATTAAATTGCCCCCCAGATCCTTACTAACAGAGCGATACGCGTATACATACTTTTATTATGCTGAATAAGTCCCGCATTATGGAGAAATACAACTTGTTCAGCGGGCATTAGTGGCAGGTATCTTACTGTAGATGTCTGTGCACCATCAGTCCCTTCTTGTGCCTTAAGGTACAAAGGAACTCCGCTCACCAATCATGGAGGTGAACGGGACGGATGGCACAGACTCCAGATGTCTTTTTGGCAAAACGACTGCGATGCTGCTTGCAGATACCTGCAGAACAGAGTTGTATTTCTCAATAATGCCGAACATAATTAAGCATAATTATGTATGTATATGCAAATTGCTATGTTAAAAAGGATTTGGGGGGCAATTTAATTTGATTAAAGTTCCGCTTTAACTCAGAAGGATAAATCCTGCAGTTATTGTCCCTTTAACGTTTTGAAACAAATTAATGTTACTCACATTTTACATTGATTTCATCCTTTGAGTGCTAGAGGGGTACATAACACATTGCTTTGCAATGAGTTGCATACCATGCTGGCACTCAAAGGGTTAAATGTGCCTTATGGCCCCTCCCCTTAAAGGCTAGAGTTTTCTCCAATGCATTGCTAAGCAAGACGTTAGAGATCACTCTAGCATACAAGGTATTAAAAGCCCCATCTAACTCTTTGAGTGCCAGAGAGGTAGCCAATGCATTGCAACACAATGCACTGGCTAACTTTGGCACTCAAAGAGTTAAAGAAGACTAATCACTCCTAATAAAGCCTTACTCCCCTTAGTCTGAACAGAAAATACTGATGGCAATATGTAATTAGCGCTGAATATCATGTCCATATAGGGTGACATGATTCTTCGTTGCAGGACTCCATAACCACAAACTCCTCCCACTGAAGGCTTTTCAAAGATTCGAGGTCCTGGAGTCCTGCAAAGGAAAAATTACTGCCTCCACGAACATCATATCCAGTGTCAATTGAAGATTCATGAGGGTGCCAATCCAATCAGAAGTTATTCTTAATGATCATTAGGAGTTTCTGTACAGATTAACCCTTTAAATGGATAGTAACAGCTGAATAAAAGTGCAGCTCCGATTGATCCTCATCCGAAGAGGGTCATGCAGCTCTGTGTTTCAACAGTTTAGATTCTGTAAAGAGTAATTCATTTCTAAATTATCTCCCTCCCACCCCTTTCATCTACCCTTAGCCACCTCCCCTCAGATGTGGAATCCAGTCTTGGCACCGGACAGCGAGCAGCGAGGGACAATCTTCATCCACTTAGTATAAGGAAAACCCTGCATCCACTGACAGGGGAGGGCAGGATTTTCCTTATGCTCAATGAAGACTGCCCCTAGCTGTGCTCTATTTGGCCAGCTCAGAGGGGCAGAATGAGATAAGTGAAAGGGGTGGGAGGGGGATCCTTTAGAATTGAATTACTTTATAACTACAAAACGTAAACTATTGAAATACAGGGCTACATGACCCTTGTTATAGGAGGATCAATAAAAGCTGCATTTTTAATCAGCTAATACTATCCCTTTAAGAACCAGAGGGGTGCACAATGCATTAATCTACAATGTGCTGTGTGCTAATCTGGACCTTAAAAGGTTAAAGTGAGAGTTTATTGTACGGAAATGTTACTGTTCCTTTAAATCTCTGGAAATTTACATTGTGTCCCCAATGGCAGGGGACTCATTGGGTTCCTAAAAGACCAACTGCTTCGACAAACCTAATGAATTATTCTTTCACTGCTTAGCCCAACTGCTCCATTACTAAAAGGTAGATCATGCCTCAAATCAAAAGCATGGGGCCTTAGCCTGTTAACGACCCATGACGTGCCAGGACCATCACGGGTAAATTTCCCATAAGGACCCATGACAGTCCTGGCACATAATGGGTTAAATGATAGCAGCACACCTCGGTGCCTCTCTTTTCCTTACTATTAAACTAAGGGAGAGAGACGCAGAGAGCAGACACATATACAAATTAAATCATGCAATAGTTGGGGGTATTAACCCCTTCAGTGCTGGAGGCAGGCCCATTTCTGACCTGCTAAAAGCAACTTTTTTTTTTTTTTTTTTTTTTTTATAAATTTACAAGAGAGAAAATATTTTTATTTAAACATTCTATTTACACAATAAATCTGCTAACTGTAAACAATAAATAATGGAAGTGTGATTGTTGTGGAGCCATTTAATACACTTATACACACCACCAAATCTTATCAATCAAAAAGTGGGAAAGAGGGACATGGGGATTTTCACCCAGGGGGGACAGTGAGCACTTAAAACTGCCCATTTTGTAGGTATGAATGACCGGTCATACCTTTCATGCAGTCTCCATAAAAAAATTTAACCCATTGCGTCCAAATGATCTCAAGACAAAAAGTAAAAATGGTGGGGTTTTTTACTTTTTTTTTTTTTTTTTTTTTTTTTTTTTCAGTTTTCTGCAATTTTAATAAAATAAATAGTAGGTTACCTATATACGTGTGGTACCAAACTGGTTTGCAAGCACACTTTGTAGACCATTCCAATGAAGTAATTATTTTCCAGTATCACTATTGTGGCTCTGCTGAAGAGCCTTCTCATGTCGGCCGACATGGATCTCCTGCTGTCAGCTTTACAGCTGACATCAGAAGAAGGGAAACTTTACATGCGAAACATTTGAAAAATATCATTTATTTTTGTAAACGCTACAAAACTATTTTTTTATGGGATATTATTGTCCCTTCAAGTGCAATCCACTCCAGATTTTCCTGGTCCTTAAGGCATTAAGCATGAGACTAGAGGCATGCCTCAAACCAGCAACATGGGGCCTTAAAGGGGCACTATCACCCCTATACAAGTTTGTCTAAATGGTTTTGTTATTTAGCGAATATGTTGAAAAGTGTATTAATTTTTGTAAAAAAAAAAAACGCCTGTTTGCCGAAATTTAAAGCATAAATACAGCCCTGCATCTACTTCCGGACAGACTGAGGTTATCTGCTCTGTATAGTACAGGTAGTTTGCTCCAGATTTGTTCTTCTTAATGTTTTTAGTATCCAGCATCCTAGCATCTACCTGGTATGTAAATTACCTGTGAATGTGAGCGCATTTAACCCTTTGAGTGACAGAGTGGTGCCCAAGACTTACCACTCTGGCACTCAAAGGGTTAACCCTTAAGGATTAGAGGGTGTCTACTGCATTGAAAAGCAAGACACTGTGCAACAATCTGGTCCTTAAGAGGTTAAATATTAGTATTCTTTTTAAACCTTTGACTGCCAGGTGGTTGGAGTGCAATGTGATGCTCGCTCATTTGGCTTTCAAAGGATTAAACATTCCTGTATTTCTCTTCATACTGGATATTGTACTTTTTTAAATTAATTTTAATATATCATATGGAAAAAAAAGGTTTTATTTATACATACCTGAGCCATTTAATTTTATAGTCAATTCCATATCTTTCCTATGTCTTCTCTAGCAGTGGCAAAATCCTAATACTTCCTTATTCCAAACACCTGTATTTAGTACCTTTTTATCATTGCTGATCTGCATGAGTTCCATTCATTTTGAATTGGTAACCTCCGTTATCTCTGGACATAAAGAGCGAGCATTCAGTATTTGAATGACAGCGAAAAGTAGAAGGGGAAAAAGGATTAAAGGTGCGGAAAGGGGTGGACAGTTTACCAAGTGTGTTCAATAAGCTATCAGATAAATGGGAGTAAAGGTCTATAAGCTCTTAGCAGCAAGGTGGTTCCAAAGGCAAGGCTAGCTCATTGAACAGGGAAGTGAAATTAGAGATAGCTGGCTGTTAACCAGGCATTACCAAGGGCACAGTGCAGTACTCTAATCTGCTGATGTGCAGTCTTTGGTTTTCCTTGTTGTGACTACAATTCCCAGCATTCCCTTAACTGGCCACTGACTGGCTGATGATGATGGGAGTTAGACTAAAATAAGTGAAGGGCCACAAGTTACCAACAGGGCCGGATTTACATCTCAGGAGCCTGTAGGCACCGAAATCTGAAGCGCCCCCTCCCCCACCCAAAAAAAAAAAAAAGTGCAAAAAGTTTTGACTGAAATATTTTTATTCAGCTGTTTTTCTTACTATATATAGCCGATATGACTATGCTCCATAATGCTTATGTATCTAAAACTCATTTTATTGGGAGGAAAGGCTGCAGGATCCTCAATGGGAGGAAAATATATAAATAAAAACAAAACTATTCTATAAAGATAGACCCACACACACATCTAGTTATTTAACCCCTTAGGGTCCTTTAAGGACCAGATAGACGCGTTCAACGTGCCGTCCCACGTGACTGATCACGTGGGGCGGCACATCGAAAGGAGGACTGAAAGAGATCGCTCCGGTCGTGGAGCGATCAATTTCAGTCCACGGTATTACTCACCGCGCTCCAGCAGGAGCGCGGTGAGTAAAAGTACGTGACATACCAGGACCGTCACTGGTCCTTAAGTGCCGGACCAGCATGACGGTCCGGGTACGTCACAGGACGCGAAGGGGTTAAGCTACTGTGACACAATCTACCTTCATATTGTGAAACTTGTAAATTTAAAGTGTGTACCAGTTAATATTGGTGTACTTTGATGCAGTCTGACAAAGCTATGGTTAAGTCAGTAGTTATTTCTCGTAAACTCAATGGTAAGTATGCTGTACGCAAATATATAGCCTGTAATTGTTTACTAAGGTTTAGTGGTTAATTAATGCAAGTCATACTTGGCCAGTATTTACTTTTTGCAGATCACTCTGCTTATTCGTACTCATCAGCTCCGTTCACGATAAAGGACTTGGTGAAGAGCAAGTCTGTTTTTCTAACTTATCTAAGTGGCTAAAGTAATGAAAATGCTGAAATACATACATACATTTTACTCTTGCTAGTGCAGTTATTCTAGCTTGCGTGTGAACTATGCCCACCCAACAAAATACATAAACTAGGAAGCAGGTTTAGGTTTAAGTGGTTTTCAAAAGGGTGTTTGGACTTAATGCATTGGCATATATGCAAACTGACCCCTTGGATGCAAGATGTAATTGGCGAGGTCTTAAAGGGACAATAAATGTTAAATATAATTTTTTTTTTAACATTATTGCTTTTATGCGACAAGGGGAGTTAGTGTGAAAGGTAGAAGTTCCACTGTTAACCCTTTGAATGCACCGTGTATACCTCTGGCACTCAATGGGTTAAAAGGCAAAGTTTAATTTAAAGGTCATTCAGATGAGCTTAGATGAAGCATAGGGATAATCTTCAAAAGCATAAATGTCGGACTCATGACAGTTGACATAAATTGTATTGCAAAGCTAATGTTTGCAAAACATGGGGATGTAGTTAATGGTGGGGGGGACCCTTTTTATATTATATTTGGCCTCCTTACTATGAGGCGTCGGTGCGGTGCAGCTACTGGCAGAGCGCAGAGGCTGAAGCTGAGCAGTTCGCTGCGGGCTCGCTCAACGCTTCCTGCAGGCTGCACGGAGCGTCTGGGAGGAAGCGGGGCAGTTCTGAACTTCTGGCAGTGGCAAGTCCGGACCGATCGTCCGTGACACTGACAGGCTGAGGCTGGATAACTTAAAAAAAAAAAAAAAAAAAAAAAACGACAGGTGCCCCTCTGTGCGGTGCGCCTGTAGGCAGATTATAAATCCGGCCCTGGTTACCAACACCTACTTTAACTTCTTGGATGCTAGAGATGTCGCAGAAGCATTGCTTCACAATGCATGGGAGACTTCTATAGCATTTCAAAGGGTTTAAAGTAGACCTATATCACATTAACCCTTTCAGTGCCATAGAGGTATCCAATGAAATGTATTGCGTACCCCTCTAACACTGAAAAAGAGTTAAGAGAAGCTTGGTTACATTTAGAGAAGTTTAGATACATTTAAAGAGAATAAACTTGCCTATGTTTTGCTAACCATTTGTTTGTAATGTCTTTGTTTTTGAAACTTTTACCTTTATTTGTTGGTGGCACAGTCTGGCACTTTCTACTAATTAGTTGATTGCTGGGACTACTGTACCCCCAAAATGAGGTATGAACATACCTGGGAATTCTCCGGGTCAGAGGCGTAACTAGAAGCCACTGGGCCCTGGTGCAGAAATTGCCATGGGCCCCCCCGACCACATTGCCCCCAATCTCCACCTCCATATTGACCCCCCCAGTGTCCATCTTCTACCTCCCTGGTGGTCCAGAGACGTGGCAGGAGAGGTCTATGCCTACTTCTGCACAGACCTCTATTAGAAGCTGGAGCTCCCGCGCGGTCCTCTCTTCAGTAATGCAGAGAGCTGGGAGATTAGGTCATCTCCCAGTGCTCTGCATTACTAGAGTGCCAAAGAGGGAGCTCAGCTGTTAGAGGTCTGTGCCGAAGAAGGCACAGACCTCAACTTGTTATGGGCGCCAGTCGGGGGGATCGTTCACAGGTGCGACCCCTATTGTTATGCCACTGCTCCAGAGACTCCAGTTTCCTACCATAACCCCTTAAGGACTGGCTGCGCGTGCTCACCGCCAGCACTTGAAGACCACGGAGCATCCCCCCACAGGGCTCCCCAAACAGAGTGCAGCCACGTGGGGAGCCCTGAAATCCATGCCAGTCCTGGCATGTCATGGGTCCTTATTGCACGTCCAACCCATAACTTCCCAGGATCGTCATGGGTACTTAAGGGGTTAATCACCAGGTCTCAGAGGACACAGGTTGATTCTCTGGTCCCAAGGTACCCCTGCTCACTCTGAGTCCTGTTCCTCCATCTCCTGCCCTTTTCCACCCTCTTCTCTGACTATTTGTGTACAAACTCCACCATTTTGCCTCACAATCTCACCCACCCTGATTAAGCCCCAGCAAAATAATAAGCAAATTGAGTCCTTTGGACACTCCCGCCCCCATCCTTCTCTGATATTCCGGGATGCTTAGGCTTCAATTTTCCGAGGTATGACTATTAATGACTCTAAGTAGAAACCAGTCAGAACACAGCACATGATAGAAACTTGCATGTACAGACAGCCTTCAGTAGGGGATTAGTTCATTATATCCTGCTCCCTGGCAGGGACTAAGGGGGCACTGATAGGTCTGTCTATGACAAATAACATCCTCAGCAAGGACTACCTGTTCGTACGTATTTCTGTCACGTTCTGTAGTTTGATTGGCTGACTTCATGTGTGGAAGCAAAAGAATGTTAAGCAGGGGGAAGAGTCTCACCCTGTGCATTAGACATTCATTGTCCACTGCAGCACCTCCATTGGAGAAAGATATATAATGGCAGGGTGAGAATTACAGTGGGTAGATGGTAGGGAGGGATCGACCTCTATCTCCTATGTTAGACTCACTCCTGAGAGGTACAGGAAGTTACACATTAAAGGGATAGTAATACTTCGTTTTAACTTTATTTTATTTTGTAGGCATTAAAAAAACATGAAGAATGATATAAGTCTTACCTCTCAAACCTTTATGGTTTAAGAGATATTCACAAGCAAAGTTTCCCCTCCCCGCCCCTTTTACCTAGTGTAAGCCATCTCTTCTCAGATGTGAATCTGGTTGTATGACAGGACAGATAACAGAAGGGGACAATTTTCTTTGTATGAAAACAATGAAAGCCCTTCCCCCCTTGACAAGTTTTTCAGCTTTTTCCCTTATCTTAATTGAAGATTGTCCCAGTCTACCTGGGCACCTCCCTTCTGATCTGGTTGAACAGGGGGGGGGGATACTTTGCTTGTGAATATCTCTTAAACCATAAAGGTTTGAGAGATAAGACTTATATCATTATTCATGTTTTTTTAATGCCTACAAAATAAAATAAAGTTAAAACGAAGTATTACTATCCCTTTAAACTCTTGCTTGTCATTCAATTAACAATGGCCAGTATCAGATTGGAAACATGGAGTGTCAGCCAATCATATGTGACTGCTCTCACCCATGAACTTGCTGTCCTTCTAATTGTTTGTAAGTCTATCACAAGACATGAGCTTCAACAGTTACATAATTAAATAACCAGTGTAATGTAAGCCTTAGGCCACAACTGGACAATCTTTGGACCTCTGAGCTTTTGGACACTCTGGGAGTTGTAGCCTTCAACAGCTAGAAGTCCAAAGATTCCCTACCCCTGCCTTATGTAAACACAGGGTCAAAGGAGTGTTTAATTATCAAACTGCAAGAAAAACAGTGTATTCAAAGCTCCACTTTGCACCGTTACACACATGCAATCATTGACAAATACCTTTGGGTATTTATCATTGATGGTCCAGGTTTTCTTGGCTAGCAGATTCTATTGAGGGAAATATGGTGGAATTAAAAGAATATACAACTCTCTGCATGCAGGCTCCCTATAGATATACACAGGATACGTTTACTTGTACATACTTGTCGGTTGATTAACATAATTTAGGCCAGCCAAAACCTGGGCTATTGTTCCCAGTTGTGAAAACAGTTGTGGGGCCACAGCGTACCAACGTAAACAACATCTTAGGACCATATTCAGTAAGCTAAATAGGTGCAGTTCTGGATCAAAAAAAACTGCTGCACTGGGGATGAAAACTAACATTGATTTAAATAGGGCCTTTAAACCCTTGAATACTGAGAGGTCAACCGCACATTGTCAAGCAATCAAGGGGTCAAAGCAGTGGAGTCTCTACAACATAAGCAAAATAATCAGCTGCTTGAGACCCTCACATGGTCAGAGGGCCCTGCAGCGCTTATACAGTACACTGCCGCATGGAAACCAAATCACATGGCACTGTCTTATTAGAAATACCAACATGGAAGTAAAGGGGGCCCATGTGAAATTTTTGCTTAGGGCTCCCAAAAACCTAAAGCCAGCCCTGGGTCAAAGAGGTCCTGTCACCTTTCCAAATCCTCCCCTCAGTGGAAGCTTCCATTTTGAAAGGATTTGCATGACTTATTCCTCTCCATTAATGTATGCCACCTCATTAATTTAATTTATTTCAGTCCCTCAGTGGAAACTGACTGGTTCTAGCAGCCTATGGAAGTGGAGAGGTGATTTTCTGGACTTGTTCTTAAAGGGATAGTAATACTTCATTTTAACTTTATTTTATTTTGTAGGCATTAAAAAAACATGAAGAATGATATAAGTCTTATCTCTGAAACCTTTATGGTTTAAGAGATATTCACAAACAAAGTATCCCCCCCCTGTTCAACCAAATCAGAAGGGAGATGCCCAGGTAGACTGCAGAGAGGGACAATCTTCAATTAAGATAATGGAAAAAGCTGAAAAACTTATCAAGGGGGGAAGGGCTTTCATTGTTTTCATACAAAGAAAATTGTCCCCTTCTGTTATCTGTACTGTCATACAACCTGATCCACATCTGAGAAGAGATTGCTTACACTAGGTAAAAGGGGCGGGGAGGGGAACTTTGCTTGTGAATATCTCATAAACCATAAAGGTTTGAGCGATAAGACTTATATCATTCTTCATGTTTTTTTAATGCCTACAAAATAAAATAAAGTTAAAATGAAGTGTTACTATCCCTTTAATTAATGGTGCAGCTTTATCAGACAGGTCAGAGAACAAAGCTGCTGAGATTAGATTCTTCAACTACTAAACCAACAATTCTCTAAAACGATTAAACAGACTGAAAAAAAAATGCACAGGGTAAAGGTGGATTGAATAGACACATTTAACAAGACTAGAATCTGTATAGGTAACAAGTCCACTTTAACCCCTTAAGGACCCTTGACGGTCCTGGCACGTCATGGGTCGGCGAGCCATAAGGACCCATGACGTGACAGACAGCCATGAAATTCAGGGCTCCCCTCGCGGCTGCACGCTGTTCGAGGAGCCCTGAAAAGGATGCTCAAAAAAAAAAAAAAAAAAAAAAAAAATGGTCCATGAGGTCCTTAAAGGGATAGTAATACTTCGTTTTATCTTTATTTTATTTTGTAGGCATTAAAAATACATGAAAGTCTTATCTCTCAAACCTTTATGGTTTAAGAGATATTCACAAGCAAAGTACCCCGCCCCCGTTCAGCCAGATCAGAAGGGAGGTGCCCAGGTAGACTGCAGAGAGGGACAATCTTCAATTAAGATAAGGGAAAAACGTGAAAAACTTGTCAAGGGGGGAAGGACTTTCATTGTTTTCATACAAAGAAGATTGTCCCCTGCTGTTATCTGTCTGGTCTTACAACCAGATTCACATCTGAGAAGAGATGGCTTACACTAGGAAAAAGGGGCGGGAGGGGAAACGTTGCTTGTGAATATCTCTTAAACCATAAAGGTTTGAGAGATAAGAGACTTATATCGTTCTTCATGTTTTTTTAATGCCTACAAAATAAAATAAAGATAAAACGAAGTATTACTATCCCTTTAAGTGCCGGCTGCATGCAAGATCAGCCGGTCCTTAAGGGATTAATGTCCCCATTGAAATCAAGGATATTAGAGGAATTTTTGTCTGTTTCTATGGTGCAGCTGGTCTGTTCCAAAAATACACTACTTAATATGGCCCTTAATTATTAAAAAAAAATATATAAAAATCTATTATATATGATTTTCTGCTCATGTATCAAAATATAAGAAATACAGTGTTGGTGAGGTTATGTGCATGATAAATAACTTATAGCATGTAGCTACACCACTGAAACTAGGACAAATATTTTTCATTTTGTTTAGTATAGTATTATGCAGGGTGAATGATCTCTAAACTGCAAAAAAATATCCCTTTTTATAGTAAATAGTGCAGGATAGAAACTGAACTGGAATTCCCACTCAGCCCCTATACTGCAGTGTAGGCAACTGTCTAGACAGCCAAAGTCAGAAGAGATCCTTGTTTATGCTGGCCACACCCACATTCTGAGTTATGGGTGTGACCAGAGCAATTCCAATGTCCCCTCAACAGATCTTCACTTCTGATTTTCAGTGGCTAGTTTATTTACTTGGTTGCATACCTTTTTACTGGCTTAAAAATCCATGTCTTGGGACATATGACATGTAAATCTGGCTCTGCTGTAGATAAAGGGCATTTTTATGTGGGTGTGCAGAAATGACGGATTTTTGTATTGTATCCTTACTGGATTACTAATAAATGAGTAAGTACAAACTGCTCCTGTGTTCGTTATAAATGAGTCAGTGAAAGCCCCTCCATTTTCACTGATAAACATGTGACAAGAGAACACATGGGAGAATGCCATCTTGTTTACCAACGTGTTCAGCCATTCACACTGTGATAAACAGACCTCCAAGATACTGGGCCATATGCACAAAGTGAAAGAGAAGCAATCCTGGAGCTAACTGTATGCTCATACCTGGGAACTCTCCGGTTTTGCCCCAGAGACTCTGGGTTTGACAATGAATTACCGGGTCTCCGGGGCAAAGCCAGATTCTCCGGATGTGGGGAAAGCCTGCCCACTTGTGCTCAATCCCACCCTGTTCCTGCCACTCCACGCCCTCTTCTAGCCTTCCCCTAGTGTATTCTATATGGGTTTTTTTTTAATGTTTATTAGTCCCGCCCCCTCGTGATTAAGCCCTGCCCCTTTTTAATGACACGAATTGTGTCATTTCTCTACCCTCATCGGCATTAGAGGGTTGTCCTCCGGGCAGCCCCAAGTAAAAAGTTCCCAGGTATGTGTATGCTCCATAGGTTACAAGTGAAAATCTCCATTGGACTTGAACCCTTTGAGTGCCAGAGAGGTATGCAATGCTTTGGATACCTCTCTGGCATTCAAAGGGTTAACCACTTGAGTGCCATTTTAACTCCTTAAGTACTAGAAAAGTCTCCAATGCTCTGCACCACAATGTGTGGAATAATAGTGGTATCTTCAAGGGGTTAAATGACTTTGCAGGAGTTGTAGTCTAACAGCCATTGGAGGGCATTCCATTGCCCACCCTTGCCTTAGAGACTCTGCTGTTACTGATTGATGTGCTAAAAATAACTGCATCAATTCTGGATTAAAACAACTGCACAACAATGTGCAAATTAACCCCCCCCCCCTCATTGTTTTAAATGGGGCTTTTAATCTCTTGAATCCTAGAGAGGTCTCCAACATGTTGCAAAGCAATAGTCTACTGAAGAATTACTCCAGATCTTCATAGTACATCACCCTCACTAGCTCACATTGTGGATTAGATCCTTGTTTATGCTGGCCACACCCACATTCTGAGTTATGGGTGTGGCCAGAGCACTTCCAATGTCCCCTCAACAGACCTTCACTTCTGATTTTTGGTGGCTAATTTACTTGGTTGCATACCTTTTTACTGGCTTAAAGAACACGTCTAGGGACATATGCCATGTAAATCTGGCTCTGCTGTAGATAAAGGGCATTTTTATGTGGGTGTGCAGAAATGACGGATTTTTGTATTGTATCCTTACTGGGTTACTAATATGAGTAAGTACAAACTGCTCCTGTGTTCGTTATAAATGAGTCAGTGAAAGCCCCTCCATTTTCACTGATAAACATGTGACAAGAGAACACATGGGAGAATGCCATCTTTCAGCCATCCACACTGTGATAAATAGACCTCCAAGATACTGGGCCATATGCACAAAGAGAAAGACAAGCAATCCTGGAGCTAACTGTATGCACCATAGGGTACGAGTGAAAATCTCCACTGGGCTTTAACCCTTTGAGTATACAATGCGTTGAATACCTCTCTGCCACTCTAAGGATTAACCACTTGAGTGTAATTTTAACTCCTAGAGTACTAGAAAAGTCTTCAGTGCACTGCACCACAATGTGCTGAATAACAGCGGTATCTCCAAGGGGTTAAAAGACTTTGCGGGAGTTGTAGTTTAGCAGCCAGTGGAGGGCGTTCCATTGCCCACCCTTGCCTTAGAGACTCTGCTGTTACTGAGAGTGATTTGCATACCTGGGAACTCTCCGGTTTGGCCCCGGAACTACCACATTTCCGGGGCAGAATCTGATTCTCAAGATGTGGGGAAACTCTGCCCACTTGTGCTCAATCCCACCCTGTTCCTCCCACTCCGTGCCCTCTTCCTCCTTCCCCAGTGTATTCTAGCTATTTTTTGTGTTTTGAAGTCCAGCCCCCTCTCACAATTAAGCCCGCCCCTTTTATGACACGAATCACCTCATTTCTCTCCCCTCATTGGCACCAGAGGGCTCTCCTCCAGGCAGCCCCAACCAAGAAGTTCCCAGGTACAGTGATGTGCTAAAAAGAACTGCATCAAATCTGGAACAAATCTACTGCACAATAATATACAAATAAATTCCCCTCCATTGTTTTAAATCCTTGATCCTAGATAGGTCTCCAACACATTGCAAAGCAATAGTTTGCTGAAGAATTGTTCAGGATTTTCATAGTACATCACCCTCAATAGCTCACATTGTTGATCTGATCAGCAACGCTGATGTATGCCTTAGTCACCAAAGGGCTGGATATCCCAATAGGCACAGCAGGCAACTGCCTTGAGCTCCAAATGTTAAATTGATAGTAATGTCTCACAAAAACTGCAGCTCCAATTAATCGTCATAGTATTTGAGCCATAGAGAGTGTTATTTCAATAATGTGAGAATTGTTGTTCAAGAGTAACTGAATGATAAAATTCCCCACTCCCACCCCTTTTACCTAGTGTAAGCCCCCTCTACTCAGATGTGGGATCTGGTCCATAGACCAGGCAGCTCACAGCAAGGAACAGACTTCTTACTGTGAGAACAATGAAATCCCTGCCCCCCTTGACAGGTTTTTCAGCTTTTTCCCTGGTCTTATTTGAAGATTGTCCCTCTCTGCAATCTACCTGGACACACCCTGCTGCTCTGAGCTGAGCAGTGTTATATCAGTAAAAGGGGCGGGAGGGGGATACTTTATCATTCAATTACTCTTGAACTACAACTCTGACAGAATTGAAATAACACTCTCCAAGGCCTAAATACTATGATGATTAATTAGAGCTATTTTTATTATGAAACATTACTATCCCATTAAGGAGTGCCTCAACTGTGCTGGCCACACCCACATAGTGAATGTATCCAGTACAATCTCACTGTCTCTGCACCAGATTATATACCCCTTTAACAACCGCCTGATCTGGCGCAAAGGCAGCTGCTGAGGACCACGTACCGTCTTTTGTTTTGCAAGATGAATTCTGGGATAGCAGAGCGGAATGCATCCACCCTGCTGTCCCAGAATTCCTTGATGTGCCAGGGGGATAAATATATTTTTTTATCCCTGAAAACAGTTAATGTGACTGGGGCTGGGGTCATGTGAGGACAAGGGTGTGTGACCATTGGTGGGTCTAAGAGCACCTAAATTGCCTAGCCTAGGGGCATCTAAGATGTAAGTCAAGCCCCGAATAACCATAGTTGCACTAACCAGATTAAGTACTAAAAATGGGGGGAGCAGATGTGGGCAGTTCAAGAGCCTATTTAATCAGAGGGGTATGCAATTGATAGCGAAGAGTGGGAGGAGTTTGAGTCCTGTAGTCCTGCAAGCAGTTGTCATGTCCGGCTCATGGACAGGACATCCATTACTGATTTTAAAATGTTATTTCTTCTACAAAGGCACAACTGCAAAATTCATAGGAGCTATCCTTTAAAGGGATAGTAATACTTAAAAATTACTATCCTCCATCTTGTAGCCCTTCAAAAACCGAGTAAAATGAGCCCAGCGGCATCTCTCAAACCTTTATGGTTTGAGAGATATCGGCTTTTAAAGTGCCCTCTCCCCTGACGTCAGCATTCTAGATGACAGCAAGGGAATCCGGTCCCGGGCCTTGCAGAGGCTCTGCAGCAATGTCGAGATCACAGTAATAAAAAAGAAACCCTTAACTTAAAAAAGTCTTCTATGTGTGCTTGCAAACCAAGCACACGTAGAAGACTTTTTAGTGAAGGATTTATTTTTTATTAACGCGATCTCTGCTCTGCTGCAAAGCCGCTGGCTGATCCCAGGAGAAGATTCCCCTGCTGTCAGCTAGAATGCTGACATCAGGGGAATGGCAAATGGAGGGAACTTTGAAAGTGGATATCTCTCAAACCATAAGGGTTTGAGAGATGCCACTGGGCTCATTTTAATCAGTTTTTGAAGGGCTACAAGATGGGGGATAGTAATATTTAAGTATTATTACCCCTTTAAAAGCTATTGTAAATCAACGGGAAGTTTTACTTGTCACATATGGAGAAATTTGTTATGCCCAGAATTACTCCTTTATTCTTTTGTGCATATAGCCCAGAAAAAAAAACCACTAGCAAACACATCTCCATGTTTCCTCTGGAGTTGTCCCTTCTCTGTATTCAATCCAAAAATATTCTAAGGCTAGCTTAAGTGCTGTGTGTGTGTCTCTCACATATTCCCCATTTGTCAGCATTGTATATTATAATGACAGGGCTATGTTTGTTAGTGTCACATGTCTAAGTCATAATGCATGTTCTTTCTCTCTACAGCTGAAAGCCATTGAGTTTATGTATTCAGAACATTAATTATACACGATGCACGCTCATCTGATTAAAACTCCCAGATCTCTCTGCTGCTGGAAGAGTAGAAAATCCTGACTCATCCAGTACCTAGAGAGACCTCAGATCAGTTCATTCCGTATCTCACACAGGATAGGCCAAGAGCAAGAGAAGGGAATTATGCCTACTCCCTGCCTGCTTACAAACTGAAGGTTGTATTCAATGTGCTGTAGAGGTGCAATTCTGGAGAAAACCAACTGTATCATAGGGGAGACATGAAAATTGATTTAAAGTGAACCTGTCACCTTCTACATCCCCCCATGTGTCTATATTTTGCAAATTAAAGTGGATCTGTCAATTTCCTACTCCTACCTCCCATATGTTTATATCCCCCAAGTAAGTGAAAATGCCACCTGTAACTATAAGAATGTATACCCCAAAGTTTAAAAAACAACTTAATAGATGTACGTTTTTTAAGAGGGAGAGCACGATCATCTTGATGATAAAAAATGACTGTCTGCGCTCTCCCGCTGAGCAGCTGTCAGTCCACTTCTGTAAGCCTACCCCTTCAGTCTGAGGCAGGCTTTGCAAGTGTACCATGCTCTAGTATTTAACCCTCTGACAGATAGCCTGCACCAAATGTGCAGTCCCAAGGAGTGCTGGGAAGAGGGTGGGAGAGTTTTTCCCTTTACATGGGATGGCCTGCAGATCGCTGCAGTACAGCTTCTACCACAGCTATGACATCCATAACATCAGCAGGTACTTTTAAAATCATTATGCGGCATATTGAATCTTCAGGACAGCTCTTCATGACTTCCCAGTGCTACTTATTTCTCAACCCACCTCTCTCCCAGCTGCCCCAGGAAGTGCGGTCACGCTTCCCTTCGGTGTGATGTGAATGGATTCTATCATTACAGCAAGCTCCGGTTAGTATTATACTGAGGTCTGCCCCGGAGACGCGGTAATTAGAAGCCAAAACCGGAGTCTCCAGGGCAAATCTGGAGAGTTCCCAGCTATGTTTATTGATGTGAAATGTCAGGAAGTCCTTGGTATGTTCACAGGAATAACATTTTGTATGTTTCAAGTTCCCTATGTATATTTAGGGTCAGATGCAAAAAAGAGGATTTTAATCTTACCTGTTAAATCCTTTTCTCTTCGTCCATACAGGTTACTGGTAACTTCGGGAGGCGATCTGCCCCTTTAAGTAGGCAGGAACATTTCTCCAAATGTATGCAGGGGGTGGAGCCTTCCCTCTCCCTTCAGCTGCATCCCAGTCAGCTAACTCCAGAATGATTTGAGACACTAAAAACTGACCAGAAAAGGAGAGAAGACTCCTCCTGTGAGCATGCCCGAAGGACTCCCACAGATTGTCACAGGAGAGCCAAGCATGGTCTCTTGACAGGGTGGGAGACCAGTAACCTGTATGGACTAAGAGAAAAGGATTTAACAGGCAAGACTAAAATCCTCTTTTCTCTGTCGTCCAATACAGGTTACTGGTAACTCCGGGATGTCCAACCATTGAGTTTCCCAGAGGCGGGAAGAAGGCAAGGACCAGGCGCAAGGCCCCCAAAGTCACCAAGACCACTATGAACCTACCGGTCAGAGATCCCAACAAAACAGAAGTGTCAACGGACACCAACTAGGGGTAAAAACAGACCCCAGTAACTGTTACACAGCACACTGAACTAGAGCCAACAAGGCTCAACAGTAAGGAAGCACTAAGAACCTCAGAAGAAGAAGATCCTAGACAGGCAAAACTGCATCCAGGACCTTCCTCCTGAAGCTGGCATCAGCCGAGGCCAGCACATCCACACGGTAGTGCTTCGAAAAGGTGTGCACAGAGGTCCAAGTGGCCGCCCTGCACAACTGATCAGCAGATGCTTGATTCTTATAGGCCCAAGAGGACCCAATAGATCTAGTGGAATGAGCTGTGACCCGAAACGGAACATGCTTATTCCGTAATTCGTAAGCCTTACGAATAGTGGACTTAATCCATGACGCAATAGTCACTTTGGATGCCGGTCTCCCTGCCCTAGGACCCTCAGGAATGACGAACAGAGCGTCAGACTTCCGAATAGATTCAGTGTGATGGACATAGAACTTGAGACAACGCACTACATCCAACAAGTGAAGGTCCCTTTCCTTGTCAGAGGAGGGGTTAGGGCAGAAAGAGGGCACCACAATCTCCTGATTGATGTGAAACTCGGAAACTACTTTAGGTAAGAACTCCTTAGAAGTGCGAAGCACAGCCTTATCCTTATGAAACTCCAAATAAGGTGGTTTACAAGAAAAAGCCTGTAACTCCGCCACTCAGAGAACTGACACAATCGCCAGAAGGAAAGTCATCTTCCACGTCAAAAGGCGTAGAGGAGCAGTAGCCAAGGACTCAAAGGGAGGACACTGGAGAACTCCCAAAACCAAATTAAGGTCCCACTGAGGAGCCGGACTCCGAAAGGCAGGACACACATGAGCAACACCTTGGAAGAAAACCTTGACACCAGGAAGAACAGCTATGCGCTCCTGGAAGAAGACAGAAAGCGCCGGAGTCTGAACCTTAAGAGAACTCAGACTGAGCCCCTTATCCACCCCGTCTTGCAAAAAGGCTAGGATAGTGGGAAGATGAAAGTCGTGAGACAGGTCCCTGTCACAACACCAAGACACAAATGTCAACCAGACACGGTGATAGATCTCGGAAGAAAAAGGCTTACGAGCACTCAGCATAGTAGACACCACAGCAGAAGAAAACCCTTTCTTCTTCAAAATCGAGGATTCAACCTCCAGGCCGTCAAATTGAGAAGATGAACATCCTCCTTCCACAGATAACCTTGCAGCAGAAGATCCGGACGAGAGGGAAGAGGAAAGGGCTCCACTACAGACAGGGCCAGAAGGTCCGGATACCAGGACTGACTAGGCCAATTCGGAGTGATCAGGATGAATGGACAACGTTCCGCTTTCAACTTCTGAATCACTCTTATCAATATTGGAAGGGAAGGAAAGATGTAAGCCAGGGAGAACGACCAGGGAATGGACATGGCATTGACAGCCAAGGCTAGCGAGTCTCTCCACCAGCAGCAGAACATTGGAACCTTCCTGTTGTGACTGGTTGCCATCAGATCCACTAGGGGTACTCCCCACTTATGAGTTAGGAGCTGAAACACCTCCGGATGGAGTTCCCACTCTCCGCTGTCGACTGTATGACGACTGAGGAAGTCTGCCATGACGTTGTCTATGCCTGGAATGTGCACCGCGGAAATGAATGGAACGTGAACCTCCACCCAGGACAGAATGGCCTTGACCTCTAACCAAGCGGCGAGACTTCTTGTCCCGCCCTGCCTGTTGATGTAAGCCACGGCGGTGGAGTTGTCGGATTCCACTTTGACCGGACAGCCCTCCAGCTGAGATTCCCAATGGAGCAGAGCATGAAAAATCGCTCGAAGTTCCAGAATGTTGATGGGAAGAAGAGACTCCTCCAAGGACCACTTCCCCTGAGCGATGATGCGACCCAAGACAGCACCCCAACCCGAGAGGCTGGCGTCCATCGTGACCTTGGTCCAATAGGGGATCCGGAAGGATCTCCCCTTCAGGAGATGGGAAAGGTCCAACCACCACTCTAAGCTCAACTCGACATGAGGAGGAAGAGATATTGACAGCTTCAGATGATCCGATCGGTCCCTGCACGTCTGGATCACAAACCTTTGAAGTTCCCTGGTGTGTGCCATGGCAAACGGCACCGCCTCTGTCGTAGAGATGAACTTACCCACCAGAGAGGACAACTTAGGCACTGGAATCCGATCATGAGACAAGATCTTGGAGACCTGTTGAGCAATCTGATGAGCTACCTCCTCCAGTAGAAACACCATGCACCTCTGAGTGTCGAACAGAAGACCCAGGAAAATGAGACGCTGGGACGGAACCAAGTCCGACTTATCCAAGTTCACAATCCACCTGTGATGAGTGAGGACTTGAATGCAGGTCTGGACCTGCTGATGGAAAAGGTCCGCAGACGCAGCCTTCAAAAGCAGATCATCCATGTACGGAGTCACTCTGATCCCATCCAGATGGAGGACGGAGATTAACTCTCCCAGAACCTTCTGGAAAACCTGGGGAGCCGTCAACAGACCAAATGGAAGAGCTGAAAACTAAAAACAGGCAAACCTCAGATACTGCCTGCTCTCTAGATGAACTGGGATGTGAAGATACGCATCCTGAAGATCCAGGGAGGCAAGAAACTCCCCCGGAGACATGGCAGTGATGACAGTGCGCAGAGACTCCTGTCGATAGTGAGTCTTCACCACAAAAGAGTTGAGATCCTTGAGGTCCAAAACAGGACGACCTCCGCCGTCCTTCTTGGTCACCACAAAAAGGTTGTAATAAAATCCGTAACCTATGTCCAAAGGAGGCACCGGCTCCACATAATTCCTTTTTTTTTTTTCTTTTTTTTTTTTAAATCTACAAAACCAAAAAAAAAAAATGTATTAGACATTAGTGTCCCTTTAACATTATCAGTCAATCCTGGATGGCATGTCCATGGAGACACATATGCCAGCTGTTAGCAGGACCAAGGGGCACAAACTGCGCTCACTGCACACAGTAAATATCATTTAACCCTTTCGGTGCCAGGGGCTTGTGTAATTTTCTGTACACTGCTGGCCAGACAGTTTTTCAACATTTATGCAATCCATCTGTTTAGGTATGATTTAATTGGTAAGTTTGTAGTTATATAGGAAAAACTATATACAGTTTTTTTTCAGAACAAAAATTCAGCTTTTTCCTGGCACCTCAGAAAAACTAAACTTTTCTTCATAATACAAGTTATGATGTCATAAAAACCAAAAAATTAAAACCTGATTTTACCATTATCATAAACTATATCAAAACATATGTTGTTAGAGAAAATGTCAGTTATTTTTAAAAAGCCTTGAACCCCCTGAGTACAACAATACTAAATATGCATTATTTTTAACTACATGTATTGCATGCACAGACCCCTAATTATCAGGAGAGCAAAATTGTATTTTCACCTTTATGAACTAAAATGCACATTCAAATCTGTTACATGGTAAAAGTACCCTAAAACAGCTCAAAACTATATAAAATATATATTTCCTGAAAGGACATATCCCACTGCATTAAATGAGGGTCCTTTGCCTGTCTACCCTTAGCCCGGTTTGCACAAATAAAAAAAAAATAGGCCTTTTTTTTTACATTTCTTCAAATGTACTGAAATCTTTGAAAACTATGGAATTTCCTTCTGTAACCATTAGCTAGGGTTCTTATAAGAAAAACAGCACCCCACTGGTATGATTTTCTGCACACAGTAAGGTAAATGGGAGGTTATTTTTAGGAGTTGTTACTTTGCTTTAGTTTTTATATAGAGTTTAAACATAGCTTTGACCCCTCGAATGCACTAACATTCAAGGGATTAAAAACCTCATTTAACCCGTTGAGTGCCAGAGGAGTATGTGCATTGAGTATTTCTCTGGCGCTCAAAGGGATAAAAGGGAAGTACCTCCTAAGAAGAAATTGCGATACATACAACAGCATGTCATACAGAGAAAATCGGGGTTGCTATTTTTGTCTTCAAATCTCTTTCACATATAGATATTAAAAATGTGTAACAAACATCTTATGTTACTATGGCAACCATGAAAGGCTTTGTTCTCAATTACTTCCATTTGGATGCGGTCAGTTGCTGAAATCCTACCCAATCCTCCTGGCTCATGCAGTTCCTACACATTTTCTCCAGTGGCATGGCTTTTTGATCATCAGTGGGTGTCCAGAACATTGCAAAGTAATGCACTTGGACCTCTCTGGCTCTCAAAGGGTTATAAACATGATGAAAAGTACATGTTTCAACATGTAGGACATGCTGCCCCTTTAAATAAATGTTTTTTGTCACCTGTCGTGCAGCTGGACTGATCCAGAATTTATCCCAAATTCTTAGCATATCAGGCTCTCAGTTATATTGAGGGGGAAAGTTCTCAAATGTATCTATTCATACCTGGAAACTTTCAAAATCTGCTGATCTTGAGTCCTTTGCAGTTTTAACCCTCATCTCTAAGATCCAGAGATGTGCTTTTCGCAATGAGTTGTACACAACTCTGGTCCTTGAGGAGTTAAAGATCCCATGGATGTAGTTCTAGGTGTTATGTCTCTGCTTACTTTTAACCCAGAGGTATTTCCATCAGCCAGTCCTCAATGAATCATTAACATGATGCATCGTAGTGTTATCACTTCTTGCACACCCAGGAATGCAGAACTTCTCCCTCTGTCTTTCTGGCACAAAGTTAGATACTAAAGAAGCTGTTAATTGGTACAGATAATTTATTACATAGCACAGGACTCTCATCATGAGAATCAAAACAGAGACTCGGTTTCAAATCCTGAGAGTTCTCAGGTATGTGTATAATAATGTGTGCACAAGCACTAACCAAACGTGTGACAACATGATCACTGTGTATAAATAATTATATATAAAGACACATTATTAGTTTGGCTGTAGGAGTAGTGCCACACCCTGTGGACACCACGCTCTTTACCCTCTTCGTAGATTTTCGGCTAGTTGCCAAATGTTTGTGAACTTCAGAAGCAGTCTATCAATTGATGCCAATAACAAGGTCTTTCACAACTCCTACAAAGTGGGTTACTCATCTGCTAAGAATGCAAAGGACAGGCTAAACAATACTTTACATTGGGGCTGAGAGAGCTGCTGTGCACATACACACACTGAGACACATATATCAATTTTGGGGCAAAATGCACTAAGGGTCTTATGCAGAAAGAAAATGGAGCAAGTTTAGAACAAAGCAACTGCACTAAGGGGTAATATGGCCATTAATATAAATGGGGCTTTTAACACCTTGATTGGTAGCGAGGTCTACAACATATTGCACCATTTTTTATTGGTGGCACAGAGTGACACTTTAAGATAGTTTCTGTGGTAGGGAAATACAAAAACACACCATGAATGACTAGCCAGAGCCCACACACACTAGGGTCGTTTCTAACACCACAGCAAGAAAGAGGTACATTTGCCTCAAACAGAGCTAATTAGCCTACTGTGATGGGAATTGGCATTAAACCCCATGAAAATATAATTGTTAATTTCTCAAAAACTATGTATATTACAGAAAAATGGCTACAAAAACGAATATAGGTATTCCTCTTTTCATCGATATACCAGGTAGAAAATGGGCACTCCTGAATTTAGATTTAAATAGTTAATGTATTAATAGTGTATTAAAATAATCACAGTTCCAACATTTCAGAAACGCCATGCCACTTTACTCAGGGAGACAAAAAGCATGTATAAAGACTCCCATCTTATATACACTGGCTGATGACATCATAAGGCAGGCCCTCTGAACAAGTCAGGGGGTGTCCATGACCAAGGCGACCACCATGGATACAGATACACACCACATTCGCTAGATCACTGATGTTCCCTGTTACAACCAAAAGTAAACAGTAATCAGTTAAGAAAAACTAGAAAGCCACAACTTGAGCTTAAAGTGGATCTGTTGCCTACATATATCTATGTCATTAAATGTATCTATTTAAACATCCTATTTTGTTCTGCAATCCGGCTAACAGTTTTACAGGAATTTTATTTAGTAGCTGGGAAATTTAAACTCAACAGAGCTTTGTTCTTGGCCAGATAAATCTATGTTGTTAATTACTCACCCTTGCCCACAGAACACATGCTTTGGATATCTCTGTTGCATTCAGGGGGTAAAAAAAACACCTTTTAACCCCCAGATGCAGCACAGGTAAGCTAGTAGTATTGGATGACCTGGTGCTGGGGGAGGATACTGGATATCATGGGGGGTACTGGGAAAGAAAAAAAAAAAAAAAAAGCCATTTCTGGTTTTGGTTTTCGGCCAAGTGCATCCTGAAATTTTGGTTTCGGCTCTGAATTTTCATTTCGGTGCACCCCTAGTTTGCATAGCAATTCTTTTCACACCCCTCTTGTTCTGAAAGGGTTAAAATGTTACTGCATTTTTTTCCCGAAGGCACTGCTACTTTAACTCTCCGACTGCCAGAGCGGAAAGCAAAGTTGCTCAGTCTGGGGTTCATAAGGTTAAATTTACACATATTAAAAAATACACACTCTTATATGGAGAAGAATGTTGTTGTAGCATACTAACATTCACATATACAATAACATAGCATAACATTTCATGCACCTTGATTGAACTTTAGATCTGTATTAGTGTTTTT
This sequence comes from Rhinophrynus dorsalis, assembly GCA_037306005.1. NCBI lineage: Eukaryota > Metazoa > Chordata > Amphibia > Anura > Rhinophrynidae > Rhinophrynus > Rhinophrynus dorsalis. The sequence continues at coordinate 113,079,911 of CM074722.1, forward strand.
AGCAAGTTTAGGAAATTGATGATCCTTTGTCACTCCTCACCTTTTCACTGCAATGGTACTTATTTTTTAAACCCTCTAAATACCAGCGACACGTCCAGTACATTACAAAGCAATGATTTAGTGACGTCTCTTACATTCAAGGGGTAAAATTGTGACCCATAGTCTGTAAATTACAATTTCTGTGGTGTGTATGCAGGAAAAAGTAATAGAATGTAAGCCCTTGGATGATTGAAACATCTGCTTCTAACCTTCCATGGGTTAAAGAACATATTTGGATTGGTGTGACACTAAACAGGATGTCATGATACGCGTATAGGGAAATGGTTCCCAACCGTCTCCTCAGTGGCTGTTAACAGGCCATGTCTTTCCCTGCTTATGCACAGGAGAGTTCATTAAAGGGATAGTAATAATTCGTTTTATCTTATTTTGTAGGCATTTAAAAAACATGAAGAACGATGTAAGTCTTATCTCTCAAACCTTTATGGTTTGAGATATTCACAAGCAAAGTTTCCCCTCCCTCCCCTTTTGCCTAGTGTAAGCCATCTCTTCTCAGATGTGGAATCTAGTCCATAGACCAGACAGATAACAGAAAGGGACAATCTTCTTCCTATGAGAACAATGAGAGCCCTGCCCCCCTTGACAAGTTTTTCAGGTTCTTCCCTTATCTTAATTGAAGATTGTCCCTCTCTGCAATCTATCTGGGCATCTCCCTTCTGCTCTGGCTGAGCAATGTTACATCAGTAAAAGGGGCGGGAGGTGGATACTTTGTCATTGAACTACTCTTGAACTACAGCTCTGACAGAAATGAAATAACACTCTCCAAAGTCCAAATACTATCATGATTAATTAGAGCTGCTTTTATTATGAAACATTACTATCCCTTTAAATGACTTGACCTCTGATTAACTTACCTGTGCACAAGCAGTGAAATACTAACGATAAAGGGCTTGATACTATTAGTCCCGCTATTTTTAAAACAAACTGTTATGGTTTTGACAGAACATTTTACAATTCTATAAACTGTGCTGACAACACCAAAAACCGCTCAAAAATGTTCAACAGGGGAGCAGACTTCACCCATTGTACATTAACTAAAAATAGTCGCCTGTACTATCCTATTCCATGTGGTGGCTTCTCCATATGTTTAGGATGCACTTTTCGTGGCGCAGATCCTGTGCAATGAGAAAGCAGGCAGTCAAATCCACCGGTTTGTGTTGGAAAACTGGTTTCGAAAACATACTTGTGGTTTAAACAAACAAAAAGATTTAACCCTATGAGTGCCAGTGGGGTATGCAACACATTATACAGCATTGCATACCACACTGGCACTCATAGGGTTAATCCACAAACAGTTTCACACATGTCCTGACAATTAAAAACTTGCCAGTAATCCTGATGTCCAGAGGGGTTGCGGCCGGCTTCTTGTTTTCTTCAGTCGTCTCTTTTTCCTTCCCTGTAAATAAAAAGAAATCCACAAGTGTTTTGTTAAAGAAAAATATTCCCCCAAATAGGGTTACTATTTGTGGCATCTTGTTAATATTAAAGAAATATGCAGCATCCTGTTAATTTGAAATAAATATGTGGCATCGTGATATTGTTACATATAAAACGTCCTGCTTGTGTGTCAATATTTTGTAAAGCTTCAACTTCTTTACCCCGTCATCCCCCATGCTAGAAGCTGGTTGTGCATAAGCAGTTCCCAGCCAATAGAAGACTGACAATCTATTTTGAACCGATACACGCATATAAAAGCCAGTCTCGGTTCAAAATTCCAGCAGTCTGATTTCAGAAGGGAAATCTATACCTGTCTACATGCCTTTCTGCCGCCAGCGGAGATGACGGTGGCAGAGGCAAGGGAGTAAAGAAGTTGAAGCTTTACAAAATATTGACACACAAGCAGGAAATTTTATATTTAATAGTATCAAGATGCCACATATTTATTTCAAGCGGAACTTTCAGATAATAGCCAGTCACCATGCATTCATTAAATGCATGGCGACTAGCTTGAAAATATATGTCTTCCCAAAAAAAAAACTTATTGCGTGTAAAAGAATCCGTCCCGTTTCGGGACTGACGGTCTGTGAGCCTGCGCCGTCAGTCCCTTCTGGTGACCTTTTGGTGCAAAGCAGTCTACTCTATGGAGACTGGGACTGATGCCGCATGCGCACAGACAAGATGTCTGCACTCTAGCCTCAATTCCAGTCTCCAAAAGGGACGGATTCCTTTATAAACAAGTATTTGTTTTTGGTAAGACATACATTTTCAAGCTAGTCACCATGCATTTAATGAATGCATGGCGACTTACTATTACCTGAAAGTTCGGCTTTCAAATTAACAACATGCTGCATATTTCTTTAATATTAACAAGATGCCACAAACAGTAACCCTTTGAGTGCCGGAGGGCTCAGACTGTTAACAGTCCCATCTTTGGGGGAATATATATTTTTTTTTATTTAACAAAACACTAATGGATTTCTTTTTATTTACAGAGAAGGAGGAAGAGAAACGAAGCCAGAACGAATCCATAACGAATATTTTGCCAAAACGTGAGTTTTGGACAACAACGCTCTTTTTGCCATGTACCTCTCTAGCAATAGAATAGCTGGGATACATGGTTGATTTTTTTAGCACTACTGGTTTTGCTATTACCACCTGTTTTACCAGTTGTAATGGTATCAAGCCCAAGGAATGTTAGGTGTCATGGAGGACAGGGTAGGGAACTACACAGGAAGGGAGACGTAAAATAGTGTAGCCATCCTGCTTATGAACACCATGTACAATAGCTTAAAGGGCAATTATCATGTACTACAAAGTGTATAACTATGGGAGCCTTTGCATTGGAAAGCGTTGCATGCCTCTCTGGCACTGAAAGGGTAAAAAAAAAAAAACAACAACCTGTGGCTGCACTTAACCCCTCGGCTGGAGAACAACCAAGAACAGGTGACTCTTATTCACAAATTTCTCAGGTTGTGTGTGCAGCCTCCACAGACCCCACTGAGCTGGGCTTTCAAGTAGGACACAGAGGGCCTATGGCCACTGTACAGCACAGGTCAAGGAAAGTTAACTTAGTGATACTAAACTTGTTTTTAGGCTTGCATTTCCCGTTCTTCTTGCTGGACCAACAAGACAGCCCATGGGTTTCTTTTCAGAGCCCCCATTCTGCTCTCCTGCTGGTCTTCTAGAGTAGTGGTGTAGTCGAGGCCCCCACAGGCCACTCAGTGCAGGGGACCCTGCCGGAATTGGGTTGAGGGGCCCAGAAAGTGTGGGCTCCTATTGATTATTGGAGCTCCCACAAAGGCCACATTAGTACGGTGTGGCATGGTTCCTTCACGTGCTCCCTGCTTGCCATGTACTTCCAAGTTGCAACCAGGAAGTACCCAGTAAGGAGTGAGCGTGAAGACCCACTCCACTATGATGTCTGAAACAGTCACTCCTCCACTACCTACAGAAAACATAAGGTAAGGGGGGGGGCATCAGACAGTGTTTAAGGGGAATATATGGCTTCCAGTGTGCAGGGGAACAAGACGTGGGGGGGCTCTCACAGCGATTGGAGAATCAGTGGCTATTAGAGGGCTGGGAGGGAGGTCGCACAGTGTATGTGGGGAATATGTGGCTACAAGTGGGCATGGGAAGAAGGCTGATGGGGAAGTAGGTTGGACAGTATCTGTGCAATCTGTGGAGACCCAGTGGGCACGCGAACAAGGCTGGGTGGTGTCACACAGGGTTTGCAGAATTTTGGCTACAAGTGTGCAGTAAAACAAGGCTAGATGGGTTAGACAGTGTACTTGGGTAATTTGTGGCTACCAGTGGGCAACAAAAAAAGGCTAGGTGGGTCAGACAGTATTTAGGGTTATTTGCAGCTACCAATGGACAGAAAAACAAGGCTGGTGAATTGGAGAATGCATTTGTAGAATCTGTGGCTACCAGTGGGCAGGGTAAAAAGCTGGTTAAGATTAGACCAATCTGTGGCTACAAGTAGGCAGAGTAACAAGGCTGGGGAGTTCAGAAGTTCTATATGAGGATATTACTCCAAAAAAGTATACAAGTTATGAAAAGGACTTGGATAGTTTGATTTATTTATTTAAGAACAATATTAAATGTGTAATGAAATTATTACTATCCCTTGAAACCTTGCTAAAATTACAAATTGCTATTCTTTTAAAGAGCATGTAGCAAGTTTCATATTGTGTAACATTCTCTGTAATCTGTCAATGGCAAAGAGGGGAGTGCATTCTGTGGCCGATCACAATCCTTTACATATTTGAAAAAAGTTTGGAACAGGAGACTCTTAAGCAACGGATCATAGCATCACAGTGAAGAAAATCTAAATGATAAATTTTAAAATAAACCTTCCCAATGTCCATTGCATTGAAAAATAAAAAAGCCAAAATTCCCATTGATTTAAAAATGCAGCTTTTAACTCATTAAATGTTAACAATGTCTTCAGTGCATTTCTTCTCAATTTGCTGGAGAACTCTCGAGCATTCAAGAGGTTAACCCTTTGAATGCCAGAGGGGTATAAAAAGCAATGTGTTGCTTACCCCTCAGGCATGCAAAGGGTTAAAAGCCTCAATGGGATTTTTTATTTGCCTCACTGTGAAGTTGGTTTCCACCAGAATTGCTCCAGTTCTTATTAAATGAACCTCATAGACTTCCATTGACTAAAGGGCGAATTGAAACATAACCGAAAATTCACATATTTTTGGAAGCATTTGCAGGCGTCCATTGCTATTGATAACTTTTCCCTGTTCATAACTTTATAACTGGCTTTAGATACAATCTAACATTAGACTGCATAAGGAAACTGCTACATGAAACCAGTAAGAATTTATGACCTGCAATGGAATCAAACAAATTGTCTTTCTACACAAGTAATTACAGGGGTTTAACCCTTTGTGTACCAAATGTGTGTGCAGTGGAATTCAAAGCAATGCAATGCTCACCCCTCTAGTAATCAAAGGGTTAAAACACCAATAGGGTTATACCTTGAAAGGGTCTATCTATTTTCAGGGAAGCATATGCCAGTCTAGAGTATACCAGGAAGGAATCTAGAACACTGATAAATGCCGACCCCAAGAGCAGCTGAGACCAGTGTCTCTGATAACACTGATCTAGTCTGAATCAATTCTAAGTGGATTGGTTCTCCAAAATGAATCTCTAATAGGCACTAGATATCATGTTCATAGCAGCAGGCATGGTTCTTATTGCAGCACTCCTGGACTCAAAACTCCTCCCACTGAAAGACTTTAAGGAAGCCTTCAGTGGGCGGAGCTTGGGGTCCTCAAGTCCTATAAAATGAACCATGCCTGTCTCCATAGAAATGATATCCATTGCTTATTAATGATCTCTTTTGTAGAAGCAAGACACGTAGAAGTTATTCATAGCGGCTTTAGGAGTTTCTGCTGAGATTAACCCAGACGGGTGTGCAAAGAATTGTAAAGCAATGTAAAAGCACTGCATTGCACACACCTCTGGTCCTTAACCCTGTGAGTGCCAGAGGGCTATGCAACGCATTGCAAAGCAAAAGGGTTAACGTAAATGGGGATTTATTAATAGGCAGTGTTCATTTTTTTTAAAGCGGAACTATCATGCTTACATAAATTATACTAAATTGATGAATAGTAGCTTGTTAACAATGGAAATGGAGTAATAAAGTTTAAGTTCCGGAATGAGTTGGAATCATAACATCATATGAAACTTAAAGGGACACTAATGTCCCATAAAAAAAGTTTCTTGTTTTGTAGCATTAAAAAAGAAACAAAAAAAAAAAAAAAACCTTTATGGTTGGAGAGATATTCGCATGTAAAGTTCCCCCCTTCCCTCCCCTTCTCCTGACGTCAGCGCTGTGCTGACAGCAGGAGATCCTGGTCCTAGGACCAGCCGGCGGCTCTGCAGCACAGCCGAAATCTCGACATTAGAAAATAATTACTTCACTGGAAAGGTCTACAAAGTGTGCCTGGTTTGCAAGCACACTTATTAGACCGTTCCAATTAAGTAATTATTTTCCAATATCACTATTGTGGCTCTGCTGAAGAGCCTCCTCATGTCGGCCAACACGGATCTCCTTCTGTCAGCTTTATAGCAGACATCAAGAGAAGGGGAATTTTACATGTGAATATCTCTCAAACCATAAAGGTTTGAGAGTAAGGATTTGTGCCAAATAACTTATTTATTTTTTTAACACTACAAAACAAGACATTTTTTTATGGGACATTACTGCCCTTTTAAAATCAGTGGGATAGCGCAGAAATCTTGGCAAAGAGTGATCTGTGTGCCTGTGCTGTCCACCCCTGTCTCGTCAGTGATAGATTATTTGCCAAAGGATGAGTTGCATTGTACCCTACAGTACAGACAGGGATGGACAGCTCAGCAAAGCAGATCACCAAGATGTCTGATATACATTTCCATTATTAACAAACTACTAATGATTACATGTACATAAAATATGTAAGTATGATAGTTCTGCTTTAATTGAATGACACTGCATTTATCGCCTATTAGGAGCTTGTATAAGCAGGTAAAATGGTCACTCATAACTGATAACTCATTCATAAGAATTTCTTGTACATTTTATGATCTGTGCACCTAATAAATGTAAAAAAAATAATAAATCTGGCTAGGAATACAAGACATTTAAAAATGTATGAACCCCTTTTATGCTGCCCCTTTAATTCCCTGGTTCCCAAATTGGAGAGCATGCCCCCCCCAGTTTGTTTCTGCACTAAACTTCCACGTTACTATGAAATATAAAAATATCCATATTGTGAAAAGGTGATTACAGTCAGTTCGGGTAAGGCTGATTCAACAGCACAGTCTGTCAGGTTTGTACTTGTGATAGGTGTGCATTTGGCAGGCAGATTCAACATTGGTACGAACAAATGTCTGTGGCAAAGCAAACGACAAATTAAAAAAAACAAAAAAAAAAAATATTTTTCAAAGTATATTAAAAATAAAATGCATACAAATATTGCATATGCAAAGGGCTACATTTATTTCAATTAAAAAAGAGAGGTTATCAGAGTTTGGTGAAAACCAAAAGGAGGGTATCATGTGAAAAAGTTTGGGAACCAATGCTTTAACCCTCTGAGTTACAGAGAGGTACCCAACGCATTTCAACGCAATGTGTTGGATACCTCTCTGGCACTCAAAGGTTAAATACATTAAGTAGAAATAATGAGTTGGTTAAACTTGTTTGGCCCCACAACCAAAACGTGTTAGTCAACCTCGTTGGAATGGCTGTAGTGTCCTCATGATGAAAAAGGGCACAAGATGTGTCACAAAACAAAGGTGACCGATAGGGTGACTGACATACTGAAGGAAAATTGAGCAATTTTAGAACAAACAAACTGCACCACAGCAGACAAATAAAAATTCTAAAAATTCCATTTGATTTAAAGGGATAGTAATGTTTCACAAAAACAGCAGCTCTAATTAATCTTCATAGTATTTGGGCCATGTAGAGTGTTATATCAATACAGTCAGAGTTGTAGTTCAAGTGTAATAGGATTATAAGTTGTCCCTCTCCTGCACTTTTTACCTAGTGTACGCCGCGTATTCTCAGATGTGGAATCTGGTCTCTTGACCGGATAGGTCGCACTAAGGGACAATCTTCTTACTGTGAGGATAAGGAAAACCTTGCCCCTCTTGACAGGTTTTTCCTTATGCTCAGTGAAGATTGTCCCTCTCTGCGATCCATCCGGACAGTCTGCTCTGAGGTGAGCAGTGTTACATCAGTAAAAGGGGCGGGAGGGGGATTCTTTATCATTCAATTACGCTTGAACTACAACTCTGACTGTATTGATATAACACTCTCCATAGCCCAAATACTGTGGAGATTAACTGGAGCTGCTTTAGTGTGAAACATTACTATCCCTTTAAATGGGGCCAGTAACCCCTTGAATTTTAGAAAGGTCTCCAATGCATTGTGAAACATCCAAGGGGTTAAAATCCCCATTTAAATCAATGGGAATTTTATTTTGTGATCAAAGGTTCAGGTTGTTTGCTCCAGAACTGCTTGCATTCTACTCAATACATCAACCTCAAGCAGATGTGCTAAGTATCTATTCCAAGATTCTTTCTCATCGAGAACAGAGATAAATATGCAATAGAAAGCAGGCAAACAAGGAAAAAAACACTCTTGTCTATGCTCAATTAAAGCAGAGGGAGACAAGTCCAGAGTGCGGAATCAGAGCATAGTGAGAATTAACTCTTTGAGTGAGAGAAAGGTATCCCTAGCAGAGTCCAACAACCTATAGACATTTTAATATTACATCCAATGACAAAGTGTCTTGAGGATGAAAGTTCCACTTTATGTTTAATTGTAGCTTTCCTTTGTCCCATGTGCTGAGAACTCAGATCAGCCTCATTCCTCCCTGACCATCTGACTATGGATTAAATAGGCTACTTCCTGTGAAATTGTGACTGTTGGGACTCCAAGGTGAGGCCCCTGAGAAAGGATGCTCTCGGCAAGGTATCCAATCCATTAAAATCATCCTGACTCAGATGTGTGATATATAATGTGTTACACAGCTTTGTACACTCTCACTATAATAAGATACAGAGCCACACATAGACCAGTACATGGCTGTGCTCTGGTCATACATCTGACACTGGAACATTGTGCTATAGCCATAGAGATGATTCCCCACACATAATTCTAAATATTAATTTAAAAAATATAATTTTAAGGTATTGACATGTCCCAGGAGTGGAATGTGGGTAGATGGGGGGGGGGTGCAGTAGTTGGGAGGGTCTTATGCTAGGATTTTTGACACAATCCCACAGCCTTTACATTATATGTGATATTTAATACATTTATTTTTTGATTTTATTTTTATGAGTATTATGTTTTTATCTATATTTGGTGAGGAAGGTGAGCGCCACGTTTATATCCCCTGTTTTTTTCCTTTTGTTTCTTTGTACTAGTGCTATGGGATCGGTAGGCACCCTGTGTATGAAATACACAGTAGCTTCCCTGGGTATTTAAATAAGAGTACAGGATCTTTATATATGGATAGCTATTGCAGAAATGCATCAAGATGGACCATCCACAGAGGCAATGGCTTACCTATACTATAGTGCACCTGCAGTTCTTTAATCCTCCACTTAAGATGGCTTGTTTAAGTGTGCACAATGATGATGTACTATTAATGATAAGGCCCATTACCTCCATAGCTAACAATGCAAACACATCTCTTTTGTGACCTGTTTTATTAACCTTCGTACATTTTCCTTTCACATGACATGCTCTCAGGCAAAGAACAAGACACAAGTTTGTTTGTGTACATGTTCACACATCAAATATAACCAGCTAAAAGATTCCTAGGATACATTAAGGTAGCGAAACACCTCCTAATAAGAAACCCACCACTTATCTTAATTTGAGCAGAAAAGCCTCATGGCCTCTGTGAAACAATTTTGGGTGGATTTATTCTCCAGAATTAATTGTTAATTAGTACTGAACATGGTGTCCCTGGAGTTAGACATGATTCTCTGTTGCAGTACTCAAGGGCCGCCAAACTCCTCCCACTAAAGGTTTCAACATTTTGAGTGCCAGAAGGGTACGCAAAGCATTCTCTGTTGCAGTACTCAAGGGCCGCCAAAGTCCTCCCACTAAAGGTTTCAACATTTTGAGTGCCAGAAGGGTACGCAAAGCATTCTCTGTTGCAGTACTCAAGGGCCGCCAAAGTCCTCCCACTAAAGGCTTCTTAACCTTTTGAGTGATGGAAGGGTACGCAACGAAGATGGATGGATCAGGATGGATCGCAGATAGCGACAATCTTCAGTGAGCATAAGGAAAAACCTGTCAAGAGGGGCAGAGTTTTCCTTATGCTTCCAGTAAGACAATTGTCCCTTAGTGGGACCAATCCAATCAAGAGACCAGATTCCACATCTGAGGGGAGGTACACTAGGTAAAATGGATGGGAGAGGGACACTTTATCATCATTCTATTACGCTTGAACTACAAATCTGATAGTATTGAAATAACACTTTCCATGGCCCAAATACTATGAAGATTAATTGGAGCTGCTGTTTTTGTGAAACATTACTATCCATTTAAAGGGATAGTAATGTCCCAAAAAAACTATAAAGTAAATGGTAGATGCAATTAAAAAAGACAATGCGCTTCTTCATATCTCTCAAACCTCTATGGTTTGAGAGATATATGAAAATAAAGTCCTCCGTTCCCTCCCCTTTCTGCCTGATGAGCTGTAAAGCTGTCAGAGGCAGTATATGGTCGGGCGACCAGACGCAGCTCTTCAGGAGCGCGGACATCGAGAGATCTGAAAATAAATACTTCATCGGAATGGTCTACAACGTGCGATTGCAAACCAGGCACACGTTGTAGACCATACCGATGAAGTACTTATAGTTAGATATCTCGATGACAACACTCCTGAAGAGCCGCCTTCTGATCCCAGAAGCAGGATCTCATGCAGTCACCTTTATTTTCATATATCTCTCAAACCATGAAGGTTTGAGAGATAGGAAGTAGCGCATTAAGTCTTTTTTAATTCCATCTACCATTTAGTTTATAGTTTTTTTGGGATATTAATATCCCTTTAAATCAATGGGAAGTTGGGGAATTTGTATTTGTCTCCTGTGGTGCAGTTTGTTTGTTCTAGAATTGCTCAATTTTTCTTTAGTATGTCAGCCACCCTGTATTTTAACCGACAAGCACCTTTGTTTTCTGACACACCTTGTACCCTCTTTCATCCGGAGGACACTACAGCCATTGCAAGGAGTTTGACTGACACGTTTTGGGCGTATAATACAATACTGTCAGAGTTGTAGTTCAACAGTAACTGAATGATAATGCATCCCCCTCCCGCCCCTTTTACTGATGTAACACTGCTCACCTCAGAGCAGCAAGACTGTCCAGATGGCTTGCAGAGAGGGACAATCTTCAGTGAACATAAGGAAAAAACCTGTCAGTGGTGGAAGGGTTTTCCTTATGTTCACAGTAAGAAGAATGTCCCTTGCTGTGACCTGTCTGGTCTGTGGACCAGATTCTACATCTGAGGGGAGATGGCTTACACTAGGTAAAAGGGGCGAGAGGGGAATACTTTATCATTCAATTACTCTTGAACTACAACTCTGACAGTACTGAAAAAACACTCTCCATGGCCCAAATACTATGAACATTAATTGGAACTGCTTTTATTTTGAAACATTACTATCCCTTTAAATGAACACACATCAATTCATAATAACACATGCTCACCTTAATATGGGCAATTATAATGGCCACTATTATTCCATATTGGCCACTATTAATCCATTCTGTGCAAATTGTTTTCCCGAAATTGATAATTGATTATTACCAGATATCATGGCCATGGAGGCAGATGTAATTCTCTCTAGTTGAATGATAAAGTATCCTCCTCCCACCCCTTTTACCTAGTGTAAGCCACCTCCCCTCAGTTGTGGAATCTGGTCTTGTGACCAGACAGCTCACAGCAAGGAACAATCTTCTTAATGTGAACATAAGGAAAACCCTGCCCCCACTGACAGGTTTTTCCTTATGCTCACTGAAGATTGTCCCTCTCTGCGATCCATCTGGACAGTCTTGCTGCTCTGAGGTGAGTATTGTTACATCAGTAAAAGGGGCGGGAGGGGGATTCTTTATCATTCAATTACTCTTGAACTTAAACTCTGACAGTACTGAAATAACACTCTCCAAGGCCCGAATACTATGAAGATTAATTGAAGCTGCTTTTATTTTGAAACTTTACTATCCCTTTAATCCCTAAATGAGCAAATAGCATGTGTAAAGCATTGATTCACAATGCGTGACACACACACTCTGCTCTTTAACACTTTGAATGCCACAGAGGTATACCTCCCTGGCTTTCAAATGGTTAAATTGTTAAAGAGATAGTATAGACCAAAGCAAGTTTGGCTTACTAAACTTTGAAAAAGGAGTAGGCTCTCATGCCAGTAATATGGTTTAACCCTTTATCTTGGACAGCAGTTCTCTTTCACTCAAATATTTGAATTCCTAGATACACTTTTTAGTTGTTACATTGAGATTAGTAAAATAAATTAAGTCTGATGTATTAAGCAGAAATGGACCAATTATGGGCAAACCAACTTCACCATAGGTAATAAATAAAATGTCCATTGATTTCATTGGATATTTTAACCCACAAATGATAGCGTTTCAAATTAAGATAAATGGTGGGTCTCTTATTAGAAGGTGTTTCGCTACCTTAATGTATCCTAGTAATCTTTTAGCTGGTTATATTTGATGTGTGAACATGTACACAAACAAACTTGTGTCTTGTTCTTTGCCTGAGAACATGTCACGTGAAAGGAAAATGTACGAAGGTTAATAAAACAGGTCACAAAAGAGATGTGTTTGCATTGTTAGCTATGGAGGTAATGGGCCTTATCATTAATAGTACATCATCATTGTGCACACTTAAACAAGCCATCTTAAGTGGAGGATTAAAGAACTGCAGGTGCACTATAGTATAGGTAAGCCATTGCCTCTGTGGAAGGTCCATCTTGACGCATTTCTGCAATAGCTATCCATAGATAAAGATCCTGTACTCTTATTTAAATACCAAGGGAAGCTACTGTGTATTTTATACACAGGGTGCCTACCGATCCCATAGCACTAGTACAAAGAAACAAAAGGAAAAAAACAGGAGATATAAACGTGGCACTCACCTTCCTCACCAAATATAGATAAAAATATAATACTCATAAAAATAATATCAAAAAATAAATTTATTAAATATCACATATAATTTAAAGGCTCTGGGATTGTGTAAAAAATCCTAGCATAAGACCCTCCCAACTACTGCACCCCCCATCTACCCATGGGAGACAAAAAACACCACCACTAAAAACAAACCCCATCCCAAAAAGCCGCAATCTGTATCGCTAATATGTAACCATATTTCCTTCAATAATCATTACAGATAAGAGGGAGACACATCTTCTTAGAAATGCCAATTAAAAGTTATTTCTTTAAGCAATATGCTTTACATCATGATTCAAGACACACGGTGAAAGAGTAAACGGGGGTGGAATTGAGGATACTTGGATAAATATCGATGAAGACCGTGAGCAGGGCTCATACTGGCTAACTGTGGACACAGAAGGGTTACTAAGATGGTTGAGCAGACGAAGCGGAATGGGTGACAGCGTTCCTTACTATGGCTGTATATGTTTATCTTACATGCTTCGTGTACCCTAGTGCACTACAGACATGGTCATACAATTGATTCTAATAGTGTGCAAAGGATGGAACTGATGAAAGCGTTCTTTTGAAATATCGTATGCACACAGTTTATATGTTTGGTAGATCCTCTTACACCAGACACTTATGTATGGAACTTTGTTTCCTATTGAATATCCATGATTGATGATATTGGAACTATTTCATGATAGTCAACTGAATCTACACTATGTTGTTACAAAACGGATGTAAAGCATATGCTTAAAGGGGAACTACCACCCCGCAATAACTTTACATGTATTCAGTCTCCATCTGGCGACTATCTGCTTAGTAGCGCTAGTCGCCAGAAATATTACCTGGTTCCAAAGATTTTGCAGTTTTTCCGATGCTCACAGGAGCAGGAAGCAGGGACATCTCGTCACAGTGACGTCCGTGTGCCTGCGCTGTCAGTCCCTTTTGGAGCCAAGTGGCGCAGGTGCACGGACGTCACTGTGACAAGATGTCCGTGCTTCCTGCTTCTGTGAGAATCAGAAAAACTGCAAAATCTTTGGAACCAGGTAATATTTCTGGCGACTAGCGCTACTAAGCAGCTAGTCTCCAGATGAAGACTGAATACATGTAAAAGTTATTGCGGGGTGGTAGTTTCCCTTTCAAGAATTAGCTTTTAATAGGCATTTCTAAGAAGATGGGTCTCCCTCTTATCTGTAATGATCATTGGAGGAAATATGGTTAGATATTAGCGTTACAGATGACGGCTTTTTGGTATGGGGTTTGTTTTTAGTGGTGGTGTTTTTTGTCTTCCATGGGTAGATGGAGGGGGGGGGCAGTAGTTGGGAGGGTCTTATGCTAGGATTTTTGACACAATCCCAGAGACTTTATATTATATGTGATATTTAATGCATTTATTTTTTGATATTTTTATGAGTATTATATTTTTTTCCATATTTGGTGAGGAAGGTGAGTGACACGTTTATATCCCGTTTTTTTCCTTTTATTTCTTTGAAGCATTTCTGCAGCTGTATTTGGCTTCCTGTCAGATGGCCATATGTACAAAGATATTAGAGCAATTCTACTGCACCATAGGCAACAAAAGAAATTCTTACTTGTTTAACTCTTTGAGGGCCAGGGGTGTGAGCAAAGTATTACTCTGCAATACACTGCATACCCCTCTCGCACTCAAATTGTTAAAAGGGCTATTAACACTATGAGGGTCATTCACTAAGGCGTGATAATGAGGTGAAAAAGTGGAGATGACTTCTCCAGTGATATCACTTGTCCAGTTCCAATGTTATTCTATAGAACCTATGCACTAAGATCTCCAAAACCTAAGAAATGTTAGTGAATTGACTCTATAGAATAACACAGGAACTGGACAAGTGATATCAATGGAGAAGTCATCTCTCCACTGTATCACCTCTTTATTAAGCCTTAGTGAATAAACCCCTATGAATGCTAAAGAGTTCTCCAATGTATTGTGAAAAGCTTTCTAGAAATCAAAGAAGCCCCATTTAAATAAAAAGGGGATTTTAATTTTCTCCTATTTTAATGTATTCCCAGAATTGATCCTTTTTAATTTGTACATAAGACCTTAAATTGGATCTGTCACTTTGTAAAAACTAGGTCATTTTGAAAGCGCATTCAAAAGCAAAGTGTATTTATGTTAATCATGTTTATTTAAACCAATATTTTATCAGGTATTCAGCTTTGTCAGTTAGGCAAGTCATAAAGGCATGCCTGGAGGATTCAAACATTCCATGTAGTTTTCCTGCTAAAAAGTACAAGATCCGCTGCAGAACAAAATAAAAAAGCTAAATATCTAAGAAACTATTGTTTGAAATTAAAAATTACTAACATAAACATGGGTTATTTTTGACACTTGGGGGTTATGCACTAAGGTGTGATCTTGCAGAAGGAATGGCTGATGGCTGGCCCATGTGAGTTATCTATTACTGGATGATACCTACATGTTCTGGCTATTCATTGGAGGTTTCTCATGTGGAAGATTTGCTGGCAACCCATAGACAGTAAAGTAAAGGCATGAAGGCAGTAAAGATGCAGCTTTCTGGAAAGGTGCACCACACCCAGCAGCAAACCTTTCAGCACCAGCAACATAACCAATGCAACCATGTGACAGGGACCTTAGAAAACAAGGAAACATATCTCTGATATATGTTATTGCAACAAAGTTGCCTTTGTAAACTAGGTAAGAAAGATCCACAGTAATACTCATTAAAATATTTAGTGTCTAAACCAGAGCAGTTGAGCTCTGCTTCCCAAATTCAGCAGTCTATAGCATGTAACTAGAGAAAACCGATAACAATTAGAGGAAAGGAGGTAACAACTTCATCATAGAGAAGTTTTTTTACAGTAAGGTCTGTCTAATTGTGGAATTCTTTGCCCAAGTATGAGGTAATGGCAAATACAATGGATAAAATTAAGAGAGGATTAGATGCATTACTTTCAAGAGGGAACACACATGTGTATTAGTAGGTAAAATCTGAAGTTCCAGTAAATAAACTAATGCTCATTTTGGTTGCAGGAAGGTTTATATATAATTCTAATTTTTCTGGGTTATACGGCAAAGGTTGGACTTCATGGATTTGTGTCTTTTTTTAGCCTATGTTACTATGTTTAACCAGCTCTTAGCAGACTTTTACGGAACTGTTTTGAAGTTTTGGTTGATGATCTGCAAGGTGAGTTGCTGGGTGAGGGAGAGAATCCAATTAAAACATTTGTGAGAGGCCATGACCTGACTGGCCAGATGTGCTGTGACCGCAACACTGTCAAAATGTGAGAAGAGGAGAGCAAACTGGATCCAAAGTAGGCAAAGTAAGAGGAGTTAAAAGAGAGGGATTTAATACCCAAGAAACAGAACCAGAGCACTCACATCACTTATTTTATTGTACTGTGGTGATGTGTAACATATTGCATTGCAGGTGCAGTGAGAATAAATTAAGGCATATGGGGCCATATGTACAAAACAAGAGGAGAATTTCTAGAGCTAAGCAGTGGACATATAACAATTGCCATTGATTTATATGGGGCTATTAACCCCTCAATTGCTAGAAAGCAATTGTGATGCAATGCAATGAAGACATCTATAGAATTCAATAGGTTTAGATCCTCATACAAATCACTGGGAATTGGTATGTCCTGTGGTAGTTGGTTTGCTACAGAATTGCTCATCTTTTCTTTCTGCATATGACCAATGGGGGGGTAACAGCCTTATAAAACATCAGTGAATACAAGTGAGAAATAATTGCTGTAGAACTCAGTATAATAGGGTGATACAATCAATTCCAGGAATAACCATAACTGCATGTATAGCAGAATGAATATAGCCAAGGAATAGGCAGTTTTTGCCCCTACAGCAGAAGTTACAACGCCCATCACCCCCCACCAGACATTTACTGGTTAGGGGATGAAAAGCACTGTAGTTCTCAACATCTGGACTGCCAAAGCCTGCCTACCCCTAATATAGGCTATGCTGCAGTCTGTTAATTTGCAGAAATACCAGAATGCATTGGGCTGCATTCTCATTTAACCGGTTATTTTAACAGTACTTTGAAGGTAAGAATCAGAATTACTCTGGCCATTAATAGACCTGCCAGACACAGATACCTCTAAGTCCTGTGATTTTTATAACAGTGCAGATAGTAACTGTGATCTCACTAGATTAGTAATACTTTTAATTTATCACACTTAAAATTAAATGTTCCTTCCACACCACTTCATTTGTGACCAGAATAAGGCTGCACCATGGGTCATTGTGCTGTACTCTTCAGAACCGTGTTCTAAGCAACAATAAACTGCTGTATTATATTTTGCTTTTCTGATTATATAAGTTATTGAAGAGCGGCAGTAGCTCATCTGGTAGATTTGGGACATATCTGGCCCTTATGGTTCTCCCTTAAAACAGGACACCCACAGGAGGCTGTCTGCATTTCTTGCCTTGCCATGTGCCTTGGATGCATACCAGCAGAGATGCCATTCAAAATGCCCCACCTTGTTAGAGTCACCAGCTGCAGATGCATCAGCATTCTACAGAGCTGGATTTCTACAGTGCTACACATCTTGTTCACTTGCTGCCTTAAGGTTAACCCTTATATGCACCTTGTACTTTCATAATAGGAGGCCATGTCAATACTGAGAAAATCTAAAATGTACTATCAAGGCTGCAATTAGTCTGCACAGCTCTTCAATGCTCTAAATATTAATAAGGACTGCAAAAATGTACCAGGCCCCAGTTTGGGCATACCTTGTCTTACTGCACACCTCCACACAACTGATTGGTTGAGATTACACCTTTACCCATTTTTTGGTATCTCCCTGGGGAGAGGAGTGTGCTACTTACTCATTGAGGAGCAATGTGTTGCACATCCCTCTGGCGTTCAAAGGGTTAAAACACAACTATAGTACCTCATTGTAAGTGACAAGATGCTGGTTTATATTTTATTACAGATCTCAAAATGGTTCACGCTCACAGTATAGAGATCATAGAATCCTGCAACAATTTGGTGTCAGCAAATCAGTGAGAAAAACAAGGATTCTTCCAGTGAGTGCCTTATTGCATTTCTGTCACAAGGTCATACAAGATCAAGATTGTTGTGGCCCACAATAGGCAGGGGCAGATTCCTCCTGCAGTAACTTATTGCGCATGAGATTGCACAACATAATAAAAAGCAGGAACATATATACAGGATAAGGGTAGTGGGTGCATTTATTATGGCCAACATGATTTCAAGATCAGGTAACCCTTTAAAGACTAAGATAAATCAGACACAAAACGAGAAAAATACATGCAAGTAACCTAAATATGGTGATAGTGGAGAAATAAAGGCTTTCCTGTCTAATATATGACAAAATAACATTTAAGATTGCATTACAAGAATCGTCTACTAGTGGTTAAAAAAATATGTTGCTAGGGGCATTTGGAAGACCTGTAGAATAATGGTGGAGAAATCTAAATAGATGACATCATATCAGATTAGAATTAGATGTACAAAATATTGATACAATGTACCAGTGTATAAGCCCTACACACAAACACACATAAAATACACACACTGTCTCTCTAACCCTTTAGTAATCACAGTGGTGAGCATTGCATTGCTTTTCAATGCGTTTCACACACCCTGGTCTCTAAATGGTTAGTTGGAGGCATCCAAGATCCTATAGGTTGTCTTAAAAAGCAGACCATTATGTTGATACAGTGACGGCTGGTGTTTGTGGGGGTGGGGGATGTAGCATATCAACCCATCCCCCTCTACATTATTATCCGCATGTTCCTACAAATCTCCCCCTATTGCCCCCATAGGGAGCTCTCTACTCACCCATTGCAGAGAGTGAGCCCTAGTCAGCGGATCCTCAGTCTGTTTGGGGAGGGGGAAGACGATCCAGGAGGCACTAACACCCAATACTGCCAGGACTCGTCGCCAGTAGCCCCCTCCTCAGTCCAGGGAGACCCCTAGCCTCTGATTCCATATCCAGGGGTGAGGAACAGCCAGTGTCCCTTATTTATTCTCCAGTGTGTGGGTTGCCTCCCTTTGCCAGTCTCGCATGTAGACCTATGCCATACAGATTCTGCTGTAATGCTGTGCACCAGTAATTCTGTACACCCGGCTCTGATATCAGCTGCTGCAGCAAATAAACAAAGACTATATCAGTCCCAGGATCCTGCTGCGGGGGGCCTCTATATCCCCAGCGTCTGGATAATTAGACTCCAGCTCCAAATGTGTCTTTGCTCCAGACAACTAGGAGACGATTTCCCCGAGGCTGGCTTTACAATGCGCTCTCTCCTGTGTCCTTTCAGTAGCTGCGGCTGCTGTCTCCTCTGTGTTGCTCAGTCTATTACGTCCCCTCAGTGATTGCCGCTGCTGTCTCTCTTGTGTAGCTTAGTCTCTTCAATATATACTCAAAGTAGCTAAAGCTGTTCTCTATCCCTGTGCAGTTCAGCCTATCTACCTATCAGTCAGTAGCTGAGGCTTCTCTGTCTCCCCTGTGCAGATCAAGCTCAGTCTCTCCAATATGTGGTCTGCTTCTCCTGTCTCCTTTATGGTGTGTGTGTCTGTTAGCTGTGTCCCTCCCCTCTTTTTGTGTGTCTTTCCTGTACAGCTATTTGGATGTTTAGGTATATATATCTTCACCGCTGTGCCACCCCCTGACTTCTCACTATCCTCCTCTTTGGTGCTCTACACAATCGTCTATTAAAATGGCACAGTCACTGTCACTTTGTCCCTCTAGTGACATCTCTTTAGCATCCTGCCTCTTCTGTATAATCCTTTCTAGCCCCTTTCAGTTTGTATCTCAGTAATCAGTACACACCTCTCTCTTTAGTCCGTCTCTATGTCAAGTGCTGCTAAAAACTGTGCACTTCTCTTTCTCTTAGTGCATGTTAAGTGCTTCCTGCTGTCTCAACACCCCCAGCTATTTTTTCTTCTCCTTTCGCTCTCTCTCTGACCCCCATCTCTCTATGTCCTCCTCCCTCACTACTTGTGTTTGCTTCTAGCCTATCTGGAGAGTGTCTGTTCTCCCTGTTGCAGTCCAGTCTGTAACTCCTCCTCCTTCTCTCGTGATAAGTAAAATCAAGTCCAATAAAATGGAACCTGTATCCCACTTTAACCCATTCATCGCTATGGGAGGGAAAGATGCACAAGCATCAGCCTTTTAACCCTTTGAGTGCCAGGGGGTACACAACGCATTGCAAAGCAACGCGTTGCGTACCCCTCTGGCACTCAAATGGTTAAGGACCAGTGTGGTAGACCTCCGGTCCTAATAGATCAAACACATGTAAACTAGCGGAAGGGGGCAGGTTTCACTAACGATTGACAAAGCGGCGTCTAATGCTCGAGATGGACGACCATCTCGCACTCCAAGGGTTAATAATAGGCATTTTCCTTTTGCCAAAACCGTTAAGATGTTTCAGACTATTAGTGCAGGTGTTCAATAAGTTTAGAAACCCTTCATGTGCTATTTTAAAAAATAAATATTTCAGTGGTTTGAGGTTAAACCTGCCTGAATATGCACTGAAAAACAATATACGTTTATATTTCTAAAGAAATGGTCATATTTATTTTCACTTGGGTTATTTTTGAATTATATATTAATGTATTTAACCTGCTGATTGGCTTTTCTTTAATAATGTACTTCCCAGTCAACAGCTATTTAAGTTATTATGTTCCCTCTGCCTTGTGCGCCCTCTACATGCAATCCACTAATGAACTCTGTGACTCAAGTTTATCTGCAAAGCATCCTAAGAAATCCGTGTGGTCAAGTCCATCAGCTGTGACAAAAGCAGTGAAATGGACATCTGATATCCAGTCCCCTTCCTCCCTTATTTTGTTGCTGGTATGGTTCCATCATACTGGAATGAGAACTGTCATTTAGCTCCAAACCACTTTAGATGCAAGGTGACAGATTTTGTCATTTTTATTAAAATACCTATGCAAACTCTGTAGTTTTACTGAAGCGGTAGGTTTACTATGACTGTGTTGTATACAAATAAGCCATACTACATGCAGCACTATCTATTGGTTGGAACTCAAAAGGTTAATTCATTAAATAAGAAAGAAGGTCTCAGGCCAGCACACAACACTACTGACATCAGCAATTTATACAAGCGAGATGTTGCAGAAGATTATATTGCTATTTTTGAGTGAATTGATATGTTTAACCCCATAAGAACTGGAGCAGCTTTCTCTTTTCTATATTTAAGAAATGCATTATCCACCCCTCTTTTACTCAAAGGGATGAAACATTCAATATTAAAATAAAAAAATAAATACAATTTAGCTGAACATACTTGTTCAGATAGCCAGCAGCTTTTAAAGGGACAGTAATGTCCCATTAAAAAAACTTTGTGTTTTGTAGTGTTTAACCCTTTGAGTGCCAGAGGGGTACGCAACGCATTATGATAAATAAGAAGACTGAGTATCTCATACACTCTCCTAAATCAAGCAGGGAATCTTAAAAACATTTCATAGTCATATGGTCTGGGATGTCCCCAACCTTTGACTGGCTGGGAATATAATGAGCTGTGCTTTGCTGAATGTAGCTTGAAGGTATGTGAAAATGAAAGCTATCTATCTATCTATCTATCTATCTATCTATCTATCTATCTATCTATCTTCTGTCTATCTTTCTATAGTGGAAGTCATGTATATATTTATGCAGGGCCGGATTTGCCATAAGGCAAAGTAGGCACCTGCCTACAGGCGCACGCCACTGAGGGGCGCCTGCCAATGGGATACTTTTTTTTTATTATTCTTTGAAAAGATTAAAAAAAAAATGGCCACCGGACTGGCTGCACCGGCGCCCACTCCATGTCACCCTCACATTGCACCTCCCTGGCAGGAGATCTGTTGTCTGTGCCTCCTTTGGCACAGTCCTGTAAGTGTTGAGCTCCCTCGTCGGCTCTGTAGGAATGCAGAGTGCTGGGAGATGACATCTAGTGTTGAGCGAGCATGCTCGGCCGATGCTCGGATCGGCTCGAGCATCGCTCTGCTCGGCACATGGCGGTACTCGTACGAGTACCGCATGTGCTCGCCCGCCATGTTCGGGTCTCCTCCCCGCACGTTTTGCGGCTGCTGCGCAGCCAATAAACGTGCAGGGAGGCTCTGACATCGGTGTAATGCCAGCAGCCATGTTGGCTGCTGGCATTACACTGATTGGCTGGCCAGAACCCGTGGTCAGGTGCTGTATAGCACCTGACCATCGAGTTCGGCTCAGTCTTAGCCAGGGAGAGCTGAGGATAGGAAGGGAAAGGCAGTGTAGGGAGGAAAAAAACCAAACTTGTGAAAAAAAAGAACCAAAAGTCCTTTTTAGGACTACTGTGTGTGGGGGCAGCAGGTTATTTTGTGTGGGGGGAAAAAAACAAAACAAAAAAAAAAATATTCTGTTTAGTGTGCAAAGTTGCAGATTAGAGCACATTCTGTTTAGTGTGCACAGTTGCAGATTAGAGCACATTCTGTTTAGTGTGCAAAGTTGCAGATTAGAGCACATTCTGTTTAGTGTGCAAAGTTGCAGATTAGAGCACATTCTGTTTAGTGTGCAAAGTTGCAGATTAGAGCACATTCTGTTTAGTGTGCAAAGTTGCAGATTAGAGCACATTCTGTTAAGTCTTCAAACTAAAATATCAAAGTCACATATTTCATTCAGTGTGGGTCGCCGCAGTTTAGCAGCACATTCTGTGTACTGTGCAGAGTTGCAGAATAGGAAGAAATACTGTTAAGTTTTCAAACTCAAATATTAAAGTCACATATTCCATTCAGTGTGTTTCACCGCCGTTTAGCAGCCTATTCTGTGTACTCTGCACAGTTGCAGAATAGTAAGAAATACTGTTAAGTTTTCAAACTCAAATATTAAAGTCACATATTCCATTCAGTGTGTGTCACCGCCGTTTAGCAGCCTATTCTGTGTACTCTGCAGAGTTGCAGAATAGTAAGAAATACTGTTAAGTTTTCAAACTCAAATATTAAAGTCACATATTCCATTCAGTGTGTTTCACCGCCGTTTAGCAGCCTATTCTGTGTACTCTGCACAGTTGCAGAATAGGAAGAAATACTGTTAAGTTTTCAAACTCAAATATTAAAGTCACATATTCCATTCAGTGTGTGTCACCGCCGTTTAGCAGCCTATTCTGTGTACTCTGCACAGTTGCAGAATAGGAAGAAATACTGTTAAGTTTTCAAACTCAAATATTAAAGTCACATATTCCATTCAGTGTGTGTCACCGCCGTTTAGCAGCCTATTCTGTGTACTCTGCAGAGTTGCAGAATAGTAAGAAATACTGTTAAGTTTTCAAACTCAAATATTAAAGTCACATATTCCATTCAGTGTGCTTCACCGCCGTTTAGCAGCCTATTCTGTGTACTCTGCACAGTTGCAGAATAGGAAGAAATACTGTTAAGTTTTCAAACTCAAATATTAAAGTCACATATTCCATTCAGTGTGTTTCACCGCAGTTTAGCAGCCTATTCTGTGTACTCTGCACAGTTGCAGAATAGGAAGAAATACTGTTAAGTTTTCAAACTCAAATATTAAAGTCACATATTCCATTCAGTGTGTGTCACCGCCGTTTAGCAGCCTATTCTGTGTACTCTGCACAGTTGCAGAATAGGAAGAAATACTGTTAAGTTTTCAAACTCAAATATTAAAGTCACATATTCTGTGTAAGATGAAGAAGGCGGGTAAAAAGGGACGGGGAAGTGGACGTGATCCTGAAAGTTCAGGGCGCGGGTCAGGACGCGGAGAAACAGTGCCTGGTGCCAGAGCACAAGAAAGAAAGACATCCACCATACCTAGCTTCATGTGTAATTTTACAGGGCGTCGCAGGACATCACTCTCGAGGTCCGACCACTGCGAACAGGTGGTCGGTTGGATGACAGCTGATACTGCTTCCAGTCGGTTAAGCACCACCCTGTCTTCCACCAAGTCCACTCTCAGTAGCCAAGAGTCTGGTCAAAATAATCCTCACTCTGATCATCCTTCCTCCCACCATACACGGTCTGGTCAAAGAAGTGATCCCACACTGGGATATAGTGAGGAGCTCGTCTCATCACCAATCCTTCATTTGACCCTCTCTCCAAGCACGCTTGCAGAGGAACATGACATCTTGTGCCCTGATTCACAACCTCTAGAGGCTACCCAATCACAAGAAGATGACAGATGTGAACGGCATTTAAGGTCAAAGGAAGTAGTGGATGATGATGATGATGATGAGACACAGTTGCCATTAAATCAACCACTATTTCCGTCTCAAGACCTTGTTGAGGAGAATGTTATACAGTTGTCAATGACTGAGTATGTGGTGGGATCAAGACTTGAGGAGGATGATCAGAGTGAGGAAGTGGAGGAGGACTTGGTGGACGATGAGGTGACTGACCCCACCTGGGAAGGTGTAGAGCCGAGCGATGACAGCAGTCCTGAGGGTGAGCCATCTGCAGCACCGCAACAGGCTGGAAGAGGCAGTGGTGTGGCTACAGAAAGAAGGCGGACCGCACCAAACCGGCCCGCAAATGTTCCACGGAGCACCCCCTTGCGTAAATCTCCCTTGCCAAAGGGTAGGTGTTCCGCGGTATGGCGTTTTTTTAAGGAAAGTGCGGACGACAAAAGAATTGTAGTTTGCAACCTGTGCCACACCAGAATGAGCCAAGGCATGAACACTAGAAACCTCACCACCACCAGCATGATCCGACACATGGCATCCAAGCACCGTAGTAAGTGGGAGGAACGCCTGGATCGCCCATCTGTGTCTGCAGGCCACACCACTGCCTCCTCTTCCCCTGTTTTCGGTGCCGGCCAATCGCCTGTCGAAGGCGCAGGCCCGCATACCTCCCGCCCTGCACCTGTACCATCTGAAGCACCATCAGCGACCACATCCACTTCCCTGTCCCAGCACAGCGTCCAAATGTCGTTACCCCAGGCATTTGAGCGCAAGAGAAAGTACCCAGCCACCCACCCACAGGCCATAGCACTAACCTCACACCTTTCCAAATTACTGGCCATCGAAATGCTGCCATTTAGGCTTGTGGACACTGAGTCCTTCCGCAGCCTGATGGCAGCAGCTGTCCCTCGGTACGCGGTCCCCAGCCGCCACTACTTTTCCCGGTGTGCCATCCCCGCATTACACCACCATGTGTCCCGTAACATCACCCGTGCCCTGACCAACGCAGTTACTGGGAAGGTCCACTTAACGACTGACACATGGACAAGTGCTTGTGGCCAGGGACGCTACATTTCCCTGACGGCACACTGGGTGAATGTCGTGGAGGCTGGGAGCGACTCGGACCCTGGGATGGCACGGGTGCTACCCACGCCGAGGATTGCGGGCCCTACCTCCATCAGGGTTTCCGCCAGCACCTACGTTATTGGCTCCTCCTCCTCCGTTTCCACCTCCGAATTCTCTACACGCAGCGCCACTCCCCCATCAGCCAGTAGCTGGAAGCAGTGTAGCACTGCAGTGGGGAAGCGTCAACAGGCCGTGCTGAAGCTGATCTGCCTTGGGGACAAACAGCACACGGCCTCAGAGCTGTTGCAGGGGATTAGTCACCAGACCGAGCAGTGGCTCTCGCCACTCAACCTGCAACCAGGCATGGTTGTGTGTGATAATGGGCGTAACTTGGTGGCGGCTTTGGAGCTCGGCAAGCTCACACACGTACCATGCCTAGCGCATGTATTTAATTTAGTGGTGCAGCGATTTCTAAAAACCTACCCCAATGTGCATGATCTCTTGACCAAGGTGCGCCGCGTGTGTGCACATTTCCGTAAGTCATCTACAGCTTCGGCCGGCCTGTTGAAGCTGCAGCAGCGCTTACAATTGCCAGCTCACCGGCTGCTGTGTGACGTGAGCACGCGCTGGAACTCCACCTTCCACATGTTGGCCCGGCTTTGTGAGCAGCAGAGGGCAGTAGTGGAGTACCAGCTGTTACACGGTCGTCGCCTCTCCGTTCAACTTCCTGTAATCAGAAGTGAGGAGTGGGAATGGATGTCAGACCTCTGCGAGGTTTTACGCAATTTTGAGGAATCGACACAGATGGTGAGCGGCGATAACGCTATTATCAGTGTAACCATCCCACTTCTGTGTCTACTGAAACGCTCGCTGCTCACAATTAAAACCGACGCTTTGCATGTGGAAGAGGTGGAAATGGGGGAGGAAGAGCTTACACAAGGTGATAGCCAGAGCACCCTCACTTCGTCTTCTCAGCGACAATTGGAGGAGGCGGAGGAGGAGGAGGAGGAGGAGGAAGACACGGTTGCCTCCGCTACAGAGGGTAGCCATGGAACTTTAGTTCCATCTCTTCAGCGTGGGTGGGCAGAAGAGGAGGAAGAGGATGAGGATATTGAGAGTCATCCTCCTGGTGAGGACAGCGAAATCTTGACTGTTGGTACTCTGGCACACATGGCTGACTTTATGTTAGGCTGCCTTTCCCGTGACCCACGCGTTATACGCATTTTAAACAACACGGATTACTGGGTGTTCACCCTTCTGGACCCCCGCTACAAAGAGAATTTCTCATCTCTCATTCCTCCGGTGGAGAGGACAAGCAAAATGGTGCAATACCAGAAGGTTCTTGTCGAAAAATTGCTCCAAAATTTTCCATCTGACAACGCTGGCGGCAGAGTACGTGCTACCTTGGCCAACAGAGAAGGGGAGAAAAGGGGAGCACACAGCAGTTCCGAGAAAGGCAGGGCAACACTTTCCAAGGCGTGGGACACCTTCATGACACCCCGCCAGCACCCTCACCCTGATGCGCAGCCTAGTGTCACAAGGAGGGAAAAGTTTTGGAAGATGGTGAAGGAGTACGTAGCAGACCGTGTCAGCGTCCTCAATGATCCCTCTGTGCCTTACAACTACTGGGTGTCCAAGCTGGACACGTGGTATGAACTGGCACTCTACGCCTTGGAGGTGCTGGCCTGCCCTGCCGCCAGCGTTCTGTCTGAGCGTGTATTTAGTGCTGCTGGTGGCATCATAACAGATAAGCGTATCCGCCTTTCCACCGACAATGCTGATAGGTTGACACTTATAAAAATGAACAAGGCCTGGATTTCCCCTGACTTCTCCACTCCACTGGAGGAAAGCCCCGGGGGAACATAAAGTCACTTTATATATGTTATTTACAATGATGTGAATACTCTGTATTCCCATTCACCCCTTCCACCCAAAAAACGGGTATATGGTTGACTCTTAATCTTCTCATCCTCCTCCTCCTCTTCCATATGCCCTGTGCTATAATTTTTATATAGGGCCAGCTCACCAGCGGGCCCTGTGATATAATTTTTATATAGGGCCAGCTCACCAGCGGGCCCTGTGATATAATTTTTATATAGGGCCAGCTCACCAGCGGGCCCTGTTTGACAATTTTTATATAGGTCAGCTCACCAGCGGGCCTTCTCATATAATGTTTTATTGGGTCAGCTCTCTAGCGGGCCCTCTCATATAATGTTTTATAGCGTCAGCTCACTAGCGGGCCTTCGCATATAATGTTTAGGATGGTCAGCTCTGCAGCAGACCCTCACCCATAATGTTTTAGATGGTCAGCTCAGCGCACGTTTCCCTCTTAATCATGGCCTCAGTTCTGAAAATCAAGGAAATTTTTGGGAGAATTTGCCTCTGCGCACGTTTCCCTCTTAATCATGGCCTCAGTTCTGAAAATCAAGGAAATTTTTGGGAGAATTTGCCTCTGCGCACGTTTCCCTCTTAATCATGGCCTCAGTTCTGAAAATCAAGGAAATTTTTGGGAGAATTTGCCTCTGCGCACGTTTCCCTCTTAATCATGGCCTCAGTTCTGAAAATCAAGGAAATTTTTGGGAGAATTTGCCTCTGCGCACGTTTCCCTCTTAATCATGGCCTCAGTTCTGAAAATCAAGGAAATTTTTGGGAGAATTTGCAGATGATATACAAGTAAATATACAGCAAATACTGTTTGGTAACAATTTTTCGCCTAAAGTCGTTTTTATTTTCCTTTTTGTGTGTTTTACGGTCAGTCTGTAAAAATGGCGTACTACGGGCGAAAGATCGTTCCCAGCAGCGATGTTGGAGTCCAAGATGCATCCAGACATCCTCCCTATGCTGTCCCTGAACCATTTCTGTGGTGTTTCCATCATTTTCTTCCATTTTCCTATGGACCAGGCACCCTCCCCTCATCAGAGCAGGGGGTGCCTGGTGTAATGCTCGAGTCCTCCCATTGACTTCAATGGGGCTCGGGTGCTCGGCCGAGCACTCGAGCCTCAGGGGGTGCTCGGTCAGAGCACCCGAACACCCGAGCATTGGGGTGCTCGCTCATCACTAATGACATCATATCCCAGCGCTCTGCATTCCTGAATAGGAGACCGCGCGGGAGCTTCAGCAACTACAGGACTGACTGTACCAAAGTAGGCACAGACAACAGATCTCCTGCCAGGGAGGTAGGAAATGGACAATGGGAGGGAGACAGGCAATGTGAGGGCAACATGGAGATGGTGGGGGCAAGTTGGACCTGAAGGGAGGCATTGTGAGGGCAACATGGAGATGGTGGGGGCAATTTGGAGCTGATGGGGGGCAAGTTGGAGCTGATGGGGAGGCAACATGGAGATGGTGGGGGCAATCTGGAGCTGATGGGGCAATTTGGAGATGGTGGGGGCAATGTGGAGCTGATGGAGGGCAATGTGAGGGTAGCATGGAGCTGATGGGGGGGGCGATTTGGAGCTGATGGGGGGGCAATGTGGAGCTGATGGAGGGCAATGTGAGGTAGCATGGAGCTGATGGGGGGGCAATGTGAGGACAATATGGAGATGGCAGGGGAAATGTGGAGCTGATGGGGGCAAGTTGGAGCTGATGGGGCAATGTGAGGGCAATAAAGAGATGATGGGGGCAATGTGGACATTAGGAGCATTGTGGAGGTGTCCAGTGGAGATGGCCAATGGGGGGGGGGGGCGCTTTAGATTTCTGTGCCTACAGGCTCCTGAGATGTAAATCCGGCCCTGTATTTATGGAAGTTTGTAATGGTCTTGCAAAGGGTTGAGTATTGCATGCTGCAATTTGTAGTCATGCTTTACTAGGCAACAGTCTACTATCTGTTACAAGTCTGGAGTTTAGGACTACAAGTCCTAAAACCATCTTCAATACATAAATTGGCCTTATGCACAAAAGAATAACAATTCTGAATCAAAACAACTGCAGCTTGTGATTAACCCTTTGAGTGCCAGAGAGGTATAGCTCAGGCATTCAAAGGGTTAAAATAAAAATTCCCAGTCATTTAAATTGTGTTTTAACCCCTTTAATGTTAGAGAGGTCTCCAACTCATTGCTTCCAGCTGTTGGGAACTACAACCTTCATCAACCCCAACCAGTCAACGGCTTGTCCCAACCAGATGAAGGCCTAACAAATCACTGCTCTTGCCCTAGGCAATACACCACATGCATCTTTATCTGCTCTGGATGTTGTAGGCCTACAACTCTGATCATCCTTAGCTGGATAAGTGCTGGATGAGGATTAGAGGGCCATAGTTCAACAGTAGCTTGAGGGTAGCAGGTTGGTCACACCTGCTATATTGCTGCAGTGGATGCTATGCAGACCTACAATAGATATGTATTATACTTATATTTGTATTTATATGACAGACACAATGTTTGCAGTGTCTTACAAAAGAAGAGCATACACAGGGCTGGATTTCCCAATAGGCCTAGAGCTCCAAATTTTGAGGGGCAATGCAGCAGCTGTGCTTATCACACCCATATTCTGAATTGTGGGTGGGGCCAGAGCAATCTCAATGTCCATGAATCAGTTTTATAACCTTTTAAAAGCTATTATTTAAAACTTTGGAAGCTAGAGAGCTCTCTCCAATGCATTCTCAACCTTTTTTGGTTACAGGCCAAGGGTATTTTATATGCTGGAAATAGTTGATGGGTCTGGTGCTGGGCCCACGTAAGGAATAGGAGTGTGGCTATGGGTGGCGCTCAGGGTTCCTAGAGCGTATGAGGGTGTCAGGTGCTGTAAATTGCAGTTCTTGTGTGGCAATAGGATGTGCATGTGCTAGTGACATTGCTTCTAAATATGCGATTTAAGGGTAGTTTTAAAGATGTAAAGGCATAAGTCTGTACTTAGAGGGAGATGGAGATGGAGTTACAGAGGTAAAGAGTAGAAAGCTAGAAATGTTTGAGGCTGGAGGGGTCAGAGGTTGTGGGTGATGTGACAAGAAGGGAGCTGTGCGGTGAGTGGAGAAAGAGATCAGGAATTTAAGAGGAATTAAAGTGACAGTAATGTCCCATAAAACATGTTTACAGTTCTGTAGAGATTAAAAAATAAGCTAAATGCCACAAGTCCTATCTCTCAAACCACTATCGTTTGAGAGCTATCCTCTGTTAAAGTTCCCCTCTCCCTCCTCTTCTCCTGACATCAGCTGTAAGCTGACAGCAGGAGTTCTTGGTCCGGGGACTAACAGGCAGCTCTTCAGCAGAGCCGCAACAGCGTGATTTAAAAATAAATACTTCTTTGGAATGGTCTACAAAGTGTGCTTTTTAAATCACGCTATTGCGGCCCTGCTGGAGAGCCTCCTCGTGTCAGCCTACACGGATCTCCTTCTGTCAGCTTTACAGAGAAGAGGAACTTTAGCGGAGGATATCTCTCAAACCATAGCAGTTTGAGGAGTTCTTGGTCCGGGGACTAACAGGCGGCTCATCAGCACAGCCGCAACAGCGCGGTTTAAAAATAAATACTTCTTTTGAATGGTCTACAAAGTGTGCTTTTTAAATCACGCTATTGTGGCCCTGCTGAAGAGCCTCCTCGTGTCAGCCTACATGGATCTCCTTCTGTCAGCTTTACAGAGAAGAGGAACTTTAGCGGAGGATACCTCTCAAACCATAGCGGTTTGAGAGAGAGGATTTGTAGCATTTAGCTTATTTTTTAATCTCTACAGAACTCTAGTTCTAGTTGTTACAGGGAGAGGAATAACCGGATGCCTTTGCCTTTTTCATAAGCAGCTGATATATATATATATATATATATATACAGTGGGGCAAAAAAGTATTTAGTCAGCCACCAATTGTGCAAGTTCTCCCACTTAAAAAGATGAGAGAGGCCTGTAATTTTCATCATAGGTACACTTCAACTATGAGAGACAGAATGGGGGCAGAGCCGGATTAAGCCTCCATAGGGCCCTAGGCAGGATCCCAAATTGGGGCCCCCCTGCCAGTTTGCCCCTCCCCACACTCTTGCCGCAATAATTTCTTGATTTGCCCATTGCCTATAGTGACACCACAGATCTTACAATTGAAATCAGACTACACTAGTGATACCACACAGCTTACAATTGAAGTGGGGCTAAACCAGTGATACCACACAGCTTACAATTGAAATGGGGCTACGCCAGTAATACCACACAGCTTACAATCAAAATGGGGCCACCCCACTGATGCCACACAGCTAATGATGGCAAGGGCAAAAGGAGGGTAGAAAGGAAAGAGGAATGGCATAATGAGGGGAAGCCCCAATCTGTTTCTCCCTCTTTATCTAACCCCCAATCTGTTTTCCACTCTTTTTCTGCCCCCTGCTCTGTTCTCCACTCTTTTCCTGTCCCCTAGTAATTTCTCCACTCTTTTTCTGCCCTCAATCTGTTTGCCACTCTTTTTCTGCCCCCCCCCCCAGTCTGTTCTCCACTCTCTTCCTTCCTCTAGTCTGTTCTCTACTATTTTTTTCTGGTCCCTAGTCTGTTCTCCACTCTTTTCTGCCCCCCCCTAGTCTATTTTTCACTATTTTCCTTCCCCTAATCTGTTCTCCACTCTTTTTCTGCCCCTTAGAATTGCCATGGGCCCCCCAACCACATTGGCCCCCTCACCCACATTGGCCACCTCCATATTGCCCCCCAATCTCCACATTGCCCCTTCCACAATGCCCTCTTCATCTCCACAATGCCCCCTTCATCTCCACAATGCCCCCTTCCACAATGCCCCCTTCCATCTCCACAATGCCCCCTTCCACAATGCCCCCTTCCATCTCCACACTGCCCCCTTCCACATTGCCTCCTTCCATCTCCACAGTGCCCCCTTCCACATTGCCTCCTTCCATCTCCACACTGCCCCCTTCCACATTGCCTCCTTCCATCTCCACACTGCCTCCTTCCATCTCCACACTGCCCCCTTCCACATTGCCTCCTTCCATCTCCACACTGCCCCCTTCCACATTGCCTCCTTCCATCTCCACAGTGCCCCCTTCCACATTGCCTCCTTCCATCTCCACACTGCCCCCTTCCACATTGCCTCCTTCCATCTCCACACTGCTCCCTTTCACAATGCCTCCTTCCATCTCCACACTGCCCCCTTCCACAATGCCCCCTTCCATCTCCACACTGCCTCCTTCCATCTCCACACTGCCCCCTTCCACATTGCCTCCTTCCATCTCCACACTGCCCCCTTCCATCTCCACAATGCCCTCTTCCACAATGCCCCCTTCCACAATGCCCCCTTCCATCTCCACACTGCCCCCTTCCATAATGCCCCCTTCCATCTCCACAATGCCCCTTCCATAATGCCCCCTTCCATCTCCACAATGCCCCTTCCACAATGCTCCCATCTCCACTTCACCTCCACATTGCACCTTCATCTCAACATTTCCCCTTCCACAATGCACCCATCTTCACATTCCCCTGGTGGTCTAGCGGCGTTACTTGACAGATCTGTGCCTCCTTCATCACAGATCTCTTGAACACTGACGCTCCCGTGCGCCACTGTAGTAATGCAGAGGCTGGGAGATGATGTCATCTCCCAGCGCTCTGTATTACTAGAGCGGCGCGCCGAGTGGGAGATCAGGTAAGCTGCGGGAGAGGGGGTTGAATCGTACGGCCAAATGAGGGGGGCCCGGAAAGCCTCATTCAAGTTGAATGAGGCTTTCCGGGCCCCCCTCATTTGGCCGGGCCCTAGGCAGGCGCCTTGCGCGCCTTGCCTGTGATCCAGCTCTGAATGGGGGGAAAGAATACAGGAAATCACATTGTAGGATTTCTAATGAATTCATTGGTAAATTCCTCTGTAAAATAAGTATTTGGTCACCTACAAACATGCAAGATTTCTGGCTCTCACAGACCTGTAACTTCTTCTTTAAGAGTCTCCTCTGTCCTCCACTCGTTACCTGTATTAATGGCACCTGTTTGAACTTGTTATCAGTATAAAAGAAACCTGTCCACAACCTCAAACAGTCACACTCCAAACTCCACTATGGCCAAGACCAAAGAGTTGTCGAAGGACACCATAAACAAAACTGTAGACCTGCACCAGGCTGGGAAGACTGAATCTGCAATAGGCAAGCAGCTTGGTGTGAAGAAATCAACTGTGGGAGCAATTATTCGGAAATGGAAGACATACAAGACCACTGATAATCTCCCTCGATCTGGGGCTCCACGCAAGATCTCACCCCGTGGTGTCAAAATGATCACAAGAACGGTGAGCAAAAATCCCAGAACCACACGGGGGGACCTAGTGAATGACCTGCAGAAAGCTGGGACCAAAGTAACAAAGGCTACCACCAGTAACACACTACGCCGTCAGGGACTCATATCATGCAGTGCCAGACGTGTCCCCCTGCTTAAGCCAGTGCATGTCCGGGCCCGTCTGAAGTTTGCTAGAGAGCATTTGGATGATCCAGAAGAGGATTGGGCGAATGTCATATGGTCAGATGAAACCAAAGTAGAACTTTTTGGTAAAAACTCAACTCGTCGTGTTTGGAAGAGAAAGAATGCTGAGTTGCATCCAAAGGACACCATACCTACGGTGAAGCATGGGGGTGAAAACATCATGCTTTGGGGCTGTTTTTCTGCAAAGGGACCAGGATGACTGATCCGTGTAAAGGAAAGAATGAATGGGGCCATGTATCGTGAGATTTTGAGTGAAAACCTCCTTCCATCAGCAAGGGCATTGAAGATGAAACGTGGCTGGGTCTTTCAGCATGACAATGATCCCAAACACACCACCCAGGCAACGAAGGAGTGGCTTCGTAAGAAGCACTTCAAGGTCCTGGAGTGGCCAAGCCAGTCTCCAGATCTCAACCCCATAGAAAACCTTTGGAGGGAGTTGAAAGTCCGTGTTGCCCAGCGACAGCCCCAAAACATCACTGCTCTAGAGGAGATCTGCATGGAGGAATGGTCCAAAATACCAGCAACAGTGTGTGAAAACCTTGTGAAGACTTACAGAAAACGTTTGACCTCTGTCACTGCCAACAAAGGGTATATAACAAAGTATTGATATGAACTTTTGTTATTGACCAAATACTTATTTTCCACCATAATTTGCAAATAAATTCTTTAAAAATCAGACAATGTGATTTTATGGATTTTTTTGTCTCATTCTGTCTCTCATAGTTGAAGTGTACCTATGATGAAAATTACAGGCCTCTCTCATCTTTTTAAGTGGGAGAACTTACACAATTGGTGGCTGACTAAATACTTTTTTGCCCCACTGTATATACACTGCTCCAAAAAATAAAGGGAATACTAAGATTACACATCCTAGATCTGAATGACTGCTCCAAAAAAATAAAAGGAACACTAAGATTACACATCCTAGATCTGAATGAATGAACTGACAACAAAATCACACAAAAATTCTTAATGGAAATCAAATTTATCAACCCATGGAGGTCTGGATATGGAGTCACACTCAAAATCAAAATGGAAAACCACACTACAGGCTGATCCAACTTTGATGTAATGTCCTTAAAACAAGTCAAAATGAGGCTCAGTAGTGTGTGTGGCCTCCACGTGCCCGTATGACCTCCCTACAACGCCTGGGCATGCTCCTGATGAGGTTGAGGATGGTCTCCTGAGGGATGTCCTCCCAGACCTGGACTAAAGCATCCGCCAACTCCTGGACAGTCTGTGGTGCAACGTGGCGTTGGTGGATGGAGCGAGACATGATGTCCCAGATGTGCTCAATCGGATTCAGGTCTGGGGAATGGGCGGGCCAGTCCATAGCATCAATGCCTTCCTCTTGCAGGAACTGCTGACACACTCCAGCCACATGAGGTCTAGCATTGTCTTGCATTAGGAGGAACCCAGGGCCAACTGCACCAGCATATGGTCTCACAAGGGGTCTGAGGATCTCATCTCGGTACCTAATGGCAGTCAGGCTACCTCTGGCAAGCACATGGAGGGCTGTGTGGCCCCCCAAAGAAATGCCACCCAACACCATTACTGACCCACCGCCAAACCGGTCATGCTGGAGGATGTTGCAGGCAGCAGAACGTTCTCCACGGCGTCTCCAGACTCTGTCATGTCTGTCACATGTGCTCAGTGTGAACCTGCTTTCATCTGTGAAGAGCACAGGGAGCCAGTGGCGTATTTGCCAATCTTGGTGTTCTCTGGCAAATGCCAAACGTCCTGCACGGTGTTGGGCTGTAAGCACAACCCCCACCTGTGGATGTCGGGCCCTCATACCACCCTCATGGAGTCTGTTTCTGACCGTTTGAGTGGACACATGCACATTTGTGGCCTGCTGGAGGTCATTTTGCAGGGCCCTGGCAATGCTCCTCCTGCTCCTCCTTGCACAAAGGCGGAGATAGCGGTCCTGTTGCTGGGTTGTTGCCCTCCTACGGCCTCTCCACGTCTCCTGATGTACTGGCCTGTCTCCTGGTAGTGCCTCCATGCTCTGGACACTACGCTGACAGACACAGCAAACCTTCTTGCCACAGCTCGCATTGATGTGCCATCCTGGATGAGCTGCACTACCTGAGCCACTTGTGTGGGTTGTAGACTCCGTCTCATGCTACCACTAGAGTGAAAGCACCGCCAGCATTCAAAAGTGACCAAAACATCAGCCAGGAAGCATAGGAACTGAGAAGTGGTCTGTGGTCACCACCTGCAGAACCACTCCTTTATTGGGGGTGTCTTGCTAATTGCCTATAATTTCCACATGTTGTCTGTTCCATTTGCACAACAGCATGTGAAATTGATTGTCAATCAGTGTTGCTTCTTGAGTGGACAGTGTGATTTCACAGAAGTGTGATTGACTTCGAGTTACATTGTGTTGTTTAAGTGTTCCCTTTATTTTGTGGAGCAGTTTATATATACAGGGCTTAAAATGTGAAGTCCTTTGCTAGTAGCCAGACCTGAAAAGTTACTCGCCACTGCAAGCCAAAACATACCCACCAGGGCTGAATTTCTACTCGCCAGGGCTAAATTTTCACTTGCCATTGGCTAGTGGCGAGTGGAAATTTTGAGCCCTGTATACACATATATATATATATATATATATATATATATATATATATATATAAAATTATATGCACACAGGGGTCACAAAAATTTCCATTGACTTAAATGGGGTTTTTAACCCCTTGAAGAATAGAATGGTCTCTAAAGCATTTTTGAAGCCATGCACTGGAGACCTCTCTAGCATTCAAGAGGTTAAAATCCCCATTTGAAGGGGAAGTCTAACTTAAAGTGACAGTAATACGGTGGGTAACAATAGGGGTCCTCTCCTGCCACGCCAGCCTCTGGACCATCAGGGAGGTAGGAGATGGGAACGGAGGGTGTCAGTGGAGGCAATGTGGCGACTGGGGGCAATTGTGGAGGCAATTGGGGGGAAATTGTGTCAATGTGGGGGCAATGTGGGGCAATTATGATAATTGGGGGCAATGGGGGGTGATATGTGGTCGGGGGGGTCTAATGGCAATTTTTGCACCAGGTCCTGGTGGCTTCTAGTTACGCCTCTGCAGTAATACTTCAGGCAATAATATTGTATAAATAAATATGTGTGACAGATTGCGCTACACTTAAGTGTTGAATTTATATATATAATAATATACTTAATTCCACAAACTCCAAAAATATATATATTATTTAAAAAGGCTGCAATGAAATAAAAACTAACATCACAACTTTATGTGTTATTACGTAAAAACATACAAAAAAGGGAATTATTTGCACGCACAAAATTACATAATAAACAGTATTATCACTTATGGAAACAGAATACATGGTAAATGAAATAATAAAGCTGATAGTGACATATACAGTCTCCAGTGTGTTTCCAAAATTAGGCGAATCCTCTCACTCTCTCGCTAAAGTCTCCGCAAAATAACAGTTCAGTACCCCCTCTGATAAAGAAACCAGACTGAGAGCTTCTCCACCGAATGGAAAAAAGCAAAAAAAAATAAAAATCACAGTTCAGTTTACCTCTAAATGGGGGAAAAAAAAGGTGAAGGAACTGAATGTAAAATTGCGGAGACAGAGCTATACCCGGTCCAACCGCACATGGGCACACACAGAAACACGTAGACTGGGGCCACAGTGTTTTACTAATAAGATTTTAAACTACGATAATTGGACATTTGGAGAGAGTTCATTGTCCCTTTTTTATCTAACATAACATGTCTGAAGCACAAAGCCGTTTACAGCAAAGAAAATAACAATAGCTGTGTTTGCAAGAATAGCCATGTTTGCACTTAAAGTGTGGAGTGATAATCAGCGTTTACAAAGAGGATTTCCTTTGAATGTTGAAAACACTCTAGAGGTATGAGATAGCATACAAGAAAATTCCACCTTGATATTGGGGGATACGGAGTGTACAAGACCAGGGCTGGATTTACATCTCAGGAGCCCGTAGGCACAGAAATTTGAAGCGCCCTGCCCTCCCCCCCCATGGGCCATCTGCACTGGATACCTCCACAATGCTCCTAATCTCCACGTTGCCCTCCCATCATCTCCATATTGCCCTCACATTGCCCCCATCATCACCACATTGCCCCCCATTAGCTCCAGCTTACCACTATCATCTCATATCATCTCACCCTCACATTGCCCCAATCATCTCCATATACCACATTGCCCTCACACTGCCCCCATCAGCCCCATACTGCCCCCATCATCTCCATATACCATACTGCCTTCACACTGCCCCCCATCAGCTCCACATTGCCCTCACAATTCCCCCCATCAGCTCCACATTACCCTCACAATGCCCCCCATCAGCTCCATATTGCCCCCATCAGCTGCACATTGCCTCACATTGCCCCCCACCCCATCAGCTCCAACTTGCCCCCACCATCTACACATTGCCCCCTCCATTGGCTCCAACTTGCCCCCCATTAGCTCCACATTGCCCCCCATTAGCTCCACATTGCCCTCACCTTGCCTCTCCCAGTTGTCCGTTTCCTACTTCCCTGGTAGGAGATCTGTATGTGCCTCCTTTGGCACAATCTTGTACCTGATGGAGCTCCCGCGCAGTCTCCTATTCAGGAATGCAGAGCGCTGGGAGATGATGTTATCTCCCAGAGTTCTGCAGTCCTAAAGAGGCAACGAGGGAGCTCCATCAGGTATAAGACTGGGGGGGCGGGCAATGTGAGTGGGTGCTGCCGGCGCAGCCAGCGAGGTGGCTATTTTTTTTTTTAAATATAAAAAAAAAAAAAAAAAATCCAAATGGCAGGTGCCCCTCATTGGTGTGCGCCTGTAGGCAGGTGCCTACTTTGCCTAATGGCAAATCCGGCCCTGTACAAGACAAGATATAAAGATACAAAGACACTAGTAAGTCCAAGTGAAGACGGCGGTGGTAAGTACTCCGGGAGAATATTAGAACATATATACCGGAGAAATCTAATTTATACCATCTCCACCTGCCAGTTAGTCTTGGCATAGTATATACTTTAACCAACGGAAATAAATATTCCTCTTTGTTGAAAATCTGTGCTGATCAACATACATCCTTGATTGGATAAGTGTATATTTCCAACATACTCTCATTATATCATCATTAAATATACCAGCTGAATATTACCATCAAGCTAAGTGTACACCAGCGTAGATATTAAGGGATTAATATATATTTCTGAATTTAATATTTGTTATCCTAAATCGTTGATACTTTATGTTTATTTTCATGTGGGATATTATCCATATTTTATATAATAAATATTTTTATTAGTTATTTCATGCGCATGTGTCATTGAATCATTAACAACTATTCAATGGCATATGCTATTGACTTTTCTATTTACTTTTAACACTGTGTTTCTTATTTCTTATATATACATATATATATATATATATATATATATATATATATATATATATATAGGAGGTTTTAGGCTATTTTTCCCTAAAAGAATTTCAAAGGGATTTTTTGCTTTCAACTTCCTTTATGTCCATTAGTCCCTCATTGTGGATATTTCCATATTTTGTGTTATAGCGTGGTGTGTGCGCACTTGTGTGGGTTCTTTAGGCTGTACCCAGTGCCCGGTTGTTTAGTATACTTGGTATTGGAGCTGCTGTGTGGAGTATCCACGTGGGCTGCGCTTGGCCTCTCTGTGTATATATAAATTGTAAACAGATACTTGTTGCCCATTGATTGTTCTATATATTGCTCTTCTGTGTGTGCCCATTTACGGTTGGACCGGGTATAGCTCTGTCTCTGCAATTTTACATTCAGTTCCTTCAACTTTTGGAAGAGTGTCCCCCCCCCATTTAGAGGTGAACTGAACTGTGATTTTTGTTTTTTTCCCCACTTTTTTCCATTCGGTGGAGAAGCTCTCAGTCTGGTTTCTTTATTAGAGGGGGTACTGAACTTTTATTTTGTGGAGACTTTAGCGAGAGAGTGAGAGGATTCGCCTAATTTTGGCAACACACTAAACTGTATATGTTACTATCAGCTTTTATTTCATTTACCATGTATTCTGTGTTTCCATAAGTAATAATATTGTTTATTATATAATTTTGGGTGCGAAAATAATTCCCTTTTTTGTAAATAATATTGTATGTATTAAAGAAATAAACTAATCCGTCTATGTATTTTTCACATACCTTTCATAGTTTAGGAGCAATTGTATTTTTAAGTTTACCCCTCTCACACCTTTTAGGTACGTCACCACTCAAGCTGTCAGACTTGGATTCTGGTCTGCGGACCAGATGGAGCTTCTGGAAAGCAGAAGGAGGAGTGGATACCAAGGAAATCTTCATGACGACGGTCTACAAAGTGTGCATGGTTTGCAGCAGTAGACAGTCATCATGAAGATTTCCTTGGTATTCACTCTTTTTTTGGCTCACCAGATGCTCTGTCTGGTCCACAGTCCAGAATCCAAGTCTGAGAGCTTGAGCGGTGACGTGCATAAAAGGGGCTGGAGGGGTAAACTTAAAAATACAATTACTCCTAAATTATTAAAGCGGAACTACCACCTATTTTAAAGTTTATGTCAAATAATTCCCCATCTGGTGACTAGCTGCTCAGTAGTGCTTGTAGCCAGAATAATTACCTGGTTAAATAGAATGATACCCTGTTCCAGGGTTGACAGGCAGTAGAGAGCACAGACATCTTTCCATAGTGATGCAGTGCTGGGAGCTGTTCGGCTCCAAAAGGGACTGACAGCGCAGGCGCGCAGACCTCACTATGGAAAGATTTCTGCTCTCTCTACTGCCTGTCAGCCCTGGAGCAGGGTATCATTCTATTTAACCAGGTAATTATTCTGGCGATTAGCACTACTGAGAAGCTAGTCACCAGATGGGGAATTATTTGACATAAACTTTAAAATAGGTGGTAGCTCTGCTTTAAAGTTTTTTTTTGTTTGTTTTTGTTTTTCGTTTCAAAAAGCTTTATTGAAGCAAAATCAGATACAAAAGTGCTTGAAGCAAACAGACATATCTGTTCAGCATCTGAAGTAACAAAAGGCAGAGCAGATGAAAACAAGTGGAATGCTAATGAAGCATAGTGAACAATTACATCATAGAATGGACATGACTAGCAACCAGAGAAGATCGGTCTTAAAGGGATAGTAATGTTTCATAATAAAAGCAGTTCTAATTAATCATCATAGTATTTGGACTTTGTTATTTCAATTCTGTCAGAGTTATAGTTCAAGAGTAATTCAATGACAAAGTATCCCCCTCCTGCCCCTTTTACTGATGTAACACTGTTCAGCCAGATCAGAAGGGAGGTGCCCAGGTAGACTGCAGAGAGGGACAATCTTCAATTAAGATAAAGGAAAAACCTGAAAAACTTGTCAAGGGGGGCAGGGCTTTCATTGTTCTCATAGGAAGAAGATTGTCCCCTGCTGTTATCTGTCTGGTCTATGGACTGGATTCCACATCTGAGAAGAGCTAGCTTACACTAGGTAAAAGGGGCAGGAGGGTAAACTTTGTTTGTGAATATCTCTCAAACCATAAAGGTTTGAGATATAAGACTTATATTGTTCTTCATGTTTTTTAATGCCTACAAAATAAAATAAAGATAAAACAAAGTATTACAATCCCTTTAAGGAGCATGCTGCACTCAAAAGAGCGAAAAGTAAGAGAAGAAAAGAGAGCAGAAGAGGAAGTAAGGCAAAAAGAAAAGCAGGGGAAGAGAGAGCAGAAAAAGAAAGAAAAGAAGAAGAACATCCCCCCCTAGGGCCCTCCAGGACACACCACGACCTGAACAACCCCACCCACCATCGTACAGACAACCAGCGCCGCTGCCCCAACATCCCCATCCTCTTACACCTCCACTCAAACCTCATGTGGCTTGGAGTACACAGATCTGTCCCAATGCGTCCAAGTCTCCCGATAAAAGGCCATCTTATTCATGCGAAAGGCATGTAACCGTTCCATATCCCTATACATATTCATCTGAGTAACCCAGCTGGCCAAGGTAGGGGGATCAGGATGCCTCCAAGAGGAGGACAAACATGCAGCTGTTAGCATAAAGTGCAGGAGAGGGAAGGCGGGAGGAGTAAGCTGAGAATGAAATGAGAAGAGACTTTGAAGAGGGTTGAGTGGAACTGGGAACTTCAACACATTTTTTATATCTAAGTGAATACAAGACCAGTATTTCTGAACAGACTCACAGGTGCACCACATGTGCCCCATAGAACCTCTACCAGAGCTACACCTCCAGCAGGTTGAAGCATGGTGTGGAGCAAATTTAGATAGTTGCATGGAAGTGACATACCAATGAGCCATGATCTTGTATCTGTTCTCCTGTGACGCAACATCTCTGGGCAGGTGTTTGTGGGCATTGAAGATCGTAAGCCAGGTCTGCTCGCCCAGGAGCTCCGGCAGCCCCAGGTCATCTGACCATTCCCTGGCAAACCGTGGTAGAGTGGAGGAATCCCCCACATGCATCATGCTATATAGTTTGGAGACCGTCTTTGACTTATTCACCGGTGAGATGAAGGATTCCAACGCAGACAACTCGCAATAGAGGGGTCCCAATCGACTCGCTGAGGACACATAGTGATGCACTTGCAAGTAACGCCACTCCTCTCC
This sequence comes from Rhinophrynus dorsalis, assembly GCA_037306005.1. NCBI lineage: Eukaryota > Metazoa > Chordata > Amphibia > Anura > Rhinophrynidae > Rhinophrynus > Rhinophrynus dorsalis. The sequence continues at coordinate 113,121,791 of CM074722.1, forward strand.
CAAGGGGAGCCTATGTTTCCAAACACGGTCTTGTATAGACTGTAGGGAGCTCGAAGCTCCCGAGTCACGGAAGGAACAGAGATCGTTAGATGTCCAGGCCCTAAACTCCCGCTTGTCCAAGCCAGGATGAAACTCCGGGTTGCCCACTATCTCCAGCACTGGCGAGGGATATGGCGTCCACTTCTCCCGTCCCCCAAGACGCTTCCACAGATATATGATAGATCCCAAAGTAGGAGATGTGTGCGTAATATTGCAGGGGTAGCAGAATCAGGTGCTAGCAGTAATTGAAAGCTCTGCTTTAAAGTTATGTGAAAAATACAGTATAGTCCTAGGGTATAGATGTCCTTTAAATCAACAGGATTTTTTTCTTGCCTGTGGAGAGAAGGTGGTTTGCCTCAAAACTGCTCCGGTTCATTATAGTACATCAACCGCAACGTGCTGGACAATTGTGTAGAATCCAAGGGGTTAAAAGTGACACTTAAAGCAGATAATTTTAATACTTTGGTTTTCTATATTTTGTGGCTGCACGTGACATCATTAATTTCCTTTGTGTGCTAGGCCTACAACTCACAAACAAATCTGAAGGAGTGGTGCTCTCAGGATGTGCAACAAAACAATTAACTAGTTTAATTGTGATCATAGTAGATTAGCTTTTAAAATAACTTTTATCAGGACATGGCCTCTTTCACAATGGTGATTAGAATGCATTTGGAAGCAGCACAGTTCAGATTACGAAGTTTACTTGCCTGCTACACCCCTGCATTCCCCCTGAATCCTGTTGCTAAGGGGAGTAGTGAAGGCATGGCAGAGGTGTGACCTATTCAGCCGCTCAGGAAACTACTACATATCAGTGTCAGATGCCCACATGAGCTGGCCATTCACTGGAAGTTGCAATGTAAATCTCAGTGTCCAGATTGGTAATCAGTGCTGGATTTACTTCCTAGGCATCCCTAGGTAAGAAAATTCAACGATCCCTTAGCCCACCCATGGACACACACACCCATTTTCACGTGCCTACCCACAGTCTCATCCACACTTTACTGGCCTATAATAAGCAAGGACGGGAAAAAAAACTTGAATCCTTTTGGTTGCTACAAAGATATTCAACTCATTGCTTCTCTCTAGCATCCAGATGTTTAAATAATAGCCAATAAAGGGTATACAACTGGTGCAGGGACAGTGAGATTGATCTGGACAACAAACAATTCAGAATGTGGGTGTGGTCAGCAGAGCTGAGGTGCTCTAGGTAGTTGCCTACGCTGCCTGTTAGGAAGCTGGCCCTGTTGCTAGTTCAGATAGATCTGCGCTGTGGCCCATGAGCCTCCATGCAGATCAGCTCTGCTGAACTTTCTTGTATTCAGCTCACAAATGCAAAAAAATTGGAACAAGCTGTTTTACTTAGTGACATGCTCTGCGATTTGCTCCAGTAGGAACAGCTGCATTGGGCCAATGTATTTCGTTTAAAGGCAATTAATACACCATTACAAAAAGCCATGCCAGAATTGCCAGGGTGAATGAGGCCAAAGTCTTCCACTGCAAGCTGTAAGATTGGCCTAATCACAAGTAAACAAGCAAATGACGTAATTACAAATCATAAAAGTGCCATTCTAATTTTTCTGTACTATCTGTTTATCAGCACAAAGTACATGTCCTATGTGCAAAGAAGGCTTGCCCCGGTTCTTGTAAACAAATACCAGCCTATTGATGCTGTGTTATTCTCCTTGTATGCTGGAAATATATCCTTGATACATATTACATAATGCATTGGACATGTCTTTGACCTCAAAGAGCTTATATTATTGACTCCAAGTTCAATTTTTTTCCATCATGTCTGGAAACAAACTTGGCTAGGTGTCAGCTTTACCTGTGTGTTGTGCACAAACCAGTAGATCTTTGTCTGAGAGCAGGGCAAGATTTCTCATTAGAAAGAGTAGGCAACTGCCTACTGCGCCTGAATTTTACAGCAGCCTCAGCTGCACTGGCCACACCCACATTCTGAACTGAGGGTGTGGCCGGAGAAATATCAAATGTTCCTGCACCAATTTTACACCCCTTTACAGGCTATTATTTAACCCCCTGGATGCTATAGAGATCTCTACAGCATTGAGGGCCAATGTGTTATAAATCTCTGTAGCAACTAAGGTGTTAAGACATTTTTGTTGTTACTTGCAGGCTCTTTGTGCCTGCATTTCTTGTGACTGCAGACAAGGGAAGAGGAGTTAGAAAAAATCTGGAGTTGGAATAGAATAAGATTTGGAAATCAGCAGAGCTCTGAGGTGACAATAATTTCAAGGGAGTTACTGCATTAAAATTGAAAGTTGGTTACTTACTTTAGAGTGAGCTTTAGAGGACAGTATAAATTTTATTGAATTGTAAAACCAAGCATGGGGTGATAGCAGGTTAGACAATCTCACGCAATGCACTTCTTGTCACATGTTTGAACACTTGGAGCAATCGTTCCAGGGGTCATACCGCTGTGACAAGTGTGAGCATATTTTCTTTTTAGAGTCTAAGATATTGGATTTGGAAAGAAATATTGCAACATTGCGAGGCATTGGTAACCTGGAAAGGAGTTTAGAACTCACAGAGCAGGTAGTATGTGGGTTTAGTGGGGAAGAGGGTGGAGTTGTAGAAGAGGAGCAACAGGTAGGCAGCTGGGTAACAGTAAGGAGGGGAGGTAGTAGTCAGAGGAAGAGGAAGGCCAGTTCTGAGTTGACTCCAACAGATTTGCAAGATCGTGTGATGGTGTGGATGAGGATAGCTCAGAATTGGCTAATTCCTCTAGCATCCAGGGGAACAGTCCTCCTTCCAGGCTAGATGGGATACAGAGTAGGCAGAAACCAAGGCAGGTGGTGGTAATAGGGGACTCTATTATTAGGAGGGTAGATAGGGTAATCTGCCGCCAGGAACGTGAATGCCAAACAGTATGCTGTGTCCCGGGTGCTCGGGTTCGGCATGTTGCGGACAGGGCTGACAGATTGTTGGGAGGGGCTGGAAGTGATCCAGCTGTCTTGGTACATATTGGTACCAATGACAAAGTAGGAGGAAGATGGAGGTCCCTAAAGAATGATTTCAGGGACTTAAGGCGCAAGCTCAAGGCAAGGACCTCTAAGGTAGTGTTTTCTGAAATACTACCTGTGCCATGCACCAGTGCAGGTAGACAGAGAGAGCTCAGGGAGCTTAATGCATGGTTCAAGCAATGGTGTAGGAAGCAGGGTTTTGTGTTCTTAGAGCACTGGGATGACTTTGCTCTTGGGTACAATCTATATAGAAGTGATGGATTGCACCTAAATGGTAGAGGAGCCTCTGTGCTAGGGGAGCAAATGCTAAGAAGCTTGGAGGAGCTTTTAAACTAGAAAAGTGGGGGGAGGGTATAGATAGCAAAAATTGGGTAGATAGAGCAGATAGGAACTGGGTCCAAGTAAATGACCGGGGGGTGGAAAAAGGGTGGGGATAAATGTAGAAAATAGGGAGGAATTCCTAGTAAATGAAGATGTAGATAAAAGGCATGTAGGGAGTGATGTATGTAAAGACTTCAAAATTAGTTGTATGCTAACAAATGCAAGAAGTATAGGAGAACTAGAATTACTGGTGGTTAATGACCAGTTGGACATAACTGGTATAACAGAAACATGGTGGAATTATGCACATGACTGGGCTGTAAATACAGAGTGCTATTCCCTGTTTAGGAGAGACAGGATTAATAGAAAAGGGGGATGTGTGTGCTTATATTTGAAACCAGAGCTAAATCCAATTTTGAGAGGTGATATTAGTGAGGAAACTGGCCAAAATGTGGAGTCCTTGTGGGTAGAAATTGAGACTACATGTGGTGTAAAAGGTGTTGGAGGGTGTATGCTACAAACCACCAAATATTGATGACAATGTTGAGGCCCAACTGCTACTGGAAATGAGGAAAGCTGCCCAGCTTGGGCATACTATAATTATGGGAGACCTGTCAGAGTGCTAAGGGTAGCAGGTTTGTGAGCATACTTCGTGAAAGCTACGTCACAAATGGTGGAAGTGCCGAAAATAAATAACAATATATTGGACCTAGTGATAACGAATATCACAGAAATGGTATCCAATATTAAGGTAAGAGAACATTTGGGAAAAAGTAATCACAACATGGTTACATTTGAGATCACTTTGGCAAAGCAAAACTGTATAGGTTCAAATAAAACTCTTAATAATTTGAAGTTAGCTTTTTTTAAAATTAAGGGCTTCAATGCAACATGTAGACTGGGATACATTATTTAAAGACAAAAATTCTGAGGATAAATAGTCAGAATTCAAATTTAGGTTGCTGAAATGTACCCAACAGTATATACCAATGGGGAACAAATGCAAAAGAAGTAAGTCACCGCCAATGTGTTTAACCCCTTAGCGACAATTGACGTACATGTACGTCCTCTGTGGCTGTCACTTAGTGACAGAGGACGTACATGTACGTCCCAGAAATCCGGATCCCCGCGCGGCTGCACGCCGTTCGGGGACTTCGGATTCTTTTGCAAAAAAAAATAAATGTTAGACGGGCGTTAAGTGACGGCCGCGTCTGCACGCGGCCGTCACTAAGGGGTTAAGTGCACATGTAAAGGAGGAAATGGAAAAGAAAAAAAAACATTCAAACTATTTAAGTCTGCAGGAACTGAACATTCTTTCTTAAAATACAGGGAGTGCAACAAATTGGCAATTAGGGTAGCAAAAATAGAAAACTAAACTCGAATTGCAAGGAAAAGTAAGACTAATCCAAAAAGTTTTTCAAATATATAAATAGCAAAAAAATTAAGAGGGAGTGCGTTGGACCATTCAGAAATGAGATGGGTGAGTTTATTAGTGAGGATAAGGAAAAGGCCAATGTTCTAAACACTTTCTTTGCATCAGTATATACAAGGGAGCAAGGAATGGGAATAGATTCAACAAGTAACTAATAAAACAATACAGTTATCAGATATTGGGTTAACTCAAGAAGATGTCATGGGTAGACTGAACAAAATTAAGACTGACAAAGCACCGGGTCCTGATGGTATACATCCAAGGGTTCTTAAGGAACTCAGTGCAGTGTTGGCAAAACCCCTATATTTACTCTTTAAAGATTCTCTCACCACAGGCTCAGTACCACAAGACTGGCGAAGAGCCAATGTAGTGCCTCTATTTCAGAAGGGAACTAAAACAGAACCTGGAAACTATAGACCTGTGAGTTTGACCTCTGTAGTGGGAAAACTGCTAGAAGCGATAATAAGGGACTATATTCAGGATTACAACACAAAAAATAAGATCATTAGCAGGAATCAACATGGTTTTATGAAGAATAGATCATGCCAAACTAACCTTTTCAGCTTCTATGAGGAAGTAAGCAGCAACCTTGATAATGGCAAGGCAGTTAATGTAGTATATCTAGACTTTGCAAAGGCATTTGGTCAGTGCCACACAGAAGGCTGGGGTATATCGGGGCTAGGAGATGACTTTGCAATTGGATACAAAACTGGTTGAAGGACAGAGAACAGTGTGTAGTTGTAAATGGACAATTCTTCAATACAGTTAAAGTGAAGAGTGGAGTACCGCAGTGTTCAGTATTAGGTTCGCTGCTTTTTAACATGTTTATAAATGACCTAGAAATAGATATAGAAAGCAAATGATCAATATTTGCAGATGACACTAAATTATGCAGGGTAATTAATTGAGAACAGGATAATTGCTCTCTACAGAGGGATTTATATAAAATGGCAGATTGGGCAAACAAATGGAATATGAAGTTTAATGTGGGGAAGTGTAAAGTCATGCATTTGGGAGGAGATAATCCCAAGGCTACTTATAAACTTAATGGAATCATTTTAGGGGACTCGTTGCTAGAGAAAGACCTGGGCATCCTTGTCAACTACAAACTTGGAAACAGTGACCAGTGTCAAACAGCAGTAGCAAAGGCAAACAAAATCATGTCTTGCATAAAAAGAGGTATCGAAGCGAGAGTGGATAGCATTATTTTGCCATTGTACAAATCATTGGTAAGACCTCACCTTGAGTATGCAGTGCAATTTTGGGCACCGGTTCTGAAAAAGGATATAATAGAACTAGAGAGGGTACAGCGAAGAGCAACAAAATTAATCAAGGGAATGGAGGACTTGACGTATGAGGAATGACTAGACAAACTTGGTTTATTTACTCTAGAGAAAAAACGACTAAGAGGAGACCTTATCACATTGTACAAATATATGAGAGGTCAATACAAGGATCTCTGCGGTGAGCTATTTATTCCAAGGCCTGATCAGATGACTAGGAGACACCCCTTGAGATTAGAGGAAAGGAGGTTTAGACTTCAGCAGAGGAAGGGTTTTTTTACAGTGAGGTCTGTTAAATTGTGGAATTCTTTGTCCAAGGAGGTGGTTATGGCAGATAAAATGGATACATTCAAGAGAAGATTAGATACATTTATTTCCAAAGGGAACATACAGAGTTATATTGTTTATTAGTAGGCAGATCAGGAAGGTCTGATAAAGACTAACTTATTTGGTAATATGAAAGCTATAAAATTACTGGGGTATGAGGAGAAGGTTGAACTTGATGGACTTGTGTCTTTATTCAACCTAATTTACTATGTTACCCTCCCGCCCTGCCCTTTTCCATTGCTATACATGTATGGGTATCATAGCAGCCTAAGGGATTATTCAGATACTAAAAAAAAAGATGAAAAGAAAAGAGTTCCTGCATTACAAATAACTCACCAAATTATTTTCATTCTGTAGTACAGAAATGCAGAATATCATTTAACCAGTTCAACGCAACTGAGGAGTGATCTGAGTGATAAGTCACATCACAGTAATGAGTCACTGGTTAAAACATAAACTTTAACTGTATTAGTTAAAAGAGAAAGTTTTTTTGTAGATTTAAAAACGTGGTGTATAGCAAATGTGGCTTAAACACACAGTAGTGTTAAAAACAATTTCTTGTTAAGTAAGGGTGCAGCTATCAGGTGCTCTTAGGTTCTAAATTAAAGATGCAGTTTGAATCTAACAAGACATCTTGTTAGATGTGCATATTATTAAGAGCAACAATCGCTCATTTAATTTCCCGGTGTCTCTGTCTCACTGCTCTGCTTCACTCATGAGGCTGAGAGAGCAGCAGTGTGTATGACTATTGAAGGGTGCCGAAGCAACTGGGCACAAGCATAGGAAGCGGGGCACAAGTGTAGGAAGCGGGACATAATGTTAATATGGCGGAACAGCAGGATTGGCCCCGATATCTGGACTGTCCCGTGTAAATCGGGACAATTGCCAGCTATGCTATAATAGTGGTGTAATGTATTATTTGTCATACATATATTCAATTATATTTGTGTGTCATATCTTTGCTCTACTTTGGTATTGATTATTATCATGATTTGTCACACCGTTGCATTGGAGGTTTACCCTCTATGTGGATCAATCTCTTTGTATTTTAATTGGTTTTAACTTTATCTGAATATATTTGTATCAATAAAGCTTTACATTTATATACCTTTTTTGTATATTCTCTTGGGTCCGAGTGCCTCATTATAAAGGCTTATGTTGATGGGGTTTTTCTCTTTAACATTTACCTCATCTCTTTTTTGGTACATGCTATAATTGTGAGACCTAATAATATCTGTATATTTATTAATTTTACTCTTTATTATGCCTTTGATAAATTCCATTGAACATGTAAGAGGTGCCCCCGATAATTTCAGATTGTGTGTTAGGGGTGCCTTGAGCAAAAAAAGGCTGAGAACCACTGATCTACACCAATTAACTGCTTATTTACTTTCTGAATTGCTGTAATTTCTACCAGGGAGTCACAGGTGGAAGTCCTGCTTATATGCTGTGTATATTTAAGCAGTGATATATATAAGTTGTAGCATGCTAAGGGTTTGTTGTGGACTAAATGGAACATCTCTGGGATACAGTAATTACTGACATATTGTCCAGAATCTACATTTTTGGAACATTAGAGTTTAATATCTCAAAGATCTCAGGGTCACCCAATTCTGGAAGTTCCCATTTATACATAGGAAACTTGCTATAGTAATTTTGAAACATTTGTTTATGAATAAGAGACTCGAGGACAAAAATGAAAAAACACATTTATTTTATATTCTTCTCTTAAGATGTCACTGCACATTTTTTTTATAGTATTTTATTTATGTATTTGTTTGAGGCACTGTTGTTTGTAAGAGATCAGTATGGCTATACTCCATTTTCCATAAATTAACAGGTACTTAACCCCTCGAATGCAAAAGAGATTGTGTTGCGTATCCCTCTGGCAATCAAAGGGTTAAACTGGTTCACAATGCACTGGAGGCCTGTTTAGTATTCAAAGTGTTAAAAGCCTAATTTAAATGAATAGAAATGTTTATTTTTCGCATATAGATCAGTTGGCCTTCCTTATTTCTTCTTAGTACATCAGCCTAATAACTGTGAAATGCGCTGGAAATTACTCAAGCGTTCAGAGGTAAATATTGGAAGTATGTCACTGACACACTTTTAAAACCATTTGCTCAGGGCTGTTGTTCCCCTCCTTGGCCCACACAACCCGCCCCCCCACAACCCCCTTTCCAATCGTGACTCAGGTCTTTCTCTGTATTCTCCTACCCGCTCTGAGATCACAAAGAACAGCATTGTGAATATGTGGGTAGGAGGGAGGGAATTTGATAGACGGAGAAGCTTGTGGGCTCAGGGAACATCTGCAAATATCTATCATGAGGAAAAGTAATGTGCTTGTGCCATTAATTAACCCTTTGAGTGCCGCAATGCATTGGACGCCCCTCTGGCACTCAAAGGGTTAAAGCATATGCAGTGTAGCTGGAGGACTTATGCAGAAAGGAAAATATGAGAAATTCTGGATCAAACCAACTACACCATAGGGGACAAATACAACTTCTAAAATATCCATTGACTTACAACTGGGATTGTAACTACACTGAATGCTAGGGCCACCCCCATGCATTGTGAAGCAATACACTGGAGATCTCCCTAGCATTTAAGGGTTTAAATCCCAGTTTACATCAACAGGGATTTTGTGATTTTTTTGTGGTCCACTCTGATGATTTGCTCTAGAATTCTACCTTCTTCTCTTGCTGAATAATGCCCTGCATGTCAGTGCTGTTCAGCCCTTTCCCCATAATCCTCCTTTGCTCATCTTTTATAAAAAAAAAAAGCAGGTAGGGCTGGAATAATGACATAAGCTACAACATTTTATTGATTACAGCATTGTAGTAAGATAAAGTCTAGTAAAGTATTTTTGTTACACTGGGAGAAATAACATAGCCAACAATAAGAAAACAAGCTGGGATACAGCAGTCAAAATGTATATTAAAACTGCCACACAAAATAATCAGAAACAACACTACTCTGCATTATTGAAACCCTTAAGCCTTTGAGTGCCAGAGAGGTATGCAACGCAGGCACAGACATTAGTGACAGTCCTGGCACATGACTGGTCAGAGTAGTATGCAACTCACTGCAAAGCAAGAGATGCGTACCTCTCTCAAGCACTCAAAGGGTTAAGGACTGGTGAAGGCCCTGGCATGTCATTACTTTTGTGATCACAGAGCTATTGCTGGAGCAATGTGATCACTACAGGAGGTGGAAACTGACTGCTCCTAGAACAGAGCGGTCAGCTTCAGCCTTTCTTTCGGTGAGCCAGTACACATGATCGTGCACACGTACCAGCTCTCCGAATTACATCTATGTGATCCTTAAATGTAAACGTACCCTAGGATTGCCGGCCATTAAGGGGTTAAAGGAAAACGAACACCAAAAAATGTAATAGGTTGATTCCATTTTATATATACTTATAGCTAGTATATGTAAAAATGAAGTATTCATTTGTTACATGCCTAAAATAAAATCCTAAACTTACCGAGAATTTGTAGGTTATTTCCTGACCTACTGACCTCTTTGTGTACTGAACAAATGATTTAGAACAGGACCAAAGAATTTTATTTACACAGACTCATTTAAGAACATATATACTATAGTTTAAACAAACATTAATGTGAGTTTTATTGCTGAGGAGCAACGTGATACACTTATATACACGTCAGGCAGTCTGATCTCCTAAAAAGAGGGACAGCAGGGTGGGAAAGAAAGCAGGATAGAGTGATTTGTGTCTCAAAGAGGGACTCTATCCACAGTTCTTGTATTCAGAAAGGCTATCATCTCATTCCATGTACTGATAATCGTAGACAATCAATGGGAGTCCTGGAATCCTGGAAGAGGCAGGAATGGCTGCTCCCTCATTGCCATACATGGGGACTTCATCCTCTTGAGCCCCTGGAGAGGGCTCATGTCCTGTGGCCAGTCTTATGTCAGTGACTTGTTTCGCATTTTAAAATGGGAGGGAGCTTAATTTGGTGAGTGTGGCTTGCCTTTATTGAGCCGGGAATTGGACAGGAAGTGGGCGGAACAGGATAAATAGGAGGAGCAGTGGGTGGGAAGTGAGTGGAACAGGGTGGGAAAGAGCAGAAGTGAACAGAGTTTCACAGGAAACTCACCACAGCCGGAGAATCAGTGTCACGATGTGACCTGCAGCGGCTGCTCGAGCTAGCCGCATCCTTACGTCTGGCAGCTTGTCCGCAGCTCTCCCCCACGTGGCTCTGCCGCATTCTGCTTGTCCCGCGGCTTGAGCCACTACTGTGTGTTTCGGCAGGCCGGTCGGATGACGTCATGTTTGGGCGCACGTCCAAAGGCATGGATGTGCATCCCATTTAAAGGAGCCACACCAATTTGGTGCTCCTTCTTTTCCTGTGGGCATTTCTTGATAAACTGCATGGACACTGGGCTCACTCACCCTTTCGTTGGTGTCCAGTGCAGTTTATTGTGTTTAGTGCTCTGTGTATGACCTGATTTGTCTGACTACCCGTTCTGGTGCTGACCTGTGGCTCAATCTGACTGCATGTTCCGTGTATGACCTCTGACTTTTCCGACTAACCGTTCTGGTGCTGACCTGTGGCTCTGTCTGACTACCCGCTCCATGTATGACCTTGGCTAGTCCGATAACCAATGTGGTGCAGACCTGCGGCTCTGGCTGACTACCCGTTGCATACCTTGACCCTTGGCTTGTCTAACCATCATAGCTGGTGCTGACCTGTGGCTCTGTCTGACTACCCTCCGTGTGGCCCTCCTTTAGTCAAAGAACCAATCTGGTGCGGACCTGGGGCTCTGGTAGACTCTAGAGATACTGACTGCAGGCATGAGTCAGTAGTCTCTCTGGTTGCCTTCCTTTGCGGGAGACTGCCTTTCCATCACTGACTGCAGGCGTGAGTCAGTAGTCTCCCTCGCTGCCTTCATTGTTTGATGGCCTTTCTTTATGGGACTGCAGGGGTGAGTCCTTGGGGAGATCATTGGGTATGTGGAGGTCTATTCTGCTATTTGAGACTACCATTGGCTTCGGCCTAGCAGTCTGGGAACCTAGTGGCATCCTCCTATTTCTGATAGAGGCTCGCTGCTTTTATCTACCGGCCTTGCCAATATACCGGGCAAGGCAGCCTGGAGATTTACACGATGAACTGACTGTGGCTTTACTGGCCTTGCCAATATACCAGGCAAGGCAGCCTGGAGGTTTACACGATGACAGATTGTGGCTTTACCGTCCTTGCCAATATACCGGGCAAGGCAGCCTGGAGGTTTGCACGACAAGATGGTTGTGGCTCTACCGGCCTTGCCAATATACCGGGCAAGGCAGCCGGGAGGTTACATGCCAACCTGAATGTGGCTCTAGCAGCCTTGCCAAATTACCGGGCAAGGCAGCCAAGTGGACAGAGGAACAGCTCCACTAATGCTGCATAGATGGAACAAGAGCATAAGATGGAACAGTGGAGCAAACCAGTCTCCCAACCAGGGAGACCCAACCGGTTAGCAACAGAGACAGCAACAACCGGTGGATGTACAGTAACCCAGTGCCATGTATACAACTGGTGGATGTGGAGTAAACCAGCAAAGCGTACTGGACAAACAAGTGCTTAACCGGCTCTATACAGCGGAATCAGCAGCCGGTGGATAGTGGAGTAAACCTGCACTGATGCTGGTCAACAATAGCGCTCACACGGCTCTAAACTAGCGGAATCAACAGCCGGTGCATGGTGGAGTAAACCAGTACCTCTTACTGGATTAACGAAACTCCCAACCAGTACTAAACAAGTGGAAGTAGCTACCGGTGAAAGAAGTAAACCAGTACCACGTACTGGATAAGCGTATTGCCCAACCGGTTCTATACAAGCAAATCAGCAACCGGTGAGAAGTGAGTAAACCAGTACCGCGTACTGGATAAGCGAATGCCCAACCGGTTCTATATAAGCAAATCAGCAACCAGGGAGATGGAGTGAACCAGTACTGCGTACTGGATAAGCGAATGCCCAGCCGGTTCTATACAAGCAAATCAGCAACCGGTGAGAGTGGAGTAAACCAGTACCGCGTAATGGATAAGCGAATGCCCAACCGGTTCTATACAAGCAAATCAGCAACCGGTAAGGGTGGAGTAAACCAGTACCGCATACTGGATAAGCGAATGCCCAACCGGTTCTATACAAGCAAATCAGCAACCGGTGAGAGTGGAGTAAACCAGTACCACGTACTGGATAAGCGAATGCCCAACCGGTTCTATAGAAGCAAATCAGCAACCGGTGAGATTGGAGTGTACAGAGATCAGACTGTCGCCATAGCGACTTCAGCAGCCAAACGGATAACCAGCAGCAGTGACAGCAGACAAGCCGGGACCACACAGGAACGATAGCACAGCCAACTGGGTCAGGAATGGAACAGGAACACAGCAGCATGGGATCAGGAACAGAAACAGGAACAACAGCTACGCCAACTGTGTCAGGAACGGAGCAGGAACAATGCAGGAGAGACACTGGCTACAGGAGCAACGCCGGTACTGGTAGCAAGCGAAACAGACCCAGAGAACAGGTACAAGGCAGGTGACTGTGGACATAGAGACACCACGAAAGGGCAACCAAAGGGTGCCTCAGACCAGTCTATAAAGGCAATCCTGGGCAGGCAAAAGACAGGTGGCCAAAGGAGAGTACACACACCTGACTGACAGCACAAGTAAGTAATCACGGGCACCGTGATAGTTTGGCTCCAGCCAATCAGTTTATAGTAGGTGTGGGTACCACTCTTTAATGCGTAGACACTTTCTGTTTTTTGTCAGTTACAGCAGTACTGTTATTTTATGAACATGTTATATATCGTATCATATCGTATATCGATATATAGTATCTCTGCTCATAGAAATAAACCAACGCCTGTTAATATAATAATCAGCATTGTACTTGTATTGGATACTAATAATAAGCAACAACAAGCATTACAGATAAGTTATGAATATACCATAAGCACAGAGTACATATGGAGAAAATCTGGAGAAAACCCCAACTGTACTTTTACTCTTTGCTTATTTAACCCTTTGAGTGGCAGAGGGGTATGGAACGCATTGCAAAGCATTCCGTACCCGTCTGGCACTCACAGGGTTAAGCAATCATGTTTTCTAATATGTGCGTGCAAAGTATTAATGATTAGTGTTTGGATTTGGTTACATCTTTTCTCCTGTCCCAATAGTGTGGGAATATTCTATGGAAATATTTTTGTCCCCATGGTGCAAATGATTTGCTGCCAGTGCCGGATTAACATCCCGGGCACAGAAATCAGGGCACCCTAACTCTGCCCATGGCCGCAAACACTTCTCACATGACCCTGCCTCTTGCATAGTTTATATCCTTACCCTATAACAAACAAGAGTGAAACATTTTTTAACTCAATGGAGATCTCTCTTGCATCCAATGGGTTAAATAATACCCCATAAATGGGTATAAAACTGGAGCAAGGACATTGATATTGCACTACCACAGCCATAATTCAGAATGTGGGTGTAGCCAGCATAGCTTAGGCATCCCTCAAAATCTGGAACTCTAGGCAGTTGCCAGGGGTGGGCTGGCCCGGAGGGCACTTTGAGTGAGGTGGTTGTTGACTGCAATCTCTATGGATATAAAATGTTGTAGGGATAAGGCAGGTATGGAATAGGTGAGAGAAGATGGCCCAGCATCAAATTTGGGCCTGGGCCCAAACATTTGTAGTTTCTCCCTTGAGATCTGTGTGTGTTAACATGAACAGATGCATGTGAGTGATTATATGTATATATATGTGTGTGTGTGTGTGTGTGTGTGTGAATTAGAGAGAATGAATGTGTGTGTTTGTGTGTTAACATGCATCTGAGAGTAGATATGTGTCTTAGCATGAATCTCTGTTATCAAATTGTTGTGTCCATACCGCCCAAGTATCCCTCTTTAGGAGATATTAGGGGTCCATACATCCCAAGTGTCCCTTTTAGGAGACACTGGAATCCATACCTCCAGAATCCCTCTTTAGGAGATATTGGGGGTCTGTACCTCCCAACAGCCCCTCTTTATGAGATATTAGCTGTATGTACCTCCTAAATGTCCCTCTTTAGGATATATTAGGGTTCCATACCTCCCAAGTATCCCTCTTTAGGAGATATTAGGGCTATGTATATGCCAACTGTCCCACTTTAGGTGATATTAGGGATCCATATCCCCCAAGTGTCACTCTTTAGGAGATATTAGGGGTCCACACATCCCAAGTGTCCTTCTTTAGGAGGAACATTCTCTCTTTGAGACCCAAATCCCTCTGTCCCTCAATCAAGAGAAACTCCATGTGTTGGGTGGTGATTACCCTCTCTACATTAGATAATTCAACTCATGATTAGTGGGCTAATCCCTCTAAAATATTCATGTATACTCACCTAAGCCTTTACACACTTTTTTTTCCATATTCTACATAGATCACTCTGGGTGACCATATCCTTACTCCTTTCATCTTCTTCCTCTCTCCATCCTTCCTTGCAGGTAGATGTTTTAATACAGTACTGAGGGGTGCAGTTGTGTGCTGCTATTGACATTTTTTTTCATTATAGTGCTGAGGAGCTCTGTTGTATTATATTCTTTAGAATTGTTGTTATTATTAGTGTTGTGTGGATGGGTTTTAAAGATGAGGAGTGATATAATTACAGGAAAGGGCCATGGGGCCCCCTCAGAGGTTTGCAGGGGAGCCCCAACATGTTGCGTTACAGCACTGCCTCAGGATTATGGGTGTCCAATAGCTGCTTTGGTGTCAGAAGGGATTGTGTGGAGTAGACCACTTTATAACTTTGAGTTCCAGATGGCTGGGCATTCCTTTGATACTTTAAGCAGTCTTCAAATGCAAAACACCCGACTTGCTGTATGAAGGACACCTACTTTCCAACACAATAATTCTCTCTCTCTCGCCAACATTGATTTCCATTAGAAATATTACTGGGTTCTACGTTTTCAGTCCTAACTCCTAGATTATAAAATATTTTCCAGCCGTAGCTGTAAAGCATCCGAGGTGTAGGGCCAGTTTAGGCAGTTGCCAAGGGTGCAATGTACCCTGTCCTGCCTAGTTCACTGCTACGTCCTAAGATTAATGATCATGGAGCCATTCCAAAAGCTCCACTCTTTACCCAGTGCTTCTGGGTTAACACTGAGGTGACATCAGTGCAACCTGGAAGTATCCAGTAGAGAGTGGAGATTGTAGAATTGCTCCATGATCTCAGGACAGTTCAGCTGTGGCATTACCTGCAGAAAAAAAAGGTAATAATAAAAATACAGTGTATTTGTGGATATTTGACTACCAGTGGAACAAGGTTGGTATGTCAGACTGTATATGTTTAGTTCTGTGACTCCAGCAGCCAGTGGTCAAGGCCGAGGCCTTGGGTGTCAAAATGTGTATGGGTGGTCACTATAAGAAGTCGAGCTGCTGAAAATCAAGCAGGCGGGGGAAGAGACAAAGGAGGAGATGCAAAACCTCTGATGCCTCCCAACATTCAGAAGAAATAATATTCAATTTATCAAGTCATAATCTATCTGAAGATGAAGTGTCACTTCTCAATAACGGTTTGGGGTTTGAGCTGACACAGCGGTTGAATAAGTTTAATACAGAGACTGAGTTGTATCTCCTATAGAGGAAATTGAGATTGAGAGATTATTTCAAGGATGCAAGTAATGTGGAGAAATTCAGCCATATTCTGTTTAAAGTCAACAGTCAGTTGGATCCCATAACTCCCAATGCATCTATTAAAACTTTCTGTCGACTAATGCATCAAGACGTGATGTCAGCTTTAGATGGCAGTAGACCATGGTATTGTAACGGTTTATTAGGACACTCAGACCAGCAGGTTAGAATAAAACACAGTTTTATTAAAACAAAGTAAGAAAGACCGCCCTCTATAGGCAATACAGAATAATAGAGAGATAAGTGGCTTACAGATGCCTTCTCAGGCCCAGTATACAGATGTAATCAATATACATATACTGTCACAGGACAGGCATAGTAACATAAGGGCACTCAATGGTTAAAGTACATGTAAATCAATCTGTTGTGGTGTTTGACACGCCCAAGGTGGTAATAGAGCAGCAAGTGGTGCTAGATGAAACAACACTGTCAGTCTATAGGACAGAGATTGCTGCTAAGGCTGAGCAGGAACTGTGACCAAAACACTGCAGAGTTGAGCTAGAGCCAATAGCCCCCATGGGCGTAGTAACGGAGACAAACGATACTGCAAGAGCTTGAGCCAATAGCCCCCACGGGCGTAGTAACGGAGATAAACTATACTGCAAGAGCTTGAGCCAATAGCCCCCACGGGTGTACTAACGGAGACAAACGATACTGCAGGAGCTTAAGCCAATAGCCCCCACGGGCGTAGTAACGGAGACAAACACTGCAAGAGCTTGAGCCAATAGCCCTACCGGGCGTGTAACGGAGAGCAAACACTGTACGAGCTAGAGCCAATAGCGTTTCCCGCGGGCACGGTAATGGAGACCGACTACACTGCTAAATAGACAGGATGAGCCACCGCCTATACAAGGCTCTGAAAATGTAGGGCTCGATCCAAATGTTGGAGTTAAAACTAGTGTGAAGAAAAAAACTGCCTTCGCGAGTTAAACATGACTGGGTAACGTGAGATTCAAATCTTCCTTACCCAGAAGAGTTAACACGCGATGGCCTACAAAACACACGAAGACTACAAAACTGGAGTCGCCAACAATTTGACCTCATCGTCGACACCAAACACACGATAAATGCGAGAATCGTCTCCAAAAAAAAAAAAAACAAGCGAAACGTCCAACGTGACCTAGTGTCCCAGCCAATCACAGCACCCCAAAGTATCAAGTTGAGTCGAATAAACTATAAATAGACCCAAAATCACCTACGCACCTTTGTCTGTTATCGAGTTCCCAAGAGCTAGATATCAGGACCCAAGGTGTGGAGGTTAGTGTTCAGAGAAAGGGAGTTTAGGCGGTACACACACAGACAGGTAGAAGGAAAGTTTGGCAGCACACAAAGCGACACAATACACTTTTGAACATACAAATACACACATCCAAACACACATACACATAGCCCATATTTTTTTTGTAAAACACACACACTTTTTTATCTTTGACAGTGTGAGTCTGTGAGTGCAAGTGAGTGACAGAGAGTGAGTGAGTGTGTGAGGGCCTGAGTGAGTGCCTGGGTGTGAGTGGGTGAGAGGGATGGAGAGGAGAGAGTGGTGGGGAGTGAAGGAGGAGCGGAGGAGGAGATACAGGGGGGCATCCCTGGTCAGGGTAGGGGAGGGAGATCTCTGGGGCGGAGGGGCAGCCACCCCAGAGCAGGCACATCTAGAGCAGGGGCAGTGAGAGTGGGATGAGGGGTAGTCCCCCTGCACCACACACAGCCAGGACTAGTGCAGGCAGGGCTGGAGAGTTACAGCCAGGGCTCTCAACAAACCTCTGGGGGTGAGGAGGAGGAGAGGTCAAGGGAGCCCAGGTTCACAGAGGAGGAGAATCTTGTCCTCTGTGAATCTGTGGTGGCACGGTACAGGTTCCTGTTCCCCTAGGGGCCTCTCACTGGCATGGGCACCAAGAGGAAGGCAGCCTGGAAGGAGGTTGTGGCTGCAGTAAATGCTGTGTCCAGCCGCAGCCGGTCACTGGAGTCAGTGAAGAAGAGGTGGACAGACTGCAAGGCCAAGGTAAAATAGTAACATAGTAAGTAACACAGTAATCTATGTTGAGAAAAGACCTGTATACATTTAGTTCAAACCCTTTTCCTATTTCTGTTTACCATTGCGAAGGTGAAGAGGAAGATGGGCGAGCAGGCCTTGCACGCTGCTGGAACAGGGGGTGGTCCACCCCTGCGCATCGAATACAGCCAGTGGGAGGAGGCCGTGCGCAGGACGATCTCCTCTGTCATGGTGCGTGGGATCCCTGGATGGAGTGACACCGGGGAAGAAAGTAGCCTCCAGTCCACTGGTAAGTGCATCAAGGCCCACACACACATCACACAAATCCTAACACCTACCAGACAGAGGCCAACACAGTGAAACCTGAACACATGGACAGAATTCCACACCACAATTCAGCCACACAGCTTGGAGGGACGTCAAACAAGGACAGTATACTTGACCAACCCAGCCTGAATGGTAATGGTCCAGTCCCTGTTGAATCCCCTTCATGCTGTCCACAACAACATCATACACAGCACAAAACAATGCACACTGTCATGTGTCAGTCACAGAACTAACTGTTATGTGTATCACAATGTCATACATAGAGTGACAAAGAGGTCAGTGCACAACCCCTGGAGTGCCACAGGAATAAGTAATGCATTGTTCGACAATACATTGGCTAGTCTCCTGGCACTCAAAGGGTTACCAGAGAATAGCAAGGAGGGGAATTGGTGTGTTTCCTATTGTATGGTTACTGTATGTCAGGGCTAGACGTTGTACATGTAGGTAGTTAGTCCAAGTGGAAGGCTCAGCTTTCTGCATCATGTGTAGCCTGCAGAGTGTGGATGGCCAGGGGGCATTCACCGCCATCCCTACTCTGCAGGACATATGTGAGTCACAAGACTCAACCATGATGGGGGGAACATTCACTAGGGTGTCAGAAAGAGGTAACAATGTGTACATGACAACTGCAGTGTCATCACACCTGCAATCCCTGTGTTATACTGTGGAGCCAATGCACTGAGATCTAAACAGTCTGTGACATAACAGTGCTTAGCCTCCATAGCATAGCATGTGAAAAGGTAGAAGCAACCTCCAGTAGTACAGTCTAACCATGCACATGTTTGCTGTGTGTTAGGATTGTAGCTGTCCAGGGTGTGTTTGTGTGTCCTCCAGCTGATTGGGTTGCTGGGTTCCACACATCATGTTGGTTGGTGTGCTTGGTGTGTTTATAACTGTTGGCGACATCATTGGTTGGACTCTGTAGTCACTGGTCATCACTGGTGCATTGTTGTGTTCAGAGGTGCTAGCGTGTTTGCTGTTGAGGCCTAGGTGTAGGACATGCAGTGGGTTTGTGTCACCCAAGATGTGATGGTTCAGCTTTGCTCATCACATGGATCCTGATGAATGGGGATAGCAAGGAGGTATATGCCTTGCCATCCCCACTGCTCAGGATACACATGATGACCAAATCTACACCACTGTAGGTGAGTGGAATCAATGTATGGGATCACGTCAAACTAAGCAATGTGTGTCAGGATGGTAACCAATACATTGCAAAGCAATGCAATGGATACCATCCTGCCACTCAACAGTTCACATGTCAGTGTAACAGTCTTACAGCACTCCTGTCATGGCTCACATCACTGATTACATCATGTTATTTCCCCACACAGCACACCAGTCATCCCGTGCGGAGGACTCCGGAGGCACCTCCTCTGAGGAGGCCACCACATCCGGGGCTCTGCCACCACAACCCCCACTGCAGCAGCGGCCCCACCATGGCACCCAGGGTCGACCCCACCATCACCAGCCACAGCAGCAGCAGCAGGGCTACCAGGCCCCACCTCCACAGGCCCACCAGGCCCCACCGCATCTGGCCTACCAGGCCTCACTTCCATAGGCCCCACCGCATCTGGCCTACCAGGCCTCACCTCCACAGGCCCCACTGCATCTGGCCTACCAGGCCCCACTGCATCTGGCTTACCAGGCCCCACCTCCACAGGCCCCACCGCATCTGGCCTACCAGGACCCACCTCCACAGGCCCCACCACATCTGGCCTACCAGGCACCACCTCCACAGGCCCCATCGCATCTGGCCTACCAGGCCCCACCTCCACAGGGCTACGAGGCCCCACCACATCTGGCATACTAGGCCCCACAGCAGCAGGGATACCAGGCACCACCACCACCGGGTAGGCACCTGATGCCCCAGATGGTCTTGGAGCCCCAGCTGTCCTGCTTTGGCCCAACCCCTAGGCCACGGGGTCAAATGTGGCAGGAGGACACCCAGGGGTCCACATATGAATGGCCCATGGGGTATGAACATGTGGGGCTCCTGGGTGAGCCACAACATCCCCAGCCAAGGGAGGTCTTCACACCACCACCAACGCCCTCATCACCACTGACACAGGTCGGACACGTGGAGGACAGAGGATCTGAGGGGAATGACGGGTCCAGGGAGCAGCATAATTTCTCCCCACACAGCACCCATGATGTTGCAGGTCCCCCTGAGGCACCCCATGGGAGTCCGCTCCCCCATGCCACACCACCGCCTGCACCAGCTTCTCGATCCTCCACTCCTGTAACCCCCTCTGGCACAGCGGCCCTCGACGCAACATGTGTGGCCATCCAGGGGAAGCAGCTGACAGTGATTAGGAGGTGTGCCCGAGCCCTCAGACTGGTGGAGCTGACTCTGGGGTGGATCATGGGGTGCCTCTGGGCCATTGAGGCTCAACAGGTCATGGCAAACACCCAGCAGCTCCAGTTTAACACTAGGATGATGGAGGTACTGGGCAACATGCTGGTCGAGATGCAGGACTCCAACCACAGGCAGAATGAGCGGCAGGACATGGGCCAGCCATCACAGGAGGGGACCAGTGATGTCTCACCAGCCAGCAGCAAGCCACGACCCCCACCACCACCATCCACCAGAACCCCTCGGGTAACCCGCCAGAGTCGAGGGAATCCTCCTCTACAGCCCCCCCACCGACCCTCCAAAAAGGCAAAAAAAGTGAGACCAACCTTCTCCAGGCCCTTTAAATAAATCTTTGCACTTTGTCATAAAATCTGTGTCCATGCATGTTTCCTATTTAGGATGTGGTTTGTTTGACAGAGTTGTCTCCAATGCATTGCTCAGCTATGCAGTGAACACAACTCAGGCACATTTACCATGGGTGTCAGTTAATGAGTTGTCTCCAATGCATTGCTCAGCTATGCAGTGAACACAACTCAGGCACATTTAACATGGGTGTCAGTTAATGAGTTGTCTCCAATGCATTGCTCAGCTATGCAGTGAACACAACTCAGGCACATTTAACATGGGTGTCAGGTAATGAGTTGTCTCCAATGCATTGCTCAGTTATGCAGTGAACACAACTCAGGCACATTTAACATGGGTGTCAGGTAATAAATTGTCTACAATGCATTGCTCAGCTATGCAGTGAACACAACTCAGGCACATTTAACATGGGTGTCAGGTAATGAGTTGTCTCCAGTGCATTGCTCAGCTATGCAGTGAACACAACTCAGGCACAATGAATGGAGTCACAAGCTTTTACAGCAGGAGTGAACACACACATCACATACTCACGTTTGTCCAAGTTCAAATCACAGACATTTGAAAGACAAACAACATCAGGGTGTTGTTCCATGATGTGGCTTGAACTTGAACAACATGAACACATTAGATAGATCAACAGATCAACAACATAATCACAATTAAGGGGATAGTAATGCTTAGAATGTTTGAACAAATATGTGTTAGGGTTCATCCCCCTGAGTAGAACAAAAGAACTCCCACTGCTGAAGGGTGTTTCAATCACAGGTTATGTCAGCTCACAGTTGTTTTTACATAGGAAAAACACAGTGGCCTGACATTGTCAGGTGGCACTGTCGCTACACCATCCAATGTAGATTCAAGGTGCTGTGCCCAGAGCTGTCCAGGGGATGGTGTAGCAACAGAACCACTGTACATATTCAGGCCACTGTGAGATTTGATGTATGATGTTCAACTTTGAACTGAACTAACTTTGGAAGGCAAAGCAGGGGGGGCTCCCTTGTTTTACTCAGGGGGATGAACCCTACTAGATAGGTTCATGAAACATATTCAGTATTACTATACCTTTAAACCCTGACAGGGGAGGGGGTGATCAATGACACAGAATAGACATATTTGATCAGATTTGTAATTGACATGGACACCAACAGGTGAGCCCCATGGAAGTGGATTCAACGTGTCACCAGAAACAAACTCCTAGACCATGAGGGGTCATGCCATGGATGCCTGCAGAGGATGAAAAGAAGACTGGAAGGTGAACTACGAACACAACAGTCATGCTATTGCTGACCCATCATCATACCCTTGATTGCCAGTGGTGTACACAACACATTGGTCATCAATGCTTTGGAGACCTTACTTGCACTCCACGAGAACAGCTTGGTTATTTGACACAGAGTGAACAATCCATTGCTTGTCAGGGTGTCGTCTAGCCATCATGATCTTATGGGGTGCATATCACGGTATGGCAAGCAGACATATGTATATGTGAGTGGGTACACACATCAGTGTGTAAACCAAGACCCATGGGACAGGGGAGCTATTTCATGGATCTCGATCTACATACTGATGAGGTGTGTGCTCAGGTTCCGCGTGACACACATACATATGTCTGCTTGTCATCCCCTTGATGGACAACTCACATGGTCCTGACGCCTAGACAAGGCATTGACAAGCAATGGAGTGGCATATTCACTGTGCTAAACACACACACTAACAAGTCAGCATAGCAGGCCTTCAGCCAGAGCATAAACAGTTGCAGCAGGTGACAGCTGTTTGACAGGGGTGCTTGGAGGAGGTGGAGGAGGGGGGTGAGCCCTATCCCTCTCACACATTCGCCTCCACTGTCATCTTAGGTACAAGCATGTGTACATAGCGGTGTTGGTCTGTCTCTCTGTCAGTGTCTCTCTCACACTACAACTGAGGAGGGTGGGCTGTCACTGTTAAACAGCAGTATGGTGTTGTTCATGTGGTCATGGTGATGGGACCAAAACAAAGGGGAGGAATCACATCAGCTCTGTACATAACTCCTTACTCAAGATAAAACTGATCAGCTGAGGTGCACTCATAGGGATATACAATGATACCAAAGGACGGGAAGAGAAGAATGGGTTAACCAACCGGGTAAAACCACCAGGCGGTGCCCACCCTACCCCCAACAAGACACCTAATCACTGACACACACTACAGGGGTATACCAAACCAAAGCTTCATCAGGCAATACATGATTAATCAAGTGAATACATCAAATCAATTGGGAACCATCCAGCACAGGGATAAAGAGTCATGAAGACATTCCAACATAGAATAATGTCTCTATGGACTGAGAGCAAGTATATGTGAAGCAAACATGCACAACCATGTATCCACTAACAAATCACAGTGGTCCATTAGCAATGTGCAATATTATCATACATATGAGGTGCAAAGTGGTGGTCATAAACAAAGTATGAATACACATCACATACTCATCTCCATGACTCCAGGAGTCACATAGTTTGATCTCCCCTTGTGCTCTTACTTATATTCATAGAGATAGGTATATGTCTATTCATACATTTGTGATTATCATGACGTTGCACTTCATATGTATGATGATATTGCACATTGCCAATGACCACTTTGGATTGTTTGTGTATATGTGGTATTGCACATTTGCTTTACATATACCTGCTCTCAGTCTATAGAGGCATTATTCAATGTTGGAATGTCTTCATGACTCCATATTCCTGTGCTGGATGGTTTTTAATTGATTTGATGTATTCACTTGATTCATTTTGTATTGTCTGATGAGGCTTTGGTTTGGTATACTCCTGTAGTGTGCGTCAGTTCTTCATTTTCTTTTGAGGGGGGGGGCACCGCCTGGTGGTTCTCCTATGGCTGGTTTACCCCTTCCTTTCTTCCCTTTTTTCTGTATAATGTGGTCATGATTGACTAATGGTAAGGTGTGTGTTATCCAGGTAATTGATTTCTGGTGTGTCTGTGGTTAGTGGTGTGATGTGTTGTAATTGGTAACTGTCAGGTGTGTTTTGTCTCCATGGACTGCTGAGGTTACATTGGTGTGCTGATTTGTTGTTGGAGTGACAGATGTGCATGTCGTGTTGTGTGTTAACCCCTGTTGTTCCAAGGTGTGTTGGGATGGCTTATGTTGTGCTGCTTTGTGTTCCCCTTGTCCCTGTGGGGTTGCTGTATTCTTATTGTTTGTCTGAGACATGTTTGTATGGTGTAGGCCAGTGGTTCCCAACCAGGGTGTCATGTGATGTTGGTGCCCCATGTGCACCAGCTCAGGGTGCGTCACTTTTCCCATGTTGCTATGTTCTGCATTGGTGTTTGATAATATTAATTTTACATATTTTTTGGGAGATGTGTGTATGGGACATTTGAGGCACTATTTCTCCTCATTGCCATTGACACAGTGGGACCTGATGTTGGGCATATGTTATTTTTATTTGGGAATTCCCTTGTGCCCCCAAGGGGTGCCCTGGAACATCATGATTGCATGTTAGGGGTGTCTTAGGTGGAGGGCTTGTGAACCACTGTTGTAGGCCTTGTTGTTGTATTTGCTAGGCATTGCAGGGGTTAATATCTGACTTCTGTATGCTTGGCTTCTGTCCTTGGATGACCTGCTTCTCTGTTTTATTTCCCGTGACAGTGGTTTTGTACTCTGCGTTGGTGCTGTTCTCCCAAAAAAATAGGCGTTAGATTTCTGGAGAGAAATGTTGCAATTTAATGTGCGTTAGCCCTAACTCCAACATTTGTATGGCTTTTGGCGTCGCTTGTACATTATCCTCTATGGGTGAGATCTTGCTGTTCTGGCGACGGGTGACGTGTGTTTCAGAACTGGCGTCGCTTGTTACTAGTAGAACATTTGCATTGCTCAGTTGACATTAAAACCAGCGTCGCCAGTTTTTTCTGGCGACGCCAACATTTGAATCGAACCCGTAACCGGCTCAGCAAGTGTAGCGGAAGATCTGAGCAACAGCTCTGCAAGTGTTAATGGAGGCTCAGTGAATGGAGACAGCAGCTCTGCAAGTGTAAACGGAGGCTCAGGGAATGGAGATGACAGCTCTGCAAGTACAAACGGAGGCTCAGCAAACAGAGGCACTGCTCTGCAAGTGTTAATGGAGGCTATGACACGATCAGCCCTGCCACAAGCACAGCGGAAGTCAGAATGTTGCCTCGGCGACAACAAGCAGCAGCAGCTGGAACGGAGGCAGGGTCAGTAGCAAGCCGGTTCAGGTCACGGAGCAGGAAGTCAGCCAGGCCGGGTCAGATCACGGAGCAGGGTTCTCAGACAAGCCAGATCAGGTCACAAGCAGGAACGTCAGCCATGCAGGGTCAGATCACAGAGCCGGGTTCTCAGACAAGCCAGATCAGGTCACAAGCAGGAACGTCAGCCAGGCCGGGTCAGATCACGGAGCAGGAAACCAGGAACGTCGTCAAAACAGGCCAAAACGGTACACAGGAAGCAGGAACACTGGAACACAGCAACAGCAATACTGGCTCAGGAACACCACGAAAGGGCACCTGACAGGTGCCAAAGGCCAGGTATAAAAAGGCCACAATGGGCGGGTCAAACAGGCTCAACCAATGGGAGCGCCCACAAACGAAAGTGACAGTAAAGTATCATGGGCACAGTGATAGGTATTCAAACATTACAAGGGCAGAAAGACAAGCATTGAAGAGGTTAAAAGAAAATAAGCAGATTGTAATTCATCCAGCTGACAAGGGAGGAGGGATAGTGGTGCAGGATTACAGTCAGTACAGGAGTGAGGTAAGAAGACAACTAAATGACACAACCTGTTATAGAAGGCTAACATGAAATCCAACACATGTATATAAGATAGAGTTAGATGCATACATTAAAACAGGTATTGAAGATGGTTTGTTATCTACACAGTTGGGGACTTTTATGAAAGTCAAAGATCCGATCACTCCTGTACTGTACTGTTTACCAAAAGTGCAAAAAACCCTCCATAACCCACCTGGATAGCCCATTGTGTTTGCGAGAGGGTCCTTATTTTATCCAGTGGCTCAATATGTGGACTTTGTGCTTCAACCACATGTTCAACAAATATCAACCTTTGTAAGAGACACAACTGACTTTCTGAATAAACTGAATCAAGTAAATACTCAAGTCGATAGTTGTATGCTAGTAACAATGGATATAACAAGCTTGTACACTTGTATACCCCATGAAGAGCTGAAAGATGCTGTTTTGAGATTGCTACAGGATAGTCGTTGTTATACAGCTGAATAAATTGAGTTTGTAATAGGTTTGGTGGATCTCATATTATCTAGAAATTATTTTAAATTTGAACACAATATTTTCATTCAACTCACAGGGACGGCGATGGGATCGCCAATGGCACCAGCGTACGCTAATGCTTACATGTGGCAGGCACATATAATGCAGTCATCTTTTTGGCAATATATAACAATGTATGTGAGATTCATCAATGACGTGTTTTTTCTATGGACAGGGGCGAAGAAAGGTTGTTAGCCTTTAATAACAGCTTAAATCACATTGAGTCCCCTATCAGGTTGACTATTAGCTACAGCTAAACTGAAATCACCTATCTAGATGTGTTGGTGTACAAGAAGGATAGTAGACTATGTACATTATTATACATTAAGAGCAGAGATAGTCAGCACTGGACAGCACTTAAGAAGGACTTATTTATGTAACAGCTAATGTGGGTGAAACTACTTGTTTCAGAGCCCGGAGAGGTGACAGATAAATTGGATAAGATGGGTAAAAAATTTACAGAGAGAGAGTATAGTGAGGAGGACATTAATATGAGCATGAAAAAGTCAAGAAGATAGACAGGTACACTTTATTGGGCATCAAAGAGAAACAAAAAGAAGAGACAGAGAGGATGGTGATAACTACTACCTTATCACGGTGCCCGTGATTGCTGCCTTTACATGTCAGTTACCTGTAGGGGGCTCTCCATTGGCTGCTTGCCTTCAGCCCGCCCTGCATTGCCTATTTAGACTGAGCTTGGGCACCCTTTGGTTGCCCTTTCATGTTGTCTCTATGCTGTTTGCACCTGCATTGAGTTCCTGAGCTTCCTGGGCCTTGTTGCTGTTCCTGCTTGCCTGTGGTCATCCAGTTCCTGCTTCCTAGTCGCCTGGTTCCTGCATCCGTTCCTGATCCGGTTGGAGTTGCTGTACCTGTTGCTGTTTCCTGCTACCGTTCCAGATCCGGTTGACCGTCTGCAGAGCTGTACCTCTTCATCCTTGGCTGGGTTCCTGTTGTATCATCTACCGGGTGCCTGTCTCATCCTGTGGACTGGGCGACATTTTCATTCACTTGCTGGTTATTCCAGTATGTGGGTACTGGTTTGCTCCAATGTAACCGGCTGCTGTTGCACCAGTAGAGTCACTGCTTACACCAGTACGCGGGTACTGGTTTGCTCCACTGTAACCGGCTGCTGCTGCACCGGTAGATTTGTTGATTATTCCGGTACATGGGTACTGGTTCGCTCCACTGTAATCGGTTGCTGTTGCACCGGTAGAGTCATTATTTATTCCGGTACGCGGGTACTGGTTCGCTGCACTACAACCGGCTGCTCTTGCACAGGTAGAGTCATTGGTTATTCCAGTACGCGGGTACTGGTTCGCTCCACTGTAACCGGCTGCTGTTGCACCGGTAGAGTCACTGCTTACTCCAGTATGCGGGTACTGGTTTGCTCCACTTATCGGAGGCTGTTCAGTCCTAGACAGCCTGACAGATTGAAGGTTTACTCCAGTATACGGGTACTGATTCGTTCCCTGTTTATACCGGTAGCTAATTGCTCTATCTAACAGTACCGGTTGTGACTGTGGCATGCTGCTGGCATTTGTTCCATTCATGTGTGGCTGGTAGTCTACTCCGTCCTGTATATTCAGTGGGCCTTGCTTGTCATCTTAGGTGACTGGTGTCTCCACCTACCTAGTCACCTTGGCCACCTGTGCAGCCACCATTGTCAGCAGTCTAGGCTGCCTTACCCGGTATTGGCAAGGCCGGTAAAGCCTCATTACTTGCAGTCTCAGTTTCTTGGCTGCCTTGCCCGGTACGTTGGCAAGGCCGGTACAGCCTTCTCTATTCATGGTACCTGTCTCCAGGCTGCTTTGACCGGTATATTGGCAAGGTCGGTAGAGCCTCTTCTTCATTGCACTAGCCTCCAGGCTGCCCTGCCCGGTATATTGGTAAGGCTGGTAGAACCTGTTACCATCTTGTGCCAACAAAGGTTGCCTTACCCGTTACTGGCAGGGCCAGTAAAGCCTGTATCTCATTCCATGTATCAGTACTATGCTACTATGTAATTCGCTCTATATATAGTATGTGTATGCTACCCAATAGGGTTTTCTTTAACTTTTCAATAACGTTGTGTTTTTACCTAACTCTGTGTCTAAGACTCATAACAAACCATGACATACCTGTACTGATTTATCAAAAAGGTTCAAGGAAACTACTAGAAACAATTGGAAATGAATTTCCACTGATCCTGAAATTGGATACTTGTTTGCCAAACCACCACTCTTTGGCTTCAAAAGAGGCAAAACTTTACGTGATGATTTGGTCAAATCAGATCTGGTAGAGAAGTATACCACATCCAAAGCAGGGGATATAATTGTGTATAAGTGTCAGGGATGTGTAACATGTACCCATATGTTAGTGGGAAAAGAACTGATGGTAGTAAGGGAAAATATTATATGCAGTACATCATTTGTTTTATATTTGTTGATATGTCCTTGTAATCTTTAATACGTGAGGAAAACCAGTAGGCCATTCAAAGAGAGATTGCATGAGCATAGGTCTCTGATAGTCAGAGGTCTCAATGTCAATGGCACTCTGATTGAGAAGCAACTGAAATGTTGCCCGGTAGCCAGACATTATATAGCAGAGAAACATAGAGTTAAAGAGTTACAGTGTTTCTTATTTGAAATTATTAAGCCTTCAGCACGAGGTGGAGATAGACAGTTAATACTGGCAAGGTGAGAGATGTATTGGATACATACTTTGGGGACACTGGCACCGAGGTGCTTGAACGAACAGTTTAGTCTTATTAGTTACAGTATGTTTAATCACTAAGAGTAAGTTATTCTGTGAGATGATCTATTGTTTTGCATACAATGTAGCAATTCACCCGGAATTTGATGCTGGAGCACGACCAGCGTCTGTGGTTACCTAAGGTGGCCATGCGCGCTGGCCCAGCGCCATATTCAAAGATAGGGAAAAGTACTTACAATATGTATATTGTATGGGATCACATGGGATAAGTTGTTCGTTCTGGCTTTATCAGCTAGGACCATTGTTAATGAGTTATTATTCTGTGATGTGACTTAATCTTTTGATACAAGACTCAATTTTACATACACAATTTGTAGTTGGCTCTGTGCTTGGAACTGGAGTATGACCAGCATCTGTGGTTACTATGGTGATGCACATATGCTGGTCCGGTGCCATATTCAGGTGGAATTATAAAAAGCTGTGTGGAAACACATGTGATAGTTTGTTTGTCTCTGAAGAAAGTCCATGTAAGGACTGAAATGTCAGACATAATGATCAAGGTATTTCAATAAAAGAACAGATTTTAATTAAAAGGAGTGCTCGGCTTATTGGAGAGAATATGGGTGGCTCTGTAACAGTGGGACAGAGGAACATTGCTAAGGTTGCAGAGAGTCTATGTGTGATTCTGTGGCTACCACTGGAACAAGACTGATGTGTCAGACGGGATGGGTGTGTTACAGTTTTCAGACACTCAGACAGAGGGTTAGGTAAAAAAAATACAAGTTTATTAAAGCAAAAATAATAACAAGGTTGCCCTTAGGGCAGTACTGACATAAGCAGAATATGGGCTGAAATACCAGGTACAACAGGGAATAAATCACTAGATCTGGAAACAATAACAGGAGACAAATGGTTAATGGCAATGGTAATCAGTCTCAAATGTGGTGATAGGCACGCCCTTGGTGATGTATATTGCGATATGTGCTAGGTGATAACACCTAAAGTCCATCCACTGTGCGAAGCTGTAGACTAGAGCTGCGACTAGAACTGGAGCTGCAGAGTGATAAGGTGGTAGCCCCCACGGGCGTAACGGAACCCAACAGTATTGTGATTGCTTGAGCCAATAGCCCCCTCGGGCGTAACGGAGACCAACAGTATCGTGATTGCTTGAGCCAATAGCACCCACGGGCATAACGGAGGCCAACAGTATTGTGCTAGCTTGAGTCAATAGCCCCCATGGGCGTAACGGAGACCAACAGTACCGTGATAGCTAGAGTAATAGTCCCCGCGGGCGTATACCAGAGACCATCAGTAACTGAATCGCTTGAGCCAAGACCGCCCCACGGGCGTAACGGAGACCACTGGTTGCAGCACTGCTTGCCAACAGCCCACGGGCGTAACGGAACCACTGCTCTGTCAAGGTGGAGAGCCGCCGACTACCGAGGCCCACAACGCGGCCGGCTCACAGAAGCAGCGTAACAGGCTAAGGCAAATGATGGTAAAAGTGGCAGTGGTAAGATGGAAGCAACACAAGGATCTAGGCTCACAGTAGCGACACGGCACAGCAATGGTACAACGGAGGCTCAGATCACACACTGCAGCGATCGGAATGTCGCAGAGGCGACAAAAGGAACCGTCAAACGGAACGGCAGGAACAGGAGTAAGCACAGGAGTCAGTCGTCAGCCAGGCCAGGTCAGGACACGTAGGAGATTCGCAGACAAGCCGGATCAGCAACAGAGCGAGGACATCAGCCGGGCCGGGTCAGTTGCCGTAGGAGATTCGCAGAAAAGCCGGATCAGCAACACGCAGGAAGTCAGCCAGGCCGGGTCAATCACGGAACAGGAACGTTGTCGGTACAGGCCAAGTCGGTACACAGGAGATCAGAATACTGGAATACGGCAACAGCAACACTGGCTCTGAAACACCACGAAAGGGCACCTGACAGGTGCCAGTGGCCAGAATAAAACAGGTAACCAGGGGCGGGCCAACACAGCTCAACCAATCAGGGAGCAGCACAGTTGAGAGTGACAGAAAGGATCACGGGGACCATGATAGTGTGGTCCTGTGACTATCAGTACCAGCATAGGCAGCACAAATCGACTATATCTCAAAATATTTTCAGCACCGCGTGTTGATTACAGACAGAAAATAATGCCAGATACTTCTACTTCAAAGGAAATTGGCCAACGTTTGATGTTAGGGGTTATGTCAAGCATTGTCAAGGCCAATTCTAATCTCCAGCCAGTCCAAAGCCAGCAAAATATCAAAGTCGGCCCCCCCACCAAAAAAAAAATGTATATATTTTTATATATATATATATATATATATATATATATATATATATATATATATATATATATATATATATATATATGCACCCCAAAAAAATTGCTAATCCTTGCATGTGTTTCACAGTTCTTTGAGTTAGAGCACAGGGCCCAGGAGCGGAGGATAGGGTTAGAGAGAGAGAGAGAGAGAGGAGCAGACTTTAGAGAGAGGTATATCTGGAGTGGTTAATGGAGCGATTTACACATTAAAAATACACATATTACACTTCTGAACACATTGCACACATTACATCCCCACACAATCACAAACGCACATCTTTTGTTTTGACATTCCACACATTTATATTTACTTTATGCAGTGTGACTGAGTGAGTGTAAAGATGTACCTGAGTGTGATTGTGATTGAGTGCTTGTGTGAGTGTTTGCGTGTGAGTGTTTGCATGTGAGTGGGTGTGAGGGAGGTAGAGAGTACAGGAGAGATGGCAGGGAGAGGAGTGGAGGCTGAAACATAGGTTATATGCTCTTTAATTAATAAAGGGGGCAATTATCGCCACCATGCTGGGGGGTGTCATGAGGGGACATGATACCCCTCTTGAGGTCTGAAGTACTTTTTTTAATACAAATTACTTATATAATTAAAAAAAAGAAAATACATTTTCACACAAGTTACATCTATATATATAAAAGAAGACTTTGTGCCTGCCAAAACACACCCAGGGGTGGTATTAAGGAGGAGTTACTGTTCCCATTGGGTGATTCAATCATGCAGGGAGTTGGCCCGCCCCCACTATGCAGCCCGCCCACCACTATCAAAGTCAGAAAAAAACAATATGGCCGCCACTTGCTCCTACACCACAGACAAACACACATGCCCCACTCACACAGCACCACACAAACACACAGACCACCACACACACATGCCCCACTCACACAGCACCACACACACACATGCCCCACTCACACAGCACCAAGCAGACATGCCCCCACTCACACACACAGCACCACATACACACACAAAGCCAGAAATACATATGGCTGACACACACACACACAGTCACTCACCCTGACTCCCAGAGGCCTCAGCAGGACCTGTAGTGCAGCACCAGAGGAACAAAATTGCACTCAAAGGGTTAAGGTAGGTCCTCATTGCTCAATTATTTCTTCACTGTCATCATTTGCCATGCAAGACACAGGACAGACAGCCATCAGATTCACACTTAACCCACTGACTGCCACAGGGTTGTGTATCAAGTTTTACCCCTCAGGGAGTGTGTTCAAACTCCTCACACTGTAAACTTGCATTTCTCTCCCACTTCTCCTCCTTCCCCAGCCTATTACTAACACTTTTCCATATTTATGTTAAGCCCCGCCCCCTACTCGCGATTAAGCCCCGCCCCCTTTTAACCCAGATTGCCCCATTGCTCTCTCCACATCAGCACCACATCAGTCCCCTCTAGGGACTTCACAAGTCAGTGTTCCCAGGTATGAACACACTTCCCACTGCTATTTAACTCTGACATGCCTCTCTATACCTTAACCCTTTGAGTGCCAGAGGGGTACACAACTCATGAGCACATGTGTTTCTGCTCATATATGTTGCGTGTGTGTTTGTGTACATCTCTGTTACATGTGTGTGTCCATGTGTGCATCTCCAGTGTGTCTGTGTGTACATGTCTTTTGCATGTTTCTGCCGCTCACTGTGTGTATGTGCATACCTCCCAACATTTCACAGGGCCAAAGAGGGACACGTTAGTTTTAGGTAATATTATTGGGGGTGTGGCTGGTGGGCGGGGCATTAGTAAGAATTTTTAGGTTATTTCATGACCTATTACTGGCTATTTATGTAACTGAATAAATGATTTAGTTCAAGACCAAAGTATTTTATTTGCACAGACTAATGTATAAACACATATACTGAAGTTTATTGCTTTATTGCTGTAGAGCAAAGTAATACACACCACACAGTCAGGGCTGGTGCAAGGATTTTTGCCACCCTAGGCAAAACCTAATTTTGCCGCCCATTTCGCTCCGCCCCTTGTGTCCCACCCCTTTATACCCTGCCTACTTATACCCAACCTCTTTTCATGATTGTCCTCTCTCTGCCCCCTGAGCCACTCTGCCCCTGTTCTGGAGATGCCTGTAAGAGATGCCCCCCACCAGCTCCAACTTGCCCCTTATCAGCTTCACTTTGGCCCACCAGCTCCACTTTGCCCCTATCAACTCCAACCTGCCCCCATCAGCTCCAACGTGCCCCCACCAGCTCCATTTTGCCCCCTCAGCTTCACTTTACCCCCTCAGCTCCAACTTACCCCCATCAGCTCCACTTTGCCCCCCATCCTCTCCAACTTACCCCCATCAGCTCCACTTTGCCCCCATCCGCTCCAACTTGCCCCCATCCGCTCCAACTTGCCCCCACCAGCTCCACTATGCCCTCTCAGCTCCAACTTTCCACTATCAGCTCCACTATGCCCCCAGCAGCTCCAACTTGCCCCCATCCGCTCCAACTTGCCCCCCATCCGCTCCAACTTGCCCCACCAGCTCCACTTTGCCCCCCCTCAGCTCCACTTGCCCCCCCTCAGCTCCACTTGCCCCCCCTCAGCTCCAACTTGCCCCCCCTCAGCTCCACTTTGACCCTCATCAGCTCAAACTTGCCCCCATCATCTCCAACTTGCCCCCACCAGCTCCACTATGCCCCCTCAGCTCCAGCTTTCCCCTAACAGCTCCAACTTGCCCCCATCATCTCCACTTTGCCCCACATCTGCTCCAACTTGCCCCCTCAGCTCCACTATGCCCCCTCAGCTCCAACTTGCCCCCCATCACATACCTGTATCTCCCGCGCAGTCTTCTCTTCAGTAATGCAGAGCGCGGCGGGAGCTCTGCATTACTAAAGATCCGACCAGATGAGGGAGCGCTGTAGCAACACAGACCTGACTGTGTTGTGGTTCCTGGCGTGGTGTGTGTGGGCGCAGCACTTCTCCACTGCATGCCTGCGCCCCCAGTACGTGTGCGCCCTAGGCCGGCGCCTACCTCGCCTATAGGTGGAGCCGGCCCTGCACACAGTCTGTCCTCTTAAAAAGAGGGACAACAGGGTGGGAAAGAGGGACAGAGGGATTTGGCCCTCAAAGAGGGACTGTCCCTCCTAAAGAGGGACACTTGGGATGTATGGTATGTGTCTGCCTGTGTGTTGTATATGTCTGTGTTTATCAGTGTGTCTGCATTTCAAACACGTGCGCCCAATGGTCATAACATGACGGGCAACGCCGTCCCATGTTGCTAGTATATAATAAAAACAAACACTTTTTTTTTACATATACAGGTTGCCAATTAACCCTATGAGTACCAGAAGGGTTGCAAACATATTACAATACCTCTCTGGTACTCATAGGGTTAATCTTGAAATACATAATACGAGGGCATGTTGAATATAATAGGAGAAGAAAAATGTTGGATAAAAATGGTGACAGAAAGTCATGGGAGCACTGTAGTTGACTTTTAAGTGGAGGGGTTTAAAATGTCGGCTGTACAATATTCGTCAAACAAATATGGTGAAAGAAAGCACTGTAAGTAGGATTTGGAAGGGGAAGGGTTAAATTGTCGACTATGAACAATATTTGTCGGATTAACGTGCTGAAAGAAAGCACTTTAAGTCGACTTTTAAAAGGGGGGGGTTAATATGTCGAAAGGGGGCACTCTGTCAGATTTTGTTATGTGGAGAACACATCTAACACTTATGTTCACAGTATATAGAGGAGCGCAGGACTGTCTTTTTTGTATGTGTTTTCACTTTTGGGTTTAGGCCTAATGTTAGGGGGACTGGAGAACCCTCTCATTCCTTGCTGCTATCTATATTTCTAACTTTATTCTTATATTAAATTATAATATGATATGGATATTTTATGTAGGGTTGCCACCCAGCCGGTATTTTACCGGCAGGCCGGTAAAAAATTGGCTTCCTTCCAATGTTAAGTCTATGGAGGGAATGCCTTGGCCGGTATTTTTTTGAAGAAAAGGTGGCAACCCTAATTTTATGGTGAGTAAGCGCTGTGAGCTTTCTTCTCTTTTCTGCTTTTGTTTCACACATATCTCCTTTAGCTCAACTAAGCAGCTTCTCATTTTATCCAATTTATACACAAAGATATAAAAACACATGATTACATTATTTCATTTCACCATTCTTTTTTCTTTCTCACTTGGCCTTTAAGAACAAGGCTTTTTGGCCTGTTCCAGTATGCAATCCCCCTTGCCTGTTTGGTATCATCCATTCCTCACATGACTTGTGGGGAAGGATATAAATGGAACATAGTTTTCAATGCAGGCCCTTATGGGCCATGTATCAGGTAAGTCCTCCCTCTACACCTAATTTGTTTTTTTTTGTCTTGTTGTATGTCTGTTGTTTTTAATTACACTATACTGGGACCCACAAGAAATAAAAAAGATCAAAAAGATATTTAAAGGGTCCCCACTGACGCGTTTATTATAACATCTTTCTCCAGAGAATGTCTGTTTTAAATTTAATTTTAATTCAGATAGGGTCTTTATAGGTGTATTAGAGTAGGACTTACCGCAAAGTGAGATACCTTGGCGTTGGTGGTAAGCTTACACACGGATTGGCCAATTTGTGGAACGAAATTCTCACTTATTTTTACTTTAACTTTAACATTTCGGTTATCAATTTATACTCCCAGATCTTTCTGTCCTATTGTGTCCTAAAATGTCCCATCAGTACAGCCACTTTGAGATGTTTAATGCTGTGATCAGCTTTGCAAAAAGTTGACCTACTGAAGTGTCTCTTTTGATATCTAGTTGTTCAACTGGACCGATGAGAATTCATCCTTTTTCCTAATGTTTGTCCCACTTCACCTACATATACTCTGGCTAAAGACTAAAATTCACTGGTGCATCATAAAGGTAAAAAATCTACTAATATACCAAGAGACACTGCTGAAGCCTAGGGATTGAATCATAGATAATACTGATAAGAATATTCATTGCCAGTGGAATTTAAATGTTAAAATAATTTGCATGCGTGTTCAAACTGTCATGTATTGTATATTCAGCCTTCATTCCTATTATACCTGGAGAAGTTGTCTTGAAAGCTTGCATCCTAGAGCCACTCAGCCAGTAAAGGTATCATTTTTACTCTACTAGTCTCCTGCTATTTCTATAGTTAACACAGTACCACTCTTTATGTATAAAGACAAAAACAGTGACAGATTATTTACATGTTCCAATGGGAGACTCCGGTGGGAGAGTGTACTAAGACATAAAGTGACAAGACCATGTTATTGACACCTGTAGGAAGCTACCTGGAGGAGTCTAAAGAGGCAATAGAGGAGGATTCCAGCTTCAAAGAGTGAGGCTACACTGTGGCTATAAGGACTGGGAATGAGAAAGGATTATCATTTTATGGAATCTTGTAAGTGCAGCGTCCTTAGGATAAGATTGGTTCTTACACAGGAAAAAGAAAAGTCTAAAAAGAAAAGAACCACAATTATCTAATTTAACGAATAGTGCTTTTAGATAATTGTGGTTCTTTTCTTTTTAGACTTTTCTTTTTCCTGTGTAAGAACCAATCTTATCCTAAGGACGCTGCAAAATAAAGACTGTGTGAATGATTGGGTTTGAGAAATGAACTAGAGGGTATAACTAAATTGGAGTCACAGACAATGGGACTGGTGTACTAAAGTGGTCCTGTCACTTAGTAACAAATAGGGTATTTTGAAAGAGCTTTAAAAAGCACCTACATTAGTATTGGCTATATTTGATTTTTTTTTTATAACACATAAAGCTAAATATTTCATAATTTTTGAGAGATCTTTCAAAATCACCTATTGTTTACAAAATGGAAGTTCTTCTAACCATAACTGGAATTATTAATTATTTGTTAGAGAACTTTCTAGCATGCAAACAGTTAAAAGCCCCGTTTAAATGAACTGAAAATGTTTAAAGTTACATTTGTCCCTTGTGGTTTAGTTGCTTTGCTCCAGAATCGCTCCAGGTCTTGAAACCAGTTTTAACAATCCCTGATGCTTCTGGCAAACATAAAAATGGAGGCACCAAAATACAGGAAGACCTTTAGGATCATACTGGGGGTTATGTACTAAGGTGTGATAAAAAGGTGATAAAGCAGTAAGACTTCTTCAGTGACATCACTTCTCCAGTTCCTATGTTATTCTATAGAGCCTATTCATTAAGATCTACAAAGTTGGAGAAATCTTAGTGCATTGTATCCATAGAATAATAGGAACTAGAGAAGTGATATCACTGGAGAAGTTATCTCCTCTATATCACCTCTTTATCACCGCTTGTGTTCAATGGCAACCTTCCTTTCTGCCCCCAAAAGCAGCCACTTTGTAGTCACCTAGAATAGCCACAGTCATTTCTGTCCATCTGGCCACGGAATAAAAGTGTGTGTGAGGTGAGGCCTCCTTTGACATGACAAATTGACAAGGTACACCCATGCATAAAATATCCCTGCCTTTTTTTTCTTAGTACCTCACCCTAGGTGTGTGAGAATTTGATGCAATCATAGAGATATTCCATTTCAGCAATTCACACTCAGATAACAAGCAGAGATCACCAGCATAAAAGTTAAAAAGCATATTGGGAGTTATTCACTAAGGCATGATAAAGAGGTGATAAAGTGTATATTACTTCTCCACTGATATCACTTCTCCTTTTCTAATGTTATGTTATGGAGCCAATTAACTAACATTTCTTAAGCTGTGAAGATCATAGTGCATAGGAACTGGAGAAGTGATATCACTGGAGAAGTCATCTACACTTTATCATCTCTTTATCACACCTTAGTGAATGACTTAAGTCTAAAATCTTAACACTTTGTTTATTGTTCAGTATTTCAGAAGAGCAATCCCACTGTAGGAAATGAGAGTTCAGTCACATACAGCAATAAGAGGGGCAATATTATGGGCTCGGGTTTTTATACATTTCATTTTAGATGTTGTTGGGGCATCCACAAAGATTTTGATGATATGTATTTGATGACATGAGGAAGTATTGTTTTGTATTTCCATAGGCCAGAAGAGGAGAATAATTATATCTGGGTGTGATCAGTGTAGGAGAGTCACTAAACTCAATATGAGGTTATGAGTTTCCCAGGGTTATGTCAGTATAGCTGGAAATTGCACAATACTTCACTTTAAAACAGAAGGCAGCTGTCAGTTGTGCAGTTATAAATGGTAATTAGCCATCTCCCCACCCAAGCCCAAAGTGACAGCAAGACAGACAAAGATAAATGTGATAAATACTAATACACTTATATTTGTAATATATTGAGGTTGATGTAATAAGAACTGGAGTAATATTGGAGCAAACCAACTGTACCATAAAGGGATAAATATTAATTCTTCCAATTCCCATAAATTAAATGGTCCTTTTAAGCTCTTTAGTGCTTGAGAGGGCTTCAAAATGAGGTTTAACCCTTTGAGTGCCAGAGAGGTAACCAACCTCTCTGACACTCAAAGGGTTAAAAATAAAACAAAAAAGCTCAACAATTATGGAGCATATCAACTGCACCATATGGGCAATTGAAAACGCCTCAACATTCCATCTATTTACATGGGGCATTTAACCATTTCAGTGTTAGAGAGATCCCATTCCTCAATGTTCCATCCATTACATGGGTCATTTAACAATTTCAGTGTTAGAGAGATCCCATTCCTCAATGTTCCATCCATTATATGGGTCATTTAACAATTTCAGTGTTAGAGAGATCCCATTCCTCAATGTTCCATCCATTATATGGGTCATTTAACAATTTCAGTGTTAGAGAAATCCCATTCCTCAATGTTC
The DNA here is from genome assembly GCA_037306005.1 of Rhinophrynus dorsalis. Lineage (NCBI taxonomy): Eukaryota > Metazoa > Chordata > Amphibia > Anura > Rhinophrynidae > Rhinophrynus > Rhinophrynus dorsalis. The sequence goes on from CM074722.1 coordinate 113,160,982, forward strand.
CATCCATTATATGGGACATTTAACCATTTCAGTGTTAGAGAGGTACCATTTGCATCAAAATACATTTGTATTTGTCCCCTGTATTGTAATTGGCTTGTACTCAGAACTACTACTTAGCCGTATTAACTGTTAGCAGGCCAGAGGCACTTTGATTTGCAGCACACTGCTGGTATCTAGCAGTGAATGTCTTAATTAACCCAATATGTGGCACTTTTTGACACTTGATAGGTTAAAAGGACCATGTGAAAAAAATGAAAAAAAAACCCCCAAAAAACAAAAGTAAATATATGTATGTCCTATGCCAGATCAGCTTCACATCTGACATCCGAGCTAACGTTTCAGTGATCAGGTTAAAATATGCTGCTCTGCATAAAATACATTACCCACAGAGTACAAAGGGCTGATTTAACTTGCTTCAGTGAGCACAGAATCCTGTCTCTCTCTCCCTATCTTCTCTTTCTTCCAAAGCTGTTCTCTTTACATGGCTTAGAGTTACGAAATTGTGTAATTTAATCTTGCATGCAGAAATCTCTTACTGCTGTGTTATACAACAAGGAGGGAGTTATCAGGGTGATTGGAAGGATCTTAAAGTTCCCTTTAGTTTTCCTTCATGCCCCCATAGTTCTTCCAACAGTGAAATTATTTTTTTCTTTATTTTGATGAGCATGACATTCCCAGGACTTAGACTTTTTTTAAGCAATAAAAATGAGTGTTCGTTAGAATTAAAGCATTCCCAAGAAGCCTGGGCAGAGCATGATTGGGTGGTGGCAGCTACTACCAGTTTTCTACTTGTAATGTTTACTATGTGCAGTGAATAATGATATGCCCAATAATTTAATATATTAAATCCAGTGAAATTACACCCTTGTCTTGGGGCTTGATTCTGTCTCCAGTGATAGGGAAGACAAATCACTGTCGGTAGTTTTAAGTTACAGTCAGGATTTCTATTACCTCTGCTGTGACAAACTACGACAAGTAAAAATGCACAACAGGAGCTAAATTTAGCACCCATTGTAATCAGTGAAAAAGCTTCAAGCCCCATATTAATACATCCAAGAAACCAAAAACATAAGTGAAAATAAAAATAAAATTAACCCTATGAGTGTCAGTGGGGTATGCAATGCATTGCAGAGAGTTGTATACCCACAGGGTTAATCACTCTAAAGATAGCACCATACCATGAAAATGAACACTTACCTTGTAAGTCTGATGTCCATTAAGGTTTTCAGCAACCTCGTCATCCAGTTTAATTCTGCCACGTTTTGCCTTACACCTTTTTGGTCTTTCAGAGTTACTGTACTCACCTTCCTCAGTTTCAGTCCTCCTATTGGAGCCCTTATGTTTTTAAACTCCATTCAATCCACTGCTCACCACCCGATTCGTTTCTAGTATGTCTAGTCTCCTGCATTTGCTGTTGTTTTTTGTTTGGTGTTGACCCTTGGCACATATCCTGACATTGCGTAGCTCTTCTCCGTGGTGCCTGTTCTCTCCTGATGACCCTTTGGCTTGTCTCCCGACCATCCGCTCGCTTCCTTTGATATACCCGACGCTCCTGGTGGCTTTTGCTTGCGCTGACCTCGCTCTCTCTCTTGTCTCCTCGGCATCCTACTGCCTCTGTCTGGCTGTTCTGCTACAGCTGCTCCTCCTACTTCAGTGCGGCCTTCCTGTCTCATTTATGTTGCGGCCTCCCCCAGATGATCGGCTATCCCATTTCTCATGGACTTTGGGGTTGGAGTACGCTCACTCCTCCCCTCTGCTGGGGTGTCCGTATAGAGAGAGTTGCAGCCAATAGCCATGGCTGTAATCTCTCTCTCTCTTATGGTACCTTAGTGGTCTTCTTCCTGGAGGACTTCTACTTCCTGCCTAGGTCAGTTGGGTGTTGTGGTTAGCTTTGGTAGGTCTGTAGTTGGAAGGAAGGGGACATTATTGGTTTGAGACGGTGATTTCTTCTAGAGTCACCCTTGGTACATTTGTACTGGACTCTGTACAGTGGCTGAGCGGACCTAGCCTGCTGGCCCACCGACATTTCAATCCTACTCTGTCTGGTGGCATTTTGTGCAGTAACTGTTGTGTGGTCTCAACCAGCAGGTCACTTGTTGCTACTTCCTGTTGCGGTCCTCTCAGGGGCTCTGGTACTTTCTGGGCTCTGCCTCCTTGGAGAGTTTCACTCCTTGGGGCATTGTTAGGTTACCCCTGTTAAGACTCTACCTAGTATTCTGTTGGCTCTCTCTACCTCACCGGTGGGGTTCTTCTTTAATTTTTTATACCTCTTCCTCCTGTTGTCTATCTGGTGTGTCTGCACAGGGATCCTCCTGTTTGTAGGAGTCCGAGAAGCACAGTACACCCCATTTCCTATCCTGGCCAGGGTCTTGGCTCAACCGAGATTGGGCATCTGGCTTCAAGGCCAGCACCTTCACTTCAGCCTCGGCCGCAGCAAAGGAAAAGGAATGACTTTCACCGCTCACAAGCTACGCTCCCCAGCTACGTTCTCAAGCCCTCTGTCTAAGGCTCCTACACCCGTTGTGACAAATTCTACATTTGTAAGCTTGTATTTTCTTTCGTCTTCATCCTCTGTCTTCTTATCTTCCTTCTTCTTGTTCGAACATATCGTGCCTCAATAAATAAAGAAATATAGGTTTAATGTATTTGTGCCCCATAAGATATTTTGTCAATAAATGTACGCTGCCACATCCACCACTGTCACAGTTGGTGGCGGCAGAAAAGCAGATCAAAAATCCCCCACCCGTATATCTCTCTCTGGTCATTGTCCGATCCATACCAAGGTGAATTTGAACAGACACTGGCTTTTATATGGCCAGCACCTGTTCAAAATGGTTCCCACTCTGCCATTGGGATGTGGGGTTATGCACCTCCCAGCTAATCAGTTTCTACATGGTTTTGTCATAACAGCCATATAAAAGCCAGTCTCTGTTAAAATTGACCTCAGTATGGATTGGTCAACGGACCAAGATGTATGGGGGGGTATTTTTGATCTGCTTTTCTGCCTCAGGTGGATGCAGCATACATTTACTGGCAAAATATCTTTAGGGGCACAAATAATTTTAATCTATATTTCTTTCTTTATTGAGGCACAATATTTTGGAACAAGAAGAAGAAGGAAGATAAGAAGACAGAAGATGAAGAAGAAAGAAGATACAAGCTTATAGATAAAGCATTACAGTGGATGATAGGTAAGTATTACAACTATGGGGTATGGGTGATAGAATAGTGTTAGGACTAGTATTGTTTCAAATTGTTAATGTTAGGGGTAGTGGAGGGTTAGAGTTTGTTAGGGGGACTGCATTTTCAACTCACTCTCGATGTTTGGCACTGTTTTGAGTGAGTTGTCGGAACAAAATTCTGAGAAGAGCGTTTTTTTAGACCAGTGCTCATTGAAGTGGCTGCTGGTCAATCAATAGGATTCATATGGTACAACTATGTGTGTACCGCCCAGAACTCCTTTGGTTCCTATCAACAGTTTTAGCTCTGTTAATAATATCGACCCAATATCTTTTGCTCCTAAAGTGCTGTGCAAAATAACCCTCCAGACATAAGGCTTGACTAAGGGGGTTGAGAAGGTAAAGCGGGTAAATGTAGCGACATTTATGAAGTCTTCCTCTTTGGTAGAATACAGTGAAACTAGGAAACTGGAGTGGAATAAATATAATGACTTAAAATTGAATCTCTAGTCATTTTTTTTTAATCAAAATGTAAATAGTGTATCAAAGTGTGAAATATCAAGCCTTGTCCATATACATAATTTGCTAAATGTTTTATGTTGTTAGACAAATATGTACATGCTCTTAGAATTTGTAAACATGAGTTTGACCTGCGGATTGACTTAACTTCTTCATAACTTACTATCCCACTTTCATATTCATGACCTACCTCGGCATCTGAATTGAAAAACCCCATGAAAATCCGGGTGCAAGGAATGGTCATAGATTTCTCTGTATACATAACAGAAAAGGGACATGGCATGAAAAATTCCCAAACTAAGTCAAGGACAGAAACCTAAATGGGCCATGGATACCAAGCCTATCCTCTGGCCCCTAACTAAAATTTGATACATGTGATAAATCTGTAAGAAAAGAAAAAACAAGAAAAGAAAACAAACTTTTGTTAAATCCAACCTTAAATTCTCACTCAAAGCACCAAAATCAGGGCAGCTCAGGATTAAAGGCAGATGTAACACTATATGACAACTTAGGTTCATTGCACACCCCTGTGGCACTCAAAGGGTTAAAAAAAAAGTACACCAAGCAGTAAACAATCATCCCCTCAGCTCTGGATCATATTTCTTTCTCATACATGTTGTGCAGCCCCACATACACTGACTGACACCCCCAGGCCTGTGCAGTGCCCCTAAAGATTTGTGGCTACCAGTCGGCAAGGGAAGAAGGCTGAGAGGCGGGATCAGACAATGTACATGGGGATCTGTGGCTACCAGTGGGCAACGGGACAGTTCTGGGGGCCAGGCAGTGTACATGGGGTTCTATGGCTACCAGTGGGCAAGGGAACAAGGCTGGGAGGCATCCTGTAGCCACAAATCCCCATGGATGCTGCCTGACCCCTAACCTTACTCCCTTGGGACTGCATATGTATGAATATGAAATATAATCCAGAGCTAGTGATGTGTAAGGGAGAGCATTATTCTCACATTGCTGCTATCAGAGTTTAGTTCATGTGGTGAAGTGCCACAATAAACTATATACACACCTCCATGAATATGATAATGGCTCATTATCCTGAATTTCCAAATGATAATGATTCATTATGCTGCATTTCCATAAAGAAATAGGCCATTGTCGATGTGATGAGTGAAAATTCTTAAACAGTCGATTTAATGTCCCTGACACTGTGTCCATTTTGGCATAAATGTTTTCCCACTGGTGTCTCTCTCTTTATGTTGTTAACACTGGATCTGTGTGAATTAAACCTTTTATGTAATGGCTGTGGTGACATTGCACGTGGTAAAAGTGAATGGGGGAGTGTTTTGTGACATCATAGCCTTTAGCCAATAGGAAATAAGGGGCGGGGCTAGAAAGTAGGTATAGTATGGATCACAGACTGCTCTGGCTAGTTCTTTTCTTATCCTGTGGATTAAAGGCTGTTTCTCTCCTCTTGTGTATTTTCCCTCTCCTCCCATTTCCTGCCTTCCCATTCCCTTCTGTTTGGTGTTGGACATTCTGGAATATCAGGTAACATTGGGTTGATTGTGGGAAACTTGATGAAATAAGGGGGTAAAGAAGGGAAATAGTTTGCCTAGTATAGTTTGAAGGAATTGCACTCTTGAATGTAAATCTCTGTATTATCATATTCCTCTTATTAAATACTGCCCAAGTAGACAAACCATTGGAGTTATTATTCACACACATACATATATATGTTATTATATATATATGTTATTTTATATATAGGTGCATACATTAATTATTAACCACAATGGCTGTCCAGTTTCACCCACAGAAAGAGCTGTTGGGCATTTTGCACCATGATGCGGTATATTACATTGGATGACTTGCATGAGAAGATACCATTGATCTTATGGTGTAACTGGGTGTTTGGAATAGGTACCTTGTCTGTGGTGTAAATGTGCACAGGTTTCACACTTCCTTTGTAAGCAGGGAGATGTGCCATTTTTTGTATTTTTATTCAGGGCACTCCTTACCATCATTTGTTTTAAATTTGGAGGCTATATGAAGGAGAGTAAGGGAGGCTGTGGGAATATGTTCTTAAGTCTTTCATCCATAGGTAATGTTGTTTGAAGTTCTCTAGATATTTTGCATAGAACTTCAACCTGGGGGTGGTAAGAGACCACCAGTGGCATCCGGTTTCCCTTATGTTGTTCTTTGTCTCTCAACAGATTTTTCTCTTGGTATGTGAGTTGCCTTCTGTATCTGACTGTCAATAATCCTTGCACTGTAACCCTGTTTTATAAAGTCTCCGCTGAGTTTCTGGAGGTGCTTGTCACAATCTGTCATGTCAGAACAGATGTGGCTGTATCTGATGGCCTGGCGGCATATGATGGAGTTCTTTGTGTGGAAGCTATTGTTTTTCAGGTAGGTTGGTCTGTCCGTTGGTTTGTGGTACAGGGATGTGTGGATGGAATTGTTCTTAATACTGACAGTTGTGTCTAGGATATTAATGTTTGTGACTGAGTGTTAGGTTCATACTGGGGTGGACTGTATTGTAGTTTCATAGAATTTGAGAAGTTCCTCTTCACTGGTGGTCTAGATGATAGCGGAGATAGACCAGGGTTTTTATCTGGCAGGTGGACAGGAAGTCTTCTTCTAATTTTGCCATAAACAGGTTGGCATATTGTGGTTGCATTTGGTTACCAATTGCAGTCCCTATTTTCTGAAGGTAGAGGTCCTGTCTGAAAGAAGTAATTGTGGGTGAGTGTAAACTGAATGAGTTTTGTTACCAGTTTCATGGGTGTGTTATTTTGTTCTAGATATTCTTGACATGCTGCTATGCCATATGTGTGTGGAATGTTGGTGTAAAGGAATTCTACATCCATAGTGGCCAGGATGGTGCTCTCTGGAATGGGGTTCAAGTCAGTTAGTTTGTTTAAGAGACCCATGGTGTTCTGAAGAAAGCTGAGTGTTTGTTTTACCAGGGATTTCGTGGGATTTTCTACCCAGCCAGAGATATTCTCCGTGAGTGTGCCAGTTCCTGAAATTATGGGTCTTCCCAGGTTTCCTTCTTTGTGTATTTTTGGTAGCATGTAGAAGGAGCCTATTTATGGATCTGCTGCTATTAGGGGACTTATCTGTTCTCCAATGCTGGAGGGAAGTTTTTTTTATGAGTATCTTTCATCAGAGAGTTAAGAGAAGAGATCATTGCCCTTCACAAACAAGGAGCAGGATACAAAAAGATAGCCACGGCACTGAATGTTCCTAGAGACACCATTGGATGCATAGTTCGCAAGTTCAAAGTCAAAGGAACAGTGGTTACACTACCAGGATGGGGCAGAAAAAGGAAGCTATCAACATCTGCAACCAGATTTATGAGAAGGAAAGTTGAGAAAACCCCTTGAGTGACTGCAAAAGACCTGCAGCAAGACTTGGTGGCAACAGGCACTGAGGTTTCAGCGAGCACAGTAAGGCACTTACTAAATGCAGAAGGTTTCCAAACAAGAAACCTGCAGTATGCAAACCCAAGAATATTACTGAACTGGAGGCCATTGCTCTTGAGGAATGGGCTAAGATTCATCACAAGTGCTGCCAGAAGCTGGTGTACGGGTATGCATCTCGTTTGCAGCCAGTCATAACAGCAAAAGGGTACTAAGTACTAAAGATGCTTGCCATGAAGGGGTTGAATAATATTGAGACTGCAGAAGTCATTGTTGGGGAATCCACTTCAAGCATTCATTGTGTTGAGCTATTTCAATTGCTTTTTTTGATTTGTTCTTTGCAAACAGCTTAACGTCTATAAATGTTGACAATAAACCTGATTTGCAATGGGGGGTTGAATAATTTTGATTACAACTATATAAAGCACAGCAAACACATATAAATCATCACACCAAAGAAGCAACAAACTTCATCAATATTAAAGTCATCATAGATTCTAACTTCAGAGATATAAAATACCCAATTAAAAAGACCTTCACAACACATATATATATGAAGTCCCTGTGACCACTCCTGTTAAAATCTCTGCAAGGAGCTAGCCCTCCCTCAAGTTCCTTCTGAATAAAAAACAAAATACGGCCAACTCGCTGCTCATACATGTCCTCACAACAATGCATTAAAAATAAAAATCCCTTACATGCTCCCCTCATCATGCCCACACACTCGCCACACATTGCTTTCCTCAATGCTCTCGGTGTACTTGTCACGGTTTTTGATGAACACTCAGACCAGGTTGGTAAGGTTACAATGACTTATTAGGATAAAGTACAGACACTTAGTTAGGCCCTTATACCCACAATAACAGAACATATATAAATAGATATATATAAAGCAATAGCAAGCCAGTCTTAGAAATATCTCAGGAAATGGAGGCAGTCACTGGCTAACGAGAGTTCTGGGCTTCAACCCTGATGACTGAAGGCAATGCAGCCCAGGAGCTGACAGCAGGACTCAGATGACAAGTAGTCCAGTAGAAAGTAACGGGCACAAACCCAGACGCCTGGGAAGCACTGAACCCAGTAGGAGCGAGGCAACACTGACCCTGGCAATAGGTTCACAGGGAGATCGAGGCAACTGCTTTAGGTAGGCAACACTGACCCTTAGGCTAGGGCCACAGGGAGACCAAGGCAACCGCTTATGGTAGGCAACACTTGACCCTGAGGCTGGGGTTACAGGGAGACAAAGGCAACCGCTCATGTTAGGCAAACCCTAGAACACTAGGGGTGGATCATGATACACTTAAGGAAGGCAACCGGTGTCCCCTTACCCTAATAAGTATGATGTAATGCAACAGCTGGCTCTTGAGCCCAAGGCTAATGCATTGTGGAATGGAGCACTGGCCCTGCCTAGCAGATCTAGGCACAGAACGGGTCAATTGGTAACGCCCAGAGAAATACTGCAACTCCCAGATGAAGTAAGCCCAGCTAAGATAGGGAGGTGGACACAGATAGAGATCAGAGTAACTCAGTCAGCGCAGCACTGAACCGGTACTTCGCATGTACACACCACCTGCGGCAGTTAAGAAAGCAGGTATAGTACGAATGCTCAGCCTATGGTCGGCAGAGAATGATAGAGCCATGCGGTGCACAACAGACTAGCGTAACGGAAAGGCCACAGAGGGTATCGCTGGCCACACAGAGGAAACCAAGTGGTATAGCCAGACACTGATGGCAACAGAGTGGGTAATCAGCCAGATACGGTTAGTAACGGAGCGGGTTCTCAGCCAGATATAGTCAGCAACAGAGCAGGTTCTCAGCCAGATATAGTCAGCAACAGAGCAGGTTCTCAGCCAGATACGGTCAGCAACGGAGCAGGTTCTCAGCCAGATATAGTCAGCAACGGAGCGGGTTCTCAGCCAGATACGGTAAGCAACGGAGCGGGTTCTCAGCCAGATACGGTCAGCAACGGAGCGGATTCTCAGCCAGATACGGTCAGCAACGGAGCGGCAACACAGGAAGAGCAGGAATGTCATCAGGCAGGTCATACACGAACAGAGAACAAACGTCAGGAACTAGTACACCACGAAAGGGCGCCTCAGTATAGACATGACAGAGTATATAAAGGCTGGCGACAAAGATACCTAGCCAATTAGAGAAAGGCAATGAAATTGAAAAAATCAGAATGTCGCCGCCTGCGGCCAAGAGCACGGGCACCATGATAGTACTCTATGCAATACACAGTGTCAATGTGCTGTGCTCCTCAATATGCACTCTCCTCAGTCCCCCATGCACTCCACAGTCTTATTGTGCTGTGCTCTGCAGTACAGACAATCATACAGGGACAGGAGCACACACCGTTCCGTAGTCATGTTCGTTAGTAGAATAATTCAAACCACATACCGTAGGCTGAATAAAACATAAATCTTCTTTATTTCAACTTTAAAACGCAATACACATTTCCAGGAGGGAAACGGGACAAACAGGCACTCTGCAAATAATCACATGATAGCGTATCTAATACGTTTCGTGCTTCTAGAGCGCATAATCATAGACAGAGTGCACAATCGGAAAGAGAAAATTTAAAAACTCAGTACATTGATGTGATTGGACACAGCTAATGAAAAGCATGGACACATCTCGCCCTAATAGAGTAGGCGGGACTCTGCCATACGTATATAGCCAAATCGGTTGATGTCTGCGATGGAATTGCATAAAAGCCACACAAAAGATTAACCGCTTGCTTGCCATCACACTCATCAGCCGGAAATGAATATCAAAAAAACACAAACGAAACAGAAACACAACCAGTTGACACATATAACCAAATGAATATGCTACCAGAATTGCATCCCTACATATAAAAAACACTGTAGGAAATACTCAGAGATACCCAAAAACCTTTACAGTACCTAGGTACATATTCCAAAAAACCTTTATATGGCAAACAAATAACATATCATACTATGAAAAATTCTCTATATAATTATTGTTACAATGATCCTCGTGAAAAAGATGATAGTGACTAACAACCACTAAAGTTGTTATAAAAATCTAAATTTGGCTTATCAGAATATTACCTCTAGATACATAATACACAACCCAAAATGTCCATCCAAAGGGATACAAAGATAGCTTAAAAAATGTGGCTGATGTCCCACTCTGCGTTGAGACCCAACGGCATCTGGGTTTTGAGGTTCAATATCCAGAAAGCTTCACGCTCATTTAAAAGTCTGGATAGATCTCCCCCCCTCTCCAGGTTAGTCGTACTCTCTCTGTGCTGACAAAATGCAGGCATGACAGATGACACCCATGGGCATCATGGATATGTCTAGCCACAGCAGAGTCTAATTGACGCCTCTCAAATTGGTAGACATGCTCCCAAATATGTTGCCGCAAAGGCCGCGCTGTCCTGCCTACATGTAAATAAATAGACTACATTGTGAGTCGCACAATTAATATAGCTTCCTATCTTGTATTCCAAACCTGTTACAGAACATTGGAAACCCACAGCTCGAGATATATACATGCAACTCTTACACGTTGCCACCCCACATTTAAAACAACCTTGATGCCTCAACCAAGTAGGTTTTGGCCTGGCCATCATGAATAGACTAGGTGATATAATGTTGCCTATAGTAACACCCCTTTTGGCTACGAATCTACAATTGTCCTTGACAATCTCAGCTAGTTTTTCATCCGCATGCAACATCGGTAAATATTTACGGATGATGTCACAAATTTGATTGTATTGTGCACTATAAGTAGTGATAAACCTGACATCATCACCAGACTGCTTGTTCCTAAACATACATATATAAATATATAGGAGCACAACTACGTATATAACTGTCGGTTTACCTATAGATTATATAATATAGGGTGCTTATGATCCAAAAGTTATTTATATAGACAAAAAAAGAATATAGACCTAAGTCAAAAAGAATGGATCTAAATAAGAGCACAACAACCTGTATAAATAATATACCAAAGAGAAATGTAAAAAAATACAGAATTAATTATATAATATAAAGATGAGCGCTGAAACATCGCAATCTACATCACAAACCACATCAAATAACCCACAGGTAATTATTAATACCTCACCTACATAGTATATTAAAATAATACAAACATCAAATACACCCCATATTAAAAAAAGGGAGCTAAAGTCTGGCGCCAAACTAAAATAAAAATTGCCTAACGTCCAAGACAGTACTGCTGAATCAATACTCGTATAGATGGAAAATTGATGAAATTGACACAAAATGGAGATGAAATGAAATTATGACAAATTCTCTCTTGATGTCACGTAATGATCCTATATATCTTTACCCTTTAATTGGGTTAGTGTAATTCATCCATACACAATGTTTACACATAGGACATATGGAGTGATGACATATAATGTATGCACGGATGGAAACACAAACTTGTACCACAAGTAGCGACTGAGTCTGGCTATTGTAATCGTAATGGCAGGTCAATCAATTAGGGCATATCCGTCTCACCCATTTTTTGTGTCCACTGTTCCTCCCTGGTCTCGTGAAGGTGTACTATCCAGACATAAGCGTGGAATACTCGCACTGTGATTCCATCTACCTGTGCGAGTCCCAGGGCCTTTCCATTACTGCTCATCTGTCTAAGGGTGAGGATAGTGAGTGCACTATTCCTCCCTGGTCTCGTGAAGGTGTGCCATTCATTCCGGGTGTACCTGCACTATCCTCGCATCTACCTGTGTATCCAAGGGCCATTCCATTACTGCTCACCTGACTGGTGAAGGGTGAGGAAAGTGAGTCCACTGTTCCTCTCTGGTCTCGTGAAGGTGTGTTACTATCTACTGCCACTTCATGTCATTACCTTACTACTGTTGTCCCTAAAAGAGTTCGACACCATACATTTGACAAACGATCTCGGATGTACAGCATCAGAAGGACCCTCTTTCACATCATCAATGAGAAAAAACTTCTTTATAGTAAGTGAGCTAATAAACCTATTAAGATCAATGATGGTGTGAAACAGGTCAAACCTATGGTCCGGCACAAAATTCAGACCCAATTTCAACACCCTTTGCTGCACTGGTGTAAGTACGACACTAGATAAATTGATGATCTCTAGCGTCTGTGAGGAATCTGACTTTTCCTTGTTGGGTATCTTCTTTCCTCTACTTCTCTGGCCTCCTCTTCTCGTTGGGTCTTTCTTATTTGTCTTCTCCTCTTTTTCTTTTCCTTTGTCTTCAACGTGTTGCCTGAAACCTCGTTTCTTGACTGTTGGTTATGATGTTCCATATCTCCAGTAGTACAGTCTCCTCCCAACGCTAGTTGCAGTTGGACATTAATATTCAGATCAGAAATCATGCGATCTCCACTGTGATCATGGGCCTCAAAATAATTATCTGAATCAGAAAAGCTCACCCTTCTATCTGAAGATCTCGAAGTTGGTCTATTCTTACGAAGTCGATTCAATGAACGCCTCCAAACAAACACAATCTTGTTTATAATCTTGCTTATACCTAACGAACTTGCACTGCTTGAAAGACGACAATTCTAACTTATTCAAAGAAGCATTTAAAGATGAATCCAAATACTGAAAAGAGGGTACGTTCATTTGATCTTTCAACACAGCCTGTATCTTGATAATGTCCTCCTTAATAATAATGGATCCCTCATGCTTGAATTCAATAATAAGCTTAATAAGCTTTAAAGAACAATCAGTGAGGACAGCATTCCGTTTGGAAATAAAGAATTCATCTTTAGTCTCAAAGGTGGGGAATTTCTTGATCCTTAGACCCCTCGGTATACGTTGGACATCAAGATATTTATTGAGGGTATTCACATCCCACCAATTCCGCAAATCCATCATTAAAGCTTTTTCCAATTTGAGAAAGAGGGACTTCAAATCCAATTTTTTAGTCTGTATGCATTCTGGTATTTCATTTGAATCAAACAATGTGTCAATACGTTGCCTTCTCTCATCTGTATGTAAGAAATCACTAAGTGCAAAAGTCTCCGTTATCGCCTCCATTACCATATCAGCCATATGTAATTGATAACAGGAAAAAATAAAGAATAAAAAAATATGATGATGAATAGCCTGTAATACGGTATGTGGGATAAAAATAAGTATTAATCCATCCCAAAACACTGAACACAGCCTGTAGTGCAAATCAGCATATGTTTAAAGATTTAATCTTCACTGGCATTATATTGAGAATTTTTCATAGTATGATATGTTATTTGTTTGCCATATAAAGGTGTTTTGGAATAATACCTAGGTACCTGTAAAGGTTTTTGGGTATCTCTGAGTATTTCCTACATTGTTTTTTATATGTAGGAATGCAATTTTGGTAGCATATTCATTTGGTTATATGTGTCAATTGGTTGTGTTTCTGTTTAATTTGTGTTTTTTATATATTCATTTCCAGCTGATGAGTGTGATGGCAAGGAAGCTGTTAATCTTTTGTGTGGCTTTTATGCAATTCCATAGCAGACATCAACCGATTTGGCTATATACGTATGGCAGAGTCCCGCCTACTCTATTAGGGCGAGATGTGTCCATGCTTTTCATTAGCTGTGTCCAATCACATCAATGTACTGAGTTTTTAAATTTTCTCTTTCCGATTGTGCGCTCTATATATGATTATGCGCTCTAGAAGAGCGAAACACGTTAGATACGCTTTCATGTGATTATTTGTCGAGTGCCTGTTTGTCCCGTTTCCCTCCTGGAAATGTGTATCAAGTTTTAAAGTTGAAATAAAGAAGATTTATGTTTTATTCAGCCTACGGTATGTGGTTTGAATTATTCTACTAATGAGCATACAGAACGGTGAGTGCTCCTGTCCCTCTTTGATTGTCTACATTGTTGCTACAGTGGAGGAGCGCTGTTTTCAGTGAACACCATTAAGTTTCGAAACTCTTGTTGTATGTGTCTTTTTCCCATTGTTACAGTCTGGTTAAATGTACTTCTAGCGTGAAGCACCAGATCTCTGTTTTCTATGCTCTGCAGTATGCTGGACACCCACACACATTCCAACACTGTGCACCTGCAATTGCACATATGGGTCTGCCACGAGGACTGTGCTCTACCACTGTGATGCTCACCTCATATGAGGTGCTGTGCAATGCAAGGGAGATTCCGTCCACCTCATACTCGAGTTCATTCTGTGTGCCTCCAATGCTGCATAAGAGGTGCTGTTCAATGTGAGGGAAACTTACTATACCTCAGGAGTGAGTCTCCCTTAAACTGCACATCACTTCATAACCAGCATTAGAGGGACACAGAATAAGTTAAGGTATGAGGTAGAGTGAGTCTCCTCCGCATTGCACAGCTCTTCAGATGAGCCAAAATTCACAGTGTCAAGGTACGGTCCCAGCGGCACACCCACAGGTGCAATTCCCCAGCTCCCCAAATGGCCAGTCCCTGCAAGGCCACATTTCCTACCAGTGTCACTTCTTACTGATCTGCAGTGCTAAAACAACATCTGAGCCTCTCTCACCCTCCTGCAAACCCTCCAGCAATCTTTGCTGCCCCATTCACCCACCTTCCTCATACCTACATTACAAGCATCATCTCTCATTGATCTAGTCGGATTTTAGGCAGTCAATAATCATCAGGTCATACACTCACTTACAACCACTCTTGAAGAACCACATAATTGAAGCGCTGGTGAGAAAAGAAAGCTGGCCACCACTGCTGAAGAATAACTCCCACTCTCAATTACAATGCATGTCATGTATAATGTGCATGTCTGACACTGCATATGTGGAAGAGTGTGGATTTGTCACAGTATGTATTTGTCCAAGTGTGTATCTATGGATGTCTGTATGCGTCTGACTATGGATGTGTAAGATTGTGTATATGGCATTTGCATACACCTCCCCATATTGTACACCGTTTGCTGTTAATGCATTGACAATTATGTGTTCCATTTTTTAGTATCTAGCCATCTATCTATATATATATATATATATAGGAATAAGGATACACTAATAAAACAGACTCAGATCCCGCTCTGCATTTAGTCCATGAGGTATTCGGGTATCTAATTTGCGTATCAAGAACATCTCCCATCTACTGCCACCTCTAGGAGGTCTGGATATTCCCTAATATTTAAAATGGTCAAAATTAGAACCATGACACATAAAATGTCTGTCTATCGGTGATGTAGAATCCTCAACAAATTCTCCTTCCTGAGCACCGGGAACCCCCCAGTGAGCCAGAGGGAAAAAAGCCCCCCCACTTGACATCAGGGGCAGAACTCCCAATCACTGACCCACAGTGCCCAGGAGAGACTGTATCGCCGGGTACTCCAAAAATTGCATCCAGGCGAGACAGTTGGTGGTATATCTGTCTGAGTGCTCATCCACAGTTGAAATCAGTTCTTCCATGCATCTGATGTACTCCACCCTTACAACCCACTCCTTAAATGTTGGAAGCAAGGGCGTATCCCAGTGAACAGGGATGAGCGACTTAGCCACATTTAATAGATGCTGAATGACTGATTTCTTATAAGAAATAGCAGAGGGTCATCCGTGAGTTTCTTTAAGATGGAATAAATAGATTCCCAGAAGGGGAGATTAGCGGGCACTCCCACCAGACATGGAGCAAAGTCTCAAACAGACATCAGGCGTCTCAGGGGAAAACACGTGCAAGAGTGCCGGTGTGCAGTACCAGTGGAAAAGCAATTTGTAAGACATTTCCTCGATCTTATAGTCCAGGGAACATTTGTGGGTCAAGGTGAATATCTTCTACCATTGTGTCTCGCTTAATGAAATCTGAAGGGCTGTTTCCCATTTCTCAACAAAAGACGGAAGGGGAGCGGCCGTCGAATCCAGGAGCAGATGATATAAAAGAGAAATGCCATGTGGAGGGATAGCGTCACCAGCGCACAAGTCCTCAAAGGGAGTTGTTTGACAAAGGAAACTTCGCAGCTGGGGTAGGGAGCGAATGAAATGCCCCAGTTGGGTATAATGGAACCAATCAAGTATCATTGGGGAACGAGATGACAGAATTTCCCCTAGAGGTTGAAGTCTGCCAGCAGCAGTTAAAAAGGACGCAACCCATGATGGACTATCAAGGGGAGTGTAAAGAAAGACGCCAGGAGACTGCCCAGGAACAAACGCCGGGTTATGATGCAAGGGTGTCAAGGGGGGGGGGAAAGTGGTAAGACGAAAGCGAGCACTAAAGATGTGAAATATCGAAAGGGTAGCAGATACCAAAGGGTGGGTCCCATCGAGCGACCGGGCGTGAATCGGCAGCCAGGGGAGTAAGGGCAAGGGGGCCCCCACCCTGTCCTCTTCAATCGTTATCCATGACTTCTGGGGCAGGCGGAAGGTCCATTCCAGAATGTGAAGGAGGTGACAAGCTCGATAATAGGTCCGCTGACAAGATAGAGCAAACCCCGTCTGTGACGTGCGTCCATCAAAATGTCAAACCGTATTCTCGGTTGTCTCCAGGCCCACAGGAACCATAGCAGAAAAATAATTTAACAAGCGCTCAAATAAAAAAGTGGACCTTTATAAGAGAATAGATATGTTGCTGCTGTTTTATATGGGTACCACAATCCACCACCCACGTCACTCTATAAAAAGAGATAAAAAAGAGAAGAAAAGAGAAAACAGCGCACAAGTATTCTCTAAATGTAGTATATAAAAATACTGTTGATAATGTCCCAATAAAATACAGGAGAACCCCTATATGGTTCCACTCACATTTACTAGAGGCTTCTCCTGCCTCTCAGTTTTACAGCTTCCTTGAAGTGCAATATCCCCTCCAAACTGCTACACAATAGTAGAAATCTTCACTCTCAAAAGAGTTAATATGTTGTTCTTATAGTGCCTATCCACACCTATACATGATAGATGCAGGTATACACTACCACTAGAAGTGTTGGGAACTTTTTAATTGCACAAAAATTGGTAGAAAACAAATAGGGGTACTAGACCCCAACACCTTATAGAGGTGTATAGGGTCCTAAAAAAATATATATATATATTTATATTTATTGGGAACAAAACATGTTAAAAAGTAAATAAAAATGAACAATATTGGTGTAGAATAGCAATAAAAAATTCTTCTACATACATAAATTGGACGCCCAAATACATGAAACAAAATGCAATAAATAATGAATTGACAGAATAAAAAGATAAAAAACCTGATAATCCTGTATAAAGAGCTCAACGCGTTTCGTGACTGAATAATTCTATGTCACTTCGTCAGGAGCATAAGGCAAAAATTGCCCCACATCTCTTCTTATATCCCCCGATATCACCATTGCATTCACCCGCATGGAGAACGCCGTCCCACAGTGACGACGTAAAAGCGGAAAAGACCATATCACGTGTGCGTTCCAGCAGTAGAACGCATCATCCATGCTCCGTAACACCATGTCCTCATAGTGGGCCGAATGGAACAACGAGAGAAAGGGAGGCCGAAAAACAGGCGCACCAAAAGCACATCTTTGTGCTAGGCAGCACTATAATTATAACGTACCATCCACATCCCAAAATCATTCGGCACACAGGACAACGTGCGATCAGAACACAGAAAATAAACACACGCAACACTGGAATTTGCACACGTGACCGGCCACATCCACCACACGCCCCCACCCGTAGGCCGGAGCCCATATTGGAGTGAGCAAAGGGAAGCAGATCCAAAAAAAGGAAATCAAAATGAATATAAATATAAAAATAATAATAAGTATAGATAATAATAATAATAATGATGATACATGACCCAAAAAGAAAAGGGTCACTGTGACATGAAGCACTCATCATATCACCTCAGAGAAAAAAAAAAAAAAAAAAAAAAAAAAAAAAAAAAAAAAAAATTATTTCATCTATATAAAACAAGAGGCTATATCCATTTCTGCATTTAGACCTCCATCTCCTAAAGTCTCCAAAGTATAGATCCAAAAAGCTTCTTGAGAACAGAGTTTCTGAAATCTTCCGCCTGTTCCAGGTGGTATATGTTCAAGACCTATTACTTTCAAGTTTTCAAGACTGCCCTTCTCACAATTATTAAAATGTCTTGGGACACCATGGTTTTCTTCTTTTCGTTTGATTTTTCCACGATGTTCATTTATCCGTATTTTTAAAGATCTAGTAGTTCTACCAATATATCTTGCACCACAGTCACACAGTAACATGTATATTACAAACTCCGTGTTGCAATCTATATGTTGTTTTATAGAATATATATTTTTTCCAATTTTATCTTTAAAACTTGTGGTACCATGGGCCATGAAATTGCAATTAATGCATTTCCGATGTTGACATCTAAATGTTCCTTTCGGTTGTTTATTAGTTTTTTGGTTTGCTGTAAATTCTTTTGGGCGACTGGGAGCTATGTGATCTCTAATGCTTTTGTTTTTACGAAACACAATATTTGGATATCTACCTATGTTGTTTCTTAAACTTGGATCTTGCTGCAAAAGGGACCAATGTTTTTTAAAAATATTTTTAATTTGTTGGCTGTGTGTATTGTATTGAGTAATAAAAGCCACATTCTTCATTTGGATTTCTTTCTCCTTTATATCTTTAGTTTTCTTTTTTAAAATGGATTCTCTGTCTAAATTTAAAGCTCTATTATAAGCTGTATTCAAAATTTTTTCTCCATATCCCCTTTCTTTAAATTGTTGTTTTAGAAGGGCCCCTTCTTTTTCATATTCTGACAACTTGCTACAATTTCTACGGAGTCTATGAAATTGTCCAAAAGGGACATTGGTGAGCCACCTGTGGTGGTGCCCACTATCTGCCCGAATATACTGGTTCGATGCTACTGGCTTTCTATATACTGTACTTTGTATGCCTTCAGAGTTGAAAGACAGTGTTAAGTCCAAAAATTCAATTTGCATTTGATCTATTTTAGATGTAAATTTAAGTCCTTTATCATTTTCATTAAGACTCCGTATCATTTCTTTTAATTGTAGTTCCCCACCATTCCAAATCATAATGATATCATCTATATACCGGCCATAGAACACGAGACTACCCCCCATATATGATTGGAGAATCTCACTGTGGGCTTCCCAGTGCCCTACAAATAAATTTGCATACGAGGGGGCAAATCTCGTGCCCATGGCCGTCCCTCTAGTTTGTAGATACCACTTGCCTTGAAAAGTGAAGAAATTATGTGTAAGAATAAAATCAGCACATTGAAGCAAAAATTCTTTCTGCGCATAAGGAACTTTAAAGTCTTGATCTAAATAAAATTTAAGGGCTTCTAAGCCCTTGTTATGTTCAATATTAGTATAAAGTGACTCAACATCCATAGTTGCCCACCAGAAATTTTTTTGGGGTTTAATTTTTTGTAATAGTTCTAAAACGTGTTGAGTGTCCCTTATATAGCTTGGTAATTGAACAACATATTTTTGCAGAAAGTAATCTAAATATGCTGACAGATTAGATGTTATTGAATTTATGCCAGATATAATTGGGCGACCGGGAGGATTACATATATTTTTATGAATTTTCGGAATGTGATACAGAAAAGGTGGATCTGGTTGCTCTATTAATAAAAACTTGAATTCTTGATCTGTAATAATCTTATTTTTTCTTGCCTTTAAAAGAAGATCTTTCAAAAGATTAAAATACTTTTCACTTGGATTATTTAATAAGCATCTATAAGAGTTTGTATCTCCAACTAGTCGATATCCTTCTTCAAGGTAGTCTTGGGTGTTTTGTACTATTATCGAACCACCTTTATCAGCTTCCCGAATCGTAATATTTTGTTCTTTTTTCAAGACTTTTAAGGCCATTCTTTCCTGTCTTGTTAAATTATCTTTGGATATCTTATGTCCCTTGATGCTTTTATTATAATCTTCCAGGACCATCTTATAAAAACTTTCTATAAATGGCCCCTTTTTCTGAATAGGATAAAAACGCGACTTAGGTTTGAAAGAAGTAGTAATATATTTTACATTATTATCTTCTTCATTATCCTCTTTCAATTCTTTTAAAATCTTAAGTATTTCCTCATCATTATCTTCTTTTTTCTTTTCATCATTAAAAAATTTCTTTAAAGTGAGCTTTCTAACAAATTGATTCAAATCCATAAAGAATCCAAAATCATTCGATGTTGCTACTGGAGCGAATTTTAGTCCTTTCCTTAAAAGTGAAACCACATTAGGTTCTAGATTAATGTCTGACAGATTGAAAATTCCTAAATGATTGGTATGTGCTGCTATGCTTATATTTTCTGTTTTTTCGGGGTATTGCTCGGGCTGTCTTCTTTTTCTTCTTCCTCCTCTACAACCTCTCCTCTTTTTCTTCGAGGTTTGTTCGGTATGATCCAACCCGCAAATCTCTCCAAGCCTTTGCCTTCCCCCAAAAAAGATGGTGGATGAGTATGTGTATTAGACATCAATTCAGTTCTTGGTGAATGAACTTCAGATGTTATAGTTCCTACAGCATCCTGTTTTTTCTCTTCTTTTTTCTCTTTTTTCTCTTTTTTATTATTCATGTCAGCACATTTTGGTCTAGCTCCTAATTGTGTTTCCTTTATTGTAATTAGCGCCTCTATTTCTTTTATTTCTTTTTCTAGAGGAGCAAACTGATTTTCTAAAGATATAGTGGCTACATCAGGAGCAACACTGATAATACTTTTTGATTTTTCTTTCTTCTTATTTTTATTTTTATTTGTATTATCTTGTGTTGATTCTCCTATGTTTTTTGTATGTTTCACATATGTATTCGGGTACTGTGATTTATTATTATATGTATTTCCAAAATATTTTCTTTGTGATCCATTACCATACAGCCGTGTTTTGTTCGAATTATAACTATAACCATTTTTATAATCTCCTATATCTCTATTTAATTTGTTTTCCTTTTTGTTTTGTAGTTCCCTTTCTAATTTATTAATATTATTATTAACTCTTATGTCTAACTCCTTAAATTTTGGAGTTCCTTCAAATTCCTTCAATTGTATACTGATGACATTAATTTCTTCTTCTATGTTGGCTAGACAATCATTTCTATATTTAATAAGAAATTGTATCAAATTGAGAGAACAGTTTTCTAAAATAGAATTCCACCCTTGTGAGAATTGTGTGTCAGAAAAAGGTGAGTTTTTGAAAATGCGAAGTCCTCTTGGAATGATACGTCTTTCTGCATATTGCTGAAGAAGAAGACTGTCCCACCAATGTCGCATTTCAGCACCCAACAGATTTTCTAATTTATTAAAAAGTTGTATTAAATTAGATGATTCTTCTGTTCCCTTAGTAATATTATTCTTTTTAATAATTTTTTGTAGATTATCTTTTCTCTTGGATCTTGAGGAAATAGCTATACTAGCCATTTTTAGACACAGAGTATTTCCAAAAAAAGGGGGGAAGTAATTAAATGAGATATAAAGTTTTTAATAAAAATTTTTTAAAAAATATCGAGAAGTCTTTTATTATATATCCGTACCACCTTTTTTGTGCTGCTTATTGTTTTGTGGAATTATATTGAAACAAAGCAGAAAAATAATTTAACAAGCGCTCAAATAAAAAAGTGGACCTTTATAAGAGAATAGATATGTTGCTGCTGTTTTATATGGGTACCACAATCCACCACCCACGTCACTCTATAAAAAGAGATAAAAAAGAGAAGAAAAGAGAAAACAGCGCACAAGTATTCTCTAAATGTAGTATATAAAAATACTGTTGATAATGTCCCAATAAAATACAGGAGAACCCCTATATGGTTCCACTCACATTTACTAGAGGCTTCTCCTGCCTCTCAGTTTTACAGCTTCCTTGAAGTGCAATATCCCCTCCAAACTGCTACACAATAGTAGAAATCTTCACTCTCAAAAGAGTTAATATGTTGTTCTTATAGTGCCTATCCACACCTATACATGATAGATGCAGGTATACACTACCACTAGAAGTGTTGGGAACTTTTTAATTGCACAAAAATTGGTAGAAAACAAATAGGGGTACTAGACCCCAACACCTTATAGAGGTGTATAGGGTCCTAAAAAAATATATATATATATTTATATTTATTGGGAACAAAACATGTTAAAAAGTAAATAAAAATGAACAATATTGGTGTAGAATAGCAATAAAAAATTCTTCTACATACATAAATTGGACGCCCAAATACATGAAACAAAATGCAATAAATAATGAATTGACAGAATAAAAAGATAAAAAACCTGATAATCCTGTATAAAGAGCTCAACGCGTTTCGTGACTGAATAATTCTATGTCACTTCGTCAGGAGCATAAGGCAAAAATTGCCCCACATCTCTTCTTATATCCCCCGATATCACCATTGCATTCACCCGCATGGAGAACGCCGTCCCACAGTGACGACGTAAAAGCGGAAAAGACCATATCACGTGTGCGTTCCAGCAGTAGAACGCATCATCCATGCTCCGTAACACCATGTCCTCATAGTGGGCCGAATGGAACAACGAGAGAAAGGGAGGCCGAAAAACAGGCGCACCAAAAGCACATCTTTGTGCTAGGCAGCACTATAATTATAACGTACCATCCACATCCCAAAATCATTCGGCACACAGGACAACGTGCGATCAGAACACAGAAAATAAACACACGCAACACTGGAATTTGCACACGTGACCGGCCACATCCACCACACGCCCCCACCCGTAGGCCGGAGCCCATATTGGAGTGAGCAAAGGGAAGCAGATCCAAAAAAAGGAAATCAAAATGAATATAAATATAAAAATAATAATAAGTATAGATAATAATAATAATAATGATGATACATGACCCAAAAAGAAAAGGGTCACTGTGACATGAAGCACTCATCATATCACCTCAGAGAAAAAAAAAAAAAAAAAAAAAAAAAAAAAAAAATTATTTCATCTATATAAAACAAGAGGCTATATCCATTTCTGCATTTAGACCTCCATCTCCTAAAGTCTCCAAAGTATAGATCCAAAAAGCTTCTTGAGAACAGAGTTTCTGAAATCTTCCGCCTGTTCATATGTTCAAGACCTATTACTTTCAAGTTTTCAAGACTGCCCTTCTCACAATTATTAAAATGTCTTGGGACACCATGGTTTTCTTCTTTTCGTTTGATTTTTCCACGATGTTCATTTATCCGTATTTTTAAAGATCTAGTAGTTCTACCAATATATCTTGCACCACAGTCACACAGTAACATGTATATTACAAACTCCGTGTTGCAATCTATATGTTGTTTTATAGAATATATATTTTTTCCAATTTTATCTTTAAAACTTGTGGTACCATGGGCCATGAAATTGCAATTAATGCATTTCCGATGTTGACATCTAAATGTTCCTTTCGGTTGTTTATTAGTTTTTTGGTTTGCTGTAAATTCTTTTGGGCGACTGGGAGCTATGTGATCTCTAATGCTTTTGTTTTTACGAAACACAATATTTGGATATCTACCTATGTTGTTTCTTAAACTTGGATCTTGCTGCAAAAGGGACCAATGTTTTTTAAAAATATTTTTAATTTGTTGGCTGTGTGTATTGTATTGAGTAATAAAAGCCACATTCTTCATTTGGATTTCTTTCTCCTTTATATCTTTAGTTTTCTTTTTTAAAATGGATTCTCTGTCTAAATTTAAAGCTCTATTATAAGCTGTATTCAAAATTTTTTCTCCATATCCCCTTTCTTTAAATTGTTGTTTTAGAAGGGCCCCTTCTTTTTCATATTCTGACAACTTGCTACAATTTCTACGGAGTCTATGAAATTGTCCAAAAGGGACATTGGTGAGCCACCTGTGGTGGTGCCCACTATCTGCCCGAATATACTGGTTCGATGCTACTGGCTTTCTATATACTGTACTTTGTATGCCTTCAGAGTTGAAAGACAGTGTTAAGTCCAAAAATTCAATTTGCATTTGATCTATTTTAGATGTAAATTTAAGTCCTTTATCATTTTCATTAAGACTCCGTATCATTTCTTTTAATTGTAGTTCCCCACCATTCCAAATCATAATGATATCATCTATATACCGGCCATAGAACACGAGACTACCCCCCATATATGATTGGAGAATCTCACTGTGGGCTTCCCAGTGCCCTACAAATAAATTTGCATACGAGGGGGCAAATCTCGTGCCCATGGCCGTCCCTCTAGTTTGTAGATACCACTTGCCTTGAAAAGTGAAGAAATTATGTGTAAGAATAAAATCAGCACATTGAAGCAAAAATTCTTTCTGCGCATAAGGAACTTTAAAGTCTTGATCTAAATAAAATTTAAGGGCTTCTAAGCCCTTGTTATGTTCAATATTAGTATAAAGTGACTCAACATCCATAGTTGCCCACCAGAAATTTTTTTGGGGTTTAATTTTTTGTAATAGTTCTAAAACGTGTTGAGTGTCCCTTATATAGCTTGGTAATTGAACAACATATTTTTGCAGAAAGTAATCTAAATATGCTGACAGATTAGATGTTATTGAATTTATGCCAGATATAATTGGGCGACCGGGAGGATTACATATATTTTTATGAATTTTCGGAATGTGATACAGAAAAGGTGGATCTGGTTGCTCTATTAATAAAAACTTGAATTCTTGATCTGTAATAATCTTATTTTTTCTTGCCTTTAAAAGAAGATCTTTTTTCTCTGAGGTGATATGATGAGTGCTTCATGTCACAGTGACCCTTTTCTTTTTGGGTCATGTATCATCATTATTATTATTATTATCTATACTTATTATTATTTTTATATTTATATTCATTTTGATTTCCTTTTTTTGGATCTGCTTCCCTTTGCTCACTCCAATATGGGCTCCGGCCTACGGGTGGGGGCGTGTGGTGGATGTGGCCGGTCACGTGTGCAAATTCCAGTGCTGCGTGTGTTTATTTTCTGTGTTCTGATCGCACGTTGTCCTGTGTGCCGAATGATTTTGGGATGTGGATGGTACGTTATAATTATAGTGCTGCCTAGCACAAAGATGTGCTTTTGGTGCGCCTGTTTTTCGGCCTCCCTTTCTCTCGTTGTTCCATTCGGCCCACTATGAGGACATGGTGTTACGGAGCATGGATGATGCGTTCTACTGCTGGAACGCACACGTGATATGGTCTTTTCCGCTTTTACGTCGTCACTGTGGGACGGCGTTCTCCATGCGGGTGAATGCAATGGTGATATCGGGGGATATAAGAAGAGATGTGGGGCAATTTTTGCCTTATGCTCCTGACGAAGTGACATAGAATTATTCAGTCACGAAACGCGTTGAGCTCTTTATACAGGATTATCAGGTTTTTTATCTTTTTATTCTGTCAATTCATTATTTATTGCATTTTGTTTCATGTATTTGGGCGTCCAATTTATGTATGTAGAAGAATTTTTTATTGCTATTCTACACCAATATTGTTCATTTTTATTTACTTTTTAACATGTTTTGTTCCCAATAAATATAAATATATATATATATTTTTTTAGGACCCTATACACCTCTATAAGGTGTTGGGGTCTAGTACCCCTATTTGTTTTCTACCAATTTTTGTGCAATTAAAAAGTTCCCAACACTTCTAGTGGTAGTGTATACCTGCATCTATCATGTATAGGTGTGGATAGGCACTATAAGAACAACATATTAACTCTTTTGAGAGTGAAGATTTCTACTATTGTGTAGCAGTTTGGAGGGGATATTGCACTTCAAGGAAGCTGTAAAACTGAGAGGCAGGAGAAGCCTCTAGTAAATGTGAGTGGAACCATATAGGGGTTCTCCTGTATTTTATTGGGACATTATCAACAGTATTTTTATATACTACATTTAGAGAATACTTGTGCGCTGTTTTCTCTTTTCTTCTCCCACAGGAACCATAGCCACAAAGAGCGAACTGACGTGCAAAAGGGAACCGGAAGGAGAAGAGTGAGTGTCTGGAAAAAGATAGAGAAGCCGCGGAAGCACATTCATTTTCAGTGCGTTAAGTTGACCTGTCCGTGAAACATGTAATGGAGCCCAGGTGCTAAACTCCCGCTGCAGAGCTATCAAGAACTGGGAGAAGTTGTGTGTGTAGAGGTGGGACAAATCTCTAGCTAACCATATACCTAAGTACTTGAGCTTCACACGGCACCATTTATAAGGAAAGAAAGTTGGCAAGCGCCACGTCTCATTCTCAGGGAGTGATATATTCAGGATTTCCGATTTGCTGGTATTAATTTTGAAGTTCACAAGCTCCCCGTAAATTCAAAACTCAAGGAGGAAGAGTAAGAGGAAACAAGAGGTCCTCAGCAAAGCCCAAGACCTTGTGGTGAGTTCCATGCACCCTCAAGCCCTGGATATCTTCATTGGCTCGAACCGCCTCCAGAAAAGGTTCCAAGGCCAAAACAAACAGCAACGGGGAAAGGGGGCAACCCTGCCTCGTGCCATTAGAGATCTGGAACGAGTCTCAAGGGGCAACGTTGATCCGAATCCTGGCCGAGGGGAGGGAGTACAGGGATGTGATCCATGCCATCATGTGGGGGCCAAGGCCCACTTGGCGCAAGACTTCCAGCAAGAAGCCCCAGCTCAGCCGGTCAAAGGCCTTCTCGACATTGGTTGAAGGCAGAAGCATTGGAGTTGAGTATGCACGAGCATGGTGGATCAAGCCAAACCCTCAATTGGTGCAGTCCCTGGTCTCCCTCCCTGGGACAAACCCTGCCTGGTCCGAACCAACCAGAGAGGGCATAAATAGAGTCAAGCGGGAAGCCAAGATTTTTGAAAACCGTTTCAGGTCGACATTAAGCAAGAAAATCGGCCTATAGTTGCCACAGTGCTCCTTATCTTTCCCCTCCTTCGGGATCAAGGAGATCGTGGCCATCATTGTGTGTGGGTGGAAGGCCTGGCCGTTAAAAATTGAATTAAAGGCCTCGACCATACGTGGGCTAAGAAGAGGCAGAAACCACTTCTAGTATGAGAGAGAGAGAGTCCATCAGGACCCGGGCATTTATACCGGCTTGGAGTTTCTCACTGCTAGAGCCAATTCTGCCTGTGACAGGGGCTGGTCCAAAAAAGCAGCATCATCTCACGATAATTTAAGTTTCAAGTGCTAACGAATATAGTCAGCAATTTTAGTGTGGAGCTGGTCAGCCTGAATCGGATCCCTGGGGACAGGGAGAAGTTGTAGAGCTTAGAATAGTAGGACACAAACTCCCGCGTCACATCCAGAGATAGCTGTTTGACAGCACGGCGCGAGTCCCTAATTTTGGGGATGTAAGTCAGTTAGCGGTGCGTCCGCAGCTCCCTAGCCAGGTACTTCCTCGGCTTATTGCCGTGTTTATAATAAATAGCCTTCAGTCTGGTGAACTGCCTCTGTGCCTGTCAGTTAAGCAATGAGGCCAGCTCACAGAGCAAAAGAAAAAGTTGTTGGAAGTCGGCAGCTCTTTGAGAAGATTTATGGGCACATTCAAGTGTTGCAATTTGGGAATATAGCTCACGGAGCCGAGAGGTTTGCTTTCTCTTGGCCTCTGTGGCGATCTTAATAAAGTGGCCACAGATCACTCACTTATGTGCCTCCCACACTGTGAGCCCAGTGACATCACAATCTGAATTTTCGGTGAAGTAATTGGTGAGGAGAGCCTGAGTAGATAGCAACATAGCTGGAGTAGCCAGGAGGAAGTCATTAAGTCTCCATGTGAATTGTGAGGTTCGAACAAGTGGTGAGGCAATGGATACCATTAGTGGTGCATGGTCCGACTAGGTGGTAAGACCATAAGCAGCCGAGCGCAGCATGGGAAGATGGTAATGGGAAACGAACAAGTAGTCTATGTGAGAGTACCGTGTGTGGGGAGCAGAGTAAAAACTGTAGTCGAGATCATCGGGGTGAAAGCTCGCTAGCAATCCACCAGTTGGTGGTCGACAAGGATTCTTTTGATCCTCCGCATGACGTTTAATGGCGTATGGGTTGAGCCAGAGGAAGTGTCGAGGGTAGGGTCTAGGCCACATGAAGATCTCCCCCCATGATCATGAAACCTTCCTGAAACTGGCGAAGGCTAGCCATGATGGTAGCAAAGGAGGTATGTTGTCGGGCATTCAGGAGGTAAAGAGTCGCAAGGGTGTAAGTATGGTATGCAATCAAACCCTTCAAGAAAACATATCTGCCTTCACAATCCAAAAGACGCGCAGACTCAACAATGGGTATATGTTTAGAGATGAGGATTGCAGTCCCTTTCCGTTTGGAGAGAGGATCATTACTGTAGAAACATTGAGGATAGACACGAGAAGTCAAACGAGGTGGAGAAGCTCCACAAAAGTGGGTTTCCTGTATGAAAGCTATTGAAATATGGTGAGACCTGAGATCACGAAGCAAGTGTGATCGATTCTCAGGTATATTGAGATCACAAAGCAAGTGTGATCGATTCTCAGGTATATTGAGACCTCTCACATTCAAAGTCAGCATCTTAAGTTCAGCCGGTTCAAAGGAGGAGGCAGCCAACATGTCTGAGTCAAGAGCTTATATAGAGTGTATGAATCCCCAGCGTACGAAACAGAGAAAAAAAAAAGGAGGGGGGGAGGATGAAACAGGAGGAGAAGAAAAAGGCGTAAGTATGAAAATATAGAGTATACTCTGGAACACCGATTGGTGTCAGGAGGCCGCTACAAGCCACCCAAGGGGGGAGGGGGCAGGAGCAGCTGCCACACCAATTACAAACCAGGGGGTTCCAGTATAAGGGGGAAATGGCAACCAGAGGAAAATGTCTAGAGACCTCTGTACTCAAAAATCAGTGGAGCGCAGAGGAGGAAAGGTTACAACAATAACAATGAGCTGAGGAACCACTCCCTCCCATAAGAACAGTGGAAACAATACTAATAACATAATCAAGAATGCCAAGAGTGTTTAGCAAAACATAGGTGTCCGAGCCCAGAGCATGTGACTAAGGCCACAACCCAAGTGCCAACATTTCCCCAGCCCTTCAAAATGCCCAATCAACCCCAGCCCCTCAGCCGCCGATCCCCCAGCCACAAAGAAGAGGGTCAGGAGGGAGAGCAGGTGGGAAGCAAACAGAGCAACTCTGGCGGTGAGCAGAAGGCCAAATCTCTCCACCCCCACCCCCGGGGAGCAACGCCCAGCTAGGGTCTTCCAGGTGCTCCCCCAAAAACTCAATACAATCCACGGGCCTCCAGCTCACCGCCAGAAGCACAATAATAGGGTAATAATGTACAGTCAAACATTTAAACATTGAGCAGGAGTTTTCAGTGAGACCTCTTAAGGAGGACCAAATCAACCCACCATGTACCCGGGAGCCACCCCACCCCTGGGCATGGCCCCATCATTGGCAGCCAGCGAGCCAGGGCAGAGGGGCAGGGACAATGGGACCCAAGGGCTCAACAATAGCCCCAGGGCAAGAGGTCCAAGAGATGATCAGCAAAGCAGCGATGGAAAACGCACCCAAGCAACCCCAAGAGGGCATGGACGTGTAGAGTCATGACCAGGGAAAAGCAGAGCACCGGGAGCATGGGCATTAAACCCAGGGATACCCAGGTGAGTGGGGGCGAGGGGGATAAATCCGGGATAAGGGGCATAGGCCATGCGGCCGCAGCATTAGCAATAAAATGTTAGCCACATAGCTAAGCATGGGAAAATGCACAGAAAATGGGATTGTCACATCTCGCCCAAAACTAAAGCCCACCCTGGAGGACCCCGGGCCCCAGATCAGAGCCAACATGAAAGCTGGGGGCAACATCGCAGTGAATACTCATGGAGCTACACTCCAAGGGAGATGGCGATAGTCAAATGGATGGTGGCTGTGACGGCAGCCCCAGAGACAAAAGGTTGGAAGAAAGGGAGCAAGTCAGCGCAGCTGCATGTTCACGCTCCAGGAGACCACAAAAAACAGCCCTCCCCATGAGGGAGGAGGGCACCAAGAAAAATTGTGAGACAGGCCTGATGGAGCAAAGCAAAGCCTCAGGAAGGTGTAGAACCCGTGAGGGTCAGGTGGAGTTACCAGCCAGGGAGCGCATGTAAGGAAAGCTCAGGGTCCCCCATAGAATTGCTGGAAGAATCAAAGGGAACCCACATTATCAAGGATTACATATCCTGGACCTGGCAGTTACCATGCTGAAAGAGGCAATGCAAAGCTTCTAAGGTACCAGACTTCCCCAGGGGGGAAGGTGCAGTTCAATAATCAGAGTATAATGCCCTAAATAGAGTATACCCAACTTGTGCAGAAGTGGGGTTACAGTATCTGTAACACCAGGATGAGTCTCAGAGAGCAAAACCAGGGGGTCATCGGTGGGCACGGCATGGGAGCAAGTCATTCCTCAATTTCCACGTTTCACTGAATGCGGCTTTCTTCAAAAGTCCAGGGTTCTCGGGAGCGGTCCAAGCACCTGGGAGGATGTCTAGAGCGGGGCCGCAGCTGGTTCGAGGCTCCAGGAGACTCCAGTCATGGATGTGGGGATCAGGAAGCTCCAACTCCTCAAGGAAAGCACGTAAGTCCTGATAGCATTGCAAGGTATGAGTGGAGTTCCCCCTGTGCACCGTCAAGCTAAAAGGATGGCCCCAAAAGTATCTCAAGTTCTGTTGTTGAAGCATCGAAGTCAGGGGCCGCAAAGCTCATCAGGCCTGGAGTGTGAGGTCGGAGAGATCCTGGAAGCTCATTTTCCTTTTCATTTAAATGTACCCTAATTCTGATACCAATTTATGCATGTATTATGTCATATCATATATATATATATATATATATATATATAGCGAAGTTATTGGAATCTGGGTCCCAACCAGAAAATGCACTCTAGGTCTTAGTGAAGGAATGTTGCTTTATTACTGTCAACATTTCAGCCCCATCCTGGGCATTTCTCAAGACAAAGAAAGCCGAGCAAGACTGACCTTAAATACAGAAAAAGGGTAAAACTGTGCCAGACGTGCACGAGTGACATCATACAATGTGAGACAACAGTTTGCGTGCGTACAGTAAACGATCATTTAAGCCTAGTGTTGCCAAACTCTACTATGTTGCAAACAAGTGATAAATAAACAAACACCTAAACAAATTACCTAAATTGTGGTATTATTACATGGAGGTGGCCTGTGCAGTGTTGCATTTACCGAATCCAACTAACAAATAAATTGAAAAATATATACATAGTGAAAAGCCTGGCCAGCATAAAAACATAGGTTGCGTTAAAGATTGCAGACAAACGAAAGTTTACACAAATGGGCATGTGCATCCATACATTGTGGAAAGAGTTATGATAAAGTAATGGTACCTGAATGCCATTGACAATATCCTCAATTCTATGTTTGCACACCCGTTGTGTGCTCTAGTGTGGATGTAAACATGATAGCCTTAGATTCCATAACAAGCTAAAATTCCTTCGAAAGGTGATAAAAGTCCCTGAGACACTGGCTGTACATGTGCTGCAGTGTAGCGGACTGCACGGAGTCCAATGATGTGGTCCAAGGGATCAAGAATTGCCTCCCAGCATAGTTGGTATCCAAAATCTGTCATACAACTCCTGTGCCACGTGGGGGAGTACTGTATAGATTTGTAATCCATAATGTCGAACTGTTTCCAAGGTGTGATTAATGATTTACTCCATGTATCCGTTATCCACAAATTGTAATCCAATCCTTTGTGCAGAATCTGTAATTCCACTGCCTCGATGTGTGCCGCCGTGTAGCAGACAGCACAGAGTCCTATGATGTGGGCAATTAGAGACCGCATCCATCTGCCGGTGGGGGTGATGATAACAAAAGTGTGGAAATCGTCCCCTGTACTACAGGAGGAATATTATGGTGGTTTGTAACCCGCACGAAGATGTGTGTCCAAAGATGTAGTCAAGTAGTTATTCCATGTGTGAATTATTATCACGGTGCCCGTGCTTTTATCTGTCACTCTCTGTGTGTTGCGCTCCCATTGGCTGAGCTTAGCTTGGCCCGCCCAGTATGGCCTTCTTATACCGGGCCTCTGGTACCTGTCAGGTGCCTTTTTGTGGTGTTCCTGTACCAGTGCTACTGTGTTACTGTGTTCCTGCGTACCGACTTGGCCCGTTTGACTACTCCTTCTGGTTCCTGCTCTGTGATTCGACCTGGCCTGGCTGACGTTCCTGCTCCGTGACCTGACCCGGCTTGTCTGACGTTCCTGCTCCGTGATTCAACCTGGCCTGGCTGACGTTCCTGCTCCGTGACCTGACCCGGCTTGTCTGACATTCCTGCGCTGAGATTCAGCCCAGCTATTCTGCTCCTGTTCTCAGTGTTGCTTGGGCGACATTCTTACTTCCGCTTAGTTGGCCTAGCAGACTGAGTATCTCTGTGGCCTCTGTTACTGCTGAGCCTTCTGTTAACTCTTGCAGAGCACTGTTGCCTCCGATTACCACTGAGCCTTCCGTTATTTCCGCAGAGCTATTGTTGCCTCCGATTACCACTCTGGCAGTAAGCCATGGTTGCGTTCCATTAGCTCTTGCTGTGGATGATTGCCTATGCTACAGCACCGGCTGGGTGCCATTGGCTCAATATTACCAGCTCTTGCAGTGTATTGTGCCTCTGTTACTGCACCGGTCAGGTGCTATTGGCTCAAGTGCAACAGCTCTTGCAGAGTGCAGTGTCTCCATTACAGCACCGGTCGGGTGCCATTGGCTCAAGTCCAACACCTCTTGCAGAATACTGTGCTTCCATTACAGCACCGGTCGGGTGCCCGTGGCTCAAGTCTGTTCAAGCTGTAGCAGAGTATTGTGGCCTCCGTTACTGCTACAGCAGAGGGTATAGTCTCAGTCCTGCTTTGCAGACTTAGGTGCTTCTGTTACGGTTTTCTGACACTCAGACCACGGTAGAAAGTAAAAACACAGTTTTATTGAGAAAATGATAAATGAACAGTGCCCCTAGGGACTAGTACAGGTATAATCAGTATTGGCAAAATACAAACCAAGTAAAGGTTATGCACATGTAGAGTGGTACAATGCCATACAGGGTTAAAGAGGAGAAACTGAAGCAACTCAGTCCTTGATTAGCCAACGCCCAGGATATTTGTATATTTATTTATATAGCGCACACAGATTACGCAGCGCTTTACACTCATATTGGTCCCTGTCCCCATTGGGGCTCACAATCTAAATTCACCTATCAGTATGTTATTTGCAGTGTGGGAGGAAACCGGAGTACCCGGAGGAAACCCACGCAAACACGGTGAGAACATACAAACTCATTGCAGATGTTGTCCTTGGTGGGATTTGAACCCAGGACCCCAGCGCTGCAAGGCAACAGTGCTAACCACTGAGCCACCGTGCATGATAACAGTCTCTTGAAGGTGAGAAGCGGAATATAGTGTCTGCACTGAATCACTCTCAAAGGTAGTAAAATGGAGCGCACCAACAGACCAGAGCTGAGCCAATACCACCACAGTGGGATTTGTGGAGGAACGCTACTGCGAGAGCTGACAAGACCAGAACCAGAATCGCCCTTAACGTACACTCGGTAATAACCCTGCGTGTGCCAACGGGATAGTGCCCAAACACCCCTGGGGTGCCAAAATAGACTGACACTGCACAAGCTATATGAGAGCCGGAGCATGGGTAGTGCGGAGGATAACGTAATACCTTGAGCATTAGGAAACCTGAGCCAGGACACCCTTCCGGTGCCGCACAGAAACCCACACTGCAAGAGCGGATAGGTTACCAGCGCCAACCAGCGCGGTCACAGTGCACACCGAACACCGGAACGGACAGTGCTCTGCAAGTGTTAGGTAGGCTAGGTCTTACTGCACAGGCTCAGGACGGTAAACGACTCTAAGGGTAACCAGAGGCTTGGCAAGTGTAAAGGATAGGCTCATAAACGGAGACTACAGGCACTGCACGGGTTAATATGGTTTGGTATAGGAGAGAACAGCTCAGCAGTAAAAGCTGAAAGACTCTGCAACCTCAGGCAACAGCTCGGTAGAGAGACGTGATCAGAGCGACACAAGACGGTTCATAATGTCGCTGGGAGCGACCGGAGCAACCCAGGAACGTCAACCGGAATCGGATCAATACACGAAGCAGGAACGTCAGCCGGAATCGGGTCAATCAAGAAGCAGGGTCGTCAGCCAGAACCGGGTCAATCACGGAGCAGGGTCGTCAGCCAGAACCGGGTCAATCACGGAGCAGGATCAGTAGAGTAGTCAGACAAGCCAGATCAGTACACAGGATACTCAGGAACTCAGCAACGAGGCGCAGGATCAGGAACACCACGAAAGGGCAACTGACAAGTGCCCAAACGCAGTATAAGAAGGAACATCCTGGGCGGGCCAATCAGCCTCCTCCAATGCACAGGTAACACAGCAAGATTGACAGGGAATCACGGGGACCGTGATAGCCTCCCCATCTCGCACCACAGTCTCTTGATAACCATTACCATCATACTGGGCGTTGCCAAACACACCACATCAGAGACTGATTACTATCTATAAACTTTAACCCATGCTGTGCTGAAGTTGCCTTGTTATGCCTGACCTGTGACAGTATCTAACCTTCTTCCCATTGTACACTGGGCCTGTGTGGGCATATGTCCATGATTTATATTTTCCTGTCTATTCCACTGTGATACACTATAGCCCGCTGTGGGTATTCTCATTGTGTCTTTTAATAAAACTGTGTTTTATTCTAACCTTCTGTGTCTGAGTGTCGTACAAACCGTTACAATTATCCACAAATTATAACTTAGTCCTTTCTATACAGTGTGTGGTCCCACTGACTTTGTGTGTGCCGTTGTGTAGCAGACAACACGGAGTCCTTTGTGATGGGCTACTAAAGACCACATCCATTTCCTGGTGGAGGTATTGTGGATCCACATTTGTGCTGAAAGTTTATTGTGGCATGAATAAGTTTGAAGCAGGTTAAAGTCCAAGCAATACGGATCGAATTGATACAAACAATCCAAACCATAAGCACAGTCATACTCAACCATTCAGCCAGACAACATGTTAAGTCATATTTACCAAATATGGAACAACAAGTTATGGGTGGTGCAACATTTCTTAAACAGGCTTGACCACCCATCCCCAATTGTCCAAAATGGAGAAGAATGTCACAAATCCAATAATGGATGGGTGGTCATAAAGTGCTAAACAGTTCAGAAAAATAATATTAACTCCGGCATCAAAGATAAAACCAAATCAGAGTTCTCATGGGACTCTCCCCTGTGTTCCCTTCTACCTCTATTGTTATTGGATATTCAATGAGAAGGAAGTGGGTATGTAAGGGGATAATAGTGAAAGTATGGCATGTCTCCAAAACTAAGATGGTGTGAGCTTAGAGGCATGAGAGGGTGCCAATCAGAATCTGAACAAGTGTTCAGTCTAGAGACCAATACGTAATGGAATCCAATCATATAGATTTGTGGCCCCGCAAAGTGCTGCGAGTGCGTGCTCTTGTGCACTGAACAGGAGAGGCAAACCGTGGGAAAATGAGATATTAGTAATAAGGTCCCAACGTAAGGGCTGTACACATGTCCACATCTAAATGGTAGAATAAATGTATGTCCCTGACACTATCGGAGAGAATAGTACCCTTGTGATGTGATAGGGTAGTGTGACCCACATCTCATACATTAGAAGCTCATGTGAGGCTTGAGGCTTTCTATGTATCTATTTAGAGAGGTGTTCAAAAGGTGTAGACAGAGACCCCCAGCAACAGGCAGCAAGCTAGTATCATACAAGTTCAATAAATCAGGTACATTTGCATTAAAGATAACAATGGAAGGAGAGTTTATCATTTTGACCTTTTGGCGACACTGTGGCCAAAAAGTAAATCCATTTAAATTCTTTCCTTAGCAATTGTTTGTCTCTGTCTCCTCCCCTGGGTAAAGAGGGGTACAGAATCAATGGCCATGTACCTCAATGACGGAAGAAGGTGATGGTATGCGGCAAAATGTGCTGCCACTGGTTGATCCTTACTTTTCTATATTTGTTTTTTGGTAGGGTTACTGACCGCCTCTATGGCGGCTCTGATTGCAGCTCGGTGATTGTTCATTCTTTCTTTGAACGTGGTAGTTGTCTTCCCCACATACATGAGTCCGCAAGGGCAAACAATGATATATATTACAAATTGGCTTGTGCAACTTAAATTGTATCTGATAGGAATTTTAAAGCCTTTGTGCGGGTGTTTGAACAATGTGCCAGTCATCATGTAATTGCATGTTGTGCAAGATATGCACTTATAGCAGCCTTTTTTCATAGAGATTTTTTCTTTATTGAAGGACTGTTTGAGGATCAGTTTTTACCAATAGGTCCTTCAAATTTTTCCCTGTTTTGTGGCAAAACATTGGTGATGATGTAGAAGTGAAAGGTAATGATGGATCACTCTTGATTAGAGGCTAGTGTTTATTACTGCTCTGTTTTAGAGTGTCCGTAGCAGTGTTAAAAGTTGTTTGAAAGATAAGTCTTCTAGTATTAGTTATTTCCTTCTTTCTGAAGCTATCAGCCCTAGTTGGCAGTTATGAGTCTGGGGTCATATCCTCTCTGTATTATTTTTTCTCCCATTTTATCCAGTTCTTCTTGTAGGGTATTGTCATCAATTATGATGTTTCTTAGTCTTAACATCTGTGACTTGGATAAATTCTGTTTCATATGGTGTGGATGATGACTGCTAGTATGGAGGAGATTATTCTTGACTGCAGGTTTAGTGTATAGGGTGGTAATTAACTTGCCCTTCCTGTTCTGGTTAGTGTCAGTTGTATGTGCTGGTGTCCCTGACTGAGATTATTAACAAGGGTTTCTAGTTGAATCATGGTGCCTTTCCATAAGATAAACATGTCATCTATGTAGCATGTATAGACGATCATATGTATCTGGAAGAGTTCTTGAGTTTGTAAAACTGTTTTTTCATATATGTACATGTATGTGTTTGCATACAAGGGCTCCATGCATGCCCCCAATGCTGTCCCAGTTTTCTGATAAAATTCATTCTCAAATTTGAAAAAAAATTTTGTCAGACAGAACTCAGACATGGTAAGAAAAAAGTCAACAGGTGGTCCGGTGTACAAAGGATTATTGGTGATAAGGTCACACGCTGCTTGTATGCCACCATCATGAGGGATGACTGTGCAGAGGGATTTAACTTCCATATTTCCCAAGTTGAGTCCAGTGGTGTTATTATTTAAGTTTGTCAGTATAGGAAGAAAATGCAAGTGTCTTTGAGATAGAAAGGTAAGTTTTGGACACAAGGTTGTAGATAATGGTCCAACTATTGTCCTAATGGGTGAAGAAGAGAGCCAGTTGCAGAAATTATCGGTCTCCCTGGTGGGTTCTGTAAAGATTTATGGACTTTGGGTAATGTGTGCAGTATTGGTTTAATGGAGTTTGTCGTGGTCAAAAAGGCCCTTGTTTTTTCATCCAGCCAGCCTGCTGCAGTGCCAAGGTCTAGATGTCTGTCTATTTCACCTTTAAACTTGATGGATTGGTCTTGGGTAAAGCTTTCACAGGTGTTAATGTCAGTTGTGTCAATATTTCTGCTCTGTAATCGGAGTAATTTTGACTGACAGTTGCGCCACCCTTGTCTGCTAATCTGATGAGTAGGTCTTTGTCATCTGATAAAGTTTTTATGGCCTCTTTTTCAATTTTAGACAGACTGGAAAAATGTCTCTTAGGCTGTAGTGGTTTGGCCATTATGTCTGTTTCTACCATTCTGTGAAAGGTCTTTATGGCTGCGTTATTAGTTGGGGGGTCAAAGAGGGATTTTGGTTTAAATGGCATCGCTGTCTCAATAGTCTAAGTCCTTCTTGAAAAATTCTTTAAGCCTTAATGAACAGTTAAACTTATAAAGATCCGTATGCCAGTCAAACTTGGATGGTGAATTAGTGGTTATGAATGACAGCCCTCTCTGTAGTAGTCTGTATTCCACTGTTGTAAGCGTATGTGAGTATAGATTATATATCAGGTTGTTGGAAAGGAAGGTTTGGCAGCATTTTCGTTTTTTTCTTTTGCCCCCCTCCGCGTCCTTGTCCTTTTGTGCCCCCTCTGGTAGTGTCTTGTGATCAAGTGGTCACCCCTAAAAAAGGAGCAGTTGTTTTGTCTCTTTCAGTCAACCACTTGTAGACCCTGTGCTCTCTGTAGTCGTCAAGTACTATGATTAAGTGCTTTAAGCATGAAACGCATTAGGTGTGGTGGCAGCTGTGATATTATTTAGACATAGCCGGATGGCTATAAGACATTTGCTGTCAATGTTTTTAACAATATGGAATAAAATAACTTCTTTTACACCGAAGTGTTAATAGCTGTTTTGGAGACTGGCAGGTCCGTTTGAAGCTTTCCCATCCAGTTGTTGCATTATCTGTCGAAGTCCTGGGCTAGGGCTGTGGGAAGTGCTCCGGACCCGCAACCGACATTTCACTCGGTGAGTGAGATTCAGTATTTTACTGTTATTTACTTTATGGCTAGTAGCGTTCCCATATTTACAATATCTTAAAAGTTTGGAATATAGTTCTGTTTTTATCATTATTGAAAGTTCCCAGTGTGGATAATTTGTTGGTGCAACCAGAACAGCCTCATTCCTCCCTTACAATTTGACCACAGATTTAAATTAGTGCCTGCCTGTGAAATGCTAGCTGATGGTAACCCAAAGTTAGTCCCCTGAGGTAGGAGGGCCCCAGCAATCACTTTGCCCATAGTTTAAAATGCAGCTGCTTGGACCTCAGTTGCCTTGCCCTGCTCCAATGCAGGTGTAGGCACCTCTTTGCTTCAGGAAGTTCACAGAGGCCATTTGAGTGACACTCTCTGCCCCCTCTGGTGTACTTGACCCTTGTAATGGGAAATCCTCCCTCACCTGGTGGACCATCTTGAGCTGCATACGGAGACCTTTACCAAGAGCACATGTTCCTGTCAGGCAACCCTTTAAGTACTTCACTTCCCCAGGCTCCCAACCTGGCTTAGTAAACCTAGAAAAAAATTCTCTTGAAGGGGATGGATACTGAATAACTATTTTTGTTACTTTTACTATGTGTATATTATATACATAATATACATTTTAAATAAAATGAATACATAATACACAAGTAGAAACACTGAAGTTTAATGCATCGAGCTCTCCATATATTATGCTATGATGCCTGATGCTTGTTTTGATATGAGTGCTGCCAGTGGCACCTGTTGCAGATGGGTAGGTTTAGAGTAATATGTTAGGCATTGGTTGTTTAGCAACTAATTTCATGTACCAGTGTGGGAGGATGCCAGTTTTGGCATGTTCTTTGTTTGAAGGGTAAGATTATTTATAGGGGTGAGTAACCACTGTATTTTATGCTCTGAGAAAGGTCCAAAGAGGACTGAAAACATTTGGCTTTATTGATGCATTTAAATTATATTTTCTACTTTTTTCTACTGTGCTGTATCTTGTTCCCTAGATAAGTACATTTATATTTTATACTTATGGGACATGAATCGAATTAAAGTGGGATGTGTGCTGTTGCCCTAGATGCACACATAAAGACACATATATGCAAGGAAATTTAAACCTTTGAGTGCCAGAGGGTTGGCATTGCACACCCCTCTTGAACTCAAAGGGTTAAAGTAATCCCCAGGCTTAGGGAGAATTCCCACTTATACAAACACTCTCATGCACATGCTGAGGTTGATGCACTAAGAGTTACAACAAACCAAATGTACCCTAGGACGGAAATTAAAATTCCGATTAATTTAAATGGTGTTTAACCCCTTGAATGCTAGTGAGGCTCCAATGCATTGGTTTACGTAATGGTCATTTTAAAAAGATTTATTCACTCCATGGAACAGTGGGTCTGCTCCAGAAGAGCTGCAGTTCCTCTTTGTATGCACCGTCTGCAATTTACTAGGCCATAAAATTAACTTAGCAGTTACATATGCTGCTGTATTTACTAAAATGCCAGTGTAAAAATCTATTATTTACTAAAATGTAAGTGATAAATTCTAGTTGCAAGGCATGTGTAAATTGTTTCTATTTATTTGAACTGGGTTGTGAGCACAGCTGAGACACAAGTGAAAATCCTAGAAAAAGTCTCACATCTTATTAAACTGTTTCACTCACCTCACATTTCACGTGTAAAGAACCACTTCACACTTTTATCTCATCTCATTCCCAGTGACCAGCTAAATCCCCATCCCCAGTGTCCTTTCACCAGGTTCTTGTTCCAGGCTTATGGAAGCCACTTGCTATACTGTCCTAATGTTGTTTATACACTAATTTTAAAGGAGCAGTAAACTTTTTATGAAAATGTATATGTTATAGAGCTTTTACTGCTGAGCAAAACAAGGTCACTCCCACCTCTGTCAGTTGTTTTTTTATTCAGAAGTTACAAAAGTTCAGGAAGTGACTTTACTGTGTTTACTTCCTGATAGTTCTAACTGACAGGAGGTGACGGGCACACCTCACATTCTATGGAGAACTGTAAGTCACTGACTTTCCTCTCCATTAGACTGTAACAGGAGAACTAATTGGACTTTGACCACTAGAGGGTATTGCTAATGTAAATAAATATGGGTTTAAACTATAATAACTCTGGAATTATGTATCTGTCAGCAGTGGGAGCACCCTTATGTTACTCAACAACAAATGCCCTAAAATATATGTTTTTCCATAAAAACGTTTACTGCTCCTTTATCAGTTTATTTACTCATTTATATAAACCTCTTCTGGCTAGTTAAAATAGGGGGAGATGTAAAAAATGCCTTCTTAGGTTATGTTTAAGAATTGTCGCTAAAATTCACGATGGGTCATATTTATAAACAAGTGAAGTCCAGTTTATAAATATATGCATATGAGAAGCCATTAGAGCTTAGATTGCACCAATGGTTTCCGAAAAGCAGACCCAATAAAGTGAGGCACTCAGTAAGGTAACCCAATAGCAATTACAAGCTTTATTATATCAAAATATACATATATAGAGATAAAATAAAAATATCTAAAAACACTGAAGACAAGCTGTAAAGAATAACACATATATCTTCATAAATAATATCTTATAATGCCCCCTATGCAAAATTGCCATATATTCACAATGAAAACCTTACAATAAAGTGCTATACTAATGTGACCTTAATACGAAATAACAATACATAGCCTAGTGCATCAACACAGGAGTACCCACTAGTGTAACAAATTAGAAAAATATAAGGCAACATACTTATCCATCATAAATTATTAATGCATAGGGGGAATAAGAAGAAAAGCTCGAAGCTGATTGGCTCGGAGTAAGCACACAACCAATAACTTTGAGTCATTGTGAACAAAGACTGCTGTTATATAAAGGCAGTCTCTTTTCAAAATTCCCTCACTTCCACCACTGCCAACAGCAACAGACAACAAAAAGGGGCCTTATTGATAATGATTCTGTTTTCGCCCACAAGAATATTTTTCAAATTTACAACAAAGAAAAAGTCATAGCCGAAAAATGGGAAAATATTTTTGGAATCTTTTACTATTTTTACTTTCACAAATGTGAAATGCTTAACCCTTTGAGTGCCAGAGAGGTACACAATGCATTACTCTGGCACTCAAGAGGTTATATGCTACAAACCACCAAATATCGATGAGAATGTTGAGGCCCAACTGCTATTGCACATGAGGAAAGCTGCACAGTTTGGGCATACTATAATTATGGGAGATGTCAACTGGAAAAAATGAGACCTGTCAGAGTGCTAAGGAAAGCAGGTTTGTGAGCATGCTTTGGGAAAGCTACATGGCAAAAATGATGGAAGTGCTGACAAAAATAATAATGTATTGGACCTAGTGATAAAGACTAACATAGACATGGTATCCAATTTTAAGGTAGATGGACATTTGGGAAACAGTGACCACAACATGGTTACATTTGAGATCAGCTTGGCAAAGCAAAACTGCATAGGTTCAATCAAAACTCTTAATTTTAAAAACCTAAACTTTAAAATGTTACGATCATCAATGCAACACATAGACTAGAATAAAATATTCAAAGGTAAAAATACTGAGGAAAATGGTAGACTTGTGCACCACAAAAATTTTCGATAAAATTCAATTTTGGACGATTTTTTTTTTTCACTCGAAGAATCCGCATTTTGGGACCAGACCTGTTCAACTCGGATGAAATCCGGAGACAGTCCGAATTATTTGTCAAATTTAAAATACTTAAAAAAAAATACAATAAAAAAATTAAAATTAAATAAATACAAATAAATTGCACCATTTCCAGGGTCTAAATGAAGATGGTGGAACAGGGTAAGGTGGAGCTTTAGCCTTATGGTACTATGGATGAAGTAGATGAAATATGGATGAAGCTAAATTCGAAGGAAGAAGGAAGACTGAGGATGACTGGTGCGGGGCGGACTTAGGATGACAGGAACACTGTAGCTGTAGCCAGCAACAAACTGCAGAACACTGGTGAAGGAATCAGTAGATAGATACCGCAGACTTTTTGAGAAAAGACTACAAAACTGAGGTTGACTTGTGCAGGGTGGACTCAGGATGACAGCAACACTATAGATGTAGCCAGCAGCAAACTGCAGAACACTGGAGCAGGCAAGAATCAGTAGAAAGATACAGCAGAGTTTTGGTACAAGAGACTACAAAACTGAGGATGACTGGTGCAGGGTGGACTCAGGATGACAGCAACACTGTAGATACAGCCAGCAGCAAACTACAGAACACTGGTGCAGGACTCCGTAGATAGATACCTCAGACTTTTTTAGAAGAGATGAAAAACAATAGAGCAAGACTGTACAACCTGTATAGTGGGATAAAAATGTAGACTTTAATTCCCCTCTGTGTCCCACCAAGTCAGGGGGGTGTCCTCTGCCTAACCTACCATGGTTCTAGAGCTGGGTAAGCTGGATTTCTCAGCGTATTATGGTACTATGGATGATTGTAGATGTAGTCCTTTTTTTTGTAATCTGCATCGAACCTGAGAGCAGGGTAACCCAACTTTGACAGGTTGACTTTAAAAAAGTAAATTGCTTCATGAGCTGGGGGGCCAATAGAGAGCGCTGGCGGCTAAGTATATTTCCTGTTATGGAAAATACCCTCTCACTCCTGACAGTGGTTGGGGGGCAAGAAAGCAACTCCTGGGCTACCAGGGACAAAGTAGGTCACACAGCCCTCTTGTTATCCTAGAAAGTCAAGGGATCTGTACTTGGGGGCAAAGAAAGTTCCGCAAGGTAAGCCTTAACCTCAAACTCAGTACTTTTTCTATTTATGGGGAGCTGTTTCTTTTATCCGAAGCATTATCTGTCCATTGCCTCAGCATAAAAAGCAGCAGCTTCTCCACTGGAACAAGATGAAGTGCTACTGATTCTTCTACTAATAGGTCCCAGAAGACCACCACACTCCACCAGCTGATCTGCAGAACCTTCTCCCACCTCCTGTGACTACATCCTGTTTTTTCTTTGCCTCTCACACACCCTCACTATCTATTGTTCCCTCCAGGCAGTGAGGGAATTGGAACTAAGTGCCATTTTGCCTTTGATTCGAGGATCACAATTTTGGCAAGCATTAACTGAGGACAATTGTCCATGTGCTCTTCCATCAGTTCCTTTTTGAGCATCTTTAGAAGAGCAGCAAGATCAGGAAGTATATTACCCTCAGCACCAGGCAAGCATTCCCTATTGGCAAGGAAATCATCCATTTTTAAGGAGAGGTGTGTGAAGAGGGGAATGACTTCGGCCAGGCTAGCATTCTCTTTGCTTAAAGGCGTGAGGACTGTCACTATCTGTTCCATCAGGGCCCAGTCAGTCCTGCCCAGTATTCTGTTACTGTGAATGAAATTGCAACATAACATTGAGTGAATTGCCTTTTTCTGTTCAAGGATACGCTCTACCATATCTAAGGTGACATTCCACATGGTCCCAACATCTTTAGGCGGTGCTCTGGGAGGTCTGCCTTTTTCTGTTCCTCCCTGAGGAGCTGGCTATCTTTGATGCTCCAATGGAAGTGGCCAGCAATTTGTCAGCATGACTCCAGAAGTGCTGGCACCATTCCAGTGTTACTGCCATCCTCGAGAGCATCCTTAACTTCCAGATGCAGGACATGTGCTGAGCAGTGCACACTAACAAATCTGCCATCCCTGAGAGCGTTTATCAT
This sequence comes from Rhinophrynus dorsalis, assembly GCA_037306005.1. Lineage (NCBI taxonomy): Eukaryota > Metazoa > Chordata > Amphibia > Anura > Rhinophrynidae > Rhinophrynus > Rhinophrynus dorsalis. Next base: position 113,204,974 of record CM074722.1, read on the forward strand.
GTTAGCTGCACCATACGTAACCACAAACACCATTTGTGCCTGTGTGCCTGCCTGCTCCCCTAGCCACTACACCACCATGTTCTGCAGTGCTTTGCAAATGTTATCTGACGTGTGCTGCCGATTCTTTAACTCAGCATGGAGGAGGAAAGAGCGGTGCCCCTGCTTGCACTGCACCTGAACTTGTTGTCGGTAATGATGTGCCTTGCAACACATTTGGCTGCTACCAATGCACCGTAAATGGCAGAAAGCCATGCTGGCCACTTGGAGCACTCCATAAGTCAGTGGTAAAGTGCACTGACTGGCCACCAGCCTTTCCTAGCAGGTCCTTCAAAAGCCCAACATATGACCAAAACAGTGAGGGCACTATAGTTCTACTAAATGTGGTGCGGGATGGAATTTTATGTTGGGGTGCGACAGCCTCCATAAGTTGCTGGAAGGGCTCCCCATCCACCAAATTAAAAGTAGCACCCTCAATGGCTATGCAATGAGGCATGTGATTTTTCTGGACTACTGTCTGCTCATCCCCTTGGAATGAAACCCACCAAAATCTTCCACTGTGGCCTGTATTGATTTTGGGATGGGCTGTGTCTGTCTGCTCTTAGGACCAGATGTGGCATGATCCCCCTGCACTTTCTCCTGCCTACAGGTGATGAGTGTGACACTGATATATACAGTAGTGCCACTTTCTGCACTTAGCAACACTGACTTGTAGTAGTTGTTCAGGTGTTGGTTCATCCCGGAGGTGGTTAGATGACCCAACCCCCTCCCACGGCTGACTTCCCTGCCATACATTTTGCATTTCGCTAGCCGGCCATCACCAAGTGCCACAAAATGCTCCCACGCTTTGGAGCGACGGATGACTCTGCCAGTTGAATTGGAAGGTGGTGGAGAAGAAGAAATTGAGGTGACACTTTCTTGATCTTTACATGCTGGAGCAACCTCACTAAGCATTTTCTTCCTACATGCCGTTACAGGGGTACCAGTAGACCAAAAGATGGCAGCAGGGATGTTGGGACTGGGCTTGGAGGAGGATAGTGGAGTAACAGTGGTACTGGTGGCGGAGACACTAGCAGCTACTACCTTGATAGAAGACTCAATTGTAACTGGAGAGGCAGGTGTTGAGTTTTCAATAGAAGACAAAATTGTAGCTGGAGAAACAGGAGGAGTACTGTGGGAAGCAGGGGAAAAATTAAGCTTAGGGGAATAATCAAGGTCAGTGGAAAAATCAAGCTCAGTGGACAAATCAAGCTTAGGAGGCCTTGATCCCTCATATTCTTCTTCTACCTCTTGTAGGTTTGGACAGGAAGAAAACGCATCATCAGCAGCAGATTTTGGGGAGACCTGCTGAATTCCCTCTTTTGCCTGGTGGCTACCAGGAAATGGTAAACTATCACCCTCAATAACCATTTCTGGAAAAGATATGCTCTCAGTGTCAGTGACAATGGTGGCAGTAAAAACGTTATCCAAATACTGCAATAATTTCCATTTGGGCTGCTTACACGGATGTTTGCTGTAAAAATCCCGCATTGTACTGCCCGCAGTGTCCGACCAGTGGTGTTACACATGCTAGGTGTCCCCAGGTTTATAGAAGTGGCTGTAGCGGAGGTGGTGACTAAACTGGCAGTGGCACTAGTCATTGTGCAGGTGTTTCTGGGGGGATCAGCATGAAACAGCTGATGAGACACAGATGACTGTGCTTCATGGTCTCAGAAGAGGACCAGGACCTCTCTACCCTGCTAGTAGAGATAGAACGACCTGCAGTTCCCTTCTTATTTTTATTTTTTGGTTTGGAGTGCTGCTGCTGAGCCTGAATATGATATTGACTAATAGTACTTGAAGGCAGCATCACTGTGGTGGTGTTGGTGGTTGCTGGGTCACTTCAGCTGGAACCAGGATGAGGAACATCAGGTTGTTATGGACTCAAATCCATTGCAGATAGGGTAGTTGTAACGGTTTGTACGACACTCAGACCAGAGGTTAAAATAAAACACAGTTTTATTGAGGGGAAACAAGGAACACTGTCCCCTAGGGGCTAGAATAGGTAATAGCACTTATATAGATAAGTATAATGGATGTCTTACAGGCCCAGTAAGGCTTGGAACAATATTACTGTAAAACAGGAATCAATAGAGGTATAAGGGTTAATGCCCAATATAAGAAATCAGTCTCTGTTGTGGTGTGATTAGCCAACGCCCAGTAGATGGTAAAACAGTCCAGGAAGTGGTGCTAGATGGAAAGCACTTAGCAGTGAGACAGAACTGAAACACTACAAGAACAGGCGTTCCGTGATATACCCAACAGAATAGCAAGAGCTGACTGGAACCAGAGCCAATAGCACCCCTTAGGTGCGGTAACGGAGTTAGAGACACTGCAAGAGCAAAATGGGACCGGAGCCAATAGCACCCCTTAGGTGCGGTAACAGAGTCAGAGACACTGCAGGAGCTAATGTAACTTGAGCCAGTCGCACTCTACTGGTGCGGTAATGATGGTACAACACTGCGAGCTGAATGAGACCAGAGCCAAGACACCCTTCCGGTGCCGTAACGGAGACACACACTGCAAGAGCTAACAAAATGCCCAATAGCACCACGCGGTGCGACAACTGCAAAGGTGTAAGGTGGAGGCACCGTAAAGGGAGGCCGCGATTGCTCTGCTAGTGTTAACGGACAGGCTCGGTAGTGGAGGGAACAAGCTCAGCAAGTGTTAATGACAGGCTCAGTATCAGAGGCAACAAGCTCAGCAAGTGTTCACAGACAGGCTCGGTAACGGAGGCAACAAGCTCAGCAAGTGTTCACAGACAGGCTCGATAACGGAGGCAACAAGCTCAGCAAGTGTTCACGGACAGGCTCGGTAATGGAGGCAACAAGCTCAGCAAGTGTTCACGGACAGGCTCAGCAGCGGAGGCAACAAGCTCTGCAAGGGTAAAGTAAGTGATCAGTCTGCACAGCACTGCATGCACAGTTCAGAATGTCGCCAGGCGACGTATATCAGAATCTCGCAGGAACACAGGAAGCAGGTCATGGAGCAGGAACGCCAGCCAAACCGGGTCAATCATGGAGCAGGAACATCAGCCAAGCCGGGTCAATCACGGAGCAGGAACGTCAGCCAAGCCTGGTCAATCACAGAGCAGGGTCGTCAGCCAAGCCGGGTCAATCACAGAGCAGGGTCGTCAGCCAAGCCGGGTCAATCATGGAGCAGGGTCGTCAGCCAAGCCGGGTCAATCAAGGAGCAGGAACAACAAGAGTAGTCAGACGGGCCGAATCGGTAACAGGAACGCAGGAACACAGCAATGAATGCACAGGTACGGGAACACCACGAAAGGGCACCTGGCAGGTGCCAGAGGCCCGCTATATGAAGGGACACCCTGGGTGGGCCAATCAAGCTCTGCCAATGAGAGAGCACCACAGCAGAGAGTGACAGCGGAATCACGGGAACCGTGATAGTAGTGTACTATAATATTTGAAAATTTTTAAAACCTGGCCACACGACAACTGTGAGACTGGCTCTGTCACGCTGAAAGCTATTCAAATTCCTAATATTTTTAATATTTAACACAGGAACAAAGGTGACTCTTGCTTGTGGTGGCAATAAGGTACTAGGCCTGCCTACACAACTGTGAGATTGGCTGTGTCACTGAAAGCTATTCAAACAAATTCCTAATATTTTTAATATTTTACACAGGAACAAAGGTAACTCTCCCTTGCTTTGGCAATAAGGTACTAGGCCTGCCTGCCTACAGAACTGTGAGAATGGCTGTGTCACTCTGAATACTATTAAAACAAATTCCTAATATGTTTAATATTTTGCACAGGAACAAATGACTCTCCCTTGCAGTGTCAATAAGGCACTAATGCTGGCTGACTGACTCAGCCTAATGATACCTGCCTGCTTACATTACAAATCGACATTCTCAATCTCTTTCTTCTCTCTCTGAACTCCAACGACGGACTAACAGGAAATGCAGGCTGTCTGGGTGTCTGACGTGTCATTAGTCCAACCCCCATCATGAAACAAAGAAGCTAATTGGACTAGAAAGGGAGGGAAGGTATCGCATGCACAGGTAGTTGTTACGGAATTTCCGAAATTTAGATGACATTTCGGACTAGGGCTGTTCAGATTCGTTTTTTTTTTTTTTTTTACGACTGGTCCTTGCCTTTTGGACGGCTTGAATGTCGCCAAATGACCCCTTATTCGACGAATCCCAAATTTTGACAGACTGATTTGCACAAGCGTAGAAGATGATCAGGATTCAAACTTAGGTTGCAGAAATGTACCCAAAAATATATACCAGTGGGGAACAAATGCAAAAGAAGTACATCACAGCCAATGTGGTTAACCATAAATGTAAAGAAGGAAATGGCAAAGAAAAAAAGGTATTTAAACTATTTAGTCTGAAAGAGCAGAACATTATTTTTTAAAATACAGGGAATGCAACGAAGATTGCAAAAAATTAGGTTAGCAAAAATTGATAATGAAGCTAGAATTGCAAGGGAGAGCAAGACTAATACAAAAAAGTTTTTCAAATACATCAATGGCAAAAAAATTAAGAAGAGTGCATTGGACCTTTCAAAAATTAGATGAGTGAGTTGATTATAGAGGATAAGGAAAAGGCAGATGTTCTAAACACTTTCTTTCATCAGTATATACAAGGGAACAAGGAATGGTAGAAGAGCCTCATCAAGTAATAAATAAAACCATAACATTATCAGATATTGGGTTTACACAAGAAAAGGTTGTGAGAAGACTGAACAAAATTAAAACTGACAAAGCACTGGGTCCTGATGGTATATATCCAAAGGTCCTTCAGAAACTTAGTGCAGTATTAGCAAGACCTCTCTTTTTACTCTTTAAAGATTCTCTTACTACAGGCTCAGTCCCACAGAATTGGCGTAAAGCCATTGTAGTGCCTCTATTTAAGAAAGGAACTAAAACAGAACCTGGTAATTATAGACCTGTGAGTTTGACCTTTGTAGTGAAATTGCTATAAGGGATAATAAGGGATTATATTCAGGATTACACCGCAAAAAATAAGATTATAAGCAGGAATCAACATGGTTTTATGAGTAATAGATCATTCAAAACTATTTTTTTCAGCCTCTATGAAGAATTAAGCAGCAACCTAGATAAGGGTAAGACAGCTGATGTGGTATATCTGGATTCTGCAAAGGCATTTGATACAGTAGGTTATGTTAAATTATGGAATTCCTTGCCAAAGGATGTGGTTATGGCAAATACAATGGATACATTTAAGAGAAGATTAGATACATTTCTTTCAAAAGGAAGGTCTGATAAAGACTAACTTATTTGGCAGCAGGAAAGCTATATAATTCTCAAATCTCTGGATTATGAGGCAAAGGTTGAACTTGATGGACTTGTGTCTTTTTTCAACCTAATTTACTATGCTATTAAGTAACAGAAGGAGAAAGAAGATGGAGACAAAGAAGAAAAAAAGAGAGAAGAACATAGCAGTAGCTGACCCCGCTGGACATCAGGATTAATGGTAAGTGTTAGTTTTCAGGGGCTCTGTAATTTAGTCAGATCAACCCTGTGAGTGTCAGTAGGGTAAGCATACCCCACTGGCAATCATAGAGTTAATTCTACTAACATTGAACACATTTTGGGTGTGCTTTGGATATATAGATATGGGGATTAGGGCCCAGTATCCACTGGAGACTTGAGTTTTCTTTGCACTTCCAATTCATGGATTGGCTGTTTAAAGATGTTAAACTGGGTCCAGATTTCCCACGTTAAAGTGGATCCCTCAGCGCATCATAAAGCTAATGCATTCAACTGAGAGGCAAAGTCCTCCATTTTGTAGTGTGTTTCTTTGGGGTCAAATGAGTACTAACTTTAGCGCCCGCTATGCTTTTTTATTCTGCCGGCATTTATTCATAGCACAGGTAATTGAATGGCTTACAGTACTTGAAAAAATGCCAGCAGGTTTTTTTTTTTCTTGTCTAACTGGGGCATTTAAATCGATGGCCAAAATCAGTAAATACTGAATTGCACACCAAATACCTCACAATTTCGGAAGGATCAGGTGAAGCCTCTCTTCCCTCCTGGCATGATCAGTGACTTGGATTGCAGTTTTTTGAGCAGGAAAAATCTTTCTCCCTCATCAACTTGTAATATTACAGGTCATGAGTGAATCACTTCTGTGCATGTCACCGGTATTATAGGTTTAGGCATGGATGGAGCTTGCTCCTGCCCAGACACTGCATTCCCAGTTACCAGTTAAGCCAAAAAAGCTTTACTACAATGCCAGTCACCAAACTGGTTACTTTTCACCTGACCCTTCAGGGAAGTGAGGGATTAAAGGGGAACTTTCACCCCAAATAAAGCCTCCCCCATAATTAGCCATCTAGCGATAAGCTTAACAATAGTAGTATTATCCTACATATTCGCTAAAACGTGTGTAACTCCGCAGTCATGCGCAGTAGAGGCTGCTGCACGTGCTGCAGTCATGCGCAGTAGAGACTGCCCGCGCAGCGGCAGATACAGAGCTGGATGCTCCTTCTGCGAGTCCAGCTCTGTATCAGCCGCGGAGCGGGCTGTCTCCACTGCGCATGACTGCTCCACGACCAGCTGGCAGTGGCACTGTGGCCCGTGAAAGGGGCTCTTCAACTAGTCCAGAATAATTACCGAGTTACTGAGAAATCCTACTTTTGCAGAGACTGACGGCCAGGCAACAGCGCTTTAGAGGCATCTGCTCTCCTGCTCTGTCAATCTCTTCTGGTACCTAAAGGTACCGTACAATGCCTGCTAGAGGAGACCAGGAATAACGGCGCAGGTGTGCAGATGTTTGTAAGCAAAGATGTCTGCGCAGTTGCCTGGCCGTCAGTCTCAGCACAAATAGGATTTCTCAGTAATGCGGTAATTACTCTGGATAACATTACTATTGTTACTCTTATCACTAGATGGCTAATTATGTGGGGGACTTTATTTGTGGTGATAGTTGTCCTTTAAGTAAGTGACTAGGTAAGTAGTGAAGCAATGATTTACATTTTAAAGCTATTATAGGAGGACTCAGGGTGACGTGCCCTTTACACTGTGGAATCCTATCTCCAGTCTTTGGGGCATGTGAACAGGTCAGGTTTTCAGAATATCCCAATTTAAACATATGTAGCTCAATCAAAATGACTAAGCTATGAATACTCACCTGGCATTACACAGAAAAATACTGAAAAGCAGACCTGTTGGTGTGTTAAGAGAGACTACTAGATTAAGCAATGTTTTGTACAGGGTTTATTCATAACTTGTGTAAAAAGCCCGTGTACACGGGCCAAGGTCTGGGTGATGTTAACCCTTTGAGTGCCAGAGGGGTACGCAACGTACCCCTCTGGCACTCAAAAGGTTAAGAGGCCAGTCCTGCTCTGCGTCCTGCCGCTGACGCAGTCATGCACTGTAGAGACTGCCGAAAGCACAGAATGCTCTCAGCACAGAACTCCCAGCATTCCTACACCTCCCAGCATTCCGTGCCCCCAGCATTCCTACACTTCCCAGCATTCTGTGCATTCAGGCAGTCTCTACTGTGCATGACGGCTTCTGACAAACATCCTAGTGAATTATTATGTAGGATTGAATGTCATTGAACTAGAGTTATATGAGGAGAGGAAATGTGGCCAGTGGTGGGGCTCAATGCACCCAGTGAGGCTGATTTACAAAACAAAAGTGGTACAATTGTGGGTCAAACCAACTTCACCCTCAGGAACACATAAAAACTCTAAAATTCCCTTTCATTTAAAGGGGGCCTTTAACCCCTTGAATGCTAGAGAGGTCTGCACATTGTTTCTCAATACATTGAAGATTTCTCATGTATTCAGATGATTCAAATCCCCATTTAAATCAATGGGAATTATCATTTGTCCCCACTGGTACAGTTGATGTGCTCCACAATTGTCCCACTTTTCTAGACCACTGAGCCTAATGTACTAAGATGAACTGAGTCATTTTGCAGTGCTCCACAGGGAACAAATAAAAATGTTCCAGATTTCCATTCATTTATAGGAGGCGTTTAACCCTTTGAGTGCCCACAAGGCTGTGCAACACATTTTTGTGCAATGTATTGCATACCCCTCTGGTGCTCAGAGGGTTAACAAACTGAATGGTAGAGAGGTCTCCAACAAACCCTTGACAGTGACCTCCCTGGATCTGTTTGCAGAGAGCTTTCTGATTGGGAACATGAACACAGGTTTAGCATACCTACCACCATTTCAAATGCCCAAACAGGGACACTTTTCTTTTAGTTGGTATTGCTAGGTGGCACGGTTGGTGGGTTGGGCATTACCGAGAATTTTTTTTTATTTCATGACCTACTGACACTTCTTTGTGTAAATGAATAGAAGATTTTCAGCAAGACCAAATAATTGTATTCACACAGACTAGTATGTAAATACATATACTGAAGTTTAAACAAACCTTACTGTAATTTTTATTGTTGTGGAACAATGTGATACATCCTATATAATAATTTGCTAGGATGTTTGTCAGAAGCCGTCATGCACAGTAGAGACTGTCCAAATGCACAGAATGCTGGGAGGTGTAGGAATGCTGGGAGCATTCTGTGCGTTCAGGCAGTCTTTACAGTGCATGACTGTGTCGGAGGCAGGATGCAGAGCAGGACCAGCTTTTTAACCTTTTGAGTGCCAGAGGGGTACGCAACTCAAAGGGTTAACATCACCCGGACCTTGGCCCATGTACACAAGCTTTTACACTAGTTTATACATATGACACAGTCTGATCTCCTAAAAAGAGGGACACCAGGGTGGGAATGAGGAACAGAGTGATTTGGGTCTCAAAGAGGGACTATCCTACCTGAAGACGGACACTTGAGATGTACATTCTAGTAATACAATGCAAAAAAGATACAGTGTAAACAAGATACCACACAGAGCATTCAGTGTTGCAGAGAGACTAAATACCCTGATTTCTTGGTCTGTGGACCAGACGATTCTCTGGAAACTGAGATACTCTACAAATAACTCACTGTCAGGGACATAACTGTGTAATAAAATGGATGAAGATTAACCCTTTGAGTACCAGAGAGATATCAAACACATTGCGCTGCAATGTGTTGGATACCTCACTGTCACTCAAAGATTAAGAAAAAATAAAAGCATAAGCAATTTAACTGTACATATAAAGTCAAAATAAAGAGTTACTATTACTTTGAAAGCCTTAACCCTACGACAGCCAGAGAAAAAGGAAGTGCTATGTGGAAATATATGCTAAAACGGAATAGGATGACAGGAAACTGCAGCTACCATGCATGAACAATGTAAATAGGCATACCAAACTAATTTTGAAGCTGCTCAAAAATGAAAAACAGTTGCACCCCTGGGGTACACTAACAGCACCACAAGGGATTAAATAAAACTGGCATTTATTTAAATGGGGCTATTAAAGCAAACATGTCACTTTGAATTTAACATTTATTTAAAAACTGCCTGTGTACTATGTTAGCTGAATTACAATCAGAAGCATAGTTTAGGTGATATTTCTGAGAAAATAAATCTCTCTGTGTGTGTTGTTTCATACACTATTTAAGCTCTGTGCTGCACTGAGAGCTTCATCAACATAAATTACCACATGGAACCACACTCTGAGAATTTACCATACAGAAATGAAGGTACGACTATCTCCTAAATTATGTGTATTGCACAGATTAGTCATTTGGCTAACATGATGCATGGTCAGTTTTCAAAAATGCAAACTTGAATTAAAGGTGATAGGTCAACCTTAATCCCTTAAGAACCAGAGGTCCCGGGGTGTGTGGTCCTTTAAGGACCAGATAGGAAAGTTTGATGTGCCGTCCCATGTGAGTGATCACGTGTACTGGCACGCCAAACGGGGGACTGAAAGAGCTTCGGTCTTGGAGAGATCAATTTCAGTCCCTGCTATTACTCCTGCAGGAGCGCTGTGAGTAAAAAGTACGTGATGTGACAGGACTGTCACTGGCCCTTAAGTGCCGGACAGCCGTGACGGTCCTGGCACGTCACTGGAAGCAAAGGGTTTAACACCTTAAGTGCTGGAGAGGTCTCAGTGCATTGCTTTGAAAGCAGAGTGTTGGAGACCTCGCTAGCACCCCTGAGACCAACTCTATCACCCCTGAGACCTCAGGGGAGAAGACAGCCAATCAGGATTGTGGGTCTGGGCCAGGAGATGCTAATCTGCCAGTCAGGGCATTGCCAGCTTCTTTACTCCACCAATGGGAAAGGTTCCAGCAATCTCTTCCATGCCTGGATTCATTCTCCCCCACCCCTAGAGGGTCGCCCATTGTTCCAGAGGCAATCTGCAAAGGGTATAGTTCACCCTGAGTGCATGCAGCCTCCTTGGAGCACTGCCTGATTAACATAACTAAGACAGCCAAAGGGATGACTCAGACAGGATTACTGGATATATAATGAATTTGAGTAATTTTTTTTTTTTTTTGGTGATCTGTCCTTTTAAGTTGTGGCATAGTCAAAGGCGTTCTACAGAGCTCAACAAGCCTAGAATCAACTACTAAAAAATAAAAAATCTCCACAATAACTGCTTCTTTGTTTTTGAAAACATGTCCCTGGTTGTACAATTTATTTTAACTCCAAATTCTATGGGTATTATGTGTTTGTCATTAAAGGGTTAATAGACATTGAGCTTGCCAAAAGTAATCTGCACTTTGTGATCCCGTGAGATTCCCAGAATGGTGCATATTCCCCCACTAGTTGCTGGGAAGGTTATAAATACAGGGGGCACAGTTCTGTCGAGGGGACAGCATCCAAGGAGACTCCATCTGCCCCTTTGTCCAAAAAATTCTAGTTATGCTCCTGCAAAAATATTTTTGTGTTAGGGGCCCAAAAAAATGTTTGTACTGAGGCCCTGAAATGATTAGTTATACCATTAGTTGCTAGATTGTTTTAGTTGTAGAGCCCCATATAGCTGGTGGCAGGTTCCTAAAACATTAATGATGCATTACACCAGAGAAGTCTCCAAATCCTGGAAAGCCAGTACAGATGCTTCTCTTGAGACTCTTCATACATTCATTACAGACTGGACATTTGTCACCCATCTCAAGCTTTCTTTAGAATAAATATTTTACTGACTGATGTTGAAGCATAATAAAAATATATTTCTTTTATTTTCCAATTTCTGGTCATGAATTGTTTATTTTTTGATTTTCACTCCCTTTAAACCAGATCGGCTGGGTACTACTCGTGTGTAATTCTGGTCTGTTGTTTTTCTCTTGAAGGTTAATAACAAGGACTTTGGATGTCCCGTAACAAGGGTCTATTTAAACATTTTGGGAGTGGTTTCCTGTTCTGCTGCTATGACATTTAGCCAAGAAATTATTATTATGGTTGAGTAATAAACAATATTCTCATTTATATGTTGACAGTAATGTTCCATTAACCCCTTGGGTGCTAAATATGCCTCAGTGTATTGGAGACATCTTTAGCATCCAAGAGGTTACAAATTGTATAATAGTTGTGACTCTTTCCTTGTGTAATTTATGAACAAAAGGACACAAAGTTATTTATTATTGTTTCGTCTCAACATGGAGCAACTTGTAGTTTGTACATAGCAGGTTATTCTAACAGACCCCTCCAGAGTCATTAAGACACTGTCTGTAGACCCGGGAGGGGGGAATGGATGTTCGAATCCACCAGCCCAGCTCATTTTCATCCCTTAGACATAGGCATTAAAATCATGTGCTGGTACTTTCAGGCATGTACCAGAGCAGTGGTTCTCAATATTTCAAGTTGTCCCAGCATGCAGTCTGGAATGTTCACAGCACACGTAGAATTTTATGTTATTTTTCAAGTGGGTACTGAAATGGAACAGACATAAATCTGCTGGTATTTGGCTATTTTTAGGCCTCACAATCATAACGACATGTGCATAAAAATTCCCCTAAATATTAATCTGAAACTCTGCCAGTCTTTATAGAAAAAAGGTGCCTTCATTTGATATCCGTAGCACAACAGAGTGCAACAGCAACAATGATACTATATCATATGGTGGCTTTACTGCATGCCTGTACAAACACTATGGGGGGTTATGTACTATGTTGGATAACGCGGTGATGACTTCTCAAGTTCCTATATTATTCTATAGAGGCCATGCACTAAGATCTCCAAAGTTGGATATCGTAGTGCATAGGCTCCATAGAATAACATAGGACTTGGCAAAGTGATATGACTGGAGACATCATCTCTGCTTTATCATGTCTCCCCATGACTTTTTAATATGGGGAAGTCCTGATCACCTCCCCTACATCATGAGCAGAAAGAGTTAGTATTTTTACACCTGTTTCCTCTGCTTCTTGTTAGTACATAGAGTTAAGTAGGGCTTAGAACACACTGAAACACCCTTATAATGCTCTACTGCTCTACACTTGGTGCATATGGAGTAAATGGAAGAAATTTTAGCAAGATGACTTAATATATAGGCAATAGGTAGACGCAGAATTCAAAATATCAGTTCCAGCACCTATTTTAGGCCTGGATTCCATAATAAATGCATCAATGGTTTTATACACAAATGGCTCTATAGGATTCAATGGGAATCCGTTGAAGTGAAAAGTTAACTTATTAGCTGCAATGTCATTTAGGCCTGGGGTAGAAGCATATTAGTTCACACTTGTACTAGCAAGGTCTTCTTGCATTGCACGGCAATGTGCTGGAGACCTTGCTAGCATTTAAGGGGTTAAATGACCCATTTAAATCAATGGGGATTTTTATTTGTTCCCTATGGTGCAGTAGGGTTATTCCAGAATTACTCTTTTAACGTGATGCCTAAGACCCTGAGATATCTACTACATTCCAAATGTGTACCATAAGGCACCTGTGAGATTACAAAATTGGGCAATGTATTGATCAACAATAGTTACAAAGTGGTCTCATAACATAATATCAGAAAAGACTTACACTCTATAACCCTAATATGTATAGATAGGAAGTGAGAAAAACACAGAAATAAACAACATTATCTGAAACTGGAAGGGGAACAGGATTTCTACCCCATCCCTTTAAAACCCAACACTTATGGAAGCTATCTGTAGGGTTGCAAGAGTTCATATTCAGCCTTTTGGCATGCCCGTCATGTATGCTTTCAGCTGTAAAGGGACAAGATGGCAAACTTAGCTGTTAAGTCTCAAAGGTAATATTAGGAAGTTCTAGTTTACAGAAAGAATGTACTAGTTTACAGAAAAGGTGATAGAATCAGTGGAAGTGGTTTGTTTTAATACACTAGATTCCAGGGATAGATATATGCCTATTCTGCGTAGGGGTGGGTAAAAAGTGTGAAAAATTTCCTGTGAAACATTTCTCAAAAATGTGCCTATTTTTCATTTTTCCCGCGAAAAAATTTGCCTTTCCGCCTATGCAAAAATTTTCTCATTTTCTCCTATTTTAACAAATTTTCCACCTATGTTAACACATTTTTCGCCTATTTTAACACATTTTTCACCTATATTTACTGTAGGTAATACATTTCACACTGTAATATTATTTCTTCTGAGGGCTGAAATTTAGAAATAAGTGGCTGAAAGTCAAAGTTGTGAGTCCTACAGCAAAATATGGCTTGAAAAATGTGTTAGCATGCAGAACGCGTTTGTCCTTTGCCCACAACACTTTCTTGCTTAAGTGACACTGGAACATATTAAGGATGATATCAAGTAATAAAAAAAAATAAAGTACAACCTACAATGTGGCAGATATGTATTGTAAACAAAGATAGAAAACCCACAGCGCTAAACCACCATGATTAACATATTTAATGTGAAGGATGTGAATGAATCTAGTGATTAAGGTATGGAACACTGCAAGGAAAGAGGGGGCTTGTCCCCAAACCCCCAAACTTAGGAAAAACCTAGAAGAAACACAAAAGCAAAAATTAACCTGCGCAGATCCATACTGATAATATAAATTGTAAACCCCGTAATAAGCCTTTATCAGAATTGTGCTGTGCACATATTCAGGATGATATCAAGTAATAAAAAAAAAATAAAGTACAACCTACAATGTGGCAGATATGTATTGTAGTGGTGGTGGTAGGGGACTGGCATGGTGTGATTTGTGTATGTATTTTTACCATTGTCATACTCTATCCTCCTTCTCAGATTATTGACACATATTACTTATCGGTCATAGCAGTGGTCCCAAGTGGGGTAGATGGTGGCAACCCTTCTTCGCATCAGTCCTCCACCTCCTCATCTGTGCTGCTGTTAATATATTTGTCCTGGCTTTGTCTGTCATGTGTGGTTTCTGCTACTACTAAAACTACTGGAGCTGGATGTTGATGTAATTCTACTGCCACTACTACTAGGTGTCAAAGGTTCAGCACCAGAGGTACTCGTCATATCTAACACAACCTGTGTTGCTGGATACTCAAAATAGGTGTGAGCAGCTGAGTGGGACTTGGACTTTGAAGAGGTGATGATGCTTATGATGAATGATAGGATGACTGTGTGCTTTTTGACATCTGTACTTGCCCAGGGTCAGACTTTCCAATGACTTTCTCAAACACTTTATAGACAGGCACAGTGCTCCTTAAAAGTGGTGGAAGATTCAGCCTTTGACTTTCTGCTAACCTTATAGCCATATCATCATCCTCACTCTCAACTTCATCTGTATCTGAACAAGAGAAGGATGCTTGAGCAATATATTCTAGATCTGCATCATCATCAGTCATCATTAGGTCATCCTCAGCAGCATCAGCATCTCCTGACAGTTCTTGCCCACTACTACCCTTATATTCCTCTAAGCTTTTGGAGGTCTCAAACAATTTATTTTTACTTTTACTATAGCAAAATTCACTACTACTTTGAGGACAGGTGTTTTGGTGTCTCACTGTCTGATGCAGCAGGCGGTTCAGCTGCTATACCTTCCTCTATTATGCCTTTGCTAGCATCATCAACACTTGAATTTGACTTGTCGTCTTCAGTGTTCTTCTTACATGGTTCTATATTTCTACTGGCACTGGTGGTGCTGGACCTAGCTTTGCAATGCATCGGATACCCCTGTGGCATGCACACAAAATGCCTCCAATCCCCCCTCCCCGTACCCTACCCACCAGCCTAGTTCCACAGCCTACTGGCAGTCCCATTCCCACAGTTTGACCCCCCCAGCCTGGTTCCACTGCCTACTGGAAGACCCAAGTGCCAGTACGCACTGGATTCAGGCTGGGACTCAAACAGTGTATGTGGGGGACTTACAGTGCACAGTGGTAGTCACAGATCCCCCATATGTACTATCTTACATCCCCCACCACCACTGCCATACTTGCTCTCTTCCCACTGGTAGATATACCCACATACACTGCCTGACCCCTCGTCCCTTCACCCACCTGGTTTCACTGGCAGTCACAGGTCCTTACGTACACTGACTGACCACTGATAGCCATAGAGTCATACATGCACTGTTTGCTTCCCCATCCTTGTTCCACTGGTAGCCACGCTCCTGGTACCCGATATGGTATGTCAACCCACAGCAGTGGGGTACCATTTATCGTAGGCTGGCAGGAGGTCCTCCTAGGAAATCTCATGGTGTTGAAACATTTTCGTATCTTTGAAGTGACTGATTTGTTAAAAAAAAAAAAAAAAAAAAAAAAAAAAAGTTTTTTTTTCTGTAGCACCACATTCTGGAAATAGTTGTGCACCCTAACTTAGGGGTAGAAAGGTTATCTTCTTTCCAAAATGGTATGGTTTCTCTACCTTTTCTTCACATCTATAGCTGTTATAACCATTTTCATACACACAAGAATGTTTGAGAAAATGTTAGAGAAATCAGAGGTTATAGCAGTAATAGTTTTGTACTTCTAGCACCCCCTACTGTATGTTAACTCATACAAATGGGGTGCCATTCTTCTCCTAAGAGCACTAGCTAACAAATACAGTTGGAAATCCCATAGTTTTCACAGATTTCACTACATCTGAAGGGACAGAAATGTAAAAAATTTTAATTTTTTTCAAATATCAGTTCCTTCTGGATACATTTATGCACACCAAGATTGGGGTAAGAAGGCAAGTGACTCATCATTAGATGTGGCAAGTTATCTTTTTTCCAAAATGGTATGGGTTATCTACCTTTTCTTCACTTCTGAAGGTGTTATAGCCATTTTCGTACAGGCAAGTCAGGTTTGAGAAAATGTTAGAAAAATCAGAGGTTGTAGTAGGTGTAGTTTTGTACTTTGAACACCCCCTAAGGTAGGTCAATTCATACCAATGGGGTGCCATTTGTCTCCTAAGAGCACTAGCTAATGGATACAGTTGGAAATTCCATGGTTTTCACAGATTTCAGTACATTTGAAGGAGCAGAAATGTAAGAAAAAGCCATTTTTTTCCTATATTGCCACATTCTGGAGGCATTTGTGCACACCAGGTTTAGGGTAAGAAGGTAAGAACCCCCCCATTAGATGCGGCAGGATGTCTTCATTCCAAAATGGTATGGTTTGTCTACCCTTTCTTAACGTCTGTAGTTGTAATAACCATTTTTGTACAGACAAGTAATGTTTGCAAAAATGTTAGAAAAATTAGAGGTAGTTGTAGTTTTGTACTTGTAGCGCCCCCTAAGCTAGGTGAACTCATACGAATGAGGTGTCATTTGTCTCCTAAGTGCACTAGCTAATGAATACAATTGGAAATTCCATGGTTTTCACAGATTTCAGTATATTTGAAGGGGCAGAAATGTAAGAAAATGCCTTTTTTTTCATTAGCGCCACCTTGTGTAGGCATTTGTGCAAACCAGGCTTCTGGTAAGAAGGCAAGTCAGCCCTCATTAGATGCGGCAGGTCGTCTTCTTTCCAAAATGGTATGGTTTGTGTACCCTTTTTTCACTTCTCTAGTTGTTATAACCATTTTTGTATAGACAAGTAATGTTTGAGAAAATGTTAGAAAAATTAGATGTTGTAGTAAGTGTTGTTTTGCACTTCTAGCGCCCCCTGAGGTAGGTCAACTCATGTCAATGGAGTTTCATTTTTCTCCTAAGAGCACTAGCTAATGGATACAGTTGTAAATTCCATGGTTTTCACAGATTTCAGTACATTTGAAGGGGCAAAAATGTAAGAAAATGCCTTTTTTTTCATTAGCGCCACTTTCTAGAGGCATTTGTGCACACCAGACTGGGGGTAAGAAGGCAAGTCACTCCTCATTAGATGCAGCAGGTTGTCTTCTTTCCAAAATGTTATGGTTTGTGTACCCTTTCTTCACTTTCCTAGTTGTTATAACCGTGTTTGTATAGACAAGTAATGTTTGAGAAAATGTTAGAAAAATTAGAAGTTGTAGTAGGGGTCGTTTTGCACATCTAGCACTCCCCGAGGTAGGTAAACTCATGCCAATGAGGTGTCATTTTTCTCCTAAGAGCACTAGCTAATGAATACAGTTGGAAATGCCATGGTTTTCACAGATTTCAGTACATTTGAAGGGGCAGAAATGTAAGAAAATGCCTTTTTTTTTTTTCATTAGCGCTACCTTCTGGAGGCATTTGTGCACACCAGGCTTCGGGTAAGAAGGCATGTCACCCCTCATTAGATGCAGAAGATTGTCTTCTTTCCAGAAATATATAGTTTTATAGTTATTCCACTGGTTTAGAGTAGATTTACCACAAAAACTCTAGAACGTGCGTATTAGCTCATATAGTTAGGGCTCTACACTAGCCATGGACGTAGGTAAAACTATACAATTTTGGTATTTTTTTACTCGGGGGACTCAGGGATTTTTCATATAATTGAAACTTTTTCAATCAAGGTAAATATTTTTGATACATAATATGTGATTTTAGCAAAATGAGTACATTTTCACTTTTTTGATATTATGACATAATAGCTTTTTGCACGATGCAAAATTCTCTTCATGTAAGGTACCATGAGAAAGCTCAATTCGTTCTGAAAAAAACAATATATAGTTTTCCATATGTAACTAGAAATTACAAGCCTAAACAGAAGGATAGCAAAAATGCTGAAAATGTGTCTGGCCTGCAGGGTACAGGAAATGGCCCGAGCCTCCGGCACGGAAAAGGTTAAATGAAGATTTTTGTTTCAATTCCCTGAAGGCTACATATGTCTCCATTGCATTGTTTAGTAATGTGCTTGAGATCTCTCTAGTATGCAAAGGATAAATTGTCAATTCACACGAAACTGATTTTTTTTTCTGTCCCCTGTGGTGCAGTTGGTTTACTCTAAAATTGCTCTTGCTTATACATCCTGTATGGTCAGTGTTTCCATTAGCGGATGGTTCTGGTACAGCTACTGAAAGCCCTCAACGTCACCTCACATTTGTGTAACTAAAATGCTATAGCATGTGTAGTAAGGAGTGCAGAAAATTCCATTTGTTCTTGAAATAACAATGATCAATATACTTGTTTTTCCTCATACTTCATCACTTAGTGTAGCTGTGTTGCTTGGTATCATTATTCTAATAAAGGTTACTATGTGCATCCAAGCAGTCACTGCTAAATAATTGTCTTGTTCAGCTAAATACCAATACAGATGCAGTCAAATAACAACGTCTCAAATTCATAGTGGCAGGCTAAAAATCTAAACCCAATATTCAAAATACGTCAAAAAAGAAAAAGTGGTGTCCCAACCACATTTCAGACCCATATATGGAGTGGTGGTCTCAGATGGCCAGGTCTGTAATATGGGCTGCACAGAAAATTTCTGGGGAGGGCAAAGCCATAATATGCCATCAGACCACATCCTATGTTAATCCAGGGGAAGGACAAGGGAAGGGGATCAAGCACCTCCTCTTGCCCCCCACCCCCACCCAAAGACATCCATTTCTTTTACTGATGTATTTACTCGATGACAACTGGTCACTTCACCCTGCCACATAGTGGAGATAGTCAGATAGAAGTGTCTTTACTGGGGATGAGGTTTTACTGGAGCGATCAAAATGAAAAGTGGACAAATCAGTTTGTCTAGATAAAGTACCTCTAAGAGAGTAAAATACATTAGTTCTGTACTTTTATAACTAGTTGACATGAGTGGATCTAGATGCCTGGAAAATTGCCATTGTAGTGACAGAAAAAAGGGGTGTAGGGAAAACTGATGAGTAAAGGCCTGTGAGTCTGTCATCAGAAGCTGGAAAATAATGGAAACACTGTTGAAAGGTAGAATTGTTGCATATCTGAAGTTGAATGACTTGTAACGTGGCAATGCGGTTTAACAACAGGACAATCTTGCCAAACAAATGTGTTGGAGACCTCTCTCTCATTCAAGGGGTTAAAACTCCCTTTAAATTAATGGGATTTGAGAAATTTTCACTTACGTCTTAAGGTGCAGTTGGTTTGCCCCAGAAATGCTCCAGTTGGCCTTAATTCAGAGTTAGATAGCAATTACTACATTACAGTAACATATCTTCAGTTAATACTTTGGTTTCAAATATATGTGCTTCTGGGAACTTATTTGCTGTCTGGTATAAGTTGGTTTTGTTTCTCCATAGCTACTTTTGCACATAGTATGTTAAGGGCAATACTATGGGGGTTATGCACTAAGGATCGATAAAGAGGTGATAAAGTGGAGGTGACTTTTACAGTAATATCACTTCTCCAGTTCCTATGTTATCCTATAGAGCATATGCATTATGCAACATGCATAAGATCACTCAGCAAACACAAGTTGTTAACAATAAGTTTTCACTCCAGCCCACTGTTTAGCTGTAACCCTTTGAGTCTAAAGGATTATGCAATGCATTGCTCTACAATGCTTTGCATACCACTCTCATACTCAAAGGATTAACCCTTTGCAATACTTTGCACACCCCTCTGGTCTTTAAAGGGTTAAAGAAGCTGTCTGCAGAAATGTGCCATAAAACAGATCATAACCACCTGAAATCAAAAAGCTTCAGGGGTGACCAATCGGCCAACTCCCACATCCTCATCAACATGTGTCAGATGCAAATCAGCTTCTGCATCTGAAAACTAATAAAAGCTAGGTGTGAACACACACTCTGTGTCAGGCCTAGTAACAAAAACACAGACAACTAGACCTAATTTTCTATCATATGAAATGAAAGGCTTCACTGCAGAGCTAGGCAGTCTACAGTTATCCTCTAGTGTTGAACTCCATTGCTATTATCCTGGACATAAAATGAGGATAGGTATGTTGACCCACCAACATTCTTAAGTAGGAGGCTAATCAGATACACACACTGCAGGATTGTACTGGCTCCTGTGCAATCCTACATAACTGCACATGTATACAGCATAAAAATGGCTGTCTTGTCACAGTAATGACCGGGGTCTTAGGAGGAAACAGGTAAATAGTACCAGAGCAATCCTTATAGAAAAAAATACCACAGAATGTATTTGAGAAAAACTAAAGTAATTATGTTGCAGATTTTATTGCCAGGGCTGAAGTTTGCATCCAAGAAGCACTATAATCCCTACCACTCTCTATGACACTTGCTCATCCTGACATGACTTCACCCACTGCCCCATTCACTATAGTCTGGTACAAAAAAGAAACAGAAGATAAAGTTCCACTTTAAAAGTAAGGGAACACAGAAACAGGGCGATGTGATAATCTAATAATGCCTCAAGGTCTCTAAGGAAGCTACCTACGTGAGAAAAATATATTTTATCCAAGAATCCTATTTCTTTGTAAAGTTATTTTCATTGGTACCAGAATGCTGTGACCTGAAAAATTTTTTTTATCTATTAATTATCTTGAATGAGATTAGTTTTTCTTCAGTTTCAGGTGCTTCATTTTGGGCTCTTTCAGATGGGTGATATAACTGTTGCAACTTCCTACAACAGCTCTGCCACCTGTATTGTTCACTCACCTTCTCATGTGTTCCACCACCAATCCAGACACAGGAGAAGCATGTCTGACAGTCGAGTGTATGAAAGTCACCATAACCAGCATGAATTCACCCAAATGAAGTCTGCCTATTTTTCTGTAAAGTAAGCAAGTTTTGAGAATCTTTATGTTTTAGGGCACATTGTGGCATTTTATGCTAATTCTTCACATAGTATACTAATACTTTGTCCAAGGCCAAACTTTTCACTTGCTATTAAAAATGTCAAGATTAATCATAGAACAGTGTGCAGTAATGGGGATGGCCAGTTGTGTTGAACATTTTGATTTGTAGAAGGGCTTGCAATGCATTGCTTTGTAACACATTGTACACCTCTCTGGCACTTAATGAGTTAAGGCTGGAGTGTCTCAGAGTACATGTGGTACAGAAGCCCATGCTCGCCAACACTTTCTTCTTCGTGGCCTTAAAATGGAAAAGTGAGAGCACAGAATTATCCTGGTGTTTAGAAAAGTCCCCCACAGTGGCTGTACACATATGTATGAACCTGCTGCATATACTGGGCACAATTGCCCTCCCACAGGGAAAAAGACTATCCATTGATCCTCCTGGACAGTCTTGGACAGTGGAATAAGGCACCACACAAACTGGATGGACCATCCCACCAAAGTGGTTTGCAAGCAAGTATCTCATGCCTCCTTGGCTGCTGGCACCAATGTGCTGACCATATAAGCCCTTTTGAAGGTCATGGTAAACTTAATTAAACTATACATAGGCTTGGTAGAACCTGCACTATGCTTAGCAGCTGTGCCAAATTTATTGACCTGAGCATATCTTTCCTACACACTTCTTCCCACCCACAACTTGAACTGCCTAACAAGTAACACAGCCATCAAGTCCTCTTCCTCCCTAACATGGAAGAAGAAAGCCATGGTGGCCAAGATGCCTGCCATCCAGGCCCTGGCAGTCCTTTCTGTTTCAAGTGCTCAATGTATTTTAGTACTAACCTACTCCAACCTGCTGCTCAATATGTGGCCTTGCTTACAAACTTACCCCACTACACACATGCCTTTACATAAGCTGCCCATGTATTTAGTGCCAGTGATGATCTCATTGGGCTGTCTAGTTCTGGATCTCCAGCTACCTTAGGGACAAAATGACATGAGGTTGTGCATTGGGTGCTGCAATCTCACAAAAGAGCTCCCACTACTTCTGCCATAACAGATCAGAATCAGAAATATTCATGCAAGGGACATGCCTTGCCCTGAACTGATTATTATAATGAATGCACAAAATCACAGTCATTGGTGGCAGTCTCAAGACTGATGGGGATGACTATGATAGCTCATAGATAGCAAATATCACTCCAATATTATCTGTTAGAAAGTTGACAACTTTGTGAGTGAAATCATTCTGCCACAGCTCTAGTTTTACCGATACTGGGGAAAGCTTTATGAAAAGTCAAGTTCATAGTAAGCCCACTCTTATGCTATTCAACTTGCTACATGCACCACATGCCTTGTATAAACACTCCAGAACCAACTCCCCCTTCTCTATCTGTATAGAGCTGTCATACCTGACTGTCCAACTTGTGGGCCACCCATAACCTTACACCACTGAAATCTCAAAAAATTAATCCCAGACCTGTAAGACTTTTTTTCAGGGGTTCTATAATCCTGATCTTATGGAAATGCTTGTTTATGCCAGCAGTAGCCTGCTGTAGCAATCTACTAACTTCAGATTTTTTGACTGGGTAACTAAAATAATAGACATGGGGGAGCAGTATACAGTGGATATAAAAAGTCTACACACACCCCTGCTAAAATACCAGGTTCTTGTGATGTTAAAGAATGAGACAAAGATAAATCATGTCAGAACTTTTTCCACCTTTAATGTGACCTATAACGTGAACAATTCAATTGCAAAACAAACTGAAATCGTTGAGGGGGAAAAATAAAAAACTCACAATAACCTGGTTGCATAGGTGTGCACACCCTTAAACTAATACTTTGTTGAAGCACCTTTTGATTTCATTACAGCAATCAGTCTTTTTGGGTAGGAGTTTATTAGCATGGCAAATCTTGACGTGGCAATATTTGCCCACTCTTCTTTGCAAAAGCGATCCAAATCTGTCAGATTGCGAGGACATCTCCTGTACACAGCCCTCTTCAGATCACCCACAGATGTTAAATTGGATTCAGGTCTGGGCTCTGGCTGGGACATTCCAAAACATTAATCTTCTTCTGGTGAAGCCATGCTTTTGTGGATTTGGATGTGTGCTTTGGGTCGTTGCCGTGCTGAAAGGTGAACTTCCTCTTCATCTTCAGCTTTGTAACGGACACCTGAAGGTTTTGTGCCAAAATTGCCTGGTATTTGGAACTGTTCATAATTCCTTTCACCCTGACTAAGGGCCCAGTTCCAGCTGAGGAGAAACAGACGCTCTCAGCGGACCATGGCTTTTGCTCTGAGATGCAACTAAGCAAATGTCAGGAAAATCCTACTGGAATGGCTGAACTTTATTTGTGATTAATCCGAGTCACTTTAAATGGTAACAGGTGTGTAATGACTTCTATTTAACATGAGACTGAATGAGGGTGTGCACACCTATGCAACCAGGTTATTGTGAGTTTTTTATTTTTCCCCCTCAACATTATCAGTTTGTTTTGCAATGGAATTGTTCACGTTACAGGTCACATTAAAGGTGGAAAAAGTTCTGACATGATTTACCTTTGTCTCATTCTTTAACATCACAAGAACCTGGAATTTTAACAGGAGTGCATAGTCTTTTTATATCCACTGTATATAGCTTATCTAGATTTCAGTAAAGCATTTGACAGTGTTCCTCATAGAAGACTCATTAATACATTGCAGTGCTCTGGTCTGGATGTAAAAATAGTTGAATGGATAAGGCAAAGGCTAAGTGACAGGAGACAGAGGGTGGTAGGTAATGGAGAATATTCAGGCAAAGGGAGTATTACTAGTGGGGTACCTCAGGGGTCTGTACTGGGGCCCATTCTTTTTAATATTTTTATTAGTGATAATGCAAAAGGTCTTCAAGGTAAGTTATGCCATTTTGCAGATGATGCAAAGATCTGCAACAGGGTAGACATTCCTGAGGGAATAAGCCAAATGACAAATGATTTAGGTAAATTAGAAGAAAAGAGTGTGGCAGCTGCAGTTTAATGTTGATAAATAATGCAACTGGGACATAAAAATGCAAAGGAAGAATATAGTATTAAGGGTACTGTGCTGTCAGAGACAACAGAGGAAAGGGCTTTGGGAGTAATAATTTCTAATGACTTAAAGGTAGGCAGGCAATGTAATACAGCAGTGGGGAATGCAAGCAGGGTGCTAGGTTGCATAGCTAGGGACATTAGTAGCAGAAAAAGGGAAGTGTCCATGCCACTCTACAGATCTCTGGTTAGACATCACCTAGAGGATTGTGTACAGTACTAGAGACCCCATCTCCAGAAGGATATAGATAGTCTAGAGAAAATTCAGAGAAGGGCTACTAAAATGGTGACTGGTTTACAGGAAAAGACATATCAGGATAGACTAAAGGATCTGAACATGTATAAGTTGGAGGAGAGAAGAGAGAGGATATGATTGAAACATTCAAATACATGAAGGGATTCAACAAAGTGCAGGAGGGAAGTATATTTCAAAGGAGTAAAAATGTTAGGACAAGAGACCATAGTCTAAAACTAGGGGGACAGGGGGAGGAGCTAGCAGCCTGAGGAGACAGACGTGCTTTTTATCGCTCCATAACTGGGAAGCTATATTCCTACAATAGCTACTTTATCTTTCATTATTTTTATATTTCTAATGTATTGAAGCTGCTCTGGCACCTTTTGGATGGATTCTTCCGAAAATTCTATCTGATTTAGGCTGGAAAATAGAGGAAAGTTGAGTTCCTTTTTTGCTCCTGCTTACCCTGATAGCGCAGGTAGAATCATGGCAGCCCCAGAATGGAAATATCCGGAGGCAACAGGATTAATGCACTCAACGTTCTCTACTATGACACCTGTTGTGGAGGTTCCATACTTGCCTTTCTGCCCTATATTGCATACTTCTTCACCTCGGTCACTTATGTCAGAGAAGATTTCAGGTCTGCTAACTAAATCGGATCTCCGCCACCAAGTTCTTGAGGTCCGAGGAGTGATAGATGAGGAATTTGCTACGTTGCACACTGCTACCGAGGACCGTTTGCTCCCCACTTCATATGTTGCACCGGGTGGGATAGCAGCATTACCACAACAGGAGGTGACAGAAGGTTCCCTTTGTCTGCTGGACTGAGTTCTGGAGCGCAACGGGGAATGCTGTGGTATCACTGACAGCTTCTACACTGTTACTGAAGGGTAATAGGGGTGTGCTAACCTGCCAGGATCTATTGGAGATGTGGGCCTTTTTCCTATCCAACTGGGAAGATACGGAGATGACTTGGGAGGTCTATCCTTGGGACCCAAGGTTCTTGTGCCCCTATTTGCACTGAGGAGTCTTAGAATCTTCCATGGATCTGTCTTACTGCAGCCCCGAATGCAGCTTTACCTAACTTTTGCCTACTTTGTGTTCTAGCTTATGGGCTGTGCTGTGTTTTCTTAACTGGGGAACATATAGACACTGAAGCCGAAAGCCGAAATGCTGGGGCTAATATCTGGCAGTTTTTTTGTTCTATATTTTACTGCAGCTGATTGTTCTACTCTACCCTTGTGGAACAATATGGATGCTTTCCTGTGTGTGATGCTTCAGTTGGAGTGGTATTGGGGTCCCCCCTCCTAGGGCCCAGAGGGGTTGACCCCTATCCGCTACTGACTTAACTCATATTGGGGATCTTGTCAATAAGTTTTGTGTTTTAGAGCCTAGCTTTATGTACTACTTTAATTTCTTCTATGTATCTTAGGGAACTTCCCCATGTCCTAATGTCCCCTATTATAATCATAGAATATGGCCGTTGTAGAGTATGGATGTTACATATGCTCCTTGTTTTTCGAATCGTGCATGTATACTTAAGCATTTCTACGAATGTATGAATACTGTTCATTATGTGCTTATTTCCCAGTGGATGAAGTGCCAGCTCATTATTTTGATGTGTCCTTCTTACATATGTCTAAGAATGTATTTTATGCTCCTCCCAGGCCTCTGGCCACTCGTGCATGTTCCGACACAGGGCGAGACCCGCCTGGTCCGTTCCTCTGCCCACAATGTTTTTCTCCTTTTAACAGCTATCTTTACTTATGCATCTTTAACTCACAGCTTTAAAATGTTCATAATAACTACTTCTAGTACTGTTGAGTTATATATGTATATTTATATGACCACATAGAACATAATTTACGCTAGAGCTATTGTGTTTTGTACTTTATTTTTAAGGCAGAGTGCCGGGCGTCTTGCCCGATTATCCTGTCCATGCTAATTTGTCGTATAGCTTACACTTGCTTAATTTTGGGCATGATTGTTGGCTGCATCCCTTTATTTTGTGGGTGTGCTGATAGTCATGTTCAAGCACTTTCTCATTTGCGTTAACCTAACAACTATGGCTGATATTCTTAGCTTTCATTTTATTGCATAATATCTCTATCATATTGGTGAGTCTTGGGTTAAGACTTTTTACATTTTTGCTCTGTTTCTGGGAGAGTATGCACCTGTAAAGCATTCTGTTACGTAACTACGCAGCTCGAATACAAGAGTTACTTACTCTCTCTTCCAAGTAGACAGGTTTAAAAGGTGTTCAGGCACCTTCTCATGTTGCTCAATCTACTACCCAGGGCTCAAACACACCGCTCATGTCAAATGCATGACATCCTAATTGCACTGATGAGTCTTTAAGCTGTATTACTTACATCTCTGTATGTTATTTGGAAGAATGTGCATCTGTAACGCTTTTATTTTGTGTATGTTTTCCTCATTATTTCAATAAAGCTTGGAAAAAAAAAAAGAACTAGGGGGACAGAGGTTTTGATGTAACGTAAGAAAGTTTTACTTCAATGAGAGGGTAGTAGATAAGTGGAATAGCCTACCAGCAGAAGTGGTAGAAGTCAATACAGTGACAGAATTTAAGCATGCATGGGATAGATATAAGGCTGTCCTGCACATAAGACAAGATCAAGGACCAAATAAGGTTTGAGGTTTTTACAGCAGGAAAATGGGCTGACTAGATGGGTTGAATGGTTCTTATCTGCTGTCAAATTCTATGTTTCTCTTTCAGGATATCTCTGCAACAACTCACTTAGCCTAGCACTGCTGGTGTCCCCTCCCTTTAAGTCAGAACCATGAAAATAAATATTCACAGCCACAGATCCTTTGTGACTGCCAGACTCTATCACTGGGTGCCTCCTATCTCAGACTGAGGTGATGTGTTTAAAACAACTGTTGAAAACTTTTCTGATACTTTTTCTCATTACATGCAAAGCAATGCTCCTTGAAGAGAAAGAAAAGTCCACCGCACAGTCTTGAACAGAGATTGAACCTTGTCATGGGTCACCAAACCATCCCAAATATGCATAACTATATGACAAAAAGAAAGTTGGTTTATGGGACACTAGCTTCTTTCTGAGGGCTCTTTTGTACTCCTCCCAGACAGAACCACCATACCTGGCCTGAGTTCTGACTATCAAATCAATTTATTTGGTCACATTAAGAGATTCCTCTGGCCTCCACTCCAAAAATACACTTGAGAAAACAGAAAAACCCTTCATCTACTCATTCAATGCACTTGACCTTTCCTGTGCCCTTTCATTCCCACCATTTGTTACTTCTTCTGGGAGCTGCCCTGGACACGGGACACACATTTAAAATCCAGGACTGTCCTAGGCAATCTAGAACAAGTGGTCACCCTAAACCAAAGGGTAAACACTGCTTCAGCATTCGGAACTCTGTGGTATGCAGTGATATCACCAAGCTGACTCCTCCTACAGTCTAAGTACAAATCAAAATGAGGCAGAGGTACTAAAAAAAGGGAGGCAATTCTGGAGCATGCCAACTGAATCATAGGGTACAAAATACAATTTCCACAACTTCCCATTGATTTACATGGGGCTTTTAACCATTTGAAGGCTAGGGAAGTCTCCAACATGTTGCACTGCATTGGTGTTTCCTGTGTGGAAGACGCCTAACAATTTGACCCCACCCCATTTATAAATGGGTCTGTATGCTACAGCACTGGATGTAAGATATTCTACAAATTCCAAAGGTCCATTATCAAGTAATTTTACATGTAAATTTAACTTGCTATTTTGACATCAGTAATTTTTAAATAAATGATACAATGACTGGTTCATACAAAAATCAAATCGGCATATTTTCTATTATGACTCAGTTTCTAAAGATGTCTCCAAAGCATCCAAGGGGTAAAGACACGTATATATGTTTCCAGTGCACTTATCATGAAGGTCTAAATTGAGCAAAAAAACAACAACAAAAAACCACAACTATTTTATAAGCTGGCCAATTTCCTGTGTCTTTCAGGCAGCTGAGCCATTGCAATATTTGGAATATGGTCTGAAATATGTGTTGTAATTCACCACATATCATAAAAGTGACTTTCCCATTTTTAATCGGTAAACTCAGATTTTGGTTCAACACTGGTTCATACTTAAAAGGCACAATTCACGGTTGTGTGTTAATTTGTAGTTCATGGAATTCATTGGGTCTAGTGTTTAAAGGCAAAGTAGAGCAGCTCTTGAGCTAATAAACAACACCATGGACACAAACCAAAATCCACCAAATTCCCATTGATTTAAATGGAGCATTTAATCCACTGAATACTAGAGGGGGCTCCACACAATGGTAGGTTGGCCATGTCCCTAGTGTTGAAATGAAAGCTGCTGGGTGATGGTGCCTTTCACATGGGAAACCATTGATTGGCATTTATGCATCAAAGTCTAGCAAGGTGCCACTTTACTGCATTCCCACAGGAACTCAGCAAAATTACAGCAGGGCTGATCTAGTGGCCTAAGGGATTGCTGGCAGACTTTTCACATGAGCTACACTGGAAGTTGCGATGCTCAGTGCAACTTCCAATGAGCAATGAGCAGCCGACCCATGAGTGCATTAACCAATAAAATTCAGCTGGTGCATAAGTGAACTGGTTTTCAGCCATGCCTCCTATGCCTTGCCCCCATATGTGACAGGATCACCAGGGGAACATAGGAGAAGGACAGTGAAAGAACTCCGGTGACATAAATGTCTTCCTTTGTTGCCCTCCAGATAGAGCCCTTAGTGTTCCTTTAAATGGATAGTAAAGTCTATTGTTAAGAACAGCTAATATTGTAGCTATTTCAATAATAAACTAAACAATGTAAGTCCTATCTCTCAAACCTTTATGGTCTGAGAGATACACGAAGATAAAGTCCCCCCTCTCTCCTCCTTCTGTGACCTGTAAAGCCAGTTGCAGGATATCCTGGTCACAGGACCAGACGGAGGCTCTTAAGCAGAGCCTGGATTGCAGGCACATTTTGTATACTGTTCCAGTGAAGTATTTGTTTCACGATCTCACTATTTCGGCTCTGCTAAAGAACCTCATCTGGTCGCTTTGACCACTAGAGGGCACAGCTAATGTAAAAAAACATGGGTTTAAACTGTAATAACTCTGGAAATATAAATCTCTAGGCAGTGGGAATACCCTTATTTTACTCAATAGGAAAATACCTACAATGTATATTTTTTCATAAAAAAAGTTTACTGCTCCATTAATTTCTGTTGTTTGTGCTGTGGTGCATAACTGTATAAATTAAATAATATATGAATGCTAACAATATTAAACAGTGTTATATACTGATGTATTTTACACGTCCTTTCATTGTTCGTTATTAACATGATTGCAGAACACATCTACCCACGTTTTCCTTTCCTGAAATGTGGTCTTTCTATTATGAAAACTTGATATTTTAAGAAGATAACTGCCAGTTAGGGAGAAGTTGGCTGGTCTTTTACACAGCCCATGATCTTGTGAAATGGTTGCATTCACTTTTACAACAACTTCATTCCAGTAGTTCAGTAATGTACAATGTTGCTCAACCAACATTTTCAAAATATTTGCATCAAGTGCTTCAAGACATTCATTTCCTGTAGGGCTATGCAAGCCAGTGGCTCTACATTTATTTTTAGTTTTTGGGTTTTTTTCTTAGAATTATCATCATCCTCAGCTGCCTAAAACTCACTTTTTTAACCCTTTGAGTTGCAATACGTTTTATATCCCTCTGGCACTCAAAGGGTTCATTCTTTCCTTCTTAATTTTCTAAGTGACAGAACATGCATACCAACATCCCAGGTTTCTTGGAACATCCCCTGCTTTTGGCTCTCTGTACCTGGATCCAGCTGTCTCTGTATTTGTCTATGGTTTTAAAACTGGATTTCAGTTCCCTATTGTATTTTCTTGTCCTGAAAAGAGTTAATAGGTTATAAACTTTCTACGTAATGCTGTTACTCACACTTAACCCTTTGAGTGCCAGAGAGGTACAGAATGCATTGCAAAGCAATGCATTCCGTACCACTCTGGCACTCAAAGGGTTAAATACCACATGAAATCATATACATAGAAATGTCTCCTCTGCTTTGAGTGCCAGAGGGGGTGCACAATGCATTGTGTACCCCTCTGGCACTCACACGGTTAAGTATACTGTACAAGGTTTTCTGTTGGTGTTGCTCTACATCAGGGATGTCCGAGTTCGATCCTCAATTGCCACCAACAGGCAAGGATTTCCCTGATTAACGGTAGGTGACTTAATCAGTGGCTCGTTCATTCTGATTGGCCCACTTGTGTTCAAACAGGGAAATCCCTTAATCTTGGGACTCAATACTATTACCTTCGGTTGACAGGACAGTTACTTGTTCTGTCAATCACCCTGCAAAAATGTTCAGTATGCACAAAATATGTGCCAATTGGACATCACGGTAAACAGGAGACTTTGCTATCTTATTCCATGTGGTGGCTTCACCTCAGGTTAAGGAACACACTTTCCATGGCAAAAAACTGCGCCATGAGAAGGAGGCGCAGAGTCCCTAACATGCAGTGAAAAACACCAGTATGTGTTGGAAAACTGGTTTCCAACACAAACTTGTGGTTGAAAAATAGAAAAAGATTAACCCTATGAGTGTCAGTGGGTTATATAACACATGATACAGCTTGCATACCCCACTGGTACTCATAGGGTTAATCTACAAAGACGTAACATGTCCTGAAAAATATAAACTTACCAGTAATCCTGATGTCCAGTGGGGCCGTGGCCATCTTCTTCTTCTTTCTTCTTTTATTTTGTTTAAAAAAAAAAATATATATATATCCATTAGTTCTGTATTTTTTTGTAAAAAAAAAATAAAAATTAAGCCTCCAATGATGCAGCAGTTAACCCTTTGCATGCCAGAGGGATAGCCCTACGGCACTCAAAGGGTTAAAAGTAGGTGACATCTTTGCTGTTTAAAAAATACAATGCTTGTTTTAATTTTTTCTTTTTAAAAGAAATGTCTCTAATAAATGTCTTCAAATATCCTTCCCCCCTTTGCCTCCACCACCGCTGTCTCCGCTGGCAGCAGAAGGCATTTGCACTGTCAGACTCTCCCCCTTCCCTACATCCCAGACTGTTGCCCGAGTCAGACTGCTGGAATTTTGACCCGAGACTGGCTTTTATATGAAATTTTCGGTTCAAAAATGCTGGCAGACTGACTTGGGCAACAGTAAGGAAGGGGGGGGGGTATGTCAGTTCAAATGCCTTCTACTGCCAGCAGTTTATTGCAAACCAGGCACAGGTTTTAGACCATTCCAATGAAGGGATTCATTGTCAATAACGCGATTGCGGCTCTGCTGCAGAGCCTCCGTGTCAACCGACACGAATCTCAAAAAACATCAAACTGCCTGTATCTCTCAAACCATAGCGGTTTCAGATATACATTTTTTTGCATTTAGCTCAACTTTTTAAACTCTTCTAAATGCAAAATACTTTTTTTGACATTACTAACCCTTTAAACAGTAATAACTGGAAATATGCTTCTCTCAGCAGTGTGAGTACCCATATTTTACTCAACAGGAAGCGTCCTACAATATGTAGGTTTTCATAAAAAATGTTTACTGCTCCTTAACCAATTGCACTCTCTTACAGGTATGTAGTTTAAATCCAGTGTCATGTGACAGCAGTTTGCGGAGCAAGGTCAGGGGAAGTGTGTGGTTTGATGGTTAACATGAGTCACAGCGAAAAAAAGCTGAAAACTTATCACATAATGTGAACTTTACTTCAGGCGAGGCACCATGAAAAATCTGAATTTGTTAAATGTAACTAGAAAGCTACCCTTGGGATGAATAGCAAAAATTATGAAAATGTGTACAGCCGTCTGGGTACAAAAAACTCCCCAAGACACTGGCATTGAAAAGGTTAAATGATTTAACTGAGCAGGGTTGCATGGCTCATCTAAAAAGTATTATTTAACTCTTTCAGTGTTGGGTTAATCAAGTTTGCTAGACAGGGATGATGGGAGTTAGAAGCCAAAGGCTGCCTAGCCTCTAAAGTAAATACTAACCTCTCAGCAGGTCTTCTCCTCTAAAAGCACATCTGTTGAGGAAGCTTCAGTGCGAGCCCCAGCAGAGCAGCTCCCACTGCGGACCCTGCAAGACTCAGCAAAGTGAAGTCTCTGGTTTATGCCACAGACTTCCATGTTTAGCCCACCCCCATGCCAAGGGGGTTAATTTGCTGAGCATCAAATGCTGACATGGGTCATATTGGGGTTGCACAGTGTAACTCCTGGCTTGTTATGAAGCCTTTTCCCATGCTCTTTAAGATATATGAAATTGCAAGTGCTGTTTTTCAGCATGCTAGTGAAAGTCATTTTCCTTTTACACTCCAAGGAAATATAAATACTTTGTGAGTTTTAGCTAGCTTAGCAATAGTATTCAAATCGTTACATATATATATTTGAATTTCATTAATAAGCCAGCTCTAACTCACAGAGGTTTTGTGAATATTTATTTCTATGTATTTTGGAAGGTTTTAGCTCCCCCTTTCTTGGTTGGTAGCCCCCTATACAAAAGTGCTAGTTGCAATTCGGAAGAGTATAAATACCTCTGTTATTCCCCTCACTAGGGTTTTGCTCAGAGCAGAGGTAAGACAGTATCACTACTTTTTAATTGCATCATACTAAATACATGTCCATTTCAGATTTGAGGCAGATCAGGATTGCACAACCTGAGAAGCCTTCATGTGGCAGCCTAGCTTCACATGGTTTTGGCCATAAACAGATTACTAAACCTCACTGTTTATTATTTGTAGCAAGTCAGAGGATATTTATTGGTAAAAGGTAGGATCTAATGTGCAGACTTAATTTTTGTATTATTTACTTTCTTTACACTCCTCACGTCTTGGTCGGGAGCAGTACTTTAATATGCAAGTCAGGGCAAGAAGTGAGGACTAGACGTTCCTTTCCCCAGTCTGTGAAAAAACAAATATACACATGCCATGGGAACTTTAACATGCATTATGTATCAATATTGCCATTTTAAGGTAAGATGGCAATGGAAAATAAATGCTGAAGGGTTGAACTAGTCTCTTAGCAGTCATGCAGAACGAAAATTGAATAGGCATCCCATATTATAATGGTAAACTAGTCACATTAAACATACAGATCTGAAAATGCTACAACAGCAAATTATATTTTAGCATTAATAAACAGAAAAAGTGATACAAATGTATTCAATAAAAATATGTATACAATCAGCCAGAAGGATAGAGCAAGAAATAAAAAATCTGTAATGTACGGTGTATCCAGACTTCACAGATTCATCCACGGGATCCCTAACAAAAAGTTGGCATCACATGTAATGATTAAAAAAAAAAAACGGAGACAACTGTACATAACTACAATAAACATATATATAAAAAATAGCAGATGTGGCATATATCTGAGTCTCACAGCCGCAACCCTCAAGAGCCCATACATACAACGGGCATCATCTATAATGCACCCCAAGAGCTGGAGAATGCTACAGAGCTAAGCAAAAAAAAATACAAAATAACATTATAAAAGATAATATGAAACCATACGAGATACACAATGTGCAAAATACTAAGTCTTAAACAACTCCTTAAAGGGATAGTAATACTTAAAATGTAAAAAAAAAATATGTTATAGGGTTTATCCCCCTGAGTAAAACAAGAGTACTCCCACTGCTGAAAGGTGTTTCATTCAAAAGTTATTAATTTTCAAAGTTGAATTTTTTAGGTGCAATATCACAGTGGCCTGAAATTGTACAGTGGCGCTGATGCTACACCATCCTATGGAGATTTATGGTCCCGTGACCAGAGCTGTCCATAGGATGGTGTAGCAACAGTGCCACTGTACAATTTCAGGCCACTGTGATATTGCACCTTAAAAAATTCAACTTTGAAAATTTATAACTTTTGAATGAAACACCTTTCAGCAGTGGGAGTACTCTTGTTTTACTCAGGGGGATAAACCCTACAACATATTTTTTTTTACATTTTAAGTATTACTATCCCTTTAAAATTCATATATATAGATAATAATATAACCAAAAAGCAAATTAATATAAAAAAGGCACTGCATGTTGCTTAAAAAGAAAATAATATCCGATGTCTGATAAAGATGAAACTGGATGAATGGTGATGTATTAAAAGCCAAAATACGGTCTCCAGTGCCAGTGCACAAACTTGCTTTGTTTGGGATCCTGTGACGTGCATCTGCGAAGTTCGGATCCTCCGTGTATTAGAGATTTTTTATTTATTATTTCTTGCTATATCCTTCTGGCTGTTTTTATACATATATTTAATAAAATGCATTCACATTTTCTGTTTATCTGTAGTATATTTTTGTTGATGCACTAAAGTGGGAGTGTTTTATGATATCTTGTAGCCTCCTAAATTGTATTTCATCTTTATACAATTTTTTGCACTCATTAATCTTTTTTTATTGTATTTTAGCATTAGTGTTTTGTTAAAGAGCAGACAGGTAACCATATTATATAGATATATCTTAAAGGGGAACATACACATCATATAAACTTGTGCCCATTGTCTTTATTTCGTAAAACTAGATTAGCATTGTTTTTTTTTTTTTAAGCATTACTAACCTAGTACTGAAGATATGCAGTTAAAATACTGCACTTCCACATTGTGCAGCACCCTCTGTGTGCGGCACCAAGCCACAGGACTTTCCACTTCTGCCGCAAAGAGAGGGTGCCGCACAATGCGGAAGTGCAGTATTTTAACTCTGCATATCTTCAGTACTAGGTTAGTAACACTTAAAACAAAACCCAGCGCTAATCTATTTTTTTACGAAAATGTAGACAATGGGCACAAGTTTATATGATGTGAATGTTTCCCTTTAAAGTATTCTTCTTGATAAATCACTTTCTAAATAAATAAAGTAAATAAATAGGAGGAAATATACTCATCAATATTTCTATTTTTTCTTTGTCCCTCCACGGCAGTAGAATGGGCATTGCCTCCGCGCCCCTCCCCCCAGCTGGTAGGATCAACCAAAACTCTTTAAAAGTCTCCCATCGTTACTTGCCTGCCAGTTATTTCTTTAACAAAGCTGTAAAATAGAACAAAAACACAGATGAAAAGGGTCGGGTGTGCCGTGGAGGGACACAGAAGAAATAGAAATGTCTTCTGTGTCCACTCCACAGCAGTAGAATGGGACATACCAAAGCAATATTCCAAAAGGGAGGGGAAATTTACTTAAGAATTGAAAAGCATATTCCCAAATAACACCCTAGTGAAAAAAGAAAGGTAATAATTCTAAAACATATTATCATTACAATGGAACAATAGCTTAGAGAACCTTCCTCCCACATTTGGCATCAGTAGAAGCTTGAATGTCCAACTTATAATGCTTGATATATGTGGAAATTGAAGCCCATGTGGCTGCTTTACATATTTCTTGTGAGGATGCCTCCTCCTTAGTGGCACAGGAGGCTGACATTGCTCTTGTAGAATGTGCCTTGATCTTCAAAGGAGGCTGTTTCCCTGCATCTTGATATGCCAACCTGATCCAATCCCTAATCCATCTGCTGTTGGAGGACTTTGAGGCAGCTTTTCCCTTCTACTTGCCAAAGTGGTGGATGAAGAGGGAATCTGAGGATCTAAAGTCCTTAGTTCTGTCCAAATCATAAGACAGGCATCATACTAGGTCTAAGTTATGAAACTCTCTTTCTCTTTTGCATGAAGGTTTCAGACAGAAGTAAGGTAGAACTATCTCCTGATTGATGTGAAAATCTGAAACCACCTTCGATCTGAAGGAGGGGCGAGTTCTAAGTACTACCTTATCCTGATGATGGGGATTTGCAGGATAGGGCCTGTAACTCCCCCACTCTCCTGGCTGACATAATGGCCATAAGAAAGGCTGTTTTGAGTGATAGATTCTTAATAGGGATATTATGCATACGTTCAAAAGATTTAGATGTTGCAAGCTGATCAAGAACCAGATTCAAATCCCAAGGGGAAATCACCTCTCGAATGGTGGGTCTAGCTTTCGATAATGCTGACATATACCTTCTTCACCAGGGGATCGCCACTAAACTGGGTTGCCAGGATAGCTGACAGAGCAGATAATTGTACTTTCAAGGATGAAGGTTTTAACCCCAAACTAAAACCTTTCTGTAGAAAATCTAGTATGTTAGCTGAGGAAATGCTTTGTCTTGAAAGATTATTTTCTAGACACCAGAATCTGAACGTTTTCCAGATTCTATAGTAATTCCTTGAGGTTGACTATTTTCTCCCTGCTAAGATAGTATCGACTACCCCACTTGATAATTTTGAAAGTAATGAATGCCACTCAGTTGCCAAGCCATCAATTTCAAGAAGGCAGGGTTTGGGTGGAGAACTGGCCCTTGACACAGTATATCGTGTGCTACCAGAATCGGCCAAGGGTGTGCTACCAACATTTGTATTAGATCATAATACCAGATTCTTCTTGGCCAATCTAGTGCAATCAATATTACTTCTGTTCCTTCTTCCCTTATTTTTCCGAGAACACCCGGGATGATTGGTATTGGAGGAAAGATGCAAGCCAACCTGAATGCCCATCTCTGCTTCAAGGCATCCTGTCCCAGGGATCTCTTGTTCTTCCAACGTGCAAAGTACTGGGTGCACTTTGAGTTGACTGAGAAGGCCATGAGTTCTACTTCTGGTATTCCCCACACCTCTGTGATCCTTAGAAAAATTGATGTCCTCAAAGCCCATTCCTCCTGATCTATTAGTGTCCTGTTGAGGTAGTCTGCCTGGATGTTGAGACTTCCTGATATGTGGGATACTGACAGAGTTTGCATATTCTCTTCTGCCCAAGCTAGAAGTTTTGCTGTTTCCTGCATTAGACTCCTGCTCTTTGTGCTGCCCTGATTCTTTAAGTATATTACTGTGGCTTGGTTGTCTGATCTGACAAACACTACTTTCCCTTGAAGGTGACTCTTCAGTTGGATTAGAGCCCTTCTGACCGCTCTAATTTCTAAGACATTTATTGCATAAGTCTCTCTTGGTGACCACGTGCCTTGGACTGAGATCGTCCCCAGACTGCTCCCCATCCTTTGAGGTTGGCATCTGTTGTTAGGATTTGCCGGTTTGGTTCTAGTAGAGAATGATCCCTTTTCAGATTTGTTTTGTTTGACCACCATACAACTCCCCTCTTGTTGAGTATGAAATCGGAATCTTTTGCATCTTGTTGTGATGATTCTTGGTCCAGATTTTCAGAAAGTTTTCCTGGATGGCTCTTATATGAAAACATGCCTAAGGTATGATCTGGATGGTAGAGGATAGCATTCCTAGTAGAATCATGAAATCTTGAGCTGTGGCGTTCTTCAGAAGTCTGAAAGACCTGACCTGTTTGTAAATCCTCTCTATCCTGTTGTCTGATAGACAGGCCATCATCCTGTCCGTTTTGAATCTGATTCCCAATAAAACAATTTGCTGAGCTGGAGTCAGATGGCTTTTCTTTAGGTTTATCATCCAGACTAGGCAGGAGAGATGTTCCAGGGTTCGTTTGGTATGTTCCTGGCCTAGCTGATATGAAGGAGCTACAATCAAAATGTCATCTAAACAAGGGATTGCTGTTATTCCTTCATTCCTTAAGATCTGTAGAGAGGCTGCCAAGATCTTCGTGAAGGCTCTCAGAGCAGAAGAGAGCCCAAAAGGCATGGCCCTGAACTGATAATGATTCTTCCCAGTTGTGAACCTCAGGAACTTCTTGTGGTAGGGCCTGATGAGAATGTGGTGATAAGCCTCTTGAAGATCTGTTGATGATAGGAAGCTCTTTGGGTGAATGGCCATCATTACTGATGAGAGCGTTTCCATCCTGAATGAAGAGGTCATGATAAATGTGTTTACATATTTCATATTCAGAATAGTCCTGACTATTTTGGAACGAGAAACAGGATATAGTAGAATCCTTGTTTCCTTTGAGTCTGAGGGATCTCCTGTACTTGATCATGGCTTTTGCTTTGATTGTGGGTCTGGGAATCTTGGATGTTTTGAATATTCTTCTGAGAGCGACAGATAAAAATTCCAGTGGATACCCCATCACCACCATCTGTAATACCAACTGATCTGGACATAGGTCAGTCCAGACCGTGGAAAACAGGGTTAGTCTGCCACCTACCAACCTTGAGGGTGGGGCCCACTGAACCTCATTTATATTCTTTCATAAACTGGGCCTTCTTGGTGAAGTCCTTTCTGTAACCACTTCTCTGCTGATTGTCTTGATTGGTCAGTGGAGCGTCAAGGCTGAAATCTCCTGATGTCTTGAAAAGGAGACTTCCTGGAATGAAAGGAAGGGTTTCTAAAATGCTTAGGTGATCTCTTTTCCTGAGGAAGGAAGGAATTTTTGCTCCAGAGGATTTTTTAATTAAGTCCACTAGTTGGGAGCCAAATAGCAGATTGCCAGAGAATGGTAATGTGACTAACTTACATTTGGATGAAGTATCAGCACCCCAGGATCTGAGCCACAAGGCCCATCTTGTGACTACAGACAAAGCAGAGGAAATAGGTAGTAATTTTATTACGTCTAATGAGGAATCACAGGTATAGCTGGTGGCTTCCTTGATAAATGTCATCTCCTTCAGTAATTTGGTTCTAGACATAGATTAATCTATTTTCTCTTCCAGCTCGGACAACTATATCCTCATTGACCTGGACAGACTTGCCATGGCAGTGGCAGCCTTAATGTTCTGGCCAAGGAAGGTAAACTGTTTCTTAAGGAAACACTCCATTTTTCTGTGCAAGGGTCTCTTAAGGAGGGCCCATCCTCCATAGGCAGTGTGGTTTTCTTTGCTACCTGAGCCACAGCAATGCCTGCTTTAGGTGGGGACACATAAGGAAGTACTTCAGCATCATCAAAGGGGTACATCCTGAGAAAAGGTTTTGACTTTATCCCATTCTGATTTATTAAGGAGTGAATGGAGAAACAAATTGGAAAGACAGGTGCTTCTTTTTTATCACCAATAAATGCTGTATCCATGGTGTTTAATGGTTCTGAGCATCAGTAATACCTAAAGATTTGTTCATAAACTTTATTAAGACATCAATTTTGTAAATATTAAAAGAGGTGGATTCCTCTGGGGCTTCACCCTCTTCCTCAGAGGAATAGACCAAATCTAAATATTGAATACTAAAAATATCTTCCTGAGTTCCTGAGCGAACAGAAGGACCTTCATCTGCATCATCAATACAGAGTCTCTTTCTAGGAACAGTGAATTGTTGCATAGTTGAGAAAGTCTCAATCATTGAGGACTTTATCTAGTTTAAAAAATCTTTAAAATGTGAGGGTATATTCTGGTCTGTTGCCTGTCTAAGGCACTCAGCACAGAGTTTAGTGTTATCTTCACGAGAAAGAATAGAATCACATGCAGAACCATTTCTAACTTTCTGGCCTTTGTCTTCTTCAGAAGAAACAACTTTATCCTTTCCCCCAGACTTAGACATGTTAGCATCAAGGATTGAGAAAAAAACTAAGCAAAATATATATAGCTTAAAAGTATATAAATGCTACTCACAGACCTGCTCCAGACACCTTCCCCCATGGCAACCTTATATCTTGGCTGTAATAACAGTGTGCGTTCCAACAATGGACCGCAATAGTGACATCATCTCCTGGAAGAGAGGTCATAAACAGGCCTGCTTTAGATGCTGCCGAAGCACAATGTGGTGATAGCAATGGGAATCGGCTGGGGAACTGGCAGCAGCTGCACAACCTCATCACTGCCCTTGGTGGGGTTGGCATTGAGCGGATTCAACACGGGGAAGATATGCCCTTGGGATAGCAAGTTACAGCAGCTGAAGGGGAGCGGGAACCAGGTAACCAAATTAAATTCTGGAATCAGATAGACATGTGAGAGGAAAGACTTTTCCATCCTCCAGCTTGTAGGACCAACAAAAAACTGGTGGGCAAGTAACGAGGGGAGACTTTTAAGGAGTTTTGGTTGGTCCTAGCAGCTGGGGGGTGGAGACAATGCCCATTCTACTGCCATGGAGTGGACACAGAAGAAATATCAAAATTGTATAAATTAGGAGTCACTTTAATTTAGGAGGCCTTGCCAAAGCAGGCAAAATTTAACCTACAGAGCATAGGCCAAACTTGGCTCAGTTGACCCCCAGAGTGTGGCCCATCTGAGACTGCTAAAACAAACTTTTTACCTAATTAGCTAGCACTAATTAGAAGGCCAGTAATGGCTACCCACCTATTGTGTTACACCAGTGCCAATATTTAGACACTGACAGATTAGTCCTAGAGTATCAGATTGGCAGGGGCAGCAGATCAGGCAGCTTTTCGATTTTGTGCCCATGTCTGTTTTCTAAAGAAAAAGAATTCCATGACTCAGGGCTCATAGCCTCCACATAAACGCATATTTCCAAAATTAACATACTTAAACATACTTTTTTTTCATAACCTTTTTATTGGTAATGCAATAAAATAGGACACTTCAATATAATAAAAAAAATTATGTTGGCACAGAGCATAAAATTAAATGGTAAGTACAAAAAGGTAAGGCACAATAGAGAAGACTTTGGTATTGCCGTAGGTGGCTACCAGGTGAAAAAACAGTATTATTTCTTGTAATGTATAATTGCCTCCAAGATCTATTATAGTAAATATTGTAGAGAAGAGGCAGGTAAGAGGGAAATCAAATACACATACTGTACATTCAATGGCATAAAAACTTTAATGTAAGCCACAATTAAGTCCACACTCAAAAGCACAAAAGCCTGGAAATACACAGTTTACATTCCTCCAACTTAACCTTGTCCCCCATGTGCTTTTGCTGATGACATTGTATATTATATCACAAATTACATAATCAATTATATCATAAATTACCTTATCAAGGACATCAATGGTAACATCACAAATATCATTAACATGACAAATTATTTAATTAATGACAATTAACAGTCACACTGCATGGCGCTGTTGTTGCTGTGGTCTATGGACCACTATTGTCATTGACAATAACCCTCCACAGGTTTCTGTAGCAACAGCTCCACAGTAAAATATATGGCCATGTAGTCGTAATGGGTGAAACATTTTGCTTCAAAAACTAAACAGGAGAAAAAAGGCACTTCCTCCCATGCAGAAAAAAATGAGAGTTAAAAGAAACATTTAAAAAAAAATATTTTTGTCTGATACAGCCAACATTCAAGAGACAGTCAGGTACATGTACTTGACATACTGTGTGCACTTACACAAACTCACACTTACTTCCAACAAGAGGGACAATCATATACTGAGTTGTAGTGGTGCTGCACACCTGCAGCAGCTGCTGTGTGATGAGCTTTATCCTTTATTGGAAACTACCGATTCAGAAGTTAACAAATCTTTTCTCACCAGAGAAAATTGCTGCTGACACTTTCACACTAGCTACATGTAGAGGCAGACAGACAGGCAAACAAGGATCGGGAGCTGCAGTTGCAGAGATGGTGGGTGTAATTATCACAGTAGCCCTAGGCAGCCTAGCGGTCCTGTGCTTCCTACCTCTGTATAGCTGCCGGCCGGCATGGCCTCTGGCCACTTCCTCATTCTGAAATCAGGTAACAGGCACTAACACGGATGCCTGCTTATGGGCCTATTCTGGGTGGCCTAATTGTGTCCCGCATCCTTCTGTTCCTTTATAATCCTATTTGGGGCTAGGAGTCATTGCCCTTATGTGGTGTTCCTGTTAGTTACTCTTGTGCTC
This sequence comes from Rhinophrynus dorsalis, assembly GCA_037306005.1. Lineage (NCBI taxonomy): Eukaryota > Metazoa > Chordata > Amphibia > Anura > Rhinophrynidae > Rhinophrynus > Rhinophrynus dorsalis. Next base: position 113,246,871 of record CM074722.1, read on the forward strand.
CTTTGTGACCTGTGCTTATATGAGAATATGCTCTGTGTATGACCACAGCTTGTCTGACTACCCACACCGGTTCTGACCTGTGGCTCTGACTAACTTACTCTCTCTGTGTATGACCCCGGCTTTTCTGACTACCCACATCGGTTCTGACCTGTGGCTCTGGCTAACTCGCTCATTGTTAAACCCGGCTTGTCTGACTACCCACATCAGTTCTGACCTATGGCTCTGGCTGACTTACTCGCTCTGTGTATGACCCCGGCTTGTCTGACTACCCACATTGGTTCTGATCTGTGGCTCTGGCTGACTAACTCGCTCCTTGTTAACCCCAGCTTGTCTGACTACCCACATCAGTTCTGACCTATGGCTCTGGCTGACTAGCTCCGTGTATGACCCTGGCTTGTCTGACTACCCACATCGGTTCTGACCTGTGGCTCTGGCTGACTTACTCGCTCAGTGTATGACCCCGGCTTGTCTGACTACACACATCGGTTCTGACCTGTGGCTCTGGCTGACTCACTCGCCCTGTGTAGTCCCCCGTTTGTCTATCCTCCGGCTCCTATCTTGCCCTGTGTAACCATAGCTTGTCTGACCTGTGGCTTTGGCTGACTACTCGCTCCATACACTCCTATCCTGCCTAACCGTTTGCTTCTGTGTCCCGCGGCTCTGTCCAACTCTCACTCCCTGTTGCCTTTAGTCTACAGTACCTTGCAGTAGTGCAGTGCATAGCACAGTGTGCAGCTCTGGGTATGAGCTTGGGCCCTATCATCTGGTGGTCTGGGGTTGTGTGGGATATTATTATTATTGCTATATCTCATATATTATTTCACTGTATATTCTAATAAATGTGGTTATATTTTATTACTGTGTCTGTCCTTCTTTGCTTGAATACCATGACTGTAATTTGTTTCTACACAGTGAAAAACAAAAACTTTTGACAGATGGGTGACAGAGATAGGGGGGATGCCTTAGCCTGAGATGTGACTGACTATGACAAATTCTAGAGACAGAAACATCATACGTTACTTCCCAACAGACCTGTCATCATTCCACACACTAACAGTTCTGTTGTGTACTTTACAGTAAAAATCAACACTATTTTCATTATGTCCATTAACATGCTAGGGGTAGGGGTAAGGGGAAGTAGGAGCATGCATGGACATGTTGATAGTAGTAAAGTCATACTAAAAAAACTGAAAGTGGCAATGGTTGCTGCAACTTGTGCATTAAATTATGATCCTCTTCCTCCTCTTTAGCAGGCTGTTTGTAAACATGACTGAAATTTCCACCACCACCAGTAGTAAAACTAAACTTTTTAACAATATTCAAGATGAGGAGGAGTCACATTCTTGTGTTGTTGTGATAGCAGGATGATTTAGCAGTGAAACAGACTTCTGCTTTAGACATTGACTGTAACACCCACTGACACAAACTAGTGGTCAATGTTCTATAAATCCTCTAAGGGAAATAGTGAAAAGAAACTTAAAAGAATATGAAATAGTGGGGAGGAAGAGGGTAATGCTGATGACCTTATTATTGACAATTATGCTGGTTTAGAATGTATCACTCTACTGTTCTTCCCTTCTTCTGATACAGGTGAAACAGAGAGTGAGAGCTATGATGAAAAAGCATAAAAATGAAAAAGAAAACTCTTGAAGAGATTAATTTGAAAGTCTAACACTGGACATACAAACATGCCTAATTATAAAATTACCATCATCATCATAAATCTAAGTCCAACTCCCACCCAGTCACGCACACTATTGTTGACTAAGCAGCAAAATAGGTCATCAACATCCACAACCCTGGCTATAAGTTCTTCTGCGGCTGTTAAAGGGACAGTAATGTCCCCTAAAAAATATTTAGAGTTAGGTGGAGGTTGAAAAAAGAAACTATGGTTTGAGAGATATAGGGATTCAAAGTTTCCCCCTCCTTCCCCTTCTCCTGATGTGAGCTGTAAAGCTGACAGGAGGAGATTCGAGTCGTACGACTCGAGGAGGCTCTGCAGCAGAGCCGTAATCGCATTACTTAAAAAAAATTAATTCATTGGAAAGGTCTACAAAGTGTGCTTGCAAACCAGGCACACTTTGTAGACATTTCGAATGAATTAATTATTTTTAAGTAACGCGATTCTGCCTGCTGGTCCCCTGACTGGGAGGGGGAACTTTGAATCCCTATATCTCTCAAACCATAGTGGTTTGAGAGATAGGGTTTGTGGCAATTTTTTTCAACCTCTACCTAACGCTAAATATTTTTTAGGGGACATTACTGACCCTTTAAGTGCCACTGTGGAGAAGAAGAAGAAGAAGAAGAAGAAAGAAGGTAGAAGGAAGAAGTCGTCCTCAGGAACCCCTCAGACTATACAATATCCAGTATGGAAACATTTAACTTATGACCCAAAAGTTAAACATATTGATATCTATTATTTTTGTAAAAAAACATATGCGTAGGGAAAAAGCAGGATCACATCTACACACCTTCTCATTGAGATCCTACCTGAAGCACAAACACAGGTATTATTGAGAGACAAATGAAGCATCACATCCAAACTTCAACAAATGACAGCAGTAGAAACGCTCCTACATTTCACAGGGTCCAGGGTCATGTAATAATAGCATTTTAGATGTCTTGGAGAGTGGGGCAACACTTTATTCAATAACACCCGTGTCTCCTACTGCTGTTGTGCAAATGCAAAGAATGGAGGAGTATGGGTATGAGTTAGCTTAAAGAGATGAGATAAGCCATACAGAAACCAAACCTGCTGTCACCACTGCATGTCATTTGTTAAAGCAATTAAATCGCAGTTCTTCTATATACTGCCATTCTGAGTTCTTAGAAAGAAAGAATCTAAAAACTGCATATAAATGATGACAAAGTGTGTGTGTGGAGTAGCAAAGTCAAAATGTTGGCAATTGATATGTTGCCCTTTTGTTAAAAACAGATGTTTTAAAGAACATGCAAATAAATGAATAAATACGTTTATTTATATAGCACCACAAGTTTACACAGCACTTTACAATTTAATGGTTTAGAAAATACAGGGTGACAAGTTCTTTGCAAAGTGATATACTGGACGTGAGGTCAATGCACGAAAGCTTACAATCTAAAGTGGTAAAGTGAGACATACAGAGTACATAAGGGTCGTGTCATATGTTGTAAAGTATTGGCATATCCCAAACCTTCATTATTTTTCATGGACCTTTGTGCCAGAGTTGCACAAGCAGGTGAATTCACATTAGGGTATTATTTCATTTGGGAATTAACCTATTGAATATTAGGAGCCACATCACAACACATTACGTTTCAATGTGTGTTGGATGTCTTGACGTATTATTTGTATTTTTATACAATACAGCCAAATGCTTTTGGATTATTAGTTAAAGTCACTTAATGGTTAATATATTCCTTTTATGTTGATATATATATATATATATATATTATTCGTGAAATAGAAAGTACTATCAATATTGGCACAGCTTTGCCTGCGTGTTTAATGAAACAATGACTGGCTTGAATACTAGGTTCTTAGCCTTTTCAGCTCCAAAAAGGTGTGCAATGCATTGCAAAGCACTGGGTTACACAACTCTCCATCAGAGAGTGTGAGCATGTTTATGTGAGTGAGAGTGTGCATATGAACGTGTGTGAGAGCGTGTGATCAAGAGAGTGTGTGAGCAAGAGCATGTGTTTTGCACATGTTGCATTTTGCTTGTATTGTTTTTTGTGTATAATGTTTTGCATACAGCATTTCGTGTTTTGTGTATAGCGTGTAGTGTTTGGCATTTAGCTCTCTTATATAGCGTATTGAGCATAGCGTTGTGCCTTTGGCGTATAACATTTGGCATATTGTTTGGCAAATTGCGTTTTGCACATTACTTTTAGTGTTTGGCATATAGATTTCTGTGTAAGGCGTAATAGCATTTGGTGTATATATGTGTGTGTGAAGATGTCTATAATCACCAGTCAAGAAAGAAAAAAAAAAAACTTTTTGAGAAGCAGTCTTCTGCAAAACAAGAAAACATCCTTAGTTAAATCAAACTTATCCAATTTTTGTGTAGGACAAAAAGTTAATCCTCTCTCCAGGACTGACCTCTGTGTATCAGTTAAGATATGTGAGGACAAATTCACTATATTCATTTTGGAATCATGTGTTTCGTATGTCTGTGACGAGAATGATTCGTGGACGGTATCCCCACTGCAGGCGATCTCTTAATTCTCTTGATTTGGTTTCTACAAGTTCGCCTGCAGGGGCCGTCCCTAAAAAAGGTGAAGACAGTGGTACAGATGAAACATCCACATGAGATGGACCTTGTTCATCTTCACTTTGAACATCACTCTGTAGATCAGATTCAGACCCTGATGGTTGTGAAATACTCTCCACATTATAGGAAGGTGTCTTGTTATTTCCTTTACTAGAGTGCACCTGTGTGTATTTTTGTCTGTACACTCTGTGTCTATTCCCTTTATGTGTCCATTTATACACCATTTTTGTCTGAAAGTCTTTATTATCTTGTTCAAATTTCGATTTCTTATTTTCTACAATCGTTTTTTCAAATTTATCCACTTCTACCTTTAGTTGTGAATGAAAAGGGATAACAAATGTGTTATTATCAAATTGTAACAATTTCGTATTAAGGGCTGTTATTTCCCTTCGAACTTCCATTAATAGTGTCTGGTCATGTTCTATTAAAAGTTTCATCAATTCAAAGGAACATCTATTAAGTACATCCTCCCAACGAAATTTAAATTCCAAATCCGGTTCCCAGGCTGGTAAAACCTGTATCCTAAGCCCTCTGGGAATTAGACTACACCTGACATAATGCTCTACACTGTGGATATTCCACCAAAGTCCTGCAAACTGATAATGTAGACGAATTAAAGCATTACAAATGTCAGTAAATGTGTCATCTGGTGTGTCAACTGGAATAACTGGAGGTGACGTTCCAGAAAAAACAGTAGATAGTTTTTCAGCCCATCCAGATTCCAATGCCTCAATATTACAAGCCATATTAACAATTATAGCCACCTGCTACAAATAACACTAATAACTACCATAATCACTGTGCTGCAACCAAGAGAAGAAACCGGCTTAGCCGGAACACAATTATCAAATTACCAAATGAGAATCTGGTCAGCACTAGTATTAGAAGAGTACAGACTCTATAAATAAAGACTGCAAATAGTCCAGTGCACTCAAGGTCCAAAAAACATCAACACAACCCAAAAGGGGCAAAAAGAAACCCCAAACAAGCAAGACCCTTAACAGAGGCACTCAAGCAAGAGTCAAAAAAATATACAAAATATATATATCTTTATTAGTTTTATCCCAAAAGGATACATATTAAAACATAATTAAAAGCAAGGAGGGTCGTATAGGAGGTCCATTAATGCATAAATAATCACAATCACACATAAATAATCATAACATGGTCAATTGGCAATACACAACATAATAGTATTATGTGGTTGTAAACAAAGAAGTTACACAACTACCTGTGGCAAATAATAATAGCCAATTACATTCACAAGAAGTGCAAATACAATAAACACAAAGTGCTAAGTGCATATTTGCAAAATACAACATTTATTACATATTAGAACAACAATAATATATATCAAGGTGAACTCCCCCCCCCAAAAAAAAGACAAATCAACCACAGGTAGAAGTAGCAGACCTTACTAAAAAGACACCTCCACCCACACAACCCAACGCGTATCGCCCAAAGGCTTGGTCAGGGGATGCATTGTGGGTAGAGCTGCTCCATTAAATACATGCAGGCCTCCAATAGCGAACAAGAAAACAAGTCATGTGTCTGTCAAAACATCTATCAAGACATCGCTTCACTTGTTAATTATGTCACTAATATAAAAACAATATGACGACACTCACATTTGAATTTCTATTCACTTTACAAAATTTAGTCATATCATATTGTTTATAATAACAAACACACACAGAAACAAAAATGGGTCTCAGAGGCGCATGCGCACATAAGACCAACCCCCATAAATATATAGCGATTAGAGGCGAAAAATATATGCGTTCAGATAGAGGAACGATTGTCTTCAAATGTAAAAGTACCTAATCCAACCAACGCCTCCACATGTATCACAGGAAGAAAAATAGAAGTCTTCTGCATTTCCGTAAGTCGTGACCTAATAATATGGGCCACGGCTCACGTTCAAAAAGTCGCCAGTACGAAAAACCTATAGAATTCCCACTTTCTTTTATTTCTTTTTAATAATTACATAGATACACCCAGAATCACTATAAATTAGGTCCCGGCCGGTCCCTAAAAGACGGCGATATCAAACGGTAGATAATTATCACGGTGCCCGTGATTGCTGCATTCATGTGTCTATTACCTGTAGGGGGCTCCCATTGGTTGTCTGCCTTCAGCCCGCCTCACATTGCCTTTTTAAACTCAGTCTGGGCACCCTCTGGTTGCCCTTTCATGTTGTCTCTGACAGCAGCCTCTTTCTCCTTGCTACTGTTGTTATTTGGGCCTGTTGCTCTGTTCCTGAGTCGCTGAGTCGTCCTGTTCCTGAGTTCCTGCCTGCTGTGTCAATTCCAGTCCGGTTCCGGTTGTTGTCGTGAGAGGTTGCTGTTCCTGCTGCTAGTCTTCTCCTGCCGTTCCTGATCCGGTTGTCCATCCCTGCTGGTTCCTGTTAGTTTCCTGCTTCCAGTTCCTGCAAGCCGTGGCGACATTGTCATCAGTCGCCTCGGCGACAGTCGCTATCCTGCTGGTTCCCTGCATGAGGACGCTGGTTTGCTCCATTAGCCTTGCGGCTACACTCAGACTGTTGGTTCCAGCGTGAGGACGCTGGTTTGCTCCTTTAGCCTTGCGGCTACACTCACAGCCTGTTGGTTCCAGCATGCGGACGCTGGTTCACTCCATTAGCCTTGCGGCTACATTTACAGCTTGTTGGTCCCAGCGTGCGTACGCTGGTTCGCTCCATTAGCCTTGTGGCTACATTTACAGCTTGTTGGTCCCAGCATGCGGGCGCTGGTTCGCTCCTTGGCCTTGCGGCCTGTACGCTATCAGTTGGTTCCCAGCGTGCAGACCCTGGTTCGCTCCAATAGCCTTGTGGCTACATTTGACTGCCTGTTGGTCCCAGCGTGCGGACGCTGGTTCGCTCCTTGGCCTTGCGGCCTATACCTGATATTGTTGGTTCCCAGCGTGCGGACGCTGGTTCGCTCCATTAGCCTTGCGACTTTACTTATCAGCCTGTTGGTACCAGTGTGCGGACACTGGTTTGTTCCTTGACCTGATGGCTTGCCTATTCTAGCTTGCTCCCTCCAGCATGCGGTTGCTGGTTTGCTCCACTACCTAGCGCTACATTATCGTCTGTTGGTTACTAACGCGCGGGCGTTGATTTGCTTCATGACCTGTGGGTTTGCTCAATATTATGCTTGATGTTTCCCTACCTAAGGGCACTGGTCTACTCCTTGTCTCTTGCTATTGCACTTGAGGCTTCTCACTGCGCTGTCCAGTCCTAGACAGCTATCATTCTGATGTACACGGATACTGAGTGTCAGACTCTAGTGAAACCACTGACCTGGTAGCCTTTATATTAGTCTCTACTGTCTATTGTCCATCTGACAGTCCCTGAGGTCATTGTGGTTGTCACCTTCCTTTTGGGCTGCCTTGCCCGGTATATTGGTAAGGCCGGTAGAACCTTTTATTATTCCATCTCAAGGTTGCCTTACCCGGTATTGGCAAGGCCGGTAGAGCCCACTACCTTGGTATTCCGTCTGGCTGCCTTGCCCAGTATATTTGGTAAGGCCGGTAGAACCTCCTATTATTCCATCACAAGGTTGCCTTACCCGGTATTGGCAAGGCCAGTAGTGCCAACTACATCTATTCTATCAGGCTGCCTTGCCCGGTATATTGGCAAGGCCGGTAGAGCCTATTCTTCGGTTTCCGTTAGGCAGCCTTGCCCGGTATTTGGCAGGGCCGGTAGAGCCACCTATTGGTATTCATTCAGGTTGCCTTGCCCGGTATATTGGCAAGGCCGGTAGAACCTGTATTGCTACAGTTATGGACATTTGCCTATTCTATGTATTGTCTGTATGTGTATAAATACCCTATGGGATTGTCTTAAACTTCTCAATAAAGTTGTGTTTTTACCTAACCTTACATCTGAGAATCTTAACAAACCGTGACAATAATACGCATGCATCTTTACATCGAACACCATTTCTATTACTGGAAAACCAGCCCAAGAATGACAGTTATGAAGCGACGGCCATACGCATGCACCAAATAAGAACATTATTGATATTTCACGCACACATACACTATTTGATCAACACATTCATAGGCACGAGTCGCATTCAATTACCAAAGAAATCATTCTCTTCTGCCGGAGACCCAGTTCTAAGTCAACGGGTCCAAGGACAAGTATGCGCATGCGCCATCAAATAAAGCACCTGATTAGCCAGCAACCTAATAGTAGGTATAACAAATGTGCGCACGCGCCCCCGACCCAAACTGCTTCTCCCATCACAGGACACAATTTGTTCACTAACAATGGAGGCCATACAGACCCACTCTGTGCATGACTTCTGGCTTGCCTGACCACCCAGTCTGGCGCTGACCTGTGGCTCTGTCTACTACTTTGTGTGTGGCCTTCCGTTTAGTAGATAACCAGTCTGGTGCAGGCTTGTGGCTCTGGCAGACTCCTTCCTGTTGCCTCCCAAGTTGCCGGCTTTCCCAGGTGCAGCCCTGGGATTTTGGTTACTTTTATTTCGGTCTGACTTCTCCCAGGTGCAGACCTGAGGTATTGCATTCCATTGCTGGGACATAGTAATCTAGAGTATCACACGGTAGCAGGCTTCTATTCCTGGTAGTCGTCTCTTGCTCCGTTGTATGCTTCTCTTCAATCTTGCATATTGATTCACTGTCTTGTGATATTTCTGTATATTTGCTGCCTTAATAAATTTGGTGTTACCTTAAGTACTTGTCATGTGTTTCCTTGCTGGGACCGTGACATTATGCCTCTGGCTGAAGGACAACTATGAATGGGGAGCAGAGCATGAGCTGCTCTTATTTACACATTTTCTCTAATCAAGTGTCTGTTCTTATTCTGTACAGATGTTTTAGTACACTTTGCTGCACAATGCTCAGTTTCTATGCAAAAAAACTAAACAAACAAAAGGAACAATGGTATGCTGATTTACTCTGCAACCAGTACAGATCAGGGCAACTCAATGTGTTACAAAGCTGTTCGACTTCAGAACTGTTGTTGCAACTTTATCAGCTTGTTATTTAAAGATTGAAAATAGCCAGCATGTGACAGATTTTTTTCCCAAAACTGGATTAGTGACACTATGCAGATTTTTTAGTATCCTTTCCAGGTAGCCATGCTTTACTGACCTCCAAGCAATCCTCCCTCCCTTCTCATTGACTTTGAACCTTAGCTTTCTGCCATCAGACTCTCCTACACTACATCCTGGCTACTTCAATTTACAAGTTGATGATCTGGCCTCATCCAGTGCTTTCCACTTTCTTTATCTGACCTTATCCTAGGCCTTCAACAGAACTCACATGGAAGAACACAATCTGGACCTAGTATTTACCAAAAACTGTTCAGTCTTTATCTTCACAGGTTCCCTATTTCCTCTCCCTGATCGCTGTATTAGGTCTTTCACACTCTCTCACAAAAATTCCCCCTGCCCCCCCCATCCCCCCAAACACTTCTCTTCACCAGGAACAAACATTCTCACAACCTACCAGACGTAGCATACATTGTGCAAACTTTCCTCTCTTCGGTCGGCTCTATTAGTAACCTAGACTCCCTTGTCCAAGGATATACACTACACACTAGCTTACTCCTTGGATTCACTTGATCCTCTCCGACTTTGACATTTCGAGCCCAAGAATCCCAGACCCAGGATAAATTCAGAGCGTGAGTAAAAATTAATTTCGGAGGCTATACGTTTCATAGGCTAAGGATAAATTTAAGAATAATTAATTAATCATTTAAGGACCAACATTTAACCCTGTGACTGGCAGAGAAGTAAGAAACACATTAAGATGCAATGGGTTGTGCACCCATATGGAACTCAAATGGTTAAGGATGTACACTGCAAATTCCTCTGGTCCTTAAATGTTACCCTTCTGGGGTAAGGGTAAATACTTAAACAATAAGAACATAATAAAGTTATGTTAGAGGAAATGTACAGAATGCAGGATCAATGCTACGTACATTGAGTATTTACCATCACACTGGTCTTGTGCCTAGCCGCATTATGCTGCTTGGATAATTAGTACTCAAATACTCACTGACACATAAGAAATTCAAAACATAGAACAAATAAATGCAAAGACCTTTCACTTTGAGTCAGATTAGCAATACAAGTGATCGACTCTCCTGGTTTATGCTAGAACTAGTTGAAGAGCCCGTGTACACAGGCCTCAGTGCCACCCAGCAACGGCTGCGGTGCAGTCATGCGCAGTAGAGACTCCCTGCTGCTGATAACAGAGCAGGTCGCTCTGAATTCAGACCGTAGTCCTCTTGCGCAGAGAGGACTACGGTCTGAATTCGGAGTGGCCCACTCCATTATCAGCCAAGCCGCGGGCAGTCTCTACTGTGCATGACTGCAGTGCACGCAGCCAACTGTACGGCGCATGACAGCTTCTGACAAACTTTAGCGAATTATTATATAGGAATAATCTGGTGTTAGATTATTTGGTCTAAATATACAACTTAATCCCTCTGTTTAGGATTCAGATTGTAATGCATTCTGTTTCTTGGACTACAGCCCTACCCAACTCCAGACACAAATAGCGACAGTAATCCAGATAAAAATCACAAAGTACACTTTACATAGCGTAGCATTTATTGACAAAGGAGGATTACAAACCTATTACCAAACTTCGTAACTCTCATATCATCTGGAAGATGTACAGCTGGCTCAAGTGTCTTCTCTCTTTGCTGCCAGATTTATGTTTCACTTATCCAACAGCCCAAGCAATCTTGTGCTTAACCTCTTGGATGGTATATTTCCAATGCACTGTTTCAAAGTTCCACTGAACTGTCAGTTAGCTCCAAGCCAACACCAAGGCAGCCCATAGGTCAAAATAATAGAAAGAGGATCTAAGAAAAATAATTCCAGAAACATTAAGAAAGGCAGGGCATCCCTGCCAGACAAATCACTCGTCATAGTCTTCTCCAGGAGGGTTATCCCCCTGTGTCCCTGACAAGCTCAGAGAAAAGAATGCATCAGTAAGTATTAAATATATCCTGTTTTATGTATTGTGCTTTGGGAGACATCTCAACATTCCCACCCTGGAAATCATTTTGTATAACATAGTCAATAGAACTCCCATTTCAAACCAATTAATTTGAACAAGCTTAACCAATCCTGTCAACTAACACTATAACTGAACACTCACAGTTTAAAATATTATGAATTAAAATATACCTATCCATCTCCTTAAAAGGTAATCACTGCATTCGATACCTTTCTCCCAAAATTCACTACTGAGGCAAAGATGTTAACCATGCAACGTATCAAAAAGGAGTGGAGAGATGGTGTTTTGGATATGGGGGTTTCTGGGTGATGTGATATGTCCCACCATGTATGATGATGGTTTATATTGATTGGCATAGTTCCATGGGAATGAGAAAGATCTTGATTTATTTATTTTTTTTGTGTGAAAATATTTGACCAGGAAGAATACATTGAGACTGTCTCTTTGTTTTCTAGTATGTCCTGGACTCTTATCTACCTCAGAAGGGTGAAAGGTTGAGCTGACCTTGCTGGGACTAGAACCTGTGACCTTGCGGTTTGAACAGATTCTACAGCTGATGTGGGAACACTATACTCTTGCCTTCCATAACCGGGTAATCATCTTCTCTAATTCTGGACAAAATATGTTATTAACCAGAAAGTGTACTGTAACCAGATTTTGTCAGCAGCCCATATTGTGAGCCACATTGTCTGCCTGATTGCTAATTAATTGCTGATGCTTTGAGGACACATTCTGCTGCATCACACACTGAGTCATGAGGTCCTTGTCTCTGCTCTCTGTATACCACTAGGCACTATATATGGATTCATGTTTGTTTGTTGTTTTTTCTTTGCATGTATTTTAACATCACTTCAGTCTTTTAACCGGAATCATACTTACATACTGCAGGAGTCAGTATACTGTGCAGGTCAGTAAGCGTAAACCTGTTGACAAATGAGTGGATGGTGTCACTTAAAGGAGCAGCAAATTTTTAGTAAAACTTGTTATAGAACTTACAAATATGCTCCCACTGCTGGGAGATGTTTCTTTAGAACGTTATTACAGCTCAAACATTATTATTTAAGCATTAAACATTAGATTCCATATGACTGTCGATTTCTCCAGTTTTCCTAAATCCTCCTGCATTTGTTTTATGCCTACCTGAGAGTCAAAGAATAGGCCCTAGCACTGACCCCAGAGTCACACCACTAGTAACTTCTGAATCTGAATCCGGTCACTGCTCACTTTTATTATATCTATTATTAGCAAGACCACACTCTAATCTTTAAAGACTCTCTCACCACAGGCTCAGTGCCACAAGACTGACATAAAGCCAATTGAGTGCCTTTATTTAAAAAGGGAACTAAAACAGCACCAGGGAATTATAGATCTGTGAGTTTAACCTTGTTGGAAGGAATAATAAGGGATTATTATCATATTTACACTATGGAAAATAGATTATTTACAGGAATCAATGTGGTTTTATGAGGCAAAGAGCTTGTCAAACAAATCTTTTGAGCTTTTATGAAGAAGTAAGTAGCAATCTTGATAATGGCAAAGCAATGGATGTAGTATATTTAGAGTTTGCAAAGGCATTTGACACAGGGCCACGCAGGAGGCTGGTGTACAAAATAAGGAAATTGGACCTAGGGGATAACCTTTGCAGCTGGATAGTAAGCTGTTTTATAGATAGTGAACAATTGTTGTAAATGGAAAATCCTCCAATACACTTAACATTGAGAGTGGAGTACATCATGGTTCAGTATTTGGTGCACTGTTCTTTAACATGTTTGTAAATGATCAGGAAATAGGTGTAGAAAGAACAAGTTCAGTATTTGCATATAGCACTAAATTATGCAGGGTGATCATATTCAGAGCAGGATGTTTGCTCTCTACAGAGGGATTTATATAAAATGGCAGATTGGGCAAACAAATGGAATATGAAAATTTAATGTAGGAAAGTGTAAAGTTATGTATTTGGGATGAGCAAATAATAATGCTACTTACAAATTGAATGGACCCTTTGCTAGAGAAAAATCTGGGAGTCCTTGTAACCTTATAAACAGTAATGAGTGTGAAACAGCAGTAGCAAAACAAAGTACTCTTCTTTTCATTATAGCCTTGTGCAAAGACTAAGCCATTTTCTGGCAATTTTATCATTCTTCCTTTAGTTTTTCTCTTTTCATTAATATACCGTAAACATGCTCTGCAGGAAATTATCCTGCATAAAAAGGGGTGTAGATGCACAAGATGCAAATATGTAAAAAAATAAATAAATAAAAAAAATACATAGTAAGATTTTTTTTATTTTTTATTGAAAGTTAAACTAAAATGGGCAAGAACTGGGCGAGTGTGGGTGGAGCAGATGTAGGAGACATGTTTAATGTAGGAAACGTAACAGCTGCTTTAAAAATAGCGTACCTGGATAGTAAGAGGTGGGCAATATATATAAAAAAGAGCAATTAATTAAGGCTTGGCACAAAACAACTAGGAATAACAGGAAAACAAATTTCTAAAATATTTACATAGAAAATACGGCATTGAGAATAGTAATCTGAATGTGAAGTCCACAAACATCTCTAAAAGAGTGGAAAGATGCTGGCAATAAAGTGGATGCTTTCTGCGTAGAAGCAATAGTCATGGCACCATAATAATCAGGTGCCCTGCTGATACAGACTGTCCCAACACTGCACGGTAAATGAAAAGTACACAGCAACTAATACCTCCCTAATACACAAATATTGCACTGTTAGCTACAGAAAAATACAATAATATACAATGATTGGCATATATAAAAAAAAGGCAAACACAAGTATGCTCAAGTAAGGGTAAGCTATGCAGAGATACCCAAAGGGGATAGAAAAAAAAGGAGTATGTAAGAAAGGAGGCATACAAAATTAAGTCTACATATGAGTGCCCTCAGAATATCCAATAGCCACAAACTGATAAGCAAGATGGTGACCTCCAGCCAAATCCACAATCTACATAGTAACATAGTAAATTAGGCTGAAAAAAGGCACAAGTCCATGAAGTTGAACGTTTGCAATCTAGCAAACAGGTGCAGGTGGCCCTTACTTTACACTGTGTCTGTACAGGTTCAAAGAATAACAGGCATTTTGATAGGAGTCAAAAGTTAATAGCAACAATACAGCTATACCCTTGGGTGTCCATCGCAATAGCTTTTCACCCAAGAGATCTGATTCACCTCCTCTTCTGAACAACATAGTTGCTTCAGCTGAGTACCTTTGTGGTTTCAACAAATGTGTGGCTCTATCTTGATCGAAGTGCCAATGGATATCTCAGTAATTTTCTGCAGTATGTTCTGCCTTCATCTGGAGAGTCTGGGGCTCCACCACACTAATCCTACTATATAACACTAGCCATATGAAGGAGGGGAAGATAAACAGTCCGACAATACAGAATAAACACATATGGGATTCCTCCATCTTTATACACAGAGATTCCAAAAATGGCAAAGTTGAAATGACATACAATCAATCCAATGCGATTTTTATTTATGTCAATAACCATGTGTAGAAAGGTCAGAGATGCTCAACTAGGCTCATGAGCTAGCAAATACATGCAATAATCTCACTGGGACTGTGTCCTCACATCCAGGGTGCAATCTCTTTTAGCTTACCAGTGCCATACACAGAGAGGAAATCCTCTGAAGCATATCATACTGGTCCTGCCAAATGACAGCCCAGCCACGAAATACCAGACAATTCCTCTCTGAACAAGGGAAAAGTTTTGAGAATGACAGAAGTATTGGTCTTCACAAAGTTTGCTGCTTCAGTGTTCTTAAATATCATTGTCAGATGGTGCGAACGTATACTGAAGTATAATTACAAGCATTTCATTCAATTTTTATTGACAATTACATTAAGTTTATGCAAAGACCTCTGCAATCTGCTCTCTGCTGTCAATTATCTTCTGGGACCGAGCCACTTAGTTATCACTTTTGCCTTATGACAAGGTGCTCCATCTTTCTGGAAAAGGCAGTTTGTCACCAAACTGTTCTTGTATGGTTGTGAGAAGTTGCTCTTGAAGGATGTTTTGGTACCATTCTTTATTCATGGCTGTGTTCTTAGGCAAAATTGTGAGTGAGCCCACTCCCTTGGCTGAGAAGCAACCCCACACATGAATGGTCTCAGGATGCTTTACTGTTGGCATGACACAGGACTGATGATAGCGCTCACCTTGTCTTCTCCGGATAATCCTTCGTCCGGATATCTCAAATAATCGGAAAGGGGATTCATCAGAGAAAATGACTGTACTCCAGTCCTCAGAAGTCCAATCCCTGTACCTTTTGCAGAATATCAGTCTGTCCCTGATGTTTTTCCTGGAGAGAAGTGGCTTGTTTACTGCCCTTCTTGACACCAGGCCATCCTCCAAACGTCTTTGCCTCACTGTGCGTGCAGATGCACTCACCCTGCCTGCTGCCATTACTGAGCAAGCTCTGCACTGGTGGTGCCCCGATCCCACAGCTGAATCAACTTTAGGAGACGGTCCTGGTGCTTGCTGGACTTTCTTGGGTGCCCTCACGCATTTTTCACAACAATTGAACCTCTCTCCTTGAAGTTCTTAACCAAAAAATGGTTGATTTAGGTGCAATCTTACTAGCAGCAATATCCTTGCCTGTGGAGCCCTTTTTGTGCAAATCAATGATGACAGCATGTATTTCCTTGCAGGTAACCATGGTTAACAGAGGAAGAACAATGATTTCAAGCACCACCCTCCTTTTAAAGCTTCCAGTCTGTTATTCTAACTAAATCAGCATAACAGAGTGATCTCCAGCCTTGTCCACGTCAACACTCTCACCTGTGTTAACGACAGAATCACTGACATGATGTTAGCTGTTCCTTTTGGGGCAGGGCTGAAATGCAGTGGAAATGTTTTTTAAGTTCATTTTCATGGCAAAGACGGACTTTGCAATTGATTGCAATTCATCTGATCACTCTTC
This sequence comes from Rhinophrynus dorsalis, assembly GCA_037306005.1. Taxonomy (NCBI): domain Eukaryota; kingdom Metazoa; phylum Chordata; class Amphibia; order Anura; family Rhinophrynidae; genus Rhinophrynus; species Rhinophrynus dorsalis. Next base: position 113,263,065 of record CM074722.1, read on the forward strand.
ATAACATTCTGGAGTTTATGCAAATTGCCATCATCTAAACTGAGGCAGCAGATTTTGTGAAAATTAATATTTGTATAATTCTCAAAACTTTTGGCCACTACTGTAGAGTGGGGACCAGGAAACATAGGACTCATATAATCCCTTACCATCACCAACAGCCAGGAAATTGCTTGAGTAACATAAAGGGACAGAGTCTGGATCTAGTCCTCTGGTAGAAATACTCTCCCTTGAAGAGTACGGAATCTCATGGCCGAAGAAGAACAGTACCTGAGAAGGTACCAGAGAGGATTTCTTCAGACTGAACACCAACCGTGTTGCTCCAGTAAGAGGACACTGTATAGGACCTGTGAACTGAGAGAGGCTTCCGAAGAAGACATGAGCAGCAGGCTGTCTAAATCAGGGGTCAAAGATATCTGCAGACTGTCAAAGTAGTCATGATCCATGGAGCAAATGCTAATTCGAGGGGGAGAGTGGTGAACTGGTAATGAGTGCTCTTGAAGGCATGGTGTAGAAAGTACAAATAGATGTCCTGGAGTTCCAGGCAGGCAACATATTGTTTGAGACACTTCAAGTTGAGAATAGGACAGAATCCGCCATCCTTTTTGTAGTAAAATCCTGTTAAATGTTCCTGGGCTGGAACTGGATTGCAAAGACAAAAAGAATTGTTGAGGTAGAGGGGATTTGAGAACTATGTGGTATCCATTCTGAAAAGACCCACAAAATCCACTGGTCCATCACAGAAGACTTCCATGTGCTTTGAAAATGACAGAATTGGCTCAATGGGTAAAGACAGACCAGGACTCCACTAGTCATGCTGTGGTGGGCTTCATCTTCAGGCTTCTGAGCAGAATTCTTGCTCTACTAAGCATGTTTAGGCTTTGGGATGGGGCAGGCCTTAAAGGCCTGAGGGATTTGAACCCTAGGTGCCATGGACTGGAGGAGGTTATGAAAGCTACATGCCTTTCTGGGAAAAACGGTTTGCTTAGGTGCAATCTGAGACAATAGGGTACTTTTGCCTCAAGTAGTGTCACAAATGACCTTTCCTAGTTGCAGAACAAAAAATTGTTTTCCTACAAGGGAAGACACACCAAAGATTTTTTTGAAGATTGATCGGCTGGCCAAATTTTGAACCACAGACTGCAATGTGCGGCAACTGAAAGGGCTGAAGCCTTTTCAGAAAATGAAACTGCCTCAAAAGTCACCTCAGTGAAGTATGCATTGGCCTCCATGATAATGGCAAGCCAAGGGGCAAGGGCCATCCTCATATGCATCTCCAAAAGACATGGAAGAAACCATGTCCTCTCCATCAGTGTCAAGCTCCTCCACAGAGAAGTCTCCAAACAAATGAGGTGGCTACTAAATACAGTGTCAACGTGTCTGATAGGGGGCAAGTGGCCCCAAGATTGGAGAACCCCTTGAATAAATGAAGGAATAGAAGCAACTGAGGACATCAATCTTAAAGAAATAGTAATACTTAAAATGTAAAAAAAAAATGTTGTAGGGTTTATCCCCCTCAGTAAAACAAGGATACTCCCCACTGTTGAAAGGTGTTTTATTCAAAAGTCATTACAGCTCAAAGTTGATTTTTTTAGGTGCAATATCACAGTGGCCTCAAATTGTACAGTGGCGCTGTTGCTATAGCATCCTATGGAGATTTATGGTCCCGGAACCAGAGCTGTCCATAGGATGATGTAGCAACAGCGCCACTTTACAATTTCAGGCAACTGTGATGTTGCACCTAAAAATTCAAATTTGAGCTGTAATAACTCTTAAATAAAACACCTTTCAGTACGCTTGCTTTACTCAAGGGGATAAACCCTACAACATATTTTTTTTACATTCTAAGTATTACTATCCCTGTAAACCAAACAGGCTCTTGTTCTGCAGTGGAGGGCCCCAGAGGGGTAGCAGGAGTTGCAATGCAAGAGGGACATAGGGTGCCTGAATATTTCTGTGTAAGCCCTGTATCAAATGAGGAACAATGTGCTAGAGGGGTTAAGGGGACACTTTCATCCTTAGGTTTGACTGCCCCATGTGTCCCTTGGGATCTGACATGTTCTGAGAAAAGAGGATTTTAGTCTTACCTGTTAAATCCTTTTCTCTTAGTCCATACAGGTTACTGGTAACTTTGGGTAGGCGATCCACCCCTTTAAGTAGGCAGGAACAATTCTAGAAATGACTGCAGGGGGTGAAGCATACCTTCCCTCCTTGGCTGCAGCTAGCCAACCTGCTCCAGAAAGATTTGAGACACTAACTACGACTAGATATTGGAAGTAAAGAAGACTCCTGTGAGCGTGACCCTGAAGGACCCCCACGGTCTGCCACAGGACAGCCAAGCATGATCTCTTGACAGGGTGGGAGAACAGTAACCTGTATGGACTAAGAGAAAAGGATTTAACAGGTAAGACTAAAATCCTCTTTTCTCTGTCATCCAATATAGGTTACTGGTAACTTTGGGATGTCCAACCATGGAGTTTCTCAGAGGTGGGAAGGCAAGGACCACGTGCAAGGCCCCCAAAGTCACCAACACGTATATGAACTATCAGATCAGAAACAGCCCAACAACAATAAAGTGTCAACGGACACTGAACGGGGGTAATAACACCCCAAACTGTTACACAGCACACTGAACTAGAGCCAACGGGGCTCAAAAGTGAAGGTAGTGCTTCGAAAAGGTGTGTACAGAGGACCAGGTGGTAGCCTTGCATAACTGATCAGCAGAGGCCTGATTCTTGTAAGCCCAAGAGGCCCCAGTAGATCGAGTAGAATAAGCCGTGACCCTGAAAGGGACAGGCTTCTTCCTCAGCTCATAAGCCTTATGAATAGTGGACTTGATCCAAAAAGCAGTAGTCACTTTGGATGCAGGTCTTCCTGCTCTGGGACCCTCAGGAATGATGAACAGAGCATTTGCTTGCCTGATAGACTCAGTGCGATGTACATAAAAGTAGAGACAATGCACCATGTCTAACAAGTGGAGATCCCTCTCCTTGTCAGAGGTGGGGTCAGGGAAGAAAGAGGGCACCACAATCTCCTGATTAATGTGGAACTCAGAGACCACCTCCGGGAGGAACTCCTGAGAAGTGTGAAGCACCGCCTTGTCTTTGTGAAACACCAAAAATAGTGGTCTACAGAACAGAGCATGTAACTCCGCAACACGGCAAACGGACACGATCGCCAGGAGAAAGGCCATTTTCCTTGTCAGAAGGTGTAGAGGAATAGTAGCCAAGGACTCAAAGGGAGGGCGCTGAAGGACACCCAGAACCAGATTAAGATCCCACTGAGAAGCAGGAGCCTTAAAGACAGGGCGAGTATTAGCAATGCCCTGGAAAAACACCTTGACATCAGGAAGGATAGCAATGCGCCTCTGAAAGAAAACAGAGAGAACAGCAGTCTGAACCTTAAGGGAATTCAAACTGAGGCCCTTATCCACACCATCCTGCAAGAAGGCCAGGACCGCGGGCAGATCAAATTCCTGAGACAAGTCCCTATCGGCACACCAAGACAGAAAGGTCGACCAGACACGATGGTAGGCCTTTGAGGAAACTGGCTTGCGAGCACTATGTATGGTAGCCACTACACCAGCCAGCAAGAGCAGAACCTTGGAACCTTCTGGTTGTGTCTTGTCTCCATCAGGTCGATGCAAGGAAGTCCCCACTTCTGAACAATGAAGTTGAATACCTCTGGATGCAGTTCCCACTCTCCCCTGTCCACTGTGTGTCTCTGTAGTGTATATAAGCTGTGTGTTTGATTAAAAAAAAGAGAGAGTTCTTCCCTTCATCAAGTCTCGGCTGATGTTTGGGAACAGGAAGTTCGGTATACTATTGGAGTGTTATTCTAAGGGAGAAAGGAACTATAACAGAGGTATCCGGCTTATGATACAAGGTGTCACGTTACAACTGGTGGCAAGCGACAGGATCCGAATTTCCCTGAAGAACCAGAGCTGAGACCAGCATCCAGGGGGAGATATAGCCGCTGACTTGACCTCGGTCTCAGCAACACAGCAAGACCAGCATCCAGGGGAAGATATAGCTGCTGGCTTGACCCCGGTCTCAGCAACAAAGCGGGCAGTGGATGTAGCAGTGCTAGGACCGGCTGAAACGTAGCACTCTAAAAGACTTGCTGGAAGCAAGGGGATGAGTGGCAAGTAACAAGCCAAAATCCGTTTTGATAACAGAACTCATGGAATCGGACCAAGCCAGCACAGCATACCCCGCAAGCATGGAGGAGTTCCATAAAGATGTGAAATGGCGAATTGTGCTACTGGGACCAAATCCGGCACCAGAATTGGTCGTGCAAATCATGGCCCAAGCTACAGAGGCGCTCAAATTCCGGGCCTCGGGGCATGTGGGGGAGACAGCATCCGTTACCGGTTCAATAATCGGGAACCATTGGAAGCTACCCTATGCGGCATTTAAAGCATTTGTTGGTGGAGAGGATGACATTGACGATTTTTTGGAGGACGTTGAAAGGCAATACGGCATCCAAGGACTAGAGCCCAGGGACTGGCCCCCCATGTTAAGTGGCAAACTCAGCGGTCGAGCCACTGCTGCTTTCCGGGCTATACCCCAGCACGACCTAGACTGTTATGAAAGAGTAAAGGAAGCCTTGCTAGCCCCCTACGCCATCACCCCAGAAGCTTACCGCAGGAAATTGAGGGAGATGCGGAAAGGAGCTAAAGATTCACATAAGGAGTGGGTTTATCAGATGCACCGGGCTGCCTCTGACTGGTTGAAGGAGTGCCAAGCAAAAACCTTGGAAGATGTTCTGCAAATATTGTTGCTGGAACAATTTTTTGACATGGCAACGACAGAGGTGAAAGAGTGGGTAAGGGATAGAAAACCCATGACAGTGGAAGAGGCCGCCAGGCTGGCGGACGAATTTATGGATAGCAGACGATCAGAGCCGGCTGCACCCAAAATGCCTTTTATTCCAAGACCAATAAACCAGACCACATCAGGGGGTACGCAGTCTCGAGCAGTGCCCCAGGGGCCGGGGCCCAGCCGGCTGTTAAACCGCAGGCCAACAGGAGTGACTTTCTTCAACTGCAACCAAGTAGGACACCACCAGAGTAATTGTCCCAAACCTGCCCGGGCACTGGAACTAGAGGTCCATGGTTTCCAGCAGGATACCCTGCTGGGGGAAGAGGCGTTGGGGTGGGTGCTACATGTAGTAAATCTCTTACAAGCAGGCAGGTATAACCGGGCCAATCACCGACAAATTGTGCAAATTAACGGCCAGTCTGCTAGAGGTTTGCAAGACACTGGGGCTACCCTGACGTTGATTCAACCGCACCGAGTCAGGAATACAGACCACACAGGGTGAACTGTGGCTGTCAGGGTGGCCGGGGATGCTATCCACAAGTTGCCTACAGCCAGGGTGCACTTGGATTGGGGAGCAGATTCCCACTATGTAGAGGTGGGAGTCATGCAGGAGCTACCAGTGGAGGTACTGCTGGGAAATGATTTGGGGGACCAGATGTCCCAGTTTGGCCCTGGCATCGAGGAAGCCGCTTGCCCAGTGACCACCCGCTTACAAAGTCGAAGGACTGAGCCCTCTCACAGTGAAGAGCCACAGGTGAGACCACCATCCCCTAGCCCGACAATTCCAGTCCCTCTAGCCTGGGCTAACTCTGAGGACTTTAAGGGGGAACAGCTAGCAGACACGACATTAGAGGGGTACAGGAAAAGGGCAGACACTCCGACTGAGGGGGAAGGGGGTGAAACCATTGAATGGCACCAAGGATTACTCTACCGAGTATCCAGAGGAAAGGGGCCAGAGTTGGTACAGGTTTCCCACCGGCAGTTAGTTGTTTCCCAAAAATACCGCAGGGAATTACTTCACCTCAGCCATGATATTCCCCTGGCAGGCCATTTAGGTTTACGGAATACAGGGCACCAATTAACGCAAACGTTCTTCTGGCCTGGGATCTCCAAATATGTACAAGAGTTTTGAAGGACCTGTGAGGTGTGTCAGAGAGTAGGGAAAAGGGGGGATCGCGCTACGTCCAAACTGCGCTCGCTCCCTATAATTGAGGAACCATTCCATAGGGTAGCGGTAGATCTGGTAGGGCCCTTAAATAAACCCAGTCCCCTGGCAAAAAGTTCATCCTCACCATAGTAGACTATGCGACAAGATACCCGGAGGCGGTGGCGCTAGCCAACACTAATGCAGAAACTGTGGCGGAGGCTCTAATGAAAGTATTCTCCCGAGTAGGGTTCCCTAGAGAGATTTTGTCAGACAGAGGAGCCCAATTCACAGCGGAGGTTACCCAGCAGCTTTGGTGCCTATGTGGAATAAAGCCACTGTTTAGATCCCCCTATCACCCACAAAAAAATGGTCTCTGTGAATGTTTTAATGGCACGCTCAAGCAGATGATCAAGACCTTCACAGAAACCTATAAAAACTGTATTTGCGTACAGAGAGGTACCCCAAGAATCCACCGGTTTTCCCCCTGGCACATCCGGGGCACGCTAGACTTGATCAGGGAGCATTGGGAGGGAGATGTAGGAGCCAACAGGTTGCCCATTGTACCCTATGTCTTGGAGCTGAGGGACCAGCTGCAACAACTCACAGCATTCGTCCGTGAGAATTTGCAGGAGGCCCAAAGGCGCCAACAACATTGGTATGATCGAGGCACCCGAGACCGGGTCTTCCAGACTAACCAAAAGGTGTTAGTCTTGAAGCCAACCCGGCAAGATAAACTCCAAGCTGCATAGCAGGGTCCCTACCAGGTAGTAGAACAAATCAGTGACACTACCTACGTGGTGCTCAGATGAAAGGGTCAAGCGGACTTTTCATGTGAAAATGCTTAAGGAGTTCAGGGAGAGAACAGAGGAAGTGGCAGCCATATGTGCACCGGCCACCAAGGACAGCGAGAATATTCCCCTCCCAGACTTATTGAGTATTACACCCAGCACCCCTGTGGCAAAGACCCTATCATATTCCTGATGCAGTTAGGAAACACATGAAGACAGAGCTAAGGGAAATGTTGGCCTTAGGGGTAACAGAACCGTTGCAGAGTCCATGGGCTTCACCGGTGGTCCTGGTGCTGAAACAAGACGGCACCACACACTTCTGTGTGGATTATCGTAAGCGCAACGATGGGACTACCACAGACGTTTACCCTATGCCCCAGGTAGACAAGCTCTTAGATAGGATCACGGGAGGGCACTATCTGTCCACATTGAACTTGTGCAAGGGGTATTGGCAGATCCCCCTGGACCAGAAGGCCATCCCAAAATCAGCCTTTGTCACCCCATTCGGCTTGTACCAGTTTAAGGTCATGCCATTTGGGATGAAAAATGCCCCCGCCACGTTTCAGCGGATGGCAGACCGACTCCTGGAGGGTCTGCAGGACTTTGCATGTGCGTATCTGGATGACATAGCCGTATTCAGTTGCACATGGGAAGATCACCTTGGGCATTTGTCTGCAGTGTTGGACTGGATTAGGGAAGCGGGACTGACCTTATGGGCTGACAAGTGTAACCACGGCCTGGCTGAGGTGCAGTCCGTAGGACACCGGGTGGGTTCAGGGAAACAATGACCCAAGCCCTCCAAGGTAGAGGCTATAGCCAAGTGGCCCCAACCCCAAACCAAAACTCAAGTTCTGGCATTTTTAGGGACGGCAGGGTACTATCGGAGGTTTGTAGCCGACTATAGTGCCATTGCTAAACCACAAACTGACTTAACCAAGAAACACCAGACAAGTACGGTGGTCCCCAGACTGTGAGAAGGCTTTCGGGCAACTAAAGCAAGCGCCCTCCCATATTGGCTGCACCCGACTCATCTAAACGTTTCCTGGTGCACACAGATGTCTGAATGTTCGGGCTGGGAGCTGTTCTAAGCCAAGTGGGAGACAACGGACACGAACACCCGGTGGCCTACCTAAGCCGAAAGCAGTTGCCTAGGGAGGTCAGCTACGTCACCATTGAAAAGGAGTACTTGGCATTGGTATGGGTGCTGAAAAAACTCCAACCCTACTTGTACAGAAGACAGTTTACATTAATCATGGATCATAACCCGCTGGTTTGGCTAAACTGGGTAGCTGGAGACAATCCATGACTTCTACGCTGGAGCTTAGCCCTCCAATTTTTCTCTGCAATATCGTCCAGGTAAACGAAACCACAATGCAGACGGCTTATCCAGACAAACGGATATGGAACCGCAGGCAGAAACACCGGACATCCCTACATTACACCCAACTGGGTCTAATCAGGTATGCCGGACATGGATACAAAGGGGGGAGCTGTCACAAGAACAGAACAAAATGGTCCAGGGGACTAAGGGAATACCAGCTTGTCACGGGAACAGGACCATCCTTCCTGTTTTAAAGGACACCAGCTTTTGGATTTTACCCAGGTTGCCCTGGGTGGCAAGTTTAAAGGAACCCCATGGACTTTACATGTAGAAAAGTAGGTGTCACCAGATGGAGAGATTTAGGACTATAACATTTGACATATTGCTCATTGTATTATATATTGTGTGGTATAATGCAATAGTGTGTGGTGTTATAATATACAGTCTAACAGGATGTGGTAACTGGAAGCTAGAAGGCAGAGATAGTGGGGGTTGGGAGTTGCTTCCAATATACTGCTAGACAGCAGAGATAGTGGGGGTTGGGCATTGCTTCCAAAATATTCTAGGTCTGGATTGGAATGTTAATTGATTCCTGTTGTGTTTCCTTGACCAATCAGGGAGTCTATTTATGATCCAGTGAGAAGGTCCCTTTTTCAAGCCCTAATATGCATGCTTATCTTGATAAGGGTGCTGGTGACTGATTGATCAAGCATAAAAACACTGTCCCAAGTCCTTGTTTGCATGCTGATCTTGATAAGAGTCTCTGTAGTGTATATAAGCTATGTGTTTGATTCAATAAAAGAGTTCTTCCCTTCATCAAGTCTTGGTTGATGTTTGGGAACAGGAGGTTCGGTATACTATTGGAGTGTTATTCTGAGGGAGAAAGGAACTATAACGGAGGTATCCAGCGTATGATACAAGGTGTCATGTTACATTCCATATCTAACAGAAAAATAAAAAAGTTTCTAAAACTATAGCAGAACTGTTCTCTTGCCTGTGTTATCTTCACCAACTAACAAATCTTTCTGGAGCTGGTTACCAGTAATCTGTATTGGACGACAGAGAAATAATTATATACTGCTGAAAGAAATTCTACTGCACTGCCAGGCTGATTTCCCCTTCATTGCGTTGGATACCTCTCTGACACTCAGACGGTTAATTCAGACCTCCTGGAGGGGCATCAAGACCCCTCCTGATATCCACCCAGTTACTAATTTCCTAGCCAATTTGGCTGGATGATCAATAAAGGAGATGCTGGGGTGTAGTGTGCCTCCCCTGCTTCCATCCTACCCAAGTCATTGGGTAGAAGTGGGCAGGATCAGGGAAAGCCTTCAGTGTCACTGATGGCATAACAGCAGCAAAGCAATATACAACTGAATGCCACTTGCAAAGCTTTCTCCAGTCCTGTTCTCTCCAGATAGGATGGAAGCAGGGTAGCCATGCTGGTCCCGTATCACCTTTATTGATCTCCCAACCAAATCGGGGACATCCGGAAGGGTCCTGATGCTCACAATGAGGTTGTGATGTTTCTTTCAGGTACAACTGGACAAGCTGGGGTTGGCTACTTCTCTTGTTCAGAGAGGAACTGGCAGGCACTTTGTGGCTGGACTGCCTTTTGGTAGGATCAGTATGATGTGCTTTAGGATATTTCCTCTCTGTGAAATGCACTAGTGAGCTAAAAGAGATAGCACCCTGGGTAGGACACTTTTCCTATAGAGCCTCCTCACTTCAAGGGTAGGCTTGTTCTTAGTTGAGCATCTCCGAGTAGCTCATTGCACATGCAAATTACTCTTGGGGCTGGTCACCCTAAGGGTAACAGGGGAATCCAGAAGTGGACCCCTTGCTCACAGTGCTCAGAGAGATCAGCTTCACCTCACTGACAAGGCCCAACAAGGCCAAAACCTACGTCTGGGGTTGGCTGCTTCTCTCGTTCAGAGAGGAATTGCCTGGCACTTTGTGGCTGGGCTGCCGTTTGGTAGGATCAATATAATGTGCTTCAGGATACTTCCTCTCTGTGAAAGGCATTAGTGAGCTAAAAGCGATAGCAACCTGGGTAGGACACTTTTCCTGTAGAGCTTCCTCACATTGAGGGCTCATTCCTAGTTGAGCATCTCTGACTAGCTCTTTGCACATGGCCAAGCTTGTATACTGTACAGGTCTGGCACTCTACAGGTTAAAATTTTCTTTATAGCAGTGGTAAACATGACTACACAGATATCTTAATTATTTTCCAATTAGTAAAACAAGGGTACTTCCACTGTGGGAAGTTTATCATTCAAAAGTTATACTTTTTTTTTAAATTAAACTGCAATGTTCACTTATGGTCAACAGGTCGCACTGATTCTATCACTTACTAATTAGAGCTTAATCCATGACTCAAACTCTCTGACCAGATGCATTCGAAAAATCTGCCTTTTAGACACCCGTTGGTAAAGCAGCTAAAAGATCGATTACAAAAAAATAAGTAAAACAATAACACAAAATTAAATATATTGGAGCTATAATAACTTTTGAATGGAAAATCATACAGCAGTTGGAGTCTTTTTTCTCTCAACATGGAAAGCTCTGCAACTTTTTTGTTGTTCTTTTGTTAAAAAAAGTTTATGGCTACTTATTATTAGTTAATCCTTTGAACACTAGCAAAGTCTCCAGTGCATTGTGTCAATTGTCAATATATTACAGAATTATCCAGCACACAAGGGATTAATTAGCTAGAACATCATGAGCAGGGCCCTCTCCACCAATTGTATTGGTTTGTATAGGTCAGTCACTATTTGAAATGACCTCTCCTAAATGTAAGAGGAACATGAAACCATAGCAATACATCACATGCCACCAGCAAAGCAATAATTTATTTTATACCACTAGCAAAATTAAACCATTACATGTCAACAGCGGAGAAATAACACTGATGCATGCTATCAACAGAGCAATAAATCATTATGTATCACCAGTAGAGCTATGAATCCTTACATGCCACTAGCAGAGATGTGCACCATTACACATCACCAGTAGTGCTATGCTCTGTTAAATGCCACAAGCAGAGTAACACACCAATACAAGCCACCAGAAAAGCAATATACAATTAAATGCCACTTGCAAAGCAATATACTATTACACACCACCTTCAAGATTAGACCATTACATGCTACCATCAGAGTAAAAGACAGTTACATGTCACCAGCCAAGCAATACCTTATATGATGCCATTAAAGCAATAAACCATGACATGACACCAGAAGAGCAATCCATCATTATATGCCATCATCAGAGGAATACAACATTACTGCCACCAGTTGAGCAATGTCATTACATCCTGCCAGCAGAACACTGAACAACTACATGCCAAGAGCAGAGGAAAGCACCATGTCATGCCATGAGCAGACATATGTATTGTTACATGCCTCCTGCAGAGTAATATATCCTCCTCCAGCAGTCAAATACACCATTACATGACATCAGCAAGACAATGCATTATTACATGCTAACAGTAGTGTAGTGCATCAATACATGCCACCAGCAGAGAAATGCACCATTACATGCGACCAGAAGGATCAAGCATTATTACATAAGCAGTAACCTGTTATCTTTTTCTAAGACAAACTCACACCTGGTCAACATAGTAGTACAGTATACCTGTAAACTATATTAGTACCTCTGGGCATTATTGAAATATTTCAGATCAACCTTGTACCCCATAATAGTAACTGAATAATAGCTTGGCTCAGGAGAGTCACAAAATTTCTGTTCCAGATATGGCAAAAATCACAGGAACTAGCAAGAAATGGTCATGGTAGGTTATGTGATGGACCCAAATTTGCCCCAACCCCTTGGGTGCCATGGGGAGGTTAAAGGGATAATAATGTTTCACAAAAACAGCAGCTCCAATTAATCTTCATAGTATTTTAGCCATAGAGAGTGTTATTTCAATATTGTCAGAGTTGTGGTTCAAGAGTAATTGAAGGATAAAGTTTCCCTCTCCCGCCCCTTTTACCTAGTGTGAGCCATCTCTTCTCAGATGTGGAATGCAGTCCATAGAGCAGACAGATAACAGCAGGGGACAATCTTCTTACTGTGAGAACAATGAAAGCCCTGCCCCCCCTTGACAAGTTTTTCCCTTATCTTAATTGAAGATTGTCCCTCTCTGCAGTCTACCTGGGCAGCTCCCTTCTGATCTGGCTGAACAGTGTTACATTAGTAAAAGGGACGAGAGGGGGATACTTTGTCATTGAATTACTCTTGAACTACAACTCTGACAGAATTGAAATAACACTCTCCTAGGTCCAAATACTATGATGATTAATTAGAGCTGTTTGTATTATGAAACATTACTATCCGTTTAAAGCATTACAAAGCAATGTGTTGGACCCCCATTGACACTCAAGGGGATAAATATTGTCCAGTTGGAAATCCCACAGCACAGTATTGCAAATCAGGGAGTTAAATATATTTTACATTGTTATACAAAGTGAAGAGAGTAATTTGCTAGAATGTAATAATTATCCCCAAGTCCTACAGTTTGCTTTCAGGAAGTCAGATAATTTTCTCTTTATCCCTTTCATCATCTTCACATGATTTTGCCAATTGGATTATCCACCATATGTTGATCAGCACCCAATCCCCCTTCCCATCTCACCCTAATATATACTATGACCTCTGACCTGCAGTTGGTGCCTGAGCAAAGACTTGCACAAGCTCATGTGGCAGGGGGCACATTTGCAAGTAAACAGATATACCGATCCTATATAATAAGTAGCTAGAATGTTTGTCAGAAGCCATCATGCGCAGTAGAGACTGCCCAAACACATAGAATGCTGGGAGGTGTAGGAATGCTGGAAACACAGAATGCTGGGAGTTCTGTGCCTGGAGGTGTAGGAATGCTGGGAGTTCTGTGCTGGGAGCATTCTGTGCTTTCGGGCAGTCTCTACAGTGGATGAATGCATCGGCGGCAGTACACAGAGCAGGACCGGCCTCTTAACCCATTGAGTGCCAGAGGGGTACACAACGCATTGCAAAGCGCGTTGCGTACCCCTCTGGCACTCAAAGGGTTAACATCACCCGAACCTTGGCCCGTGTACACAGGCTTTTACACTAGTTTATCATAATCAGTTGGGAAAGGGCGGTGACCTCACTACTAAATACAACTTCATATTCCATCATTGTTTTTATGTTTTCAAAAGTATCAAAGTGCTATTTTAAATAAAAAATCATTGAAATAAAATCAGATTTGATAAATGTTTTCACTTCTCTAAAATGTTTTCGGAAATTATTGCTATGTTTTCCTTGGCTGCGGAAAAGAACAACATAATTGAAGAAAACAAAATTAAATAAAATATATTGACCTCTCTGTAGCTTTCTTATTTCAATATTGGAAGAGCATGTTTTGTGATCACAATTAATACGAAAAGGCTAGTGACAGATTTTTCCAAACAGCTATTAAGCTTATTGGTTTCCCACATAAGCAAACACCATCAGAAAAAAATACCCTATACTTTATTGTATGAACATATAAATACATATATCTCTTAGAAACGCCACCATTTCCTATTGGCTGTACACATTCCCTTTGTAATTATAATAGCAATGAAAAAAATTTCTGTTAACTGCTTTGAGTGAATTTAAATTGCTCTATATTTATTTTGTACATTTTTCTCTAAAATTCAGCTTCTGTTGAAGAAGTAGCAAGTGATGTACAAGAGTCCATCAGAGAGGAGCTAGGTGCTGAAGGTTATCCTGATTAATGGCTTGCCTCCCCAGGTAAGTGCTGTGAAATGTTCAGTTGGGAATTACAAATGTACCTTTTGCTTTGCCACATGTCCTTTCAAACATGCAAAGGGCTAAAAGGGCAGTAAATTAAAAACTATATGGCACTATGTTTAAAATAAAAAAATTAAAAATGGAAGGATTCGGACACAATCCAAATGTACAACAAATTGTCACTGATTTAAAGAAGTAAAACCACCTAATAATAACTCTCCATTTACCTTAAAATGGCCAGAAAATTCAAATGGCCCCAATGCATTTTGCTCTTTTGTTCAACATATTCGGTCAGTCTTGAATGACATGACAGCTGGTAGTAGGATCATAGAAGCCAAACTCCACCCACTGTACATGCTTAACTCTTCAAGGACCACCCTTTGGACATTAAAGGATCAACTAGGCTCATGCATTCTGTCTGCTTTAGTCTGGCAACTGGCATGTTTGTGACATTCCAGGACCGATGAACAAAGGCACAAGAGAGGTCATCAGGACCTTCTGGACATGTGTGTGTGTGTACGTTTGTGTGTGTAGGTGTAGGGCTTTTTACATTAGAGGGCAAAAACAATTTTGTCCTTTTTAGTATGCCTTTGTTCAACTTTATTTACCTTCTAATTCATTTCGTACACCCACACATCTTATATAGCATTTTATAAGTATAAGTAGGGCTTTCTTTTGATGCCACATTTATTTGGATAACCCACCATTTAATTTGATAATAAAAAAAAAAAATCACAACATTTTTATAGGTTTTCTTGTGATATCTTGTGCTCAATTAGTTCTCTTTTAACAGGGACTGGATAAAAAGTGTGAACGTTCATTCATATCTCGAAGTGTCCTTTTATGGGGGGTGGGGGAGACACTGTCTTTCAGATAAAAATCCCTTTTTCCCTCCCTGGTGTCCATCTTTTAGGAGAGAAGAATGTGTGTATAAGTGTTTCACATTGATCCACAGCAAATAAATCTCACATTAATGTTTGGATAGATGTCAGTAAAGGTGTTTATAAATTAGCCTGTTAAATAAAATACTTTGCTTTTGGCTCTGCATAATTTATTCAGTAGCACAAAGAGTTGGCAATAAGTTATCAAGTGACCAAACTTACTCTACCCTTAGCCACACCAATTAAAATTGCCCCCCTCTTCGGCCACTTGAGCTTGTTGGCAGATCTGTTCTCTGATTCTCTCTTCCTCACGATCATAGTAAGGACTAGAGAGGCAGAGAACAGTGACAGAGGCAATGTTTACATACATTTCCTTTGACGTGTGGCTCCACCTGCAGATGTGATTGCTGTAGCAGCGATCACATTTGTAGAGCCACCGGGGAAAGGCTGACACGGACTGCTTCAGTCCTGGAGCAGTCAGTTAGAGCCTCCCCACAATGATCACAGAATGACCAGGACTGCCATCTGTACTTAAAGGACAGATTCCCATGGCAGTCCTGGCATGTCACCTGGCGTTACCAGGTTAAGACTCACTTTTATTACCTTGAATGTGAGGAAACCAATGGATTGTGAAAGCAATGAGCTGGAACCTTTACTTAAATTTAAGCGTTTAAAAGCCTCAGTTAAATCAATTGACATTTGCATTTGGTTTGTGCCAGAATTCCTCCATTTTCTTTTCCTGCCTTGAAATTTGACTTCAAATGCTCAAGGAAATAGAAGTTTACTCAATAATAATGTTTGACTGAAGCATTCTCCAGCAGTGGTAGTACTCTTGTTTTATTCAGCAGGACATGCTCCCAATATTTTTTTCATTTCTGGGTTTCTGTTCTTTTTATGTATGGTTTGGTAAGCTCACAGAGTATACAGAAATGCAATGTATGCTGCAACTTGGATGAGCTCAGAAATTGGCAAATTATAGTTATAACACGCCATATCTGAAAGGTGGCCTATAGCCACAGTTCAAATAATTCACAAAAAACTATATAGGTTTCAGTGCTCATGTCAGATTCCAGTAACTAGCCAACCCACATGGGTGTCAGCCAGTTGTACACTACTGGTGCCCACATGAGCTGGCTATCTCACCTCCACCACATTTTCCATGAAGAGTGGCTCAACAGCGGTCCAAACCCCCTGGACTACTCTAAAATCTTATGAGGTATTCTAGCAACAGTGGTTTCCACACTGTAGAAGTTTCTTTATCAGAACAGGTTTTAACCAATGTCCTTTTACTTTCAGAAATGTTTTCATTCTTTGTATACTTGATCCTTTGGGCTAAGATAAGCCTCAGTGCACACTGTGATCTAGGAATACAGTAAGCCCAAGAAATTGTCCATCTTCTGTGGAGTTAAATCATGCCCTAGGAGCACTGTAGCATATTCTGATGGGAGACTATGGTAGACAAGCCTGCCAAACATTGCTAGGTCACTCCTTAAGCACTTCAAACTGTAAACATTGCCATGCAACAGTACAGTAACCAGTGTAAATGTAAAAAGCATGACGATGAAAAGTTCACCAGTAGAGATTCTGCCTGTAGATTTCTTAAAGCGATGGTAACACTTGGTATGTCAAATTATTTATACTGTAGGGTTTATCGTCCTGAATAAAACTAGGGTACTCCCACTGTTGATAGGTGTTTAATTCAAAAGTTATTGCAGTTGAAAATTGAATCTTTTAGATGCAATATATCACTGTCCTGAAATGAAATTGTACAATGGCACAGTTGCCACACCATCCTATAGAAGTTTTTGGTCAACTGACCACAGCTGTCCATAGGATAGTGTAGCAACAGTGCCAATGTCTAATTTCAGGCCATTGAGAAAACAAACCTAAAATTTGTTTAAAAAAGTCTGAGCTGCAATTATGATTGACTGAAACACCTCTCAGCAGTTGGAGTTCCCTTGTATTACTTAGGAGGATTAATCTTACAATATATAGCTTTTTGCATATTGAGTGTTACTATCCCTTTAAAGTATAGGTGGTGTTTGGAAGGGTCCAGACAGTAACGTTCCGTAAGATGGTGTAGGAGAATTTGTCAGAATGTTAGATATAGAATGGATGGCATTCAGTGACCAGCAGTAAGGTTGCTTTGATTTCTTGTCATGATTATGATGGAGAGTTATTCAATGTTTGTGACTACACCGTTCATAGTTCCTAGGTGATGCTGAAGCAATATGAGTGAGGAAATACGTCTACTCAACATCCATTCATGGAGCAGTGAGCAAAGCCCCAGGTTCCCCATGCTCTGTGTTCCAAAGACGGTAGAACTCTGTGAAATCTACATAAGGCTCCACACGTCCATCCTCATCTGGCTGCAGTGAAGGAGATGGGCGAGAGCGGAAGAGTCCACCATCTGAGCTAGAGCTGCTACTTTGAGTGTGAGTGTTGGTGGACTGGAGAGTAGCACTTGGTGATTGCCTAGAAGGAATGAACACAGAAAAGCAAAAGGTGAGTGTGAGAACCAAAGGACAGAATTGGATTGGGAGGGATGAGGGGCATGAACAAAAATTAAAGTCTTGGATTCTAGAGAAGGGTATAAGGAGGGAGAAAAATAAGAAAAGGAAGCAAAGCAAGAAAAGGGTCCGATGAACTAAAATATTGATATAGTATATATATATATTTTTTTTTTTACATACCAAGTATTACTATCCCTTTCATCCATTCTCTGCAGCAATAGATTGTTCCTGCCTTAGCACTACATTATCTCTCCCCACTCACTGCAACTGCTCAGGAATCTACTGCCCAGGGTTAAGATAGGAAGTACCAAGACAGCACATAATCTGTAAATTTAAATTATTAAAGATAGTTATATCAATAAAAAAAGATCTACTGGCCTGCAATTGGATCAGATTTAATAAACCCAAATCATGTATGTAATCTTGGAGTGGTACATGACTGTTAATTATCTCTGAAACATCAGGTTGTCAGCTACAATCAAATCATAATTCTTTCAACTGGAAAAATAGCCAGAATTAAGCATTTGATTCCCCCAGAACCCTGATACATGTGTCATGTCTGGACTACTGACATGCATTCTATCTAGGACTTCCAGAAAAGGGTTTTTTGTGTATTTACTGATAAATCCTTTTCTCTAAGACCATGTGAAACACAGAAACCATGAAGTAATGTTTCCTCCCACAGGAAGGCAGAGCAATGGCATAAAGAAGGGCTTGAAGTAGGGCAGGAAGGAAATCACCTGAACCAGAGAACTCAAAGAACTCTCCTGCTTGGAACTGGCTTAGATAAGTTTTTTTTTTTTTTTTTTTTTTTTTGCCTGCCCAGGTCTACTTGGGTTTTGGGGAAAGGCACAGGTAGCATATCCATTCTGGCTGGCGTAACCAAAGCCATGCATCTTCCCCAGAAATAAGCAAGACTTGGGGGTAACCTGAGGCAACGGAGCACTCTTGCCCCCAGAAGCATGGCTAACAATTTTTTCTGATTCTAGGCCAAACAACTGCTTCACCACAAACTGGAGAGAGACTAAAGTCTACTTAAAAGACTGGGCCGCTGACCAAAATTTCAACCAAAGGGAAAATCCCAGGTAAGACTAGTCTGAAAAGAGGAACAGATAGTTATTGAAGGGCGTAGTGGCTCTCCAGCCATCACATTCATTTGCCACCAAGAGAGTGAGAGGGACCTCCTGAGGGCCCCCACCCCCCACTTCTAACAGTGTAAAGATAGCCCCTTCAGCTACTTCCCATGGGACACTGCATTACAAAGCCTATGCAACATCCAAGATAAAGCCTGCAAAAGCCCATTTGTTAAAGGCACCATGGACCATTACTTTGAAAAAGTATAGTAAATAGGGTATAAGGAAACGAAAACTAATCATCCACCTCTGTGTAACTGTAGTGGGCAGAAGGGGAACCAAAAATAGCTGTAGAATGGCCAGAAATCCAAGGGTAGCAATAAACCACAGGCCTCAGACTGTGGCTGCCAGAGAGAGGCATACTCATAGGACCTATGCACTCAGAAAATGGAATCCTCTTTAGGCTCCTATGCAATAGACAGGGAAGAGAGGAAAAAGGCTAAGTAAGGTTATGAAACAAGTCTGTACACTGGTCCATATCCATACCGGAGGAACAGGAAATAGAAGCCTGCCTAATGGGGACTGAACCGATGCATAAACGTATAAAGATAAAAAGCAAGCTAAGAATATTTTTTGGCTTGGCCTTCTCAAAATGAGGTCACTTTTAAAACTGTGCATGTCTGGGGTTCACTTTTTTGCATGCGACCTTTTAAAAGGCAAGCAACCACATGATATCTTCATTATGTTGCCATGATAAAAATGGCGACATGAGAATCTCACACTGCATGACAGAGCGAGATTCTCATGTCGCATACTGCACGTCGAGTACAATAATTATAGAGCTGGTAGCCAAGTCAATAGTAAGAAATTGCCATTACGTTAAGGGAGTTTCCACAATGTAGGTGACAGAATCCCTTTAAATCCTTGCACAAAACATCTTCCCCAACCTCAATATTTACCTACTTTAGCCTTCACAGTCAACTGAGGATCTATCTAAAGCTCTTACCATCTCCTCTCTGCTTACTGTTAGCTCTCGCTTCTCCTCTTGCTGGTTCTTGAGCAGCTCTAGCACAATGCTTCCACAATGTGAAGGGGAGAGAGAGCCGGGCCAGTGCTCAGACTCAGAATAGCAAGTGCGCTAACAGTAAGCGGAGAGGAGATGGTAAGAGCTTTAGATAGATTCTCAGTTGACGGAGAAGGCTAGAGTAGATAAATACTGAAAGTAGGGGAATATGTTTTGTGCAAGGATTTAAAGGGACCCTGCCATCTACATTGTGGAAGCTCCCTTAACGTAACGGCAATTTCTTACTATTAACTTGGATACCGGCTCTACAATTATTGTATCTGACGTGCAGTATGCGACATGAGAATCTCGCACTGTCATGTGTGCAACCTTTTAAAAGGATACTCATGTCTGGTGGGCATAAAGTGAAGTAGGGAGGGATTCTCCAACTCTAGAGAGTTCTTTTTATGCAAGTGCACTGCCCTCCTGTGGGAGGATACTTTACTCAATTATTCCTGTTACACAGTGGACAACAGAGAGAAAAAAAAAAAACACACCACTGTCTGTATATATAGTACATAGTGTATAGTTAGTAACCAAACAGACCCATTCATGACACATAACTATCATCCTTCGTTTCCTGCACTGGCTGGCACCAGAATCAGTGGCGTAACAATAGGGGTTGCAGTGGTCGCACCTGCGACCGGGCCCGTCACTCCAGGGGCCCGGCCACCGCCTGCGACCCCCTCGCCCGCAGCAGTCACTTACCTGATCTCCCACTCGGCGCGCCGCTGTAGTAATACAGAGCGCTGGGAGATGACATCATCTCCCAGCCTCTGAATTACTACAGTGGCGCGCGGGAGCTCCGGTTGCAGAGATCTGTGCCGAAGGAGGCACAGATCTGTAAAGACACTCCGCTAGACCACTAGGGACTGGAGATAGGGGAAATGTGAAGATGGGGGCATTGTGGAGAGGAAGGGGGCATTGTGGAAGGGGGCATTGTGGAGATGAGATGAAGGGGGCATTGTGGAGATGAAGGGGGGCATTGTGGAGATGAAGGGGACATTGTGGAAGGGGGCATTGTGGAGATGAAGGGGGACATTGTGGAGATGGAAGGGGCATTGTGGAGATGAGATGAAGAGGGCATTGTGGAGATGAAGGGGGTATTGTGGAGATGAAGGGGGCATTGTGGAGACGAAGGGGGTATTGTGGAGACGAAGGGGGTATTGTGGAGATGAAGGGGCCAATGTGGGCAGGGGGGGGGCCCATGGCAATTCTTGCACCAGGGCCCGGTGGCTTCTACTTACGCCTCTGACCAGAATGACGAATATGCTTCAAAGTTATCCAGTGGACCTTTAACCCTTTGAGTGCCAGAGGGTATGTAACACATTGTCTACCCCTCTGGCACTCAAAGGGTTAAATTAATCTTTGCCTGAAGAATTTCTGTTTCCCTTACACTCCCTTTCACTCTGTTCAAACTGTAGGTGAATTACAGCTATGTCTGTTCATGATTCATTTATCATCATCTCATGTAACATAATCCCTTTCTCTATTTCTCCACAGTTAAAATTCTTACACAAGCACGCATTCAATCCCACATAGACTGCGGTAATCTCTCTCTCTGCTTCCACCTTACCAAATACATATACTTCAGTTTATACAGAATTCTGCAGTCACTTCAATGGCTGATATCTTATAAAATCCTGTGTCTCTCATTCAAGACCCTTCTCTCCTCTACACCTTCCTACATTTCCACTCTGATCTCTTGCTATAACCCACCCATTACAATCAGCTAGGGACATTCTTCCCTCAGCTCCTTTTGTCTCTCATATCAAACCCTTTGTTCTCATTGCTCCTTATCTGTGGAATGCTCTAATTTGCAGCCTGCGTCATTTCACTTCTCTTGCAGTCTTCAAGTCTAACTTAAACTTACACCTCTTAACAAGCTACAAGACACTGATGTCATCGAAGCCTCTTTTAATTTACTTAAGTTAGTTATGTTTCCCCTATCCCCACCAGGCCTTGAGCACTGTATTCCTCACTTAACCATTATGTACTCTGTATATTGCTATTTTCCACTTTCTCTTGTAAACTTTAGAGCAGGGACCCAACTTCCAATGTTTCACTTTGCTAAGCACTTCTAACACTGTACTGTTCAAACCCTTAAATTGTTCAAAGCTACATACACTTGTGGTGCTATATAAACAGTCATTCATTCAGCTGGTGTCCAAGCTCGGTCATGCTGCTTCAGCTCAGCGAGTACCCTTAGGAGATAGGTGAGAAACTTTCAAAATTACCAACTTTGCTTTTAGGTCATTGGATCCCTTTAAACAATATCAGGTGTGCTCAGCTGCACCTCTAATTCCCTTTGCCAAGATCCAGAGCACAATGGAGATGAAGCAAGATAGCTACAGACAACTCCCTTTTATTACTGATGCCTTATACTCATTACACAAACTTCCTTGTCCAATTCTTTTTCACTGACACACAGCTTTCTCATATTACAGGACATAGGAACTGAAACAAGTAGGTCAACCCGTATCTATCCAATTATTGTTGGACAACAATTCCCATCCAACTCCTCATACAAGTATAGATGACAAGAACTATATTCCCGCATTAGTGAAGAGGGCATAGAATGCCCAACCCAGTCAAAGTTCTGTAATTAGGGTCTTATGCAGTAAAGGAAAGTGGAGTAATTATGTACAAAACCAAATGTAGAAAATGGGAGAAAAAAAAATCCCACTCATTTAAATGAGACATTTAAAGGGCAAATAACACCTAATAATATTTTCCCACTTACCTTACTGTGGCCAGTTAATCCTAATAGCTCCTATGAATTTGGCTCTTGCACCCTTCTTCAAGAGATAACAGCTTCAATCAGTCCTGGATGTAATGTCCATAGAGGCAGACATGACCGTTGCTGTCAGTTTACACAGACTCAAGCAACCGGAGTGCATGAACATACTTTAAACCTTTCAGGGTGGGCAACGCAAAGGAATGAGTTAAACTCACCATCTGTAGTGGGAACTATGTGTGTCCTGTAGTTCTGCAAGCAGCTGCTATGTCCTACTACATGGACATGACATCCATGACTGTTTGACAATATTATCTCTTGACTAAAGGAGCAAACAAAACGTTCAGAAATGTCATTAGGATTTTCTGGCCACAGTAGTAAATAGTAAACTATTTAACGTCTTCAATGCTAGAGTGGTGTTCAGAGCATTGCCAAGCAATGAGTTGGAGACCTTGCCAGAATTCAAAGAATTAAAAGCCCCATTCTAATCAGTGAGACATTTTATCTGCCTTCTACAGTGCACGTGATACTCCAGAATTACTGCTTTTATTTTGTGCATAAGACTCAGAGACAAGAGGAAACCACTGACGGTGTGAGTTCTAACTGCAGTGATGAAAGAAAGGTACAGACAACTCCACTATGAAGTGTGTTTAGTTCAGTGCAGCAAATATAAACTTCCCTGTTACGCAATACCAAACAAACAATTACTAATCCAATCATTATAATTTGACCTTAATGAAATGTAACATTTCTTCTGTGCTGCTCCCCTTTATAAAGCAGGTATAGTTACAAACGCAGGTGTCATAATTAGATGAGCCATCATTGCAGTGGCAGGGACCATTATTAGAGGAATATTTGGGGAGAGAAGTTTAGAGCTGAGTAGATTGATAGGAATCAGCTTGTGAGACAATATCTGTGCCTGTAGAGAAAACAGATTAAATGATACACTGCACAGAGTTGTTGTAAATGGAATATTTTCAGGCTGGTCTGGTGTTGCAAGATGTTATGTCCAGACTTCTGTTCTGGGTCCAATGCTTTTTAATTTATTTAACCCTTTGAGTGCCAGAGGGGTGCACAACCCATTGCTTTGCAAGGCGTTACGTACCCCTCTGACACTCAAAGGGTTGATAATAATCTTGAAAAGGGTAGTGAAAGTAGAATGTGTATTCTCTACAGAAATATTTGAATAAACTGACATATGAGGTTGAATACAAATACATGTAAGGTGATACATTTGGGTTGCAGAATAAATGGAAAACCACTCTGTGGATCCTTGTTAGAGAAGATTTTGCAGTGTCATTCAGCTGTTGCAAGAGCCAATAGGGTACTATCATGTATAAATATGGGTATATAGACGCATAGGATGGTAATATAATTCTACATCTACAAAAGGGGCTTTTTGTCTATTTATAGATTAATCTTTTTTTCTCTCTCCTTCCTCCCGATCCAAAAAACGTAGCGCTTGGACCATTTTTTGAAGTCGGACAACAGCAGGGGGGCCACAATCTTTAAGCTGGAGGGAGAGCAGCCAGTTGCATTTGTTATTAAACTCATAGAAATTTGCCTGTGCGAAAGTGAAGGCTCTCTCAGAGTTACAGTGAAGAAGATCAGTAAGGCATGACTTCATCTGAGTGAGTGAACCAAGGTCCACTGGGTTTTCAGGTAGATTTGTAACACACTTCCAACACCTTCAAGTCCAACAAGATCGAGTCTATTTCAGTGCTACGTAGGCGTTTAATAAATAACCCTCTAAGGTAGCATTTCAGGGATTGCCAGAGAGGGCCGAAGAAACCGAAGGCAAGTTAATAGCAAGAAACTCAGTAATATGTTTCTCAAGATCTAAGCAGAAAGCAATGTCATTCAACATAGACAAGTCCATTTTCCAAGAACACCACCTCAGGAAAGAGAGGGGGATAAGCAGAGAAAGCTCAACTGGTCCTGGGAAGAATCTGTGTACCCTCTAGGTAATGGAGGTGGGATTGTGAGATCAGTAATCTACACGGGAATAGGAGTGGGAAGGGTGAGAGTAAAAGGTGAAATCCCTAGAGGAGGGGTGTTGCAATCACTATGCATCTACTAAGTTGAGACTCTTGAAGGATTTATGTATGGCACTGAAAAAGTGTTGGGAAAAATCATTTTTAGAGAGGGAAGGCACAGACCTGGATGGAAACACATTTGGGCTCCGTCTTTTGCAGTCCTGTAGAAGAAAACGACACTTATAGGGGAAGTTGAGACCACGTACATTCATAGAGACAAATTTAATTGAATAATTATCAGCCATACTCAGTTGGCACAGCAGCAAGATCTTTCTGTTGAATAAGCGAGGTCAGGTGAGAACCAGAAAGAAAGGCAAGAGAGGTAAAAGACAGAGCAGAGAAAAGGAAGAGAAAACAAAATGGAACAAAAAGGAATAGCATAAGATCAAGTTGTCTCTGCAGAGACACAGCAAAACCATGTAATAGTCCAGGGCACCCCGGGAGCCCAGACGGGCAGCCAAGAGCCAAACACACAACTGTCCACAACACAAGTGCTGACAACTGGCTCACGGCAACTCCGCCAAGGCCCACCAGCGTGAGCCGGAGATCAGAAAACAAACAGACCACAGTAGAATACCGTAACATAACATGTACTGTGAATAATAACAATATAAGCCTAATAAGGCTGTTATTTCTGAGGGGCAGAGACATCCTGAGAATCAAATATCTAGCTACATGAAAGTACAGCCCCAACAATGAAAAGCTGGGCTGAAGGGACTGACCAAGGGCCATGCCGCAGCAGCAGCCGCACCCCCCCCCCCCGACAACCAGATTAGGTCCCAAACTCCTAACCCATAAGCCAGCTGATATACAAAACAGTAACACCTATAAAAGGCCTAATGTGAATAAAGGCAAATTGTGAGTAAACTATAGTAAAGTCTGAAGGTTCAGATTCTAACAAGCTGCAATGTAACTGCAATGAAATAAACTGGTAAAATGATCAAACTTAGAACTAAAGAATGAGTCTAATGACTAGAAGGCCACAGCAGTAGATTGGTGGAGCAGCAGCACTATTATGTGACTCCCAAGATATTCAGGGTCTGTCCGGAGATGCCGTCCCAATCTCAGCGTCAATAGAGGCAGAACTTTTGCTCTTTTCCCTGCATAGAGTTGCCATCGCTGGGGCTGTAGTCTCAGGGATATCAGGTGGTGCCTTTGTTATATACAAGGTTCTGGAAGTTGGACCGG
The DNA here is from genome assembly GCA_037306005.1 of Rhinophrynus dorsalis. Taxonomy (NCBI): domain Eukaryota; kingdom Metazoa; phylum Chordata; class Amphibia; order Anura; family Rhinophrynidae; genus Rhinophrynus; species Rhinophrynus dorsalis. Next base: position 113,288,389 of record CM074722.1, read on the forward strand.
TGCACATTTGAGCTTCTCACAAAGCAGAAGTGCATCGTCAGAAGTATTCAAGATGTAAGTGATGCCATTGTGTGATACAATTAAAACAAAGGGAAAACCCCAGCGGTAGGGAACATTGTCATCCCGCTGGGTGTTGGTCAAAGGTTTGATTGCCACGCCGCAGCTGCAGGGTATACGGAGATAAGTCATTGTATATTTGCACTACAAAGCCATCATACTTCATTTTGTGCAATTGTCTCGCCTGTTTCATGATCAAGTCTTTTTGAGAAAAAGATAGGAGACAGCATATGACATCTCGAATATCACCCAATTGTGCTCGAGGGCGTAGCTGTTCTATCTTTATTTTGGCAGGGGCTATGTCAAGAAAAGAGGCAAAACTTATCTGCAGAGTTTCAGGTAAGTGACTTGGAGTAACCGTTTCAGGCAGGTTCTGAATGAGAATATAATTGCGTTGGCCTTTATTTTCCAAATAGCCCAGCAAAATACGAAGGTGTTTTATCTCATCCTCTTGTGATGAAAGATAATGACGGAGGTGAGTACGCCCTCCGTGGAATCCTCCAGGTCCACCACATGGAAGCCAAAATGCTTAATATCTACACTAAGCCCTGAGATGTCAGCCTGTAACGTAGTGCATAGATTTAACATTATCTCTTCAATTTCCTGGCGAGAGGGTAAGTGCCGTACGTCAACTTTCAACACAAATCATTTAAGGTCCTCCTTAGTCGGTAAAGAGCGGATATCAGCCTTAGTGAGGCTCTCTCCTTCATCTCGTTGCTTGTTCTCCTTCCCTGTTGAGGTCATCTTGGAGCCGGAGGAAGAATCGCCGGGAGAGGATGCCGTAGGTGCTTTGCCCAGTAAGTATGTAGTAATAGAGGCAGATTTCTTCCTCCTACTGGACATCTCAATAGGCAGAGCCAAAGAGTAGAGTTGAGTAGGCTTGAGAAAATAAAAAGAAGCTTTTTAGGACGTTTAAAGTGTAATGGGGCCAGGAGAATTCTCAACGTGCAGCCATCTTCCTCCGTGACAGGACACGCCCCCGCCCAATGAGTTCTAATTTGTTTAATAATGATCTTGAAAAGGATAGTGGAAGTAGAGAGAGCAGGATGTTTATTCTCTACAGAAAGATCTGAATAAACTGAGTGAATGGGTGGAAAAGTGACATATGAGGTTGAATACAAATACATGCAAGGTGATACATGTGTTGCAGAATAAGCATGCTACATAGTCAATAAATGGGAAACTACTCTGGGAATCATTGTTAGAGAAGGTTTTGCAGTGTCATTCAGCTGTGAAAGAGCCAATAGGGTACTATCATATATAAAATTGGGTATAGATGCATGGGATGGGAATATAATTCTACATCTCCAAAATGGGCTTTGTGTCTATTTACAGATTAATCTTTTTCTCTTAGTCCATGTGGATCCCAGGAAAAAGGGGAGTAAGGCATCCACTTATTGGAAGGCAGGGCACTTGCAAGCAAGAGCCCTCTGGGATGGATACTCCCTCTCCCACCAGACATGTTCAGTTTTAACATGTAACAATGACCAATAACTCAAAGGACCCCCTATATGGAACTCAGACAACCTGTTTTTCTCCAGGACAGAAGTTCTGTGTTCCTCATGTCCTGTGAGAAAAGAGGATTTTAGTCTTACCTGTTAAGTCCTTTTCTCTTAGTCCATACAGGTTACTAGTAAGTTTGGGTAGGCAATCAGCCTCTTTACGTAGGCAGGAACAATACTGAGAAGTGACTGCTGGGTGAAGCCTACCTCCGCTCCTTAGCCTGCAGCTAGACAATCCCCATCCAGTAAGATTTGAAAACTAACTACTGACTATGTAGTAAGAAGGTAAAGGAAGACTCCTGTGAGCATGAACCCGAAAGGACCTCCACGTTCTGCCACAGGAGAGCCAAGCATGGTCCCTTGACAGGGTGGGAGACCAGTAACCTGTATGGACTAAGAGAAAAGGATTTAACAGGTATGACTAAAATCCTCTTTTCTCTGTCGTCCAATACAAGTTACTGGTAAATTTGGGATGTCCAACCATTAAGTTTCCCAGGGCAGGAAGAAAGGCAAGGACAAAGTGCAGGTCCCCAAAGTCACCAGAGCCCCAATGAACCAACAAGAATCAGGTGAACCTCTGACCAAGAGGCTGTGCTTCTAAGTCCATCTTTGGAGGTTAAGATAAGCCACCATTGTTGCATTGTCTGACTGAATCTGCACCAGCAGACCCCGGAGAAGCTGGGACCTATGCAGAAGAGTCAGGCAAATTGCCTAAAGTTCCAACACACTATCGGACAGAAGATGGTCTCCGAGGCTCCAGAAACTGCCTGAATAAGACCCTCTATAGGTGACCCAGGGTCTTCTGCAAATTAATCCCCAGAGGTAAAAGAGGAAGCAACATCCTCCGCTTCAGTTTTCCCTTTCTCAACAAAGGAATCCCCCTCCACCAGAGGAAAATCTCCTCCCTCAAAAGGACAAAAGTATTTTGGGGGAACCAGGTTTTGGACCCGATTAATAGATGATGGAATAGTAGTCATAGTGGAGATTGCTGCCAAAGAACAAGTGGGGCATAACGCACCTGCAAAATTCTTGCGGAGACTACTCTGAAAAAAAGGAACAATGGGTTACTGAAAAAACCTGAAACCCTGCTGTACTTAGACTACCTAATGTTTTCCTTGTGCTCAGACACAGCCAGGACACCCCCAAAGAGAAATACAGTACAGAAATTAAGGATAAAACACTTATCTGGGTATTAGTGGTTAAATAAAATGTGCCTGGAGGGAGTTTCAACCACCCAGATAAAGAGCTGGAATGCAGGTGGCCTTGTGTGTTGCTTCTCTGTAGGAAAAGTGGTGGGGAGAGCACCTTCCTTTCCTTTCCCTGAGGCCCTGAAAAAAGGCCTTATGGGAACAAATTCTCCATCCAAAAGAAATGAAACAACATGGCTGCTCTCCAACCACTGGGTCTCATTTGTTACCATGGTTGCAGGAAGATCCGTGATGGTGTTCCCCTCATATTAGTGTAAATATAGTGCCAACAGCCCCTTCCACAGTCTGTGCACAACCAAGGTCACATCTATCTGTAAGAGCCCAGTTCTTAAAGGTACAATACCGTTAAAGTAAGAAAAGTATAAACTAAATGGGCCAAGTTGGGGGCTATGAAAGACCAGAGTGCCAGACATAGCAAGAGACTACAGACCTCAGACTGTGGCTGCTAGACATAAAGAGGGGCTACTCACAGGACCTGTGCACTCAAACTGAAATCCTCTTCAGTCTACAGGCTCCGCTGAAGTAGAGAGGAAAGTGACTTTCTAAACTCCATCCTCCAGAAGAAAGTCATGAAAAGTCTGCTTCCTGATCCATATCCAACTTGGAGGCACAGGGAATAGGAGCCTAGCTAATGGGGAATTAAACAGCCCCATATAAGTTAAGAAAATAAAAAAGCAAACTAAGAGAAACTTTGCCGTGATCAACAAGGTCTCTTTTAAAACTGAGAATATCTGGTTGAGGTTAAGTGGAGAAGGAAGTTAGTGTCTGCCTCCACAGAGATCTTTTTATGCAAGTGCCCTGCCCTCCAGTGGTAGGATACATTACCTTTTGGGTTTTGTCTTACACAGTGGACGGAAGAGATGGAGAACAATTTTGGGTACCTTTTCTTCTTCAAGTGGAAAAACTACAAATACGTGCAACACAACTGATAAATGGATTAAAATGATGTAGTTATAAATCCAACTAGGTCTGTTTACTTTAGAGAAAAAAAAGAAGTAAAAGGGTTGATATGATAATTTACACATGCATTGAAGGCCAATAAAAGGCTGTGCAGAAATCACAACTTTAAGAGCTGAGCAAAAAAACAAAAACAAAAAAAAAAACACAGGAGCATCCTTTAAGGTTAAACAAAGGCAGGTATTTTTTTCACTAAAGCTGAAATGTTGTTTTTTTTTAATCTCAGTACAACATAGCTAGTTATGGCATTTTATTTCAATGAATATAGGATGATCCAGGGAGACTGCCAACTACCTTTTGGAGACAGAACGGATTTTTTTTCCACCAACTCTGGGCATAATTGGAAACGGTTTAACTATGTTACAGAATTGTGTATGGGGATAATGCCAGGGGAGGAAATATTCTTGTTACAGAATTTGTTTTCATAGCAACAGCGTAATGGAATATTTACATTGTTGGTGTTGTCCCATCAAGTGTTGAGCTACTGTGTGTCCCATTCACCATTGGGCTCTGTGATGGCATAACGAGTGAAAGTGTCACACTGGTCTTACTGGTGTTTTGAGCGCTGGAATACGGCACAGACACTGGATATATACGTCCACCTGGGAACACAGAAAAAGAATGAGTGTATAAAGTTCACAGCCTCCAGCCAATTCCACATATATGTGTGTTAAAGCGACACAATCAGTGACACACCCTGGGTAGGAGTAAGAGTAGGCTGGTTAACCTCTGGCAGAGGGTAGCCTAGGTTGCGGACAAGTAGAGTCATGTCTTCATGTCTGGAGCAGAACTTGGCACGTTCCCCACCACTGACAAAGGTGTCATGGTGAATCCTCTTTACCCTCTCAACCACAGCCTGTGCCACATCATCCAGAGACATCTGCTTGGCAAACTCTGTTGCGATCATTGCAGCTATTTCCTTGAGGAAGTGAGAATAAGTTTAAGAAGTGAAAACGAACAGAAAAACAAAACAGAAAAAGTAAGAGAGAATAAACAGAAGATCCACCTGATTGGCTTGTCCTGGTCCATGTGCAGCCTCCAGTGCCTTGTAAAGTCCTTCTGACATCAGAACCAGGAAACCTGTAACTCCGTCCAGTGGTTGGCATCCATGGATCTCTGGCTCTGCTGTGATTGGCTTGGACTTGGCAGTACTGAAAAACACGAAACAATAGACAGGTCAAGGGAAACTTATAAATTATGAGATTAGGCTTGAGATTATAGGTTTCATAATAATGAGGGAACAATGAGAAATCAGATGGCGGCATAAAGATGAGAAAAAGTCCATAAACCCTAGAAGAGGGAGAGAGAGTTACGACTGTAGCCGTATTAGTCCAGTGATGTAGATGTAAAATAACAAACAAAATTAATATCTTGTAATACCTTTTTGATTGGACTAACAGAACTAAGGATTGACAATCTTTTGGGATAAACTCCCTTTCTCAAGTCTAAAGCATTTCTGAGCACAAGGACACAAAATTCACAGTTAATACATTGAATTCAAAGCTGTGTTGTTTGCTGGGGTTAACACAGCGGGACTGCTGATAACACAGGGACCAAAAGAAAATCCACACTCTTTTTGCAGAGGGTTGTAAATACCCTGTGCAAGGCAGAGTGTGTGTGGGGGGGGGGGAGAAAGAGAAGAAAAATACAGGAGATGGTATGGGAGGGGATGGAGTTAAAAAAAAAATTATTAAGAATGCTACAATGCCAACAATCCAGTATGGGCATGCAGGTTTATATACAATTTGTGCCCATATAGGTAGATATATATAAAATACATACATATATACATATACATATGAAATACATACATACATATATACATATACATATGAAATACATACATACATATACATATGAAATACATACATACATATACATATGAAATACATACATACATATACATATATACATATACATATGAAATACATACATACATATACATATATACATATACATATGAAATACATACATACATATACATATATACATATACATATGAAATACATATATACATATACATATGAAATACATACATACATATACATATATACATATACATATGAAATACATACATACATACATATACATATATACATATACATATGAAATACATACATATACATATGAAATACATACATACATATACATATGAAATACATACATACATATACATATATATATATATATTATATATATATATATATATATATATATACACACACACGCATATGCACATACATATTATTTTATATATATATATATATATATATATATATATATATATATATATATACTAGCCAACAAAAGAGTGTTACCTGAAAAAGGCTTTCTATAAACATTAGAGTAAACTCTACCTGTTGTAACATCCCCTTGAAGACTCAAATTCAAAAAATCAATACTTTGTTTCTGTACATTATGAGTGAACCTTAAACCACAATTATTGGTATTAAGATAAGCCATAAACTGTTCAATGACCCTCATCAAATAGGAAGAAGTTATGAGTCAATAAATATATAATAGATGTATTCAAAAACAGTTTAAGGTCACTGGAATAATGACTCATTATCCAAAAAATAATTAACAGCAGTTATCCCCACATCATGTGGAATGGAAGAGTATAACGAAACCGCATCCGCTGTTAACCAAGTGTAATTACTCTGCCACTTAATACTCTCCATGATTTGCAAAACATGTGTTGAATCTCTCAAATATGTTGGAAGAGAGACAACCAATGGTTGTAAATATTGGTCTCTTAGATCCGATAAATTCTCGTTAAGAGAACCAATGCCCGAAACTATGGGCCAACCCACCGGGTGTGTCAGTGATTTATGCGTTTTTGGTAAGTGATGAAAAATGGGAACCACCGGTTCCTCAACCATTAAAATATCCTCTATATTTTCACTGACACAACCGGTGGTCACTCCTAATCTAATAATAGACCTTAAATCATTCTTGAAACTCTGCGTAGGATCACATGTTAAAACTGTATAAGTATTAGAGTCCTGAAGTTGTCTCTTGGCTTCCATATGATAATCTTTTTTATTCAAAACAACTATGTTACCACCTTTATCTGAACTCCTGATCACTATGGAATCCTCTCTAGACAAATTATTTAAAGCTTCTCTTTCTTGTAAAGTGAGATTATTCCCATACCTGCCAGAAGTTCCTACTGAGGTGGTCATAGCCATCTTAGGAAGTTCTGTTTCTACAGCTTTTTGAAAAAAATTAATACAATCACCCCTAGCTTGAACCGGGTAAAAACTAGATTTAGATTTAATCTTAGCTGGAAGACATTCAATTCAAAACGGCACTCTCACTGCTGGTAGTATGCATATCTATAAGAACACATTGCTCCTTAAATGTCCAAGCTCTTGTAGATGTCGGTCGTGTCAATGGAGGTAAGGAAGGACCTTCATCATAAACTCATGTATCTAAACAATCAGTCACTTACACGACCTCCATGTCACGTGACTCACCCTCATAATCTTCCTTCTCAATACATTCAGAGTGAGATAGAAAAAACTTTTTTTTAAGGTAAGATTTCTAATAAACCTGTTAACATCTAGTAAAGTGTTAAAAAGATGAAAATGACAAGTGGGAGAAAAACCAAGCCCTTTAGACAGAACACTAACTTCCATTCGTGCAAGTACACGAGAAGAAAGGTTAATGACATTAGTTACTGAGTCATTGTTTTTAAACGGCTGTTGACCACAGTCGGGTTGATTGTTCTTGCGGTGTTCAACTCCTGCTCTCCTGGTACGTTTGCGGATACTGTCCCTCTCATGGAACGTAAACGCCACGGTACTGACTCGTTTTTTGCTGGCACATTGACATTATCCACAGATTGCAATGTGCCTGCCGCAGAGATGACATTTTCTTCAACTTCACGATCACCAGCAACAAAAGAGAGAAATTTACCTTCTGATATTTCCTTTTCTTCTGTGTCCCTCCACGGCACCTTGACTACTATGGTATTGTCCCCTCCCCTTAGCCGGCTGTAGGACCAATCAGAAAATATAAAAGACCTCCTGCTTTCCTCCCCGCTAGTTCACCTTTGTCAGAGCTGTAATAAGAAACAAACTCCTAGGTTAGTAAGGGAGGGTGTGCCGTGGAGGGACACAGAAGAAAAGGAAATATCAGAAGGTAAATTTCTCCCTTTCTTCTGTGTCCCGTGCCACGGCACCTTGACTACTATGGGATATACCAAAGCCCTTAAGGAAAAATGGGTGGGCCCAATAAAAAATAATTCTATATCTATATATCCCAGAGTGTCATACATTGACCTCATAATTACATGATCATGCTTCATTTATAGGACTTAACTTATCAAATAATTAATTAATTAATTAACTGGACAGATCTTACCACTCCTGGAGAAGCAGCTGCTTTTAGCACCCTTCTTCCAAATTCCGCTGATGCTGAAGATTGGACATCCAACTTATAATGCTTTATAAAAGTATTTATGGATGACCATGTGGCGGCTTTGCATATTTCTTCTGCAGTGGCAGAGTCCTTTGCTGCCCAGGAAGTTGCAATGGCTCTTGTAGAGTGTGCTTTAATAATAGTAGGAGGGTCTTTACCTGCTCCTAGATAGGCTTCTCTGATACATTCTGTAATCCAACGAGCAATAGATGCCTTTGAAGCAGAAGTTCCTTTGAATTTCCCTTGAAAATGCACAAATAATGAGTCGGATTTTCTAAATAACGATGTTCTCTTTAAATATTCCGAAATGCATCTTATTAAGTCTAAATTATGTAATTGCTCTTCTTCCTCATTTTTTGGATTAGGACAAAAGGCTGGAAGTATTATTTCCTGATTAAGGTGAAAGGCCGAAACTACTTTAGGTCTAAAACTTTTCTTTGTTCTTAAAACAATCTTATCTTTATGAAAAATGATATAAGGTTCCTTAGATGAAAGGGCTTGTAGTTCACTTACCCTTCTAGCCGATGTGATGGCAACTAGAAAAACCGTTTTTAATGTAAGGAATTTTGTGGATGCCTGCTGCAAAGGTTCAAACTTTTCTGCTGAGGCAAGCTGTCCAAGGACAACATTGAGATCCCAAGGTGGAATAATATTCTTAACCCTAGGTCTAATCTTGTCCACTGCTCTAAGATATCTTTTAATCAAATCATCCTCTGCCAGCTGTTTGGATAAACAAGAAGAAATAGCTGAAATTTGCACCCTCAGTGATGAGGGTTTTAAACCTTGTTCATGGCCTTCTTGAAGAAAATCTAAGACTTCTATAGTGGAAACAGACCATCTATCTATATTATGACTCATGCACCATGAGGAAAAAGTTTTCCATACTCTATCGTAAACTATGGAAGTAGACTTCTTTTTGGCTGAAATTATGGTATTTATGACTGGATCAGACAATCCTTTAGCTTTTAAGGAATTCCTTTCAGCCTCCAAGCTGCTAGCTTCAAAAAACCTGGATCCTGATGCCATATTGGTCCCTGATGTAATAGGTCCCGTCTGAGAGGTAGATTCCAAGGACTGTCTATTGACATGCTGACTAACTCCGAGAACCACACTCTTTTCGGCCAATTTGGTGCTATGAATATGACATCCACCTTGTCCTCTCTGATCTTCTTTAGCGTCTTTGGTATCATGACTATTGGAGGAAAGATGTAAGCTAGATCGAACTTCCAACTCTGAGTCATTGCATCTGTTGCCAGGGCCTGTGGTTGAAATGTTCTGGCGAAGAATGCTTGACATTTTGTGTTTTCTGCCGATGCCATGAGATCTATTACTGGAAATCCCCACCTTTGAGCAATCTGACAGAAAACTTCCTGATTCAGTGCCCATTCCCCTGGATTCAATCTGTTGCGACTCAGGTAATCCGCTTGAACATTCAGGTTTCCGGGAATGTGAATTGACGATAATGCTTTCAAGTTTCTTTCTGCCCATAGTAGTATCTTTCTTGTTACTGAATTTAAAACAGCACTCTTTGTGCCCCCTTGATTTTTTAGGTACAGGACCGCTATCATGCTGTCTGAAATTATCTGGACATTTTTTCCTTTTATCTTTGACTTGAATTTCATTAACGTCATGAGTATGGCCTTTAATTCTAGTATGTTGATATGTAGAGACTGTTCTTTCCTGGACCACGTTCCTTGAACAGATCTGTTTCCCATGCAGCCTCCCCATCCTGTCAGACTTGCATCTGTTTTGATCTTTATCCATTTTGGGTTCATCAAGGGTAATCCTCTGTTTAGGTTCCTGCTGATTGTCCACCAATTGAGTTCCCTTTGAATTTTTGTATGGAGTGGAATTCTCTGACTTGTGTTTAATGAATTCTTGTTCCAGTGCTTCAGAAACCATCTCTGAAGTGGTCTCATGTGCAGTTTTGTCCATGGAGTGACTTGTACTGCTGAGACCATGAAACCCAGTATTGTCATGTAGTCCTGGGCTGTGTGGATTTTTATCTTCCTGAATTTTCTTATCTTGCTTGTGATGGTCTTGATTCTGCTGGGAGACAGTGATATCGTATTCTTGACTGTGTCTAGTGTTAACCCCAGAAATTGCAGATGCTGTGTTGGAGTTAACTGACTCTTCTGTCTGTTGATGATCCATCCTAACTTCTGTAAATGGTTGGTTGTTATAACCACTTGTTGCCTGGCTTGTTCCTCTGTCTTTGCTATTAATAATAGATCGTCCAAGTATGGTACAATTGTTATTCCCAGTAGTCTTAGGGTTTCCAATGATGTTGCCAAGATTTTGGTAAAGATTCTGGGTGCTGAGGTTAGACCAAAAGGAAGCACTTTGAATTGCCAATGAAGCCCCTTGTAACAAAATCTCAGATATCTTCTGTAATTCTGAGCTATCGGGATGTGATAATAGGCATCCTCTAAGTCTATTGTCAACAGGTAAGCATGCGGATGTATTGCCTGGATCAGAGAAGATACAGTCTCCATCTTGAAGCTTTGATGTTTTAACATAGTGTTCAACTGTTTTAGATCCAGGATTGGCCGATACCCCCCCGTGGTTTTTGGTACCAAAAATATTATGGAATACCAACCCTTTTTCTTCTCTTCTTGAGGAACCGGTTCTATAGCTTCTTTTAAGAATAGAGTCCATATGGCATTTTCCAGAGATAATGCCTTTGCTGTGTCCAAAGGGATGCTTGAAGTTTTGAAGAGATGTTTGGGGGGTCTTGCTTGAAATTGTAGCGGGCACCCTGCCTTTATTGATAGAAGAGTCCAGTTGTCTATGTCTGGTAAATTTTCCCATTCCACTAGAAATTGTCCCAGTCGACCCCCTACTGGGACTAGAGGCAGGTTCCGCTGACTTTCAAGGAAACTCTTTTTTGAACTGATTACTCCGAAAACCTTCCTTCTTAAAGGAACCCTTGTTCTGTTGTGCATTCATGTGCCTTCTTGATTCATAATTCTTTGATGGATTGAATTTTCTATCATTTCTGAATGATTGTCTTCTATTTCGGAAGGAAGTCTGCACCGGAGATCTTCGTTTCCTCTCTTGCGGAAGAAAAGAACTCTTTCCACCAGTTACCTTTTTTATTATTTCTTCTAGTTGTTCACCAAATAGAAGTGATCCTGTAAACGGAAGCGACACTAACTTACTCTTTGATGATGCATCTGCTCCCCATGTTCGGAGCCATAGAGATCTTCTTGCAATGACAGATAGTGAAGAGGATCTTGCAGACAATCTTATAGAATCTAAGGAGGCATCGCAGGCGAAACTTATCGCTTCTTTTATAGTAGCCACTTCCTTTATCAATTTTGATCTTGAAACTGAAGATTCAATATGTTCTTCTAATTCAGACAACCAGATTCTTGCAGTTCTTGCTACACAAGCCAACGCAGTGGAAACTTTAATATTTTGACCAATTAAGGAAAATTGCTTTTTTAAGGAACTTTCCATTCTTCTATCCATTGTATCTTTTAAAGAAGACCCATCTTCCATAGGAATGGTCGTTCTTCTTGCAATTTGTGCAATTGCTGCATCTATCTTAGGCGGTGAAATCCAGGCTGAAGTTTCTTCCTCTTTAAAAGGATACATTTTTTGTATTCTCTTTGAAGTAGATATTCTCTTATCTCCTTTTGACCATTCTGATTTAACCAATTCTGTTACAGAATGATGAACTGGAAAGGCTGGTAGTTCTCTTCTGGATCCCATGAATGCTGTGTCCAGAATACCTTGCTGCTTAGTTTCCTCCACTAGGCCCAGAGATTTTCGCATCAATTTAAGAAAGGGCTCTATTTTATCCAAATTAAAGGTACCATCTTCATCCTCTTGAATTTCGCCTTCCTCTTCTGAAGAATATTGCGATAATACATCCATAATGCTTGTTTCTTCTAATTCCTCTAGTCTATTTGAAGTACCTTCTTCTGGATCTTCTGTCCTCTGTCTCTTTTTTGGCTGATTTTGCATGCTCAAAAAGGTCTCCTGCATTGATGATTTCATCCAGGATAAAAATTCTTGAAATTGACTAGGAACTTCTGTACCAGTGACTTTTTTTAGACATTCAGCACACAATTTTGATTCAGGAGCTATTTTAGTGTCACATCCTGCACAATTTTTACTCTTCTGACTAGAATCCTTTTCTTTTTTTTCCAACACAGGTTTCTCTTTACTGGAAGGAACCTTAGGTGTAGTAGCCATGATACTTAAAATTTAACTTTTACTATAAATTACTTAAAAATACAATAACATATAATTCCTACTACATGCAGGCAACCTTATTAACCTGTAACTCTATGCTCCATGCCTCAATAAATAGGCAATTCCTTAATTGCTTGGCGTGCGTTTCACTGTGGAACGCAGAGGCCAACAAACATGAGGGAGGTTATAAAAAACCTGTTAAATCCTACCTTCGCCATTTATCTTCAGCGTTGCCATAGACGGGTCGTCTCCTGATGTTCCCCACAGATAAACGCTATAATCTCCTAGCTTCCTGGTGTTATAAGCAGGAAGCGCGTCATCTTGCTGCGGCAGGATTCCCCGATGCTGCATCCGGTTATGCGTTGTGCCAGCGTGGGGTCAAACTACCAAGCCGGCGGAGCAGCGAGGGTTGGTCTTCAGGAGTTTTTACTCCTGGCGGGGGCGGCAATGAATGCGGCCTCGATAAGGTAAAAAACTTGATCCAAAAAAAAAAACGAACTAGTAAAATAAAAGTTTACAGTGCTCTTTACCGAGCCACTGTACCTACTCCGGCTGTAGGACCAAAAGAACTAGCGGGGAGGAAAGCAGGAGGTCTTTTATATTTTCTGATTGGTCCTACAGCCGGCTAAGGGGAGGGGACAATACCATAGTAGTCAAGGTGCCGTGGCACGGGACACAGAAGAAATTTACTTTTTTGTTCTTTAATATAGACTTCTGGGAATATCTCTTATTCTTATGGGGACGTGTGGACCATGTATAAACCTGATTAGAATCATAGTGACACTTGTCTCAAACAAATTTAGATCTATTAATCTCAGACATGGCAACATCTAACTTCGCCATATTACTTTGTAATTTAGTATCCAAGTCCCCAAAATCTTCTATTTTCTCCAATGTTAAAATCTGTAATTTTAGTTCCTTGATTTCAGTATGCACATTAGAAAGAAGCTCAGACTTATGATCAATAATTAATTGCATCAGCTTTAAAGAACAAGAAGTTCCATATTCTACCTGTCTATGAAACTGGAGTCAGTTACTGAAAAGGATGGAAATTTCTTGATTCGCAAACCTCTGGGAATACGATTAACTTTAACATAGTTCTCAAGAGTATTTATGTCCCACCAAAGGTGTGCCTCCTTTGTCATATATTTCTCTACTTTGTTAAACAAATCTTTCAGGTTTAAACTCTGATATGTAGACAAATCACACTCTCAATTAAACACTCGCTCAGATATCGACCTTCTAGTGTCCTGAAATGAACTTTTAAGACAAAAACTGGTAATGGGTAACAAAGTTACCCTTGGATGACTCTGATCCTCTTGCACAGACATCTTAAAGCCGGAATGGATAATTGTGGTCCGGTGAGACTCAAAATTCCAAATAGTTACAATGTATACCATGAGATCAACCAAACCCTTAATTAGTGTGTGATCTATATGTCCATTACATCACCGAGCTAGTTACAAGCGGACAACAACACATATATACAAATGTAACTGCTCAGGTGATAATTATGATAGACACACCAGGGCGGTACATATTACTCTTCGGTACAAAAAACATGCAAAACAAAAACGGATGCTTCACTCACCGGTACCAACAATACAACATAAAGTCCAATAGGAATATCCCCATGTCACGGCAACACCTGAAAAAGAAGGTGCAACGTCTAAAGGAAAGTCCACTTCCAAATACATGTATCCAAAAGTCTTGAAGACAGCAACACAACTCCTTGTAGAACGTAAAAAACTTCTTTCTTTATTAGACTTAGATAGCCTGGAGATAGGAGCATTCACTTTAGGAGGATGAACCCACTGAGCAAGCGCTGCCTCAGAGAAGGGATAAAGCTTGGCAAATTTCTTGGACACAAGGTTTTCTGTCCGGAGATTTCCACTCTTCAGACACAAGGTGGTCAAGAGTGGGGTTAGGTGGAAAGGAAGTAAGGGGCTTTTTAGGCTCCTGAAATACATAAGAGAGATCAGAAGGAACCTCCTGAACTAAGGGAATGTTTAGGGTAGTCAAAACAGCACTGATCAGGCCCTCTGCTGAGGGCTCAGGATCAGCCTCAAAGGAGTCCCCAAAAAACTGAGAGGAGCCCACAGCAGAACATTCCTCAACATCTGAATCCACCAGCAGTTCATCCTCAGAGGAATCTGATACCTCAGGTACTCCCTGTGGTTTTGGTAGGGAAGACTTAACGGAGGAGGGGGTCTGCCAGGAATGGAAAGAGTTGCAGTGTAGACCTAAGGTCCCTAGTAGCAGCCTTGAACTCTTGCACCCAAACTGGCTCTAATGCATGGCTGGAGGTCACTGGGAAACTCTCAGGAACATCAGAACATGCTGGGCATAAATGACATGAGAATTCTCTAGGTAACCCTGAATGACATGAGGAGCAATGCACAATAGGGGAAACAGAGGCCCCAGCGTCCTTAGTCTTAGGTCTGACCTCAAGCTCAAATGGATTAGACATTCTCACAGTGTCAAAAAACGTTATAGTATAAGGAATCAATTACAGTGTGTAAGATTAAAATGTCACCCCAGAAGTCGTTCAAATACACTTATCTGGCAGGTGAAAGTTTAATCTACAGAGGAGAGAAGGAGAGTCCAAGCCCTGCATAGGATACTCGTCCAGGAAAAGGCACAAAATGGCTGCCATGGTGGGAGCCAATCAGAAATGAGCACACAAAGCACGCACTCATGGGAAATGTAGTTCTCTCTGAAAAAGTACCCAACAGTGCCCGAAGCCCCCTGTGCCCCCCAACACACTTAAAACGCTAACCGGATGACAGAGCAAGGGCAGACAAATAAAATGAGCCATCTCTGAAGTCGCTATGTTGAGCGGTTGCAGAGATATGTCCCAAACTGTACAGTCCCATAGAAGTGAATGGAGCAATGGCGTCTATGCGGTAAAGCGCACCTGGAACACAAATTTTGCAAAGTTGAAACTGTGAATTAAAAATACATGAAACATCACTAGAACATGTTAGAAGACCCAAAAAACACTGAATCCAGTAGGGAAAGTGCCAATAACCGCCACCAAAAGATGCAAACCAGCAGCTAAAGGGTTAAAGTGATGATAGTAATGTTTCACAGAAACAGCAGCTCCAATTAATCTTCATAGTATTTGAGCCATTGAGAGTGTTATTTCATTAATGTGAGCATTTCAATTCAAGAGTAATTAAATGATAAAGTTTCCCCCTCCCGCCCCTTTTACCTAGTGTAAGCCCCCACTCCTCAGATGTGGAATCCAGTTCATAGACCAGACAGCTCACATCAAGGGTCAATATTCTTACAGTGAGAACAATGAAAACCCTGCCCCCCTTGACAGGTTTTTCAGCTTTTTCCCTTATCTTAATTGAAGATTGTCCCTCTCTGCAATCTACCTGGACACTCCCTGCTGCTCTGAGCTGAGCAGTGTTACATCAGTAGAAGGGGTGGGAGAGGGATACATTACCATTTAATTACTCTTGAACTACAACTCTGACAGAATTGAAATAACACTCTCCATGGCCCAAATACTATGAAGATTAATTAGAGCTGCTTTTATTATGAAACATTACCATCCCTT
Source organism: Rhinophrynus dorsalis (assembly GCA_037306005.1). NCBI lineage: Eukaryota > Metazoa > Chordata > Amphibia > Anura > Rhinophrynidae > Rhinophrynus > Rhinophrynus dorsalis. Next base: position 113,304,309 of record CM074722.1, read on the forward strand.
TAAGTTACCACACAAACTTGCTCCAAAACACCCAACAGGCATACAGTAAACCCAATGAGTGAAGGAGTGTGCAGTAGGAACTCCAAAGGAAAACCCCTGTGCGGAGGGGCACCATGGGACATGTGGACCTGCAGCACTCAAAGGATTGCTCACCTTTCCTGCAGATCTATCATGTATTAAGAAGAAGCCTCAGTGGCCAACTCCTGAGGAAAGAACTTGAACCCAAGATTTTCCACCCAGGGGCTTAAAAGGATAGTAATACTTAAAATGTAAAAAAAATATGTTGTAGGGTTTATCCCCCTGAGTAAAACAAGAGTACTCCCACTGCTGAAAGGTGTTTCATTCAAAAGTTATTAATTTTCAAAGTTGAATTTTTTAGGTACAATATCACAGTGGCCTGAAATTGTACAGTGGTGCTGTTGCTACACCATCCTATGGAGATTTATGGTCAATTGACCAGAGCTGTCCATAGGATCGTGTAGCAACAGCGCCACTGTACAATTTCAGGCCACTGTGATATTGCACCTAAAAAAGTAAACTTTGAAAATGTATAACTTTTGAATGAAACACCTTTCAGCAGTGGGAGTTCCCTTGTTTTACTCAGGGGAATAAACCCTACAACATATTTTTTTTTTTTTACATTTTAAGTATTACTATTCCTTTAATGTCCACAAAAAGCACCTGGATACTGAGCTAGCCAAATCTAAGGGCATTGTCAGTTATGGTAATCCGCCTAATGGTGGTATTCCATATCTAAAAGAAAAATAAAAAAAATAGCTAAAACTATAGCAGAACTGTTCTCTTGCCTTGTGTCTACACCAAGGAATAAATCTAACTGGAGCTGGTTGGCTAGCTGCAGCCAAGGAGGGAAGGTAGGCTCCACCCCCTGCATGCACTTCTAGAATTGTTCCTGCCTAGTTAAAGGGGCAGATCGCCTACCCAAAGTTACCAGTAACCTGTATTGGACAACAGAGAAATTAGGCTTTTAACCAACTGAATGCCAGAGATGTCCCAAACACATTGCTTTACAATATTTTGGAGTCTTCTAGTATTCATTGGTTAAAACCCCATTTAAATCAATATGAATTTGGGACATTTCTATTTGTCTCCATTTGCGCAGATGATTGACCATATAATTATCTCAATTCCTTTGTGCATATCACCTGTAGGAATAAGTTCAACTATCACTGTCTTTTGCAATATAGAGACATGTGACAGGCAGTAGGATTGCTACCAAATGTTAAATTGGGAATACAATGGGGGAGATTCACTAAGCGGTGATAAAGTTGAGATGACTTCTCCAGTGACATCTCTTCTCCAGGTCCTATGTTATTCTATATAGCCTATTTACTAAGATCTCCAAAACACATACATACATGCGTACACACACACACACATACAGATATTATTACGGTCCTGTAAGTGCCAGAGGGGTAGGCAAGGCATTGCTCATTGTGTTGCTTAATCCACTGGCACTGAAAGGGTTAACCAGCTGTCCCACTATGTAGCGAGAGTCATGGAGTCCACAGTCCCTAAAGTGGACTCTGTACATGCACACTCAGAGGCTGCCAGACAACCGCCGGCCCGGCTCCCTGGCCAGGAAGACACCTCCTGCCCCAGGCCTTGGCCAACAGCGTTACTAGGGACACAGCCCGGGCACCAAGAGCGGGAACTGACGAGGGATGGTGTGTGTTGCTGGAGCAACTATAGTGCGGCATGTATATTTTTTGTGCCAGGGTACTTACACAATGCAGGTGTGTGACAGTGGGCAGAGAGCGGCGGTGAAGAAGCTTGTGTGTAAGAATTTGTACTACAGAGTGGCCCCAGCATGGTCTGTCTCCAGCCCCTCAGCCACGGGTAATAGCCACATCCAGCTGCTGCTTGTAGAGAGCTCCTTGAAGGGCCGCATGACCGGGCTGTTGTGGGGTGGAGTGTTTTGCTTCATGAAGGGGGAACATGAAGGATTTGGTACTGGGCCTGCCTGCCTGCCTCTGAGCTACATGACGCAGCTGGGCTTCCTGCAGCAGAAGCACATTGTGCACCAGGAGCCGAAAGCATTGTTGTGTTGTGGATACCAGAAATGAAGGTACACTGGAGCCGATCCTGCCCTCTCTTTGTTGGATCAGCTCATTGTGTGCCTCAGGTTGGTGGATGGACCCCTGGGGACTGTGTGTGTGTGTGTGTGTGTGTGTGTGTGTGTGTATGTGTGTATGTGTGTGTATGTGTGTGTGTGTGTGTATGTGTGTGTGTGTATGTGTATGTGTATGTGTATGTGTGTGTGTGTGTGTGTGTATGTGTGTATGTGTGTGTGTGTGTGTGTGTGTGTGTGTGTGTGTGTGTGTGTGTGTGTGTGTGTGTGTGTGTGTGTGTCTTTTGTGTGTGCGTGGCTTGTGTGTGTGCGTGGCTTGTGTGTGGGCGTGGCTTGTGTGTGGGCGTGGCTTGTGTGTGGGCGTGGCTTGTGTGTGGGCGTGGCTTGTGTGTGAGTCTGTGGTGTAGGAGCAAGTGGCAGCCATTTTGCTTATTCAGTCACTTGGATAGTGGTGGGTGGGCTGGATATAAGCAAGGGGTTAAGGAAATCCCTAGAGAATGGACATAAGCTGTCAGGGAGGCCATTACCATTGTAAAGATTCTTGGAGCTGATGCCAGACCACAAGGAAGGGCAGTGAACGGATAGTGACTACACTTGCAGGTGAAGTGAAGGAAATGCTGATGGTCTGGATGAATCAAGGTGTGGAAGTGAACTTACTCAAGAACTAGAGAGGCTAAGTGTTCTCCTGGGCAAACTGCTGCAATGACAGTCCTGGGATCAAATCTTGAATTGCAATGGTTGAGACATTTGATATTCAGAAGAGGATGGCATTCACTATCTATCTTGAAGACCACAAAAAGATTGGAGTAAAAACCTCAAAAATATTCTTAGGCAGGAACCAGAACCAAAACCTGTTTTTCCAAAAGGGATGACATGTCATGTGTAGACAGATGCACCCAATCTGGACAAAAAGAAACAGTGCGGTGGAAAGGACTTGAAGTTTATGCAGTGCACTTCATAAGGACCTGCAAACCCCACTGGCCCATAACAGAAGACTCCCAGGCCTCTTGAAAAAGACAGAGATGACCCCACTATGAGCAGGGATGGACCAGAACCCCACAAGTCATATGGAAATGGGTTTGTTAACCCAAGACTTCTGAGAAGATTTCTTGTCCTGCCAAGACTGATTGCCTGGGAGGTGTGAGGATGTTGAACCCCCAAACTGGCAGAAGGAACAAAATCCAAGCATCTTCTTGGGAGAAGGTGTGTACAGTGCATGGCTCTGATACAGGAAACACAGGTGGCAGGCTTAGAGACAGAGAGACTGGCAGTTCCTCAGAGAGAGCTCTCCCTCTTGCCAATGAACAAAAATCAGGTTGATTTTAATCAAAGGGTAAAAGTAAGATTAAATTGTTTATTAAGCTTGTTGGTAGGGTATAAATCAACTGGGGGGGGGGGAAGCTGGAACGTGACAGTTCCACTTTACAGCTGGAACGTGTACAGTGGAGGGAAAATTAGCTTCCTTTCCTGATTCCACTTTGATGGTTAATATAGGCAAATACCACTGCTGTCCGAAGGCTGCATGCATCTATCCTTGCCATCACTCAATTCAGAATGACCTACAGTCTTCCCAATTAACATAATGAACACCTAATGCCACCAAAGAAGATCTGACTTTGTCCACTTGGAGAGAGACATGACACAGGAAAGATGTCACTGCTGCCCAAACAATTTGTGAGAATATCCAGCTGCAGTTCGTGAGCATGGAACTCGGCAAAGGGCACTGCTTCCAAAACAAAGACCAGTAACCCTAACAATTTCATGTACTCCTGGTACCGCTGCAAACTAGAAGTAAAAACTGAAACATCTTCCGGTACAAAGATAGAATCTTATCCCTGGCAGAAAAACTTGTCCCTGAAGAGCACTGAATCTCATGCTAAGAAAGAGAAGGACCTGGGACAGGACCAGAGAGGATTCCTTGAACATGATACCCAACTGTTCTGTTCCAGAATGGACACACAAGTATGAAGCTGAAGGTGTAAAGCCTCTGCTGAAGAAACCTTTAACAAAAGGTTATCCAGACAGTGAGAAAGAGAAAACCCTAGAGAATGGGTGTGAGCAGACAAGGTTATAAAGATCTGCGTAAAAACCCTGAGGAGCAGACTCCAGCCCAACCGAAAGGGAGGCAAACTGAAAATAATGGTCTGGAAATCAAACCAAAGGAAGCACTGATTATCTGCATAGACAGGAATATGCAGATATGCATCCTTTTTGTCCAGGGAGGCTAATCACTCCCCTGGACATATAGCAATGATAATGGAGCACAACGACTCCCTCTTGAACTGGGATGTAAAAACATAGCAGTTGAGACACTTCAAGTCCAGAATAGCATGGCATCCACCATCTATCTTGGGAAGTAGAAACAACTGGAATAGGATCCCAGATCTCTCAGGAAGAGGAGCAGGTACTACAGAATGCATATCCACCAGGAAAGACACTGCTTCTTAAAATAAAATCCCTCACCAGATCACTTGGACTCTGGATGTGAACGAATGACATGGAAGAAGGGATCTGAAATCTACAAGATACCCTTCCATGATCACTCTCAAAACCCACTAGTCCATCACGGGTAAAGTCTATGTATTGGGAAATACACTCAGACAAACTCTGATTGCCTGAGCGAGACCAGGCCCCTGCAAGTCATTCAGAGTAGACTTGAGATCTGTGGGATTTTGGTTAGGCATTCTGCCTGCCCAGACCTGTTTGTGTTTCAGGGAATGACATGCCTTGGCTAATGTATGAGGAGACAAGGTGGGAACATACCGACACTGGTTAGGGTAAAGAAAAACTACAAGTCCCCATGGAAAAAAGGAACTCTTGTGGGCAACTTGAGGAGATACTAGACCCATACCCCAAGTAGCATGGCTACTAGTACACAAATTCTTTAACAAAGAAAAGGCTGAATCCTCAACAAATTTGTTTGATTCAGACTGTTTCTTTGACAGTCAAGAGAAAGAGTAGTATACACTTACAAGGGTGATGAGATTGAAGTTCCATTACAGGATCTGATAGATCTCATCAGTTAAATTACAGGGAAGGACATGTCAAAATTGAAAATCAAATCTGTATTTACTCCCCAATACAGATTTGTCTCCAAGTGAAAATCTTTGGAGAACTAATTCTGCGTGATAGTATAAATATCCCAGATAAGAGCGGACCCTTTAAGCCTAAGAAAGTACATGCAAAGGCTATCAAAGAAATTTCAGCATGGGAAGATGTGGAGATCAAACCCTCTGATAAAGGGGGAAACATTGTGATCTGGCCAAAGAACCTTTATTTAAGTGAGGCAATCAAACATCTTAACCAAAGAGAATGCTATCAGAGACTACTATTTGATCAAACTAAAGACTATTAATCCATCTGTAATAAAATAATAAGAGATGAGGCCTTTAGTAATGGTGTTATATCCAAAAGGGAAAAAAAAGTTCTTGGAGGTAAAAAAAAAAAAAAAACAGTAATTCCAGCTTTATATCTGCTTCCCAAGATACACAAAAAGGCATCCAAACCACCAGGCAGGCCTATTGTGTCGAGTATAGAAAGCGTGTGTGAGAAGGCATCTTAATTTCTAAATCATAGATTAAGAAAACGTGTTATGCAACTACACTCACACATAAGGGTTACTACAGATCCGCTTCTGAAACTTGATAAACTACCTACTGAAGAATCAGTGATGGGGGTTGCCTGTGCCCCCCCATGTATGCCAACCTGCACCTCGGGTGATGGGAGGCTACAGTAGCTTTTGATGATTCCTTGACCAACTGGAACTGCCATGTATTAACATGGAATAAATACATTGATGATTTAATTCTGTGGGATGCGGACATTAACACACTGCAAGAATACATAACGTGCTTGAACACAAATAATTTGGGCTGTATGACTTACCTTGGAACATGATCCGCATCACATTACCAAAGGTACTGATGGATTCTTACACACCAATCTCTACAGAAAATCTACCGCAACAAAAAGCATCCTTCAAGCCTCTAGTTTTCACCCGAAACCTGTGATAAAATCAGTACCTATGGGTGAATTTCTTAGAGTAAGAAGGAACTGCTCTGATAATGAAACATTCAGCTTAAGAGCAGATTAGCGAACTGAAAGATTATTCAGTAGAGGCTATTATAAAGATCTGATTAGGAAATCAAGAAATAGAGCCTTAAGTACTCCAAGAAATTCACTCCTTAATAAACAAATCAGAAAATTAAAAAAGCAAATAATCAGGTTTGTGGGAACATACCACAACCAGTGGGACACATTACGCAAAATCCTATACTAACATTGGAACATCTTATAGACTGATAAGGATTTAAAAAAAGTAATAGTGGAAAGACCCCAGATGAGCTGCAGATGTTGCCCCAGTCTGGGTGACAAACTTGTTAAAAGTTTTTACAGAACCAAATAAAAGAAAATACCACCAGCCATTTGAACATATGCATGCGGATAATGTACCATTTGCCCCTTTATAAAAAATATGAAGGGGTTCAAGATTGCTTTGGAAAGTGGAAAAAGTTTAACCACTTCATAAATTGTAATATTACCTGTGTCATCTATGCCATCAGATGCACCTACAACCTACTATATGTAGGTAAACCTTTTAGGAAACTAAAAGTAAGAATAAAAGAACATCTGTCTAATATACATAATGCACAAATAGCTGTAACACGGTAAAAAATTAACAAGTGTCAGCAGCCATTTTCTAGTGAAACATAATTTCAAAGCAGGACACATGGAGATATTTGGTCTACAGCATATAACACTTGGTATCAGAGGGGGTAACATCGATAAACTCTTAAATGCTAATCATGAAAGGATCTTTTCCCTGAATCACTATCCCTCTCCCCCATGGGCTCAATGAGGGCATGAGATTGGCAGCGCAGATATAATGGATTCCATCAGGATATTAGAGACAATGTTATGTTTAGGGGATAATAATTGTTATGGATGCAATTTTCTCAAAAAACAAACCAAAAAAACACAACAACCCTTTTTCATCCAGCTGTAGTTACCAATTATATTCCATACTCTGGATAATATGAATGTATATTTAGATATTTAACCCTTTAACACTCTATACATTCTTCAAATTTAATATGAAGGGTATTTAATAACACTATTGCAATTAGAACATCTATGTTAATTATAGAGGTATGCTACACTACATGCCTCTACACAACAATAATTATGATGGACATTTATTAACCCTTTAGGAATCACACATTGACTCTATATCATTAAGGTTGATACCAATGATAATGAATGGGATCCTAGAGGTAGCGCAAGATAGTGATGAAGTAGGAATGCACAACGCCTACTATCATGCGGGCTACATAATCCACTTTTCTGCAGGAATATATTGGATATTCAGTACATACTGTTCATTTTCTTTTAGAAAGATAATTCAACGTCCATGTGTGAATGACTTTGAATTGTTAACCATTTCAGTATCTAGAGTTTTTCTAAACATCAGTATCTATGCATTTGCATAGTTCTCTAGCGGACTTGTGTCAGTCTAAATAATAATCCAATAAGTGATTAGCAACTAACTTTCTGGAGGAGTTTGATTGTGTTTAAAACCAGATAATTCGAGCCAGGTCCTTACACGTTGAAAAAGCCATTATGGCAAAACGTAGTCAGGGTAATGGACATTCATGTCACTATGTCCATGTAACTAGTTACCATCCTTTTAACATCAGAGAATCTAAAACCTGTATGATCATGAGCCAGTGGTGTCCATTAAAAAATTATTTTTGAGGACTAGACCACTTGTGTTCAAACTGTATCTTACAGTGATCATTTTTTGAGGCTACCGATTTTTGATTTTTACATTTATGTATAAACACGTTTGGGGCTTATTATTCACCGTGTACCAATATACACATTATACTATGAGCACCTTCTCAAATGAAAATTAGAGTCTCACTTTCACCACATGACTAACGGCAAGCTGGAAGTGGATTTGAAATGCTAGTGTGTGTGTCCGACGGAACTTATACTTAGAGAATAAACAGAGTATATGACCAAGAGTGTTTCTTGTATGTCTGTAGAGCACTAACAATTATGGTCATCTAACCATATATGGTTGCTTACAAATATTCATATTAAGACACTGCAAGTCACTTACTACCTTACTGAGGAGTATAGTTATATCTATATAACTATTTCCCGGAGACCATTGTTGAATGTAGACAAACAATATTAGGTTTTAATACCTGTCCGCCATTATAATTAAAGGAGCAGTAAACTTTTCTTCTGAAAAAATATATATTGTAGGGATTTTCCTACTGAGTAAAATAATGGTACTCCGATTGCCGAGACATTTATAGTTCCAGAGTTATTACATTTTAAACCGGTGTTTTTTTTTTTTTTTTTTACATTAGCAGTGCCCTCTAGTGGTCAAATTCTAATTAGATTTTCTGTTAGATTCTAATGGAGAGGAAAATCCGAAAAGTCAGAGACATACAGTTCTCCATAGAATGTAATAGAAGCTGCCTGTCACTTCCTGTCAGTTAGAACTATCAGGAAGTAAAGCACAGTAAATTCACTTCCTGATTATTTGAACTGCTATAAATTTTGAATAAAACAACTGACAGTGGTGGGCGTGACACTGTTTTATTCAGCAGGAAAAGCTCTATAAAATATGTGTTTTCATAAAAATAAGTTTACTGCTCCTTTAAGCACGTGTAATATGATAAACTAAGCTCTAAGTAATCTTCTTTGTGTGACCATACTAACTATATTTCATGGTATCTGATTGCTGGCATCATAAGACTTCTAGGAACCAGGCTGCAGACTCACACATAGAATAGTAACTACTCTTGTTTTTAATTCACCAGCTACTTTAACTATGTTCAATAAAAATTAGATTTCATCTTCCAATTTCCCTATCAATTTTTGTCATCCTCTACCGTGTTATACCAGCTCACTAAGATTGAGAGTGGGTCTGGTACTGTATAAGGGTGTCATTCTTTTCTTTTCTGTTTTTTTATATATTTTTTTTTCAGTTTTAGATAATTAACCCTAGCACATTCCCTTTAGCCTCTGTAGAACTTCTTTTACAGAAAACAGAGGTGCTCCGTTAATTCTTGTACTTATTTTCGCTCTAAACATAAAATGGTGCTGTGGCTCTAGCCGTCACAGTTCTTAGCCGCCCCTCAGTTTTTTTTGCCCACTGTAATCCACCTGATGCAGCAGAAAGCATAACATTGCTGTTTGTGCAAGTGTTTCTTACCTCTTTGAGTGCCAGAGGGGTGTTTGCAATGCACTGCGCACTCCTCTGGTGACCTATAAACCACCGCTAACCAATAAAGACTTGCAAAAATGAGGTAAAATTTATCAAAGTCATGAAAGAGACCACCTCCCGAGAGGAGGGAAAGGGAATGGGACTGAAAGAAAGGTACAGCAAAGTACAGAATTACAGATTCTACCACAGACCTTTTGAATGTGGCTGCTAGACAGAGAGCTACAATGAGGGACAGGGATATACAGTACTTACAGGGCCTCTGCATTCTGAATAATGGAATCCTCTTCAGTCTTCAAGCTCCTATATACATGTCATGCTCAGAAAAACCAAGCAGATAAATGAGGATAAAGGCTGGTAAAGCAAGCCATCCTCTAGCAAACTCTGGTCCGGTAACAGTATGCTCTCTGGTCCATAATCATCAAGGAGGCCACAAATAGAAGTCTAATGAGGGGATTACACAGCCTATGTAAATTAAGACAATAAAAAAATAATGCTAAGAGAATTATTGCCCTGATACACTTCTTCTGAAGTCACTTAAAACTGAACTTGTCTGGTTGGAGTAAAGTGGAGCAAGGAGACAGTGTATATCTCCTGAGAGCCTTTTAAAGGGATAGTAATACTTAAAATGTAAAACAAATATGTTGTAGGATTTATCCCCCTGAGTAAAACAAGAGTACTGCCACTGCTGAAAGGTGTTTCAATCAAAAGTTATTAATTTTCAAAGTTGAATTTTTTAGGTGCAATATCACAGTGGCCTGAAATTTTGCAGTGGCGCTGTTGCTACACGATTCTATGGACAGCTCTGGTCCCGGGACCATAAATCTCCATAGGATGGTGTAGCAACAGTGCCACTGTACAATTTCAGGCCACTGTGATACTGCACCTAAAAAATTAAACTTTGAAAATTAATAACGTTTGAATGAAACACCTTTCAGCAGTGGGACTACTCTTGTTTTACTCAGGGGGATAAACCCTACAACATATTTTTTTTAAGGGGAAGAAAGTAACTGTAAATGTGGTGGTAGTTTGAGGCGGGGCAAAAGTTGTGGAAAGGGGACATTTTACTGCCCCAGCCTTGTTCCACTGTCCTATGATAGTCACGGAAACATTGTGTGACACAGTAGCCGTGTTCCACTGTTCAGTGGTAGTCAGAACCACACATGCGCACAGTCACAGAACTACACACACACACAATGTGTGACATCTCAGCCATGTTCCACTGTCCAGCGGTAGCCACAGAACCCCACATACATTGCCTGACATCCCAGTCTTGTTCCACTGTCAACTGGCAGACAGAAAAACACGAATACACTGTATGCCAACACAGCCTTGTTTCACTGTCACACTGATGGCTACAGGACCAGACATACAATGACTAACATCCCAACCTTGTTCCACTGTCCCATAGGTAGCCACAGATCCATACCTACACTCTTCATAGTAACATAGTATATTAGGGTGAAAAAGACACAAGTCCATCAAGTTCAACCTTTGAGAGAATTATATAAGCTTTCCTGCTGCCAAATTAGTTAGTCTTTACCGGAACTTCCTGCTTTACCTACTAATAACCCTATCTGCCGTCAAAAATCATTTTGCACCAGAATATGTCCCAGATGACTAAAAGGTAGTCAGTTCAAAATCGTTAGCGGTCTGGCATTGAGAAGTCTATGTAGTGAGAGCTGCACTTATCATCCTGACGTACGTTTTACTAATGATTTGCTTTGTTATATGACACTGGCCACCTCGACTTGGCGGGTTTTAAAGGCAATGCCTCACCCCCAATAGGAGGATCATGTCTCCTTCCAATTCTCAGTGGACCATGAACATATCAATAAAGGTATAGATACTATATTAGCCAGTCATATAGTAATAAAATGTGTAAATACATAACATAGTAGAATTCTCCCTAAGACAATATACCTTTACTCATTGATGACTGAACGTAGGATGATATTGACAAGCAAAAATGTATGGCATTGCATGGATTAATGAGATAATTGGTGTATTAGTTTGTAACTATTACTAGTACATCTCTCCTGCTAGTACTTAATTAAATATTGAAATTCTGCAAGTGGAGAGAGACTGGCAGCTATGAATAGCATGTTACTACTAGAAGGAGGTTCAGATATAACTGACAATCATAACATATAAGCCCCGCATAAATTATGGATCCACACTGTCAAAAACCACACTACTCATTAGGCTTGGATAACATGACTTATAACCCTTTGAGTGCCAGAGAGGTATCCAACGCATTGCAATTGTGTTCTGTTTCCCTGACACACTACAACTACAGTCTCACTTATGTCAGTACAATGGTAGGGTGCAGTACTTAGGAGAGTAAAGCTCTGCATAGAAGGCCACGGCCTCCCCTCTACTGCTCTTTTCCATATATACCCTTTTCAAACCTTGTGCCACTTTGATGAAACCACCACCAAACAACCCAGTCTGACATTCGCAAACTTGCTCTGAGACTCCTTCTACGCATTGCCCATTCAGTTTCCTACAACTCCTCCTCCTCCCAAACTGGGACTGACTCTGTCATACACCGCTGTGGACCAAGTGTGCTCTCCAGCTGCTTTTGGACCTTCATTTCCACAATTCCATTGGCTGAATGGTGATAATAGGAGTTGTGCTACACCGAAAATGGCACAACCCCACGTTGCTCCCAGCTGTCGATAACAGCTGGTCTCTTCATAGAGGACTCCTACCATCCAAATAACTTTAGTTACTAATAGCAAAAATGCCATGCCTTTGCCCATGTGCTGTAACCGATTCAGTACCAGAGAGGTATCTGCATTGCGTTGGATACCTGTGGTACTTTGACGGTGAAAAGTAAACTGCCAATGCATTTGTTACACCTTTGGCAATGAAAGCTTTAACTCAGTGTGCAAAAAAAAATATCCAATTAACATAAATCCCTAATGCACTGTATTCACCTCTGGCATTGAAAGATTTAACAAGGGGTGCACCGAAATTTTGGTAGCTGAAATTTTTCAGCCGATGGCATTAATAATATTTTCCTTACCCTGCAATATCAGCATTAAACATCGCTATAAGATACAATAAATTGTGCTCCTCTCACGATCAGATTTGCCTTCTGAGTGGCAATGTTTAATGCGGATATTGCAAGGTAAGGAAATTATTATTATTAGGTTAAATGAGAGCTAGTTAGTCTGTTATTGCGCAACAGTTAATCGCTAATTAAATGTCGGCTGCGGACAGGCCTGGGGGTGTAGGTGATGGGTACTATCTAGGAGTAGATGGGGATGTGATTGCTCGACAGCGGGGTGATGAGGGAGCCGCTGAGACCTGGAGGTCGGGGTATTACCCACAAGAGGCGGGGAGAAACTGGGCTGGAGGAGGAGAAGAGGGAGGAACCACTGGAGCCCAGGTAATCACTGGTTTGCAGAAGGCATTTATGTATATGCGGATTTTCAGCTTTTGTTAGACTAAATCTTATTTTATCCTGTGAATTGCCAGATGAGGGTAATGGAAGTTTTAGTTCATTAACAGCTGGTCAGTAGCCATTGATGCAGGTGGAAATTGTAGTCCAAAAACAGGCAGAGAGCAACAGGTATTCGCTAGCTGAGAATTATGGGATTACAATGCAACATCTGAAAACCATCATGGTAATGGCATCAAGAATGATGGAAATAGCAGACTGTCACTTCCTAGTGTGCCACGTCTTATTCCTTCCCGACAGAGAAGCTTTAGTATATGACTAATGTATTTCTGCTTATAGGCGTGTTCGCTTGCCTGTATCAACTAGTACACATAGACCCAAACTGTAGATACAGATAGTAAGGTAGATAGCTGCAAATCTGGAACAAACCAAGTGCATCACAGGGGACTAATGGAAAGTCCCAATGATTTAAATTGGGGTTTGATTTATGAATGGGTAAACACATTGTTAACAGACGTTAGCATGCACAATGTCAACTCTGTCCTCTTTAGCTCATTGAATTGTGCTGAAGTTTGATGAGCTTCTATGGTTCATGTGCCCCTCAACCCCCAGATGCAGCACAGGTAAGCCAGTAGTACTGGATGGTCTGGTGCTGGGGGGAGGGTACTGGATGTCATGGAGGGTACTGGGGGAAAAAAAGTCATTTCCGGTTTCGGTATTTTTGGCCAAGTGCATCCTGAAGTTTAGTTTTCGGTTTCAGCTCAGAAATTTAATTCCAGTGCACCCTAGATTTAACCCTTTTAGTGTCAAACAGTTGGCCAATGTATTGGTACCTTACAATACACACACCACACTGGTGCCTAGGGAACCCAATGAGGACAGTGAGTTGGCTCACAGTCCCTACTTAAATCACCTATACTTAACACATAAAGCAACAGGGAACCCTGGTGTAATATAGCTTCTTACTGTGGTTGTGGTGTATACTGGGAAAGTATGTCAGCAGATTCCTAGGCAACCACCCAAAGCAATTCTCCACCTCAGAATGGCCAAGAACACAAACACCTCTCTCTATCTACCTGGTAAACAGATGGTGGGAGAAAGAGTGGAGAGAATGTCACTAAGGAAGCTGTGTGTGAACAGAAAAACTGAGTTACAGAACCCATTTAGCACAACACACACTTGTGAAATACTCTGATCACCTTGGTGCCTATAGACAGACTGGCAACCCAGGTGGCCTGTTCACCCAATTCAACTCACACTCTGCTCTTGCTGCACTTCTTCCCTCTGATTCTGCCCATTTAGTGCAAAAATGGCATGCAAGATATTGATTGAAAGGGCTGCTTCTTCCTGGCAGCATGACCCCCACAGATATATTGTAATATGCACAGTTTTAACCATTTCATCTCACACACATAGCACACTGCTGCTCACTTAATGCATGGGCAGTGCCATGCCAACCAGACCAATATTAAAATAACATAAAAAAATTATATTATACTATACTAGCAGTGTGGGATGGCACTGCCCATCTCTTTCTTAGTTTTTTAAGCAATGCATAACCCTTTGACTGTCAGAGGGGTACACAACGCAGTGACTGAGTAGAACGCTGGCTCTCAAAGGGTTAATGTGAGGCTGCATGACATAGCAATGTATACATAACGTATATTAATGTACACACTACTAACACGACTGTCTATATAATACATAATAATATACGCATTGTATGTACACACGTGTGTGTATGTATATATATATATATATATATATATATATATATATATATATATATATATATCACATTAATATACATTATATATACAGTACTGTGTGCACATTAATATACATTATACATACTACTGCATGCACATTAATATATTTTATATATACTCCTGCGTCACTGAGCCTCACATTAACCCGTTGAGTGCCAGAGGGGTACGCAATTCATTGCAATGCGTTGCGTATCCCTCTAACACTCAAAGCCTTTAGCACTGCTTAAAAACATACAGACGGGCAACGCCATCCCACACTGCTAGTTTTAATAAAGTGCATATAACCTATGTTTAACATAGGTTATATGCACTTTTTTATTAATATACATATATTGCAGACTTCAAGGGGGACATCAGGATCCCTCCTGATAACCCCCTGTTTTGGGTGATTGATTCATTCATAAAAGCGCAGTGCTGAGCATTTCATGAATGAACCTGGTGACAGGGTTCACTACAAGCACTTCTGCTGGAGCCGGCTTAATAGTGGCTGTCCATGGTGCTGAAACTCTTCTCTTTATTCCCCTACTGGCCAAATATCACAGTTCTCACACACATTAATTTGCAATACTTTGGGGACATTTATACTACAATTGGTTTGATACAGACTAGCTCATTGTTTGCTTTCTGAATAAGGCACATGAACAAAATGACAGATATGAAAACTACTACAGAAAATGGATATTTTATTTCTACTGGAGTCATTTTATTTTGGTATGTCAAATATATAGTGTTTCTTTTTGAGTCTCTCACCTGAGTAGCTCCATGTCACTGAAACTGTACTTCACCTTGTAATCTCCGATCCTGCGAGTGCTTTGCTGGCCTCCAATGACACCCACCTGTTTAATCTTAGCAGTGTCCAGTCCTGGGAAAACACAAACCCGTGCATATCAACAACCCTGCATTCAGGAAACAATCACTTCTAATAAACAGGCAAAAGGTAAGTGAATCATTTCTTCACTTGACTAATCCTTTAACCAGCAATATTTTGTATAAACAAAAAAAAAAAAAAAAAAAAACCACTGATGTACCCTCTGGCAACAAGTGTTTGAAGGGCTGTCTATGGCCATAGTGACAAAGTTGTTTTATGGATTTACAAAAAATATGGCCCACAATTTACCAAGGTTCCTTGGTAGAACATTCAACCCCTAGAATGCTAGAGAGGTCTCCAATGTATTGGGGTCAAAGCCTATTTTAAAGAAATGGGAATTTTTATTTGCCCCCTAGAATTTGGCAGTTGGTGTGCATCAGAGTTCTTCATACATCAGCTTCAGTATGTCAACAAAATCCTAAATATTCATATTAGACTTTACATGTATTCATGCTTCAGTCTGGTTTCTACCACCCCATACTACTCTGCTGCCAGTGGGTCAATGTGTAACTGGCCCATCTGACACTGAAAACATGTACAAAAATGTACAATTTTGAATGTAACCATGAATGCATCAAAATGTCTACCCGAAAACAGCTTGTGCCACTTTAAGGAATATCAGATGACCTGCAGGGGCATAACTGGTCTCCACGTAACAGCCCCTGATACATATATTTTAATGGCTAAGGAAAATATCCACTCAGTAGGCAAAACTAAGAGTCAGTTCAGAATGTACTCCAGTCTATATAATATTTTGCACATCTGTTACATTCTGATGAAGGTGCTATAATGTAATGAAACGTTGATGAAAAAAAACACGTTTTTTTTTTGTTTTTTTTATGAATAGCCTGGCGTACGTTGTCCAAAAACCATACACAGAAACGAAAAATAAGGAAAACCTTACTGTGACTGATCTGCACTAGGGTGGTATACATTGTGGTCACATCAGGACACTGTAGAGTCATTTAAAATTATTAAGCGTTTTATATGCACACATATAAAGTGGAACAATTCTAGGGCAAACCAACTGCACCATAGGGGACAAACAACAAACCCTACTGATCTAAAGGTGTCTTCTAACACCTTGAATCCAGCACATTAGAGACCTCTTTTGTATTCAAGGGTTCAAAAGCCCCACTTAAATCATTGGGAGTTTGGGGAATTTTTAAGTGTCCCCTTTGGGTTGCCCCAAAATTACTGAACTCTGCCTTTATAAATAAGGCAATGTGTTATGGGTGAATTTGGGGTTAACCCCACTAAAATCCCTGTCCCTGCAAGGTTAATGAAACTAAATGAATAATAGTAAGTATTGCAATTAATAAAAATGTAAGTTATGGGAATGTTGTTAATACCCCCATTTACAATAAAATGTGACTATTAACTGTAGGACATCATAGCACTTTAGGGGACCAGGGACCACAGTTGATCCAGAGAAAGGAAAAAAAAAACATTGAAACCATTTCCCATTAAGCTCCAGTTGGGTAAAAAAAATCCTTACTGACTCCAAATGGCAGTCACATAGTTCTCTGGATTAACATCCTATTTGTTTTGAAGCCAACTGTAATAATTCTCAAAATTGTTATGCGCTAGATAGGTATCCATTGCTTTGTGAAAGCAGTTACAGTATATGCAAGCACAGCCTCCCAAGGCAAATAATTCCATAGCTTTACCACCCTTACTGAAAAAATCCCTGCCTTTGTTTTAGTCTAAAACATCTTTCCTCTAGTCTTAATGGATGACCCTCTCGTTCTTAGCTCTGCTCTTTGAGTAAATAATTAATTGTAGAGTTCTTTGCATTGAACTTGAATATATCAGTAAATGGTAATCACATCACTCCTTAGATGCCTCTTCTCTAATGTAAACAAACCCAGTTTGGCTAGCCTCTCGTTTTGTTGCATGTCTCTGCACTATTTCCAGTTCAGTATTGTCTTTTTTAAGAACTGGTGCCCAAAACTACTCCATATTCTAGATGAGGCCTTACCAATGATTTATATAGAGGTAAATTTACATTAACATCCCATGCATCTACACCTCTTTTATGGAGGATAGTGCCCTATTTGATCTTGCAGCAGTTGAGTGACTCTGCACACTGCTGTGAAGTCTATAGTCTAAGGAGGACAATTCCCTTTAACCCCTTAAGGACTGGCCACTTAAGGACCACGGATCTTTTTTTTTTTTTCGGTCAGATTCAGGTCTCCCCGAACAGCGTGCAGCCGTGCGAGTAACCCTGAATTCCATGACGTACATGTAGGTTCTTGGTCCTTTAGGGACCTACAACCCATGACGTACATTTATGTCATCGGTCATTAACGTGTTAATAATAATCTTCCCTCTACACAGTCATGGAGTCAAGTACAGTAAATAATGTCATGAACATTAAAATTTGTTCATGTGAAATTATCACCAGTGGACTGTATTAACCCTTTGAGTGCCAGAGGAGTATGCATTGGTCATTTGCTCTAATACAAAAGAGAAGAAGAGTTGAGAAATATATTTTTCAATGCCCTGCATGTAACTGAACCTGTAACCCCTTTGCCAAGCTCTGAAGAACAATGTACAGTAAGGATATCTCATTATTATGAAACAAGATTGGCAGAATATCACTTTTAGAATTTTTTCAGTCCATTTCACCATTTTCCTGGTGGGGCACATCAACTAATACAGGGGGCCTTCATCTCCAAAATCCCTCCTGGCAGAGGTAGGGAACAAGCCATGTTATGTGTAGTCTCTCTCACTTTCAAGTTTTGTCCCTGTGTCTGCAAGTAACGGTGCATTGTCATTCCACTGCTTGATGCTGCTCTTTATACATTACATACCATATAGCTTATTGCGCCTCTAATGCATCCTTTGTATATATCCATCTTACGTTGTTATTTAACATCTGTCTGGCTAACTTTACATAAAAATACTGAGTATGGGGAAAAGTACGCCTACTTATTTTCTTTCCTCTTTATTTGTAATAAGTAAATAAATAATTAAGGGGTATGCAACCTAGAATCCTCAGTCAGGCAGCCTGAGAATGATGGGTGTTTTAGAACAGAAATAGATGTAAAGCTCCATGTGCTCAACTTCCGGGACATGTATTATCTTGCTTATTTTTGTAAAGTAAATGGTTGGGCAACCTGTGGCTCACCAGCTAGGGGGCTGCAGTTCCCCCATCAGCCCCAGGCAGATGATGACTGTCCTCAACAGCTGAAGGGCTCCATGTTGCCATGGTTTAGTCCCTTAAGCTCCTCATGCCCAGCATTTGCAAAAACATGCAGTACCAACGCACAAGGGCACTAGCATATCCCTCCCCCCAAGTATGCAATAATTGTGAAAAAGATTCAAGCTGTAGGTCTCACACTGATGTTTATCATGAGCAACTTACCAAGCTGGGAAAGCCGGAATATCTCATCCTCGTTTTCTGTGGTGTGATCAGCATTAAGTTGTGTAACCTGAAGCCCATCCACAGTAGATTTACACAGCAGAGCTCTGTTGGTGCCTAAATCCAACCAAAATAATAATATTTAAACAGTTTTCTATACTTGATTTGGACTATTTATAGCAACGTGAGCAACCCAGCTGCACAAAATTCCTTATGGTTTAGTAATTGGTTTCAGGTAAACAATATTTTAAGGCAGTTTTAGCATTCTGTAAAGTAAACGATTGATGTAGCCTCAACAGATCATTTACAGTGGTTTGTGTGTTCAAGTCAGAACATCTGACATTACAAGACAAGGAGAATTTTTTTGTATTTACTCATAAGTCCTTTTCTCTATTCCTTGTGGAAAACAGGGAGCATGAGGTTAAGTAGCTACCATTAGAAGGCAGGGTACTTGCAAACCAAAGTTAACTGGAGAGACTCCCTCCCAGCTCCATTTAAACATCCCCAGCAGTAGCAGCATTCAATTGTTCTCATAGCAAAGTTGCAAAAAAAAAAAAAAAAAAAAAAAAGCAGGGCAGGAAGGCAGTCACCCAGCCACAGAACCCAAAGGACACCCCTGCTACGAATGCAAACTACAAGTTTCCTCTTGGAGGGATGTCCTGTGTTCCACAAAGACTAGGGACACAGGAACCATGGGGATATAACAAAACTATCCTAACCAGATTTCCAGTTAGAGGGAAAACAAACTCCCAACAAGAAATCCAATTTCAGCAAAAAAAACATATCCAAACATGAACTTCAAGTGTCAATGCAACAAAAAAATTAAGTGGCAGCAGAAAAATTACTAGAAAGGAAGGAACAAAAGCAAATACACTGGCACAGCTACCTGGAGGACTTTCCTCCAAAACTGGCCTCAGCAGAGGCCAACACATTAACTCTGAAATGTTTAGTGAATGTGCAAAGTGAAGACCTCATCATCGCTTACACAACTGCTCCTAAGAGGCATGGTTCTTATAGACCAACCTCTCTGTTGAAATAAACCACAAGAACACAGGCCTGGTGAATGATCGCTTTGATCCAAGAGGCCACTGTCACATTAGATGCCTGCCAGTCTGCGTACAGGAATAATGATTTGCAAAAAAAAAGTTAAGTATGATGAACTTAGCATTTACAACTTAGGTGTAGACATGGAGCAGGACAAACAGAAAGAAGCACAATCCACTGACTAATATGAAAATCAAACACCAACTTGGGAAGAAACCCAAACCACTATGCAGATCCACCTTGTTTGCATGAAAAATCAGAAAAGGGGCTATACAAGCCAAAGCCTGTATTTCATCCACACTCCGCACAATTGCTATAAAGAAATACATCTTCTGGGTCAGGCCAGAAGAGAGACAGAAGCCAGGGTTTCCAAAAGATCCCTCTGAAGAACTAGGGTTTCCAAAAGATCCCTCTGAAGAACTACAAGGACCAAATTTAGATTCCCATGGAAGTGTGGGATCTCTAAACATTGTCTAGGCACATGCCACGCCTTGCACAATTGTCTGAACATCCAGCAACAGAGCAATCCACTTCTGAAAAAGTACTGACATGGCTGAGTTCTTGAACTTGATACAGCCCCTTTTGGAGGATGTCCTGGAAAAGGCAGAAACAAATGGAAGACGAAAAGGGCATGTATATATGTATGTATGTGTGTCAAGTTCTTCACACCTCCAGAAGAACAGTTGCAATAAATGGCTCAGAGAAAACTTTTGTCCTCAACATATTCCTTTCAGGAGCCATGCCGTCAAAGCCAGATTTGTATGAGGCCCCTAAGAAAAGAGCTCCAGAAGAAGAGGGAGACGCCACAGCTCGCCTGGCGGCAGACTGATCAGATCTGAAAACAAAGCTCTTAGAGGCCAATAAGCTGCAATCAGGACTACAGGTGCCTGGTCCATCCTGACATTTCTCCCCAACTGGAAATCAAGGAATAGGAAACATATGCTAGAGGAAATTCCATAGAATGACCATCATGTCCAGTGCAAAGGCCAGGGGATCCCAGGACCTGAAGCAAAACTGAGGATCCATGTGGTTCATCTGGTACACTATGAGGCCAACAACTGGCAGACACCACTTACAAGCTATGGATTTGAAGATGGACTGCTTCAGTTCCAGAGTTCCAGGCACTGATGACTAAAACATGAGCTTCCTTCAAGGAGAGAGTCAGACAAACCTCGGACCACACCTCTGAACTTATATCAGCCTCCTGAAGGGGGACCAGAAGTCACCACCATCAGACTGAAACTGAACTGGGAGATCACAAAGTGACTAGGACCAATATTGAAGAGCCAGATGAATCGCCTGAAATTTCAGCACACTGATCGAAAGCTGGCTCTTGTACCTCGATCAGAAGACCTGTGCCATCTGAAAACTGAAGGTGGCCCCCAACATGACAAACCAGTGACCGTTATCATAATGGACTAATCCATTATGACAAACAGGGTAGCCAATGTCAGGTGGGATTCACAAAGCCACAAGCAAAGATCCAGTCCTTGTCTGGGACAAGAGGGACATTGCACGGGAGAGATAACACTGCTGCCTAAACTAATTTCTGTCTAGCTACATGGTGTGTGTGTGTGTGTGTGTGTGTGTGTGTGTGTGTGTGTGTGTGTGTGTGTGTGTGTGTGTGTGTGTGTGTAACTATGCATACTATACTGTCTCCAGGATGACCTGTCTCTGAAGGTGTCAAGTCTCATACAACGAACAGAGATTGGAACAGGACCAAAGAGGATTTTCTGAAGTTGATTAACCAGCCATGCTATTCCAGAATCAACACACATGCAAGATGATGAGCAGCAAGATCTCTTCTGAAAGTGCCTTCAGCAGATAGTCGTGCAGATAAGACAGATCCTTTGTGAATGAATATGGCCACACAAAGCTGTTATACATTTTTTTGACCACCTGCAGAGTAGACGCCAGACCAAAGGGAAGTGTTGTATATCAGAAATGGATAACCTGAATCGTTGATTTTGCATGTGAATGTATATGAAGGTACACTTCCCTTATGAGCAGAGAAGCCCAAAACTCACCTGGACACAAAGCACATATGACAGAAAGCAACACTGCATCTGGAATCTCTGCATGTGAATGAACATATTGAGATGTTTTAGATCTAGGACCAAACAGATACCATCTTTCTTGGGGGATTACAAACAAGCTGGAACAGAACCCCAAATACATTTCTTAAAAGGGAACTAGAATAAAGACCTGCATGTGTACCAGAGCATGAACTGCCTCTCGGAACTGAAGAGCCCTCATGGGATCTTGAGGAACTATAGACCTGAAGAAGTGATGAAGAGAGCACTTGAAAACTATACAATAACCCTCCAAAATAACCTAATGAACCAATGATCTGCCATAAGGCCCATGTAGCAGAAATAATACATCTGTCTTCCATCTGGCAGTCCAGGAATCCATGAGTCATGCAGAAGACGACTTGGTTTTAGAGAACCAGAAGAGAAAGGTTCAGAACAAAGTTGACGGATAGGACTTTTTGAAGGCCATCCCAGTAAATCTGGCTGCAGCAAAGGCCTCTATTGCCAGACACCCATTAGTCTTAAGGATCTCTGAGTTGCCCATAACAATATTCACCTTAGGTGTGTCAGAATAGACAGCCTCTAAAATCTGCACCCCCCCCCCCGCCTTAAAAAAATAAATAAATAAATAAATCATGGCCCTAACAAGGGGGAAAAAATGGCAGCAGAAGCCACAATGTTTGCCTTCAACTGATGATCCAGGTGCTTATCTGCCACCACATCTGCAAGCAACAAGGCTATATTCTAGGAAAAGTGAGGAAAGGGCGCAAACCCACTGAGCTAAATCATCTGCAGAACAGGGCTACAAGAAAGAAAGACATCTGGGAAGGAGCAACTTCTTGTAAGGCATAGTCTGATCCAGGAGTATCTTCTAAGGAATCGAAAAGAGAAGAAAAAAAAAAAAAAAAAAAAAAAAGACATCCTTTTTGTTCCTTTTAAAATTATGATAGGAAGAAGAACTGGATTTTGAGGCGTCAGCACCTCTCAGAATTTCCAGGACCACTTGGATGAGACCCTTAACAGGAGAACCAGCGTTGTCTTCAAAAGAATTCCCAATAATGAGCAGCCAATCCAATTGTGCTCATCAAAGTCCCATCCCTCAACTTCCATTCCCTATCATGAGGATATCTTAAATAGAGGAAGGTATAGTGCTTATATAAGAAGTTAGGACCTTAAACCATGCAGGTTCATTAGACTAGGACCGTAGGAGCCATGTGCAGGACGTGTGAGAGGAAGCAGAACCCCAGAGACTCTACTGGGACGGAAAACTTGGACTGCAAATTTCCTCCACACAGCACCTGTACGCTGGCCATTCCACTCCAGGGGAAGCTCAGTAATGGTAACCCGCCTAATGGGGGAATTTTGGCAGTTCCATGCCCATCATAAATACAATAAAAAAGCCAAAATATAAGAGTGTCTCTGCTCTAGCCATACTCTTCAGAGGACAAATTCATACTGGTTTGTAGGTGGGATGAGGGTTCAGCTGGAAGAGTGACTGGGAGTCTCCAACTACAGGACTTTTTGGAGATCTGTCCTGCTCTCCAGAAGAAGGGACTCAACTCCCATGATACCTGTGTTCCATACTGGACGTAAGAGAAACACAAGTTAAGAGATAGAAATTAAACACAGAATAAGGTAATAAAATGAAAGAAGGTGTGCTTGAGTTCAACTGAAGTAAAATGAGAGAAAAAAAATTAAGTTAATTCAAGTGAATAAAAATGTATTTAAATGTCCCTCTGATAAAGGAAAGAGATAGTGGGACAGACAGATAAGTAAAGAAATGTACAGAGTGTAAGTCCAGCCAAAGTACCACAAATATTGGAATTGTGGCTGCCAGCAAACAAATGGGGCATACTCGCCAGACCTGTGCAATCTGTATGTAGGAAAGATTGTTCTCCTCAGTCTGTATGCTCCTGTGTACCATACAACACCAAAACAGTTATCTTGAGTTGCTGCTCTGGTTCAAACCAACAATGGAGGAAAGCGATAGGAGCACAACTAATGGGAGATTACACAGCCCCATTCCATAGTATTAAAAAAAAAAAAAAAACCCTAAGAGAATCTTTCTCCATGCACACTCCATGAAGGTCACTTTTAAAAATTGATTAGACTGGTTGAGTAAAGTGAAGCAGGGAGTGAGTCTCTGCCTCTGAAAGCCTTTTAATGCAAGTGCCCTGCCCTCAAGCAGGAGGATACTTTACCCCATGGTTCCTGAGTTCCATATAGGCAGTAAGAGAAATTAAATTTACTAAATTCTAGCAGAATTAAAATACATTTTGTACATTTTAAATAGAATTAAAAACTGTCTATATATTTATTGCCATTTAAGCCACTGTGTGCCAGGAAGGTATCCAGCACATTGGGGGAGATTCTTTAAGCAGTGATAAAGAGGAGATGACTTCTCCAGTTCCTTCTATAGAGCTTATGTGCTAAGATCTCCAAAGTTGAAGAAATATCAGTGCAGGCTCCCCAAAATAACATAGGAACTGGAAAAGTAATTTGCACTTTATCACCGCTTAGTGAATCTCCCCCCCTTGTGTTGTAATGCATTGGGTATCTCTCTGGTACTCAGAGAGTTTAAAAAAAAAAAAAAAAAATTATATATACATATATATATATATATATATATATATATATATATATACATATATATATATATATATATATATACACATATATATATAAAAATGTTCAGCCTGCTCAATTCTGCCCCGCTGGCATGCCTTGCAGTGTCATCCTTCAGCACATGAGCGTGCACAGCTTCTACATCCTAATAAACACGTTCACACAGTTATCAGTTCTAACAGAGATTTGTGACAGGTTATGTTATAAACCATTATTTAATGCACTGTACGAACCACATTATTCCTCACATTACTAGACAGATTTCACTTATCATTTAACCCACTGTATGTAACCCAGTGTATGGGTTAACCCCTTGCATGCATGGAATACAGGGTGTTAATCCATAAACTGGATTCCATACATATGTGTGTTTATTAGGATTCAGAAACTGTGTATGCTCATGCACTGAAGCAGGACACAGCAAGGCATGCCTAGTGAGGCAGAACTAAGCAGCTGAAGAGCTTTGTAAGAGTGTTTTAACAAATCAGATGGGATACCATGTTCAACCAGACACCAGCATGAAATAGGGAGAAGTGAGGATTGCGAGTGAGTACATATAGTAAAGGATATCCAATGGCTCCAGCTGAAATGCGTGCAAAACATAACCATTTGAGTGCCACAGGGGTACGCAGCACAGAACAATGCTTTGTGTACCCCCCTTCGTTAGCACTCAAAGGGTTAAATTCTGCCTGCTTTTCTGCATTTCAGCTGGAGCCATTGAATATATATGGGAGTACTCTTCATTATTTATATAATTGTTTCTCTTCTGTTTGGCCCACCTATCTCTGTGCAGTGCAAGGCCACAATATAGTAAACACTGGGGATAGGCTTATAGAACAGGATTGATCGTTACTAAGAGGGAAAGAGCTACCAATCCTAAATGTCATCAAGATGGCAGAGCTCTCCATCTTGCTACTAGAAACAAGAATGGTACATTTTCAACTAAAGGGGATCAATAATTCAGAAAACATGAGGGGTTTAGGTTTGTTTGGGGGGTATAAATCAACTGGGGGAGAGAGTTGGTATGTGACAGTCCCACTTTACATTAACTAAATACACAGACCCCTCCCTTTAGTTATTCAAGTCTCTCACCAACATTAGCAACATAGAGTTTGTTGTTTACAATGAGCACCACAATGACCATTGCTCCTCCATAAATTTCCTTCTCAAGAGTGTTTAACCGCTCCACTATCTTCTGGTACTGGTTTGGAAGTGTCTGGTGAACTGCACCCTGTAAGGGAAGAGGAGAAAATTGAAAGGTGCATGAACGATCATGCAGTCTGTGTGCTCTGCTTCATGGGGTATTGCTTTGAAATAGTACAGCATCTGTGACACTGAGTAGGTGAGAGGAGGTACAAACTATGGACTCAGGGCAATCTATTAGAATTACATTACTCCAGTTCAAATAGCTGTGTTACTTATAATACTGAGGCAAACTTACAGATTCACAGAGGATAAAAGAGGATTTTAGTGTACTTACTCTTAAATCCTTTTCTATTAGTTCATGTGGAGCACAGGTATCATGGAGCAGATTTCCTTCCTCCAGAGGGTGTGACAATTCAAAAAATGCAGGGTCTTTCAGACAGAGACTCCTTTCTTTCCCTCCAGCTTTACCCACACCCCTCAGTTTCACGTATAGCAAAATAGCTGAAAGAAAACAAGAGCAAGGCACGAAAGAAGGAAATCCCCTGATCCAAGAGGATCCCTCTGTCTGGGGACTTAAACCACATGATTACATTTGTCAGGTGGGGCTCCTACTTTCGTCAGGTAGACTAAGACAAAAAGATTTAATGGCAAGTTCACTAAAATTCTCTTTTCTCTTACATCCAATGTGGAACATAGGAAACATGGGGATATACCAAAGCATCCACCACAATTTCTGAGAGGAAAAAGAGAAAAACACCCTCCACTTGAGACCAGTATGCCACAGGACTAATTGGTACCATATAAACTGTAGGTGTCAAGAGACACCAGCTTGCTCACAAAACAACTGAACAAGAACCAGCGGGATTCAGAACCTAGCTTAGAAGGGGAAAAAAACTATTAAAACAAGTCCCTAAACAGGCAACACTGCCTGAAGGACCTTCCAGCCAAAGCTGGCCTCACCCGAGGCCAGGACATTGACATGGTAATCTTGGTGAAATGATGCAAAGAAGATCAGATCGTCTCTTTACAGAGGTGTTCAGCAGAAGCCTGATTCGTGTAAGCCCTAAAGGCACCCACATACGGTGGTGTGCGCCATGATTTGGAAAGGAACATTTTTTCTTTCCAGAGCACATATACCTGTCGGATAGCGGACTTGTTCCAAGAAGTAATGGTTACTTTGGTGGTCGCCTGGCCTGCTTGGGGGGTTCTTAGGAATGATAAAAAGAGTAACCGATGTCCTGAAAGGCTGCATGGGATGAACAAGTACTTAAGGAACAGCACAATGTTGAGCAGATGGAGCTCCCCTTGATAAAAGGATCAGGGCAAAATTGGGGAGAGAAAAAAAAAACAAAAAAACAAAAAACAATTTCCTGACTGATGTAAAAATCCGATATGGCCTTAGGCAAAAAACATGTGGAAGCATGAAGAACTGCCTTGTCCATGTGAAAAACTAGGAAGGGGGGTTTAAAGACAAAGCTTTTGGTTCGGCCACTCTGTGAACAGAAATAACGACAAAAAGGAAGGCCATATTAAGCATTAGGAGACTCAAAGAAATGATGAAAGCGGTTCAGAAGGAGACCTCTGAAGAAGGTAGCGTAGAAGTGAGCCACTCCCCTGAGCAAAGGTCTTGATGTCAGAAGTAAAGCAATTCACTTTCGAAAAAGAACACAGATTGGAGATCTGAACCTTCTTAGAACTCAGACTGAGACCCTTGTTGACACCATCCTGAAGAAAAACCAGAACAGCAGGAAGACTGAAGTTCTGAGTGGACACGGCCCAATCAGCACACCAGTGTTAAAACAGAGACTAGCACATTGTTGCCTAATCTGAGAAGCCCCACCCCCTATCTGGATAATCTTCTGAAGGACCTCTTTACACCTCTATGCAGAATTTCAGCAATATTTGCTACATTCCTACCAGCTGTAAACTTCTCCCCTGCTTGGACAGGTCTCAATAGATGGACCCTTGACATCCTGCAAGTATCCCTTGACATGATCTTGTCTTCTTTTCACCGGCAACTCAAACACTCTCCATCTACATACTTTCATGGACTTTTACATTACTTGTTACACATAAATTATGTCTCTGCCACTCTTGCCCACACTACTGGCCTAGCCTCCACCCACAACTGTCCGTAATGCCAGTCTCCTCATGCCACACTACTACACACCTTTTTCGATTGCCCTCACATACACTCTTTTTGGACTGCCCACACCCACTTTATCAACTCTAACTTCCCTGCATCCCTGACAATTTCTCCACCAGCTTTCATCTTGGGTGTTTATCACACTGACTCCACTTGTTTGATTACTAAACCTCTCCATACTGATTGCCGTAAAATGCATTCTTAACAATTAGACTGACTCATCAGCAGCGTCACCTATAGTCTGGATCAAACACTAACAGAATAGGCCAGCACTAGCTGAGTAATAACTCTAGGTCATAGATATACGATGATCCAGTGCACTCTGGGGTATCAAAAAGACCAACAGAATTAATTCAGAGTAAAAAAAAAAAAAAGAGAACTTTCTCTGAAAATACAAGTCCAAAAAGGTCCAAAAAAAATATATACCCTGAAAAGGGAGAGAATTTAGTGACTTCTTCCATGATAAGTCAGCAGACCAACTCTTAAGCCACAAAGTGCATCTAGCGGCCACAAAAAAGACAGAAGCCTTAGCTTCAAGTCTGACAGCGTCAAAGAGGGCATCAGTAACATAGTTCTGAGCCTCAAACATGTCGGCAAGAATAGACAAAAGATCCTCTTTAGGAGCACCCTTGCGGACAGCTTTAGTAAGCTGTTCAGTCCAAACAGCAATGGCTCTGGTAACACAAACAGAAGTCAAGGAAGGACTCAAAGAAGCACCAATGGCAGTGAAAGTAGACATAAGGATAGCTTCAAGCTTCCTGTAACTTAAATCCTTAAGCACCGTGGCGTCCGCCAAGGGCAAAGCAGTGGATTTAGACAGTCTAGAAACAGGGGGATCCACCTGGGGAGGTGTAGCCCACTGAGCCAAAACTGCATCAGAAAAGGGGTACAGCTTAGAGAATATCTTGGAAAGAGCAAGATGTCTAAAATAAAAAAAAGTGTCTAAAATGTGTAAAAACACATATAGAACACCAAATAAACATGAGCAAAATCAGAAATCCAAAGGAAAAGTGAGAAAAAAGTGCCTCAACTACCAAAGCCTGACAGGGAAGGGGTTAATACCACAAAACTGACCCAAATCTTCCAAAGACCCCTAGAACAGAGATATAAAATACCCAGCATGAGTGAAGGAGTTATAAAGAACTCCAAGGAAACCCCTGTGCGGGGGACCTTTACTGCAGGTCTTCTTTCTTCAGATTACCATTGAAAATGAAGAAGCCTCACAGAGACTCCCTCTGAAGAGAGAGACATGGGCTGCATGACTCTCTCCCAGGGCTGCAAGGGTCCACATACAGCACCTGAAAACTGGGCAGTGCTCCAGGAGAAGCCAGTAATTCACCTAATGGGGGACTTTTAGTTCATACAGGTTACTCGTAACTTTGGGTAGGCGATCCGCCCCTTTAAGTAGGCAGAAACAATTCTAGAAGTGAATGCAGGGGTGAAGCCTACCTTCCCTCCTTGGCTGTAGCTAGCCAGTCAGCTCCAGTAAGATATGAGACGCTAACTATTGACTAGATAGTAAGAAGGGAAAGAAGACTCTTGTGAGCATGAACTCCAAAGGACCCCCAAGTTCTGCCACAGGACAGCCAAGCATGGTCCCTTGACAGGGTGGCAGACCAGTAACCTATATGGACTAAAAGAAAAGGATTTAACAGGTAAAACTAAAATACTCTTTTCTCTGTCGTCTAATACAGGTTACTGGTAACTTTGGGATGTCCATCCATTGAGTTTCTCAGAGGCGGGAAGGAAGGCAAGGACAAGGCGCAGGGCCCCAAAGTCACCAGAGTATATATGAACCATCAGATCAGAGATAGCCCAACAATAACAAATGAAGTGTCAATGGACACTAAACAGGGGTAACAACACCCCGGGAACTGTTACACAGCACAATGAACTAGAGCCAACAGGGCTCAAAAGTGAGGGAGCACTGAAGAACCTAAGAAGATCCTACACAGGCAAGACTACCTCCAGGATCTTCTTTCCAAAGCTGGCATCAGCAGATGCCAGCATGTCAGCACGGTAGTGCTTCGAAAAGGTGTGCACAGACGACCAAGTGGCAGCCTTGCACAACTGATCAACGGAGGCCTGATTCTTATAAGCCCAAGAAGCCCCAATAGATCTAGAAGAATGAGCCGTGATACCCAAAAATAAGGTAAGATCCCACTGAGGAGTGTGAGTCTTGAAAACAGGACAAGTATGAGCAACGCCCTAGAAGAAAACCTTGACATCAGGAAGAACAGCAATGCGCCTCTGAAAGAAAACAGAGAAAGCAGAAGTCTGAACCTTAAGGGAACTCAAACTGAGGCCCTTATCCACACTGTCCTGCAAGAAGGCCAGGACCATAGGTAGATCAAAATACTGAGAGAGGTCCCTATCAGCACACCAAGAGAGAAAGGTCGACCAGACACGATGGTAGGCATTAGATGAGACAGGTTTGCGGGCACTAAGCATAGTAGCCACCGCACCAGATGAAAAACCTTTCTTCCTCAGTATTGAGGTTTCAATTTCCAAGCCGTCAAACCTAGACGATGAACATCCTCCTTCCACAGGTAACCTGGTAGAAGATGATCTGGACGGTAAGGGAGCCGGAATGGCTCCGCCACTGATAGATCCAGAAGCTCCAGAAACCAAGCCTGTTGAGGCCAGTATGGAGCAATCAGAATGACTGGACAGCGCTCCAGTCTCAATTTTCGTAACACTCTGTGCAACATGGGGAGGGGAGGAAAGATGTAAGCCAGAGGAAATAACCAAGGAATGGACATGGTATCCACCGCTAGAGCTAGAGGATCCCTTCAGCGAGAGCAGAACATCGGAACCTTCCTGTTGTGTCTTGTTGCCATCAGGTCGATGCAAGGAAGACTGCACTTCTGAACAAGGAGGTGGAACACCTCTAGGTGCAGTTTCCACTCTCCGCTGTCCACCATGTGTCAGCTGAGGAAGTCCGCCATGACGTTGTCTAAGCCGGGAATGTGCACTGCAGATATGGCAGGAACATGTTCTTCTGCCCAGGACAAAATAGCCTTGACCTCTAACCAAGCTGCAAGACTTCTTGTTCCGCCCTGCTTATTGATGTAAGCCACTGCCGTGGCGTTGTCGGATTGTACCCGGACTGGACAGTCTTCCAGCTTAGAAGTCCAATGACGAAGGGCATGAAATATTGCACGAAGCTCCAACACGTTGATGGGAAGGAGAGATTCCACCGGAGACCACCGGAGACATCTGTTGTCACTGTGGTCC
Organism: Rhinophrynus dorsalis; assembly: GCA_037306005.1. Classification (NCBI taxonomy): domain Eukaryota; kingdom Metazoa; phylum Chordata; class Amphibia; order Anura; family Rhinophrynidae; genus Rhinophrynus; species Rhinophrynus dorsalis. The sequence continues at coordinate 113,335,282 of CM074722.1, forward strand.
AGAAGGATACCAGGAAGAACTTGCCCTTCAGCAGACTGGAGAGGTCGAGCCACCACTACAAAATCGGTTCCACATGAAGAGGGAGGGATACTGACATCTTCAGAAGGTCCGGCTGACCCCTGCACACCTGGATCACAAACCTCTGGAGTTCCCTGGTGTGAGCCATGGCAAACAGGAGGACTGCTTCTATGGTGGAAATGTCCTCTCCAGTGGGGAAGTTCAACTTCTTGGCTGGAATTGGATCATGAGCCAGAACAGCGGAAACCCTGTGGGCCATCTGGTGAGCCATCTCGTCCGTGAGAAACACCATGCTCTGCTGAGTGTCGAAGAGAAGGCCCAGGAAGACCAGATGCTGGGATGGGACAAGATCCGACTTGTCCATGTTGAGGATCCACCCATGATGGGTGAGTGCATGAATGCAGTCCTGAAATTGCAGATGAAGAAGTTCTGAAGAAGGGGCTTTCAGAAGCAGATCATCCATGTATGCAGTGACTCTGATGCCATCCCGATGGAGGACGGACACTAAGGCTCCCAGGACACGATTGAAGACTTGAGGGGCTGTGGTCAGACCAAAGGGAAGAGCTGAAAACTAAAAATGCCCTTAGTTGCAGGCAAATCTGAGATACTGCCGGCTCTTGGGTGAATGGCGATGTGTTGATATGCGTCCTGAAGATCCAGAGAACCAAAGAATTCCCCAGGGGACATAGCAGCAATCAGCATCCTCAGGGACTCCTGGTGATAATGAGTCTTGCTCACAAAGGAATTGAGATCCTTCAGGTCCAAAATCGGACGACAGCCGCCGTCCTTCTTGAAGACCACAAAGAAGTTTGAGTAAAAACCCATACCCCTGTCCTGAACGGGAACAGGTTCCAGAACTTCCTTGTCCAGAAGGGACTGGATAGCGCCGTCAAACAGATGGCGTTTCTCTACGCCCTGGGTCTTATGAGAAGGGAAAAACCGAAAGGGAAAAAGAGAGAAGAAAGGGATCCTGTACCCTTCCGCCACCACACAAAACCCACGGGTCCACCACTGAGTCCTCCCAGACGCTGTGGTAGTGATGCAGACAGCCACCCACAGCCGAGTGGGGACCTGGGTTTGGCGAGTAATGCTGAAGGCGGCTTGGAAGCCTTGGACTTGGATGAGCTTCCATTGTTGTTTGGGCTTGGAGGAGAAACGCAGAGCTGAGGTAACCGTCTGGTTCGCCGGACGTGTCTCAGTCTGGAAGTAATGAAAAAGCGGATTACGCTTGAGAGGTGTCTTCATCCTGGAAACCATAGGCAGGAGGGTACTCTTGCCCCCTGTGGTGTCACTAATCAGATCTTTAAGTTCTGGCCCAAACAGAGAAGTGCCCTGAAAGGGCAACGAGAGCAAAGCTTTCTTGGAAACAGTGTCAGCAGACCAGATCTGGAGCCAAAAAGCTCGTCTGGCAACCACAGACATGGTGGAAACCCTTGCCACCAAATGGATGGTATCAAACAAGGCAGCAGAGACATAGTGCTGGGCCTCAGAAATGTTGGCAAGTAGCTACAACGTATCAGAAAGTAGGAGCACCCTGACAGACAGCAAGAGTGAGCTGTTCAGTCCAGACCGCAATGGTCCTATTCACCCAGGCCGCAGCAAACGCTGGACGCAGGGAAGTACCAGTGGTGGCAAAAATAGACTTGAGGGAAGCCTAAAGTTTCTTGTCAGTCCAGTCTTTCAGAGCAGACTTGTCAGCAACTGGCAAGGCAGTGGACTTAGAAAGCCTACAGACAGGTGCATCCACCTTGGGGGAATAAACCCACTGAGCAAGTTCCGCATCAGAAAAGGAGTAAAGCTTGGCAAATTTCTTGGAAACATAAGGTTTTCTGTCTGGAGAATTCATCAGACACTAGGCGGTCAAGAGTGGGGTTAGGTGGAAAACAAGCACAGGGCCTCTTAGGCTCCTGAAATACATCAGAGGGATCTGAAGAAGCCTCTTGAACCAAGAGAATGTTTAGGGTGTTTAAAGCGGTCCTAATCAGGCCCTCAGCCGAGGGATCAGGATCAGCCTCAAAGGGGTCCACAAAAAACAGAGGGGAGCCTACAGCAGAACATTCATCAAAGTCAGAATCCACCAACAGTTCCTCTTCAGAGGAATCTGATAAGTCCGGAACTCCCTGCGGTTTCAGCTGGGAAGATCTGACCGAAGTAGGGGTCTGCCAGGGGTGTAAAACCCCCTGTAACTGGGATAGAAAGAGCTGCAATGTAGACCGGAGATCTCTAGTAGCAGCCTTGAACTCTTGCACCCAAACTGGCTCTAATGCATGCCTGGAGGTCCCTGGGGGAGACTCAGGTACAGCAGACCATGCTGGGCATAAATGACCTGAGAATTTTCTAGGTAACCCTGATTGATATGAGGAGCAATGCGCAATAGGGGACACAGAGACCCCAGCATCCTTAGTCTTAGGTCTGGCCCCAGGCTTTAACAAATTAGACATTCACAGTGTCAAAACCTTCAAGTATAAGGTATTGCCCAAATACAGCGCGTTTGATTAAAATTTCATCCCAGAAATCGCTAAAATATACTTATCTGGCAGGAGAAGGGTTAATCTGCAGAGAGGAGAATGAGAGTCCAAGCCCTGCGTAGGATACTCTTTCAGGGAAAGCACAAAATGGCTGCCATGACGGGAGCCAATCAAGAACGAGCATGCAATGCAAGCGCTCATGGGAAATGTAGTTTTCCCAGAAAAAGTACCCCAAGAGTGCCCGCAGCCCCCCGAGCCCCCAACACACACCAAACGGCAGACAAAGAAAATGAGCCATCTCTGAAGTCGCTACGATGAGCAGTTGCAGAGATATGTCCAAACTGTCCAGTCCCATAGAAGCTCCTTAAAGGCGCGGAACACAATTTTGCAAAGTTGTAACACAGAAGTAAATGTGCACCAAACATTACTAAAACATGTCACTAGACCCCATAAACACTGAACCCAGCAGGGAAAGTGCCAAAACCTCTCAAAAGATGCTAAACCAGCAGCCAAAAGGTTAAATTTACCACAGAAACTTGCTCCAAAACACCTAACAGACATACAGATACAGATAAACCCAATTTCCGCAAGGAAAACCCCTGTGCGGAGGGGCACCGTGGGGCATGTGGACCTTCAGCACTCAAAGGATTGCTCCATACTTACTTGCTTACTCCTCTGGCACTCACAGGGTTAATAGTGCAGCATACTGTACATTCCCCATCTATACAAAATTATTTTTTTTTTTTACATTTACAAGTATAGTTTAAAAAAAAAATTCAACTCCCAGCATTAACTAATACATAACAGTAAAGTCTGTCTATCTTGCAAACAAACCTTCAAATTACAGTCTCAATCTTTCAAACTACAACAGGCTTCAGGAAAAAAACAAGCTTTCTGTCTCTGCTGAGGTAAATCTTCAGCTGATGCTGTTCATGTAGCCTACTCCTCCTCTAGCAGACACTCCCCCTCAGCACCAGCCACCAACAGCTGATTTCTAAATGCCTCAGGAAGTTTGATCCTCCTACTGACCTTTCCAAGTTGACGAAGTGAATTCCCTAACCTAAATGATGCCACTAGGGGGAGCTCATGATTAAAAAAACACAAACTTAAAATGGGAATTACTCCTTAACCAAAAATCCCTCAGAAAAAAAAAGACAGCACTGAATACACCATCACTTAATCTACTTATATAATGCAAGTACTTTTTTAAGTTTACTGCTCCTTTAAGCAAATTTCAAGGTTTGCATATCATTTTTAATGAGTGCAATAAATAAACACAACATTGTTTATGCTGGCTGCATGTGAGTCAGTATAGTTTGTTTTTGTGTGACCTGTCGGTATGTTACAGTTTCAGAGAGACTGATTGGAGATCTCTGGCCTGTACATACAACAACCAATTCTTTATTTGTAGTATTTTACTAGGTATCTACTTGAGAGCTCTGCCTTGAACTTTGATACAATATGGCTCAAACCATTTGAATACTGGAGCCACTAAACTTGTATGTACTGTGAAATGTTTTATTTGTCCCCAGTGGTGAAGATGATTTGCCCCAGAATTGCTCCACTTTGCTTTTAAAGAAAACATCCTGCGAATTAAATGGGACCATAAAGGGAATATCCAATGGTGCAGCAATCAATCAAACATTACTCCAAAGGCTGTGCAGGTACAGTGCTAACGATGCCTGACAAAACATGGCCAAACACCTGGCATAGACACATTTCCAATGTGCAATCAAGCAGATAGTATCGTCACAACTGTTCACCAGCTTTTCAGTTGCTGCAACTTGTCTAACTATTCTGTTACCATGTAGCTGTATGGGATCAACAGGCAGAAGTACATGCAAACTTTCAGGGTTTGTTTTTCTGAGAAAATTTGTGCATTTACCTCTGGGAGCTGGGACAGAAGGCTGGCCTTCTCTGCCAAAGAATCATCAATGGACTCCAGGAAACTTCTCTCCACTACATCAAATGCCTAAAGTGGAATAGAAAGATCTCATCATATCCCTGGAAGATAATCTTAACAAGAAATCGTAAAGGTTATTCAACAAAACTTAATCATAACCCCAACTTACAGTAATATGGCTAAAACATTGTAATGTCCTCTATGGATTTTTGCATTGTCCCTTTGCTCAAGAGATTACATGTTCAATCAGTCCAGGGTGTCATGTCCATGGATGCGGACAAGGCATCTGCTAGCAGGACCTCAAACTCTACTCCCTGCACGTATAACATTTTAAAAGGATAAAAGTTTAACTTAGGTAGTGCCAGTCTCTTTGGATTAGAAGTTATCATATTGACTGAAAGCTCTGTTATTCAGTCTGTATTTGTAGTGTAAACCAGTGTACCTCTTGCTCTGATGGCACTGTGATTACCATAACATCTTGAGTATAATGCACACAGTTTTGCCTCCTCTTCACCATAGATCTAATGCATAGATCTTTATGCATTCAATCTACTGTAGTCCCCTGCAAGGACCTTGTGGTATGCCGCCTGCTGTGCAGCTATCATAGATGACTCCATGGAGTGTGTGTGTGGGGGTAGCAGTTTAAGGTGGGTGCAGGGGGTGAAATTAGAGCCCAAAACACTTGCGAGTACAGGGGGAAACAAGGGTTTGTATTATACATAGGCACTCTTGTTTTCCCCTAAAATCTTGGGTAAAATAATTTACACCTACGTATTATACACAGATGCATACCTGAGATTTTATGGTAACTATATTTTCAACACATTATGTGGGTTAGTTTTCATGTAGAGTGCAGTTGATTTAGTTACTTTAAACTGTATAGCTTTAGACTGCAAGCTTTGATTGTTACTATGACCCCTTATTTATATGCACCTTCAAGGAACCAAGACTGAGACCCTTGTTCACACCATCCTGCAAAAAAGACAGGACCAGTGGGAGAACAAACTCCTGTGAGGACAGATCCCTGTCCATACACCAAGAATGGAAAATGGACCAAACCCTGTGGTGGGCTTTGGAAGAGACCGGTTTCCTAGCCTGTATAATAGTGGAGACCACCTCAGGAGAATAGCCCTTCCTCCTTAGGATGGAGGATTCAACAGCCATGCTGTCAAAGCCAGACGTTCCATGTCCTCTCTCCAGAGGTAACCCTGAAGGAGGAGATCCGGTCTGAGTAGCAGAGGAAACGGATCCTGAACAGACAAGGCCATCAGTTCTGGGAACCAAGGTTGTCTGGTCCAATAGGGAGAGATTAAGATGACCGCCGCACCATCCATCTGAATCTTCCTCAACACCCTGGGGATGAGAGGGAAGGAAGGAAAAAAAAGTAGGCTAGATGAAAGAGCCATGGAATTGACAGGGCGTCCACTGTAAACGCCAGAGGGTCCCTCCAGCAAGAGCAGATATCTGAACCTGTTGTCCCTGGTGGCCATCAGGTCTATCCAGGGGAGACCCCACTTCTGCACCAACAGGTCTAAGACATCCGGATGGAGCTCCAACTCCCTGGGATCCACCGTCTGATGATTGAGATAGTCCGTCAGGACATTTTCTAAGCCTGGGTTGTGCACAGCGGAGATGGAAGGGACGTGTTCTTCCACCCAGGCTAAAATAGCCTGGACCTCAGACTAAGTCGAAGAGCTTCTTGTGCCTCCTTGCTTGTTGATGTACCAGGATGTTGATGGGCTAAAGGGTCTCCTCCGTAGTCCATCTGCAGACGACCCAGGAGAGCTCCCCATCCGTACAGGCTGGCGTCTGTTGTCACCGTAGTCCAGTTCTGGATAACAAAGGGTTTCCCCTTCTCCAGGTTGGATCTGTCCAACCACCAAGGGAGGTCTTGTCTCACTTCCTGGGGGAGAGAGACCAAACAGTCCAAGAGATCCGGATTCCCTCGACAAGCCCGGATAGCGAACCACTGAAGCTCCCTGGTGTGAGCCATGTGGTACGTAACTGCCTCCATGGTAGATATCATTCGGCCTAACAGAGACAAAACCTTGCACACAGGAGCTGAGTGACACCTCAGAGCCCGGGACACCTTGCGCATAATCTCATGAACAGAGTCCTCTGTCAGGAAGACCATTCCCTGGCAGGTGTCAAACCAGAGACAGAGTAGGAACTGGGGCAGATTTGTTCATGTTCAGAATCCCCCCATGATTGAGGAGGATCTAAGCACAATCCTGGACCTGACTGTCCAGACGATCCCTGGACACAGACTTCAGCAGAAGGTCGTCCATGTAAGGAGTCACCTGAATCCCCCTGGTATGCAGGTAGGCAATCAATGCTTTTAAGAAACATGCAAACACCAGAGGAGAAGTGGTAAGACCCAAGGGCAGAGAGGTGAACTGGAAGTGCCCCAAGGTGCAAACAGACCTGAGCAAGCACCAGAGGCCAAAAATTCCCCTGGACACAACGCTGTGATGACAGAGAGCAAATACTCCATCTTGTAGTGAGTATGGACCACAAAGGAGTTGAGGTCCTTGAGGTCCAGGATAGGGCGACTGCCGTCGGCCTTCTTGGGAATCACAAAGAGGTTTGAATAGAAACCTATAATGCTCTCTTGCGGAGGCACTGGAGCCAGGACTCCCTTGTCCAAGAGAGCCTGCACCGCCCCTTTGAAAAGACGGAGCTTTTCTTGGCCTAGAGGAGACCGAGAAATGAAGAATCTGAAGGGAGGCAGGGATATGAAGGGAATCCTGCAGCCTCCTGAAACCATCTGTAATGCCCACTGATCCGCAACAGAGCCTGCCCAAATAACTGAAAAATGCTGCAGGAGACCACCCATAGGCAGATGCAAACCAGGGTTCAGCAAGTCATGCCGAAGGAAGTTTGGAGAATTTGGGTTTGGTAGAGGAGTAATTGGGCCTCCACTGATGCCTGAGCTTGGGGGTGGAGCACGGGGTGCTGGCCTGAGACCCACTTGGTTTGGGCCTTTGTGCTTCACTTTGGTGGGGACAAAAAAGACTCAGTTTCCTCGCCAGATTAGGGTATCTAGGAAACTGAGGCAACAGAGTGTTCTTACCCACAGTGGCCTCACTGTTGATTTGTTTCAGTTCAGTCACAAAGAGAGATGTGCACTGTAAAGGGAGAGAAATCAGTGACCAAATCTTGAGCCACAGAGTGTGTCTAGCAGCAACAGAAAAGGCAGAAGCCTTAGCCTCAAGCCTGACAGAATCAAAAAAGACATCAGTAACATAGTTCTGAGCCTCAAACATGTTGGCTAAAAGGGCCAAAAGGTCCTCCTTAGGGGCACCCTTGTGGACAACGTCAGTATGCTGCTCAGTCCAAACAGCAATGGCTCTAAATAACCCACCCAACCCTGGTCTCCCCATGACCTCTCAGTAGGTATACTTCAGAGATCAGTCCTGGGACCATGTCTCTTTTCCCTCTACACCCGCTCACTTGGTGACTTCATCTCATCCCTTGACTTTAATTACTATATGTATGCAGATAACACACTATTCTACCTCTCTTTCCCTGACCTCACTCTGGCTGTGCTGTCTCAAGTCACTCAGTGTCTCATGGCAATTTCATTATGGATAGCTCACCTCCATCTTAAACTTAATATGGCTAAGACAGAACTGGTTGTTTTCCGTCCTAAAACCCACCAAGCCCTTTCTCCATTACAGCTGACAATTCTGACATCCACTTTGTCTTGGGGTCATACTCTATTCTGCCTTGACATTCTCCCCCCATATCAAAGTTGTCACCAGAACATGATGCTTCTTCCTGAAAAATATTGCCAAAATACATCCCTTCCTCTGTAGGTCAAACACAAAAACTCTCACTCAGGCCCTCATTCTCTCTAGACGCTACTACTGCAACATTCTACTTCCTAGTCTTACTGCCTCTCATCTTTCTCCTCTTCAGTTTGTTCTCAGTTCAGCTGCAAGAATAACTACCTTTGCTCCCGGATACCTTATCTCTCATCTGCTCATGAAATCCCTCTACAGCTTTCCTATAAAATATTGTATTTCTTACAAGATTCTTGTCTTCTCCTTTAAGTCTCTTTCTTCTTCAGCACCCTCTTACATTTCTGCTATTATCTCTCGCTACACCCCTTCCTGTCACTTGTGTTCTTCTCAAGGGTTATTTCTGTCCTCTCCCTACACAACCTGAGCCATCTCTTGGATGCAATCTTTTGCACTGGCTGCCTCTGGATTTTGGAATGCCCTCCCTATCACCATTCACCAATCATCCACACTCATAACTTTCAAACCCAACTCTCAAGAAGGCATCCCAGAAACAATATCCTCCTTATGAACATTGACAATCACATCAGAATCATACTGCGTTTCCTTCACTAAGCCTTGTGATCATCCTCCTCCTGTCTCTGTATATTGCCATGATTTTAATTAGCTTGTAAGCTCCTTGGAGGAGGTCTGAATCCCAATGTACAGATGGACTTTTTGACGCAAAAAATACAATGATCACACTTAAACCTAGTCTGTGTTTTTGTATTATATTCTTACAACTTCTGTAAAGCTCTTTGTACATGTATGGTGCTATATATAAATAAATAAAGATACATACAAACATACATGTTATCTGAATAAGAATGCATCTGACCAATGTCTTCTGTGTGGCCCAGACAGAGGGAGGAGAGATTTCAAGGGAATTATTTTCTAAGAATTAGTGAGCAAAAATCTATTTTTTATAAGGAATAATATATCTGGGGAGCAAAAACTGCTTTGGGTTTTGCAAAAGTAAGTAAAGTTCAATTATCACATAGCCTGCTTAGGTGATGAAAGGTGGATTTTTATGTACATACTGCTAAATCCTTTTCTTTAAGGCACAGGAGACATGGATGAAGACAAAAAGATTTATTGGTAAGTACAAAAAAATCCCCCTCTCTCTTATGTTCTATGTGGAACACAGGAGCCATGGGGATATAGCAACGCATCCACCAATAGTGCAGTGAGGCAAAAAGAAAAACCCTTTAAAACACAGGCCAATTGAGACCGAGCTGAACTAGTACAACATGAACCTCAAGGTGTCAAAGGACACCAGCACTACAAAGCAAAGAAAGGGAAATACTGTACTGGCAAAAATAAGGACAGCTCCACAGACACAGTTGTCTGTAGGACCTTTCCAGCCAAAACCGTTTTCAGCCAAAGTCAACACGTTGAACCAGACTGATTAGCAGGGACCAGGTTTTTGTATATAATGACAAACTGAGCTTGCTGTTACAATAGACTTAATGCACATCTATACGAAGGGAAGCGCTCCCTGGGAGAGCTGGGAGGGAGGTAGGAGGAGAATTACAGGATTGGGAAGTCCTGCCCCGCTGTGCTGACATTACAATTTGCAGCAGAATAAGGAAATGCCCAGTATCAAGTCTACATTTAAGGTCCAATATCTAATAAAGTATGTAAGTATACCAAACAATCCCAAAACAATATTAATAACATAACCAAATGAGAAAAAGTGTGTTAGAGGTGAAAATTCCCCTTTAAATGGAGAAATTCAATATCAGTTTTCTAGTGATTTTTGTACTACAAGTTGAGAATTACTTTGAGTGTCTATAGGAGCACCATTTTGTTGCTTGTTAAATAGGTGTAGTGTTGTAGTAACAGTGGATTTTTGTGTAGTACTTATTATAGTTGCATTGAGAATCTTGAAGCATCTAACTAAAGAGATGTATTTTAATTTTGAGGGAACTGGGTTTGTTATTGGAAAGTCTAGATCTGTAAAGGTTTCTCTCTAGGGTGAACTTGAATCCACTTGCTGGCAGGATAGTACTTTATGAATGAGAAACAGGGAAGGAAGCATATGAAAAATTCTCTAGTATACTCATTACATTGATCAAGCTAATTAAAGGTTTGTGGTGGCACCCCAAAAAACCTTTATTCCAGAAGCTTAAGATCACCGTTACATACGACTGGGAGGTAGGACACAAACACATACTACAGGACCTCCAGAAAGGTATAACACTTCTCGTGCTGAACTTGGCACTTACTCAGACTCAACTCTGTAAAACAATGACAACATATATAGCTAAAATATTGTGTTCACCTGTTGTAGTGCCTGATTAGGGAAAGTAATCAGCCAATCAAAAACATGGCTTAACTTAACCCTATTCCATGGTAGATGAAACATTCAAATAGTAATAAATAATAACAGATCTCTTAGGGTGTCACTGTGCATTAACCTAACAAATCCAAATAAGTGATCAAAAAGGAAAGGGGTGCCCTACAAAAGCCTCCACACATTCCCAATGTCCCACTATCATGGAAGCTGATAAACTGCACACATCGGCACCTTTTCACAGAACAGGGCAATAAAAATGTTTCCATACATGAATGTAAATCAGAAAAAGACAACCTTAACTGATCAGTTAATCTGTAAATGAAAAAGTATTACAAAGAATGAAAATTGTATACACCAATATTACAAGCTATATAATGTGACTAATGTCCAGACTGAATTCAGACCATTAGGAATTCTTGTTTTTAACTGGAAAATCCAGTAGGCCTATTGTTATGGACACAGGTAAGTTGCAGCAAAATTTGCAACAAAACTGCAACCATTACATGGTTATGTTCCCATGTCCTAAATCACACATTTAGCTTTCAGAAGCATTTTCCCTTGTCTCTTTGTCTTTCCCTGGTCTGTTTTGGTGGGAAAAGGACAAAGAGAGGACCCAGCTCCCTTTGTCTCCTTTGCTGCTAGAGGGGAAGAGAGGAGGGGTGTATTGTCACCTAAAGTGGGCTGGTGATAGGCGGGGCTTGCTAACAATAAAAGAAACTGCCAGTGAGAGCTTGGAAGCAGTCTTGGAGTGGAGCAGTTGAGTGATGGATGGGAGGATGTGACCAGCCTGCCAGCAGCCTGTAGATGGCTAAAATCCAACCAGGCTGCCATACTTTGCATAGGCCCCAAGAACTGTTCCAGACCAGACCAGAGCCTGACCTCCAGTGGAAGTAGACCAGTACTTTGCCTGAATGTATCCAGTTCTCCTGGCCTGCTTCTTTTCCTGCCTCTTATCCCAGGATTTTAGCTCTATTGTTTTATGATTTCTTTTATTTCTAGGAAAAACACCCTAAGTAACCGACATATAGTGTTTCTACTATAATTGTTGTATATTGTGTGTTATTTGCACTGCAGGAAGTAATTGTCTAGTTAGTATTATTAGGTTTTTAGCTACAATATATTTGATAATATACAGTGTATTGTTCTTATTATAATATTATTGTTTGTTATTAAAATAGGATTTTAGTCTTACCTATTAAATCATTTTCTCTTAGTCCATACAGGTTACTGGTAACTTTGGGTAGGCGATCAGCCCCTTTAATAGGCAGGAACAATTCTGAGAAGTGACTGCTGGGTGGAGCCTACCACCTCTCCTTAGCTTGCAGGTAGCCAATCCCCAACCAGTAAGATTTGCAGACTAACTATTGACTAGGTAGTAACACGGTAAAGGAAGACTTCTGTGATCATGAACCCAAAAGGACCCCCACGTTCTGCCACAGGAGAGCCAAGCATGGTCCCTTGACAGGGTGGGAGACCAGTAACTTGTATGAACTAAGAGAAAAGGATTTAACAGGTAAGACTAAAATCCTATTTTCTCTGTCGTCCAATACAGGTTACTGGTAACTTTGGGATGTCCAACCATTAAGTTCCCCAGGGCAGGAAGAAAGGCAAGGACCAGGCGCAGGCCCCCAAAGTCACCAGAGCACCAATGAACCTACAGATCATGAATAGCTCAACACTAACCTCAAAGTGTCAATGGACACTGAACAGGAGTAAAACAAACCCCATGAACTGTTACACAGCACGCTGAACTAGACCCAACAGGACTCAAAAGTGAAAGAGTACTGAGAGACTAAGAGAGATCCTAGACAGGCAAGGCTGCCTCCAGGATTTTTCTCCCAAAACTGGCATCAGCCAATGCCAGCACATCCACATGATAGTGTTTAGAAAAACTGTGCACAGATGACCAAATGGCCGCCTTGCACAACTGATCAGCTGAGGCCTGGTTTTTGTAGGCCCAAGAAGCCCAATAGACCTCGCAGAATGAGCCTTAACCCTGAAGGGGACAGGCTTCTTCTGAAGTTCATAAGCCTTATGAATCGTGGACTTGATCCAAGAAGCGATGGTAACCTTGGAAGCAGGCTTCCCAGCCCTAGGACCCTCAGGGATGACAAAAAGAGTGTCAGACTGCCTCAAGGACTCAGTGCGATGCACATAGAACTTGAGAAAACGCACAACATCCCACAGATGAAGGTTGGAATAGAATCCCAAGCCCCTCTCCTGAGGGGGAACTGGCTCCAGGACTGCCTTGTCCAGAAGGGCCTGTATAGCTTCCATGAAAAGGCATCTCTTTTCTGCTCCCAAGAGAGAATGAGAAACAAAGGTCCTTGGAGGAGGAAGAGAGGTGAAGGGAATCCTGTATCCCAAGGCCACCACTTGTAAAACCCATGGGTCCGCCACAGAGGCCTGCCAAGCTGAAAGGTAGTGGTGTAAGCGGCCACCTACCTGCGGGTGGGGACCTGGGTTCGGTGAGTCATGCAGAAGGAGGTTTGGAAGCTTTGGGCTTCATGGAGGACTTGGACCTCCATTGCTGCTTAGGCTTGGATGAGGAGCGCGGAGCCTGAGGGACCGTCTGGGTCACTTGGCTCGAGTCTGCCTGAAAGGAACGAAAAAGACCATTCCTTTTAACAGGTGCCTTCTTCCTCAGTACCACTGGCAGGTGAGAACTTTTCCCTCCAGTGGTCTCGTTGATGAAATCCTTGAGCTCAGGCCCGAACAGGGAAGAACCCTGAAAAGGCAAAAACAGCAGAGCTTTCTTAGAGGCCGTATTAGCCGAACAGATCTTAAGCCAAAGAGCCCTTCTGGCTACCACAGACATAATAGATGCCCTGGCTACCATATGCACAGCGTCAAACAGGGTGGCAGAGACATAATGCTGAGCCTCAGCAATGTTAGCGAGAAGACGCAACATGTCAGAAGTAGGGACTCCCCGACGGACAGCACCAAACAGCCACAACCCTATTTACCCATGCGGAAGCAAAGGTAGAGCGAAGAGCAGAGCCCACTGTTGCAAAAATAGCCTTGAGATAAGTCTCAAGCTTCTTGTCAGTCCAGTCTTTAAGAGCAGAGGCGTCAGCCATTGGCAAGGCAGTTGACATAGAAAGCAGAAGACGCCTCCTGCACCAAGGGAATGTTCAGGGTGGACAACACAGCCCTGATCAGGCCCTCAGCCGAGGGAATGGGGTCTGCCTCGAAGGGATCAGGAACAGTTGAACAGTCATCACCATCATCAGAGTCTACCAATAATTCCTCCACAGAGGAATCAGACACATCAGGTGCACCCGGCGGTTTAAGCTGGGAAGATCTGATAGGGGCGGGGGTCTGTAACGAGTTGAAGACCCCCTGTAAAGTGGATGGAAGGAGTTGTAAGGCGAACTGGAGGTCCCTGGTAGTAGCCTTGCATCCATATTGGCTCTAGTGCATGGCTGGAGGCCCCAGCAGGGGATTCAGGGGCAGCAGCGCATGCTGGGCAAACATGACCTGAGTATTCTCTAGGTAACCCTGATTGACATGAGGAGCAATGAGGGACACAGACACCCCAGTATCCTTAGTCTTAGGTTTAGCCCCAAGGTCTAACGGAGTAGACATTCTCACAGAGTCAAAACAGTCAAAGTATCAAAACACCCACAATAAAGCGTGTATGATAATTAATGCACCCCAGAAATGCCAATTTAGACTTGTCTGGTAGGCGAAGGGTTAAACTGCTAAGGAGAGGAGAGTCCAAGCCCTGCATAGGATACTCGATCTGTGAATACACAAAATGGCTGCCACGATGGGAGCCAATCGGAAATGAGCTCGCAAAACGGGCGCTCATGGGAAACGTAGTTTCGCTGACAGAGTACCCCAACAGTGCCAGGAGCCCCCTAAACCCCCCAACATCCCCAGAACGTTGACCGGATAACAGAGCAAGGGAAAACCAACAACATGAGCCATCTCTGACCATGTTACGTGGAGCAGTTGCAGAGATATATGTCCCAAACTGTAAAGTCCCATAGAAGTGAATGGAGCAGTGGCATCTATGTGGTAAACACGCGTCTGAAGGGAGTGGAACATAAAATGAATGAGGTGAATACCAAATGTAAAACCACTCAAAAGCCCACTAGAAAAAAAAAAACAGTAGACCCAATAAACACTGAACCCAATAGGGAAAGTGCCCAAACCCCCCCCCCCCCCCCAAAAGTGCTAACCAGCTGCAAAAGGGTTAAGTTACCAAAGAAACTTGCTCCAAACACCTCACAGACATACAGAATATAACCAATGAGTGCATGAGTATGTAACAGGAACTCCAAATGAGACCCCTGTGCGGAGGGGAAGCATGGGACACGTGGACCTCAGAACTCTAAGGGTGCTCACCTTTTTCAGCAGGTATTCTGTCTTCAGATTACCATATATCAAGAAGAAGCCTCAGTGGGCAACTCCTGGGGAAAGAACTTGCAGCCAAGATTTTCCCCCCAGGGCTTAGGTCCACAAAAATACCTGGTAAACCGAGCTATCCACATTTGGGTGATGGTATTCCTCCTAATGGTGGTATTCTATATCTTTTCTCTTAGTCCAGGTCTCATGGGGATTGATCTTCCTTTGGAAGGCGGAACATATCGGAATACAAGGTCTTGAGGGTGAACCCCTCCTTCCCCTTCTGCAGGCCAACATAGCCCGCCTCCATTTTTGATATGAGACCAGCTCACCAGTATAGGACAGCGAGAGAAGAAGTAAGCTACTGTAAGAAAGATCCTAAAAGAACTCCCAAGTCCAAACAGGCGAGACCAAAAGAGGTCCCAGAGGGTGGGAGACCTGAATTCCATATGGACCAAGAGAAAAAGATTTAACAAGGTAAGATTAAAATTCTATTTTCTTTTTTGTCCAATATGGAATACAGGTGCCATGAGGATATACCAACAGTAGGCTCCCAGAGGGAGGACCAAATGTCTGTCCCCATGATACCAGAGTTCACTAGTACTATCCAGAACTAGGAACAGTCCAAACCGAACTAAGTGTCAAAGTACACTGAAAAATAAGCATAGCAAACAAGAACAAGAGCCAACCGGGCACAAACATTTGAACAACAGTAAGGCACAGGAAAAAGTAGGTCCTTAGACAGGCAGAACCATCTGAAGGATCTTCCTGCCAAAGCCAGAACATCCACACAATAGTACTTAGTGAAGGTTTGCACGGAGGACCAAGTCGCAGCCTTGCACAACTGTTCAACCGAGGCTTGTCTCTTGTAGGTCCAAGAGGCCCCAACAGACCTGGATGAATGTTCTGTAACACAGAAAGGAACAGGTTTCTTCCGGTTTACCCTTCCTCACTTTGCTAAGTAGCAATGGTCAACCTCACAGAAATTCCCAAAGGTCAAGGGAATTCTCAACCAGAGTGCCGTGGCACTTTGGTGTGTCAAGGACATTAGCTTAGGATGCCCATGTTCTCTATGAAGACACTGACAAAAACGTGTTTACTTTTAATTGTAGATTTATGGAATTTGTTATGCACAATATGTTTATTTTTGTTATTATGATTTTGAGACTTAATAATAACTGTATATTTATGTATTGTACCCTTCATTATGCCCTTGACAAATTAAATTAAATGTGTTAGGGATGCCCTGAAAACTCCAGATTGTCTGTTAGGGTTGCCTCCAGTAAAATAAAGATTGAGAACCACTGATCTATGTCTTCTTCCTCTTCAGAGGAATCACCCCAACCAACTGAGAGTGACACCTAAAGACAGGATCAATGTGTCTAATGGGGGCATGGAGTGCAATCAGTGGAGAAACCCTAGACCAGATGAAGAGATGGAGGCAACAGAGGACATGAGAATTTTGATCCAAACTGGCTCTTTTCCAGCTGTGGGGGGCCCAGGAGAGTAGCAGGATCCACAGTGCAAGTCAGACCTTAAGTGGTTAAAGGTCAATTATTACAATGTACTAAGTCTTTTTACTGTCTGCTACTATAGGTGGATACAGTACACTGTAATAATTGACCTTTGACCATTTAAGACAAGCATCCTGCAGGCGCCACTTTGGGAATTAAGAGTGAAAATGGCCCCTGTAAGCCGTTTGTGATAGGGGTAAGCCAACTGACCTCCTAATTTCATGGGAGAAGGGGCTTGATGCAACACAAAAGACTGTGCATCATATCCACAGACCTTACTATGTTGGGACAGCTAGGATAGGGTTAGAAAAAGAGGATTTTAGTCTTACCAGTTAAATCCTTTTCTCTTAGTCCATATAGGTTACTGGTAACTTTGGGAAGGTGACCACCCCTTTAATAGGCAGGAACAATTTTTGGAAAGAATGCAGGGTGGAGTCTTCCTCCTCTCCTAGCTGGTCCCCTGCGAATACCCTCCAGTAAGATTTGACACACTAACTATTGACTAGGTAGCAAGAAGGGAGAAGAAGACTCCTGTGAACATGAACCTGAAAGAACTCCCATGTTCAGTCACAGGAGAACCAAGCATGGTCCCTTGACAGAGTGGGAGACCAGTAACCTATATGGACTAAGAGGAAAGGATTTAACAGGTAAGACTAAAATCCTCTTTTCTCTGTCGTCCAATATAGGTTACTGGTAACACATTGAGTTTCCCAGAGGTGGGAAAGAAGGCAAGGACCGGGCGCAGGTCCCTAAAGTCACCAAAGCACATATGAACTAATCAGTGATAAAATAGCCCTATAAGGAATAAAGTGTCAATGGACACAAAACTGGAGTATAACACACCAGGAACTGTCCACAGCACACAGAACTAGAGCCAACCTGGCACAAAGGTTAAGAAGCACTAAAGGTACTGAAGAAGACCCTAGACAGGCAAGACAGCCTCCAGGATCTTCCTACCATCAACACGTAAGGGTTTAGAAAAGGTGTGCACAGACGACCAGGCAGCCGCCTTGCACAACTGAACAGCCAAGGCCTGGTTCTTGTATGCCCAACAGGCTCCCATAGACCTGGTGGAATGAGCCGAGACCCAGAATGGCAAGGGTTTCTTCCTCAATTCGTAGGCCTTGCAAATAGTAGACTTAATTCAGAAAGATATGGTAAACTTGGACACCGGTCTACCTGCCCTGGGGCCCTCAGAAATGATGAAGTCTGACGAATGGACTCAGTACAGTGCACATAGAACTTAAGGCATCGTACCACATCCAACAAGTGAAGATCCCTTTCCTTGTCAGATGCAGGGTCAGGACAGAAGGAGGGCACCACTAGGTTCCTGATTAATGTGGGATTCAGAAACCACCTTAGGAAGAAACTCCTGAGAAGCACAAAGAACCGGCTTGTCCTTGTGAAACACCAAAAATGGTGGTTTGCAAGACAAGGAATGCAACTCCGCGACACGACAAACAGACACTATCGCCAAGAGAAAAGCCATCTTCCAAGTCAACAGACGTAGAGGAATAGTAGCCAAGGACTCAAACGGGGGGTGCTGAAGGACACCCAAAACCAAGTTAAGATGCAATGAGGAGCAGGGCAATTAAAGGCAGGACGAACAAGGGCAACGCCCTTAAAGAAAACCTTGACATCTGGAAGGAAACAGAGAGCGCAGAAGTCTGGACCTAAAAGTAACTCAAGCTGAGACTCTTATCTACCCCGTCCTGCAAAAAAGACAGGACCGCAGGAAGGTCAAAGTCATGGGAAAGATCCCTATCAGTGCACCAAGAGAGAAAGGTGGACCAGACTCTGTGGTATGCTTTGGAGTAAACAGGCTTCTGGGCACTAAGCATAGAGGGCACCACACCTGAAGAAAAACCCTTCTTCTTCAATATTGAGGATTCAATTTCCATGCCATCAAACCCAGACTGTCTACATCCTCCTTCCACAGGTACCCCCGCAGAAGAAGATCCGGACAGCGCAGAAGCTGAAAGGGCTCCGCCACTGAGAGATCCAGAAGCTCCGGAAACCAGGCCTGATGAGGCCAGTACAGAGCAATCAGAACAACTATAGAACCCTCCAGACGCAGTTTCCTCAACACCCTGTGTAGCATGGGAATGGGAGGAAAGATGTATGCCAGAGGAAAGCACCATGGGATCGAAATGGCATCCACTGCCAGAGCCAGAGGGTCCCTCCAGCAGAAGCAGAATGGAACCTTCCTGTTGTGTCTCGTCTCCATCAGATCGAAGCAAGGAAGTCCCCACTTCTGGACAATGAGTTTGAATACGTCCTGATGCAGTTACCATTCTCTGCTGTCCACAGTGTGTCGACTTAGGAAGTCTGCTAGAACGTTGTCCACTCTGGGAATGTGAACTGCGGATATGGCAGGAACATGTTCTTCCGCCCAGGACAAAATAGCTTTGACCTCTAACTAAGGTGCGAGACTTCTTGCTCCACCTTGCTTGTTGATGTAAGCCACGGATTGGACTAACAGGACAGCCCTCCAGCCTGAACGTACAGTACCAGGCAGCATGAAAGATCGTCCAAAGCTCCAGCACGTTGATGGGAAAGAGAGACTCCGCCATAGACCACTGACCCTGGGCATTCATGTGACCCAAAACAGCTCCCCAGCTTGAGAGGCTGGCATCCATTGTTACCGTCATCTGGAAGGATACCATGAAGGTTCTGCCCTTCAGGAGATTCAGGAGCTGAGTCTGTTGTGGTGGCTTCAGCCTGAAAGGGACGAAAAAGCAGATTTCTCCTGGCCTGAGGCTTCTTCTTAGAAACCAATGCCAAGAGGGTGGTCTTACCCCCAGTGGCCTCACTGATGAGGTCTTTAAGCTCTGGCCCAAACAAGGACGTTCCCAACAAAGGCAACTAAAGTAGCTCTTTCTTAGAGGTAATGTCTGCTGACCAGATCTTGAGCCAAACAGTGCATCTGGCAACCACAGACATAGTAGAAACCCTAGCCACCAACCAGATGGAATCAAAGATAGCTGCAGAGACATAATGCTGAGCTTCAGAAATGTTGGCCAGAAGCCACAACAAGTCAGAAGCAGGAGTACCCTGATGTACAGCCAAAGTCAGCTGTTCAGTCCAAACAACAATGGCCCCGTTCACCCAAGCGGATGCAAATGAGGGGAGCAAGGAGGTGCCAGAAGTAGCAAAGATGGCCTTTAGAAAGGCCTCAAGTTTCCTGTCAGTCCAATCCCTAAGGACAGAAGCGTCCGCCACAGGCAGAGCAATGGACTCAGAGAGTCTAGAAACTGAGGCGTCCACCTTAGGGGGCTGAGCCCACTGCGCTAAGGCGCTTCAGAGAAGGGATACAACTTACCAAACTTTCTAGACACGGTAGATTTCTTGTCAGGGGATTTCCAATCATCGAACACAAGGTGGTCAAAAGTGGGATTAGGTGGAAAGCAGGTAGCCTGCTTTTAGACTCATGAAACACATTAGAAGGTTCCTTGGGAGCCTCAGAAACCAGGGGGGTGTTCACAGTAGTGAGTACAGCCCTGATCAGGCCCTTAGCAGAGGGATCAGGATCAGCTTCAAAGGGGTCCCCAAAAAATTGGGAGGACACCACCGCAAAACATTCACCCTCATCCGAGTCCACCAACAGTTCCTCCTCAGAATAATCTGACATATCAGGTACACCCTGAGGTTTGGGTATGGAAGACCAGATAGAAGTAGGGGGCTGCCAGGACTAGAAGACCCCCCCGTAATCGGGATGGAAGTAGTTGTAAGGTAGACTTTAAGTCTCTAGTAGTGGACTTAAACTCTAGTGCATGGCTGGAGGTCCCTGGGGGAGATACAGGGGCAGCAGCGCATGAAGCCCTGATTGACATGATGAGCAATGTGCAATGCGGGTCACAGACACCCCAGTATCCTTAGTCTTAGGCCTAGCCTCAAGTTCCAACGGAGTTGACATTCTCACAGGGTACAAACGTCTGAGAGTATAATGGAAAATCCTAATATAGTGTGTAAGATTAAGTATTTCACCCCAGAAATAAAAATGCACTTAACTGGCAGGCGAAGCGTTAATCTGCTGAGGAAAGAAGGCGAGTCCAAGCCCTGCGTAGGATACTCTTGAAGGGAAAGAAGAAAATGGCATTCAAGACGGGAGCCAATCCGAAATAAGCTTGTGAAATGGGCGCTCATGGGAAATGTAGTTTCCCTTCAAGTACCCCGAAAGCAGAGTTCGGTGCCCCTAAGCCCCCAACAGACTCAGAACCTGAACCGGATGAAGGGCAAACAAAGAAAATGAGCAGTCTCTGAAGTCGCTAAGTTGAGCAGTTGCAGAGATATGTCCCAAACTGTAAAGTCCCATAGAGATGAATGGAGCATGGTGTCTATGCTGTAAAGCGCACAAACTCAAATAATGTGTAAATGAGAAAACAAAACATATCAGATAACACTATAATAAAAGAAAAACCACTAAACCCAGTAGGAAAAGTGTATGAAACCCCACAAAAGTGCCCAAAACGGCATACAAAAGGTAAATTTACCACAGAAACCCAATGGTCCAATACTCAAAAGACATACAGATAAACCCAATGAGTGCAGGAGTATGAACTCCCAAGGAGACCCCTGTGTGGAGGGGAAGCATGGGACATGTGAACCTCAACACTCAAAGGGTTGCTCACCTTTTTAGCAGGTCTTCTGTCTTCAGATTACCATTGTTAAAGAAGAAGCCTCAGTGGGCAACTCCCAGGGAAAAAACATGCTATACAAGATTTTCCCCTTCAGGGCTGACAGGTTCACAACAGCACCTGGAAACTTGGGAATGTCAGTAATGGTAATCCGCCTAATGGTTGATGTTCCATATCTAACAAAAAAAACAATAAATAAAACTAAAACTGTAGCAGAACTGTTCTCATGCCTTGTTTTGTCAAGGAACAAATCTTACTGGAGGGGATTGGCTGGGGACCAGCAAGGAGATGAGAAAGGCTCCACCCTGCATTCTTTCCAAGAATTGTTCCTGCCTATTAAAGGGGTGGTCATCTTCCCAAAGTTACAAGAAACCTATATTGGACGACAGAGAAACCTGCATTCTATGTGAACTGCATGTTGTTACCCATATGACTTGAAACTGCAATAACGTAAATCTTGCATTTCAGTCACCATAATTGAGAGATCATTGGGGATGTGTGTGTCCCTCTGATAATCCAAGGCTAACATTAGCCCTTGGTTCATCAACAGGCAGCTGAAATGGTCATTTTTGTATTATACTCGCCTTTAAAAAAATAAAACAAAAAAAGAACGGTTCATTAAAAAGTAAGTAGAATGTATGGGAAGATGCTACAAAAACTCCTTACAGTTTTAGGTAGTTTCACTCTAGTCACCCAGGGCATGTTCGTTTTACATATATGGCTAAATTTAACCCTGTATTGCAATGCAATAGATACCTCCAAGGCACTCAAAGGGTTAAGGCATTTTGCTTTATTTCACCTCTTAACCCTTTGAGTGCCAGAGAGGTGCTGAAAGCATTGCTTTGCAATGCGTTCCATACCCCTCTGGCACTCAAAGGGTTAACACTCTGAATGCCAGAGAGGTATACAACGCATTGCACAGCAATGCTTTGCAAACCCCTCTGGCACTCGGAGGGTTACCTGTTTGCATGCTAGAGGGTTTGCACACCTGACACACAATATTTTGAGTTCTTTTCAATGTGCTTATCACTCCTCTGGCATCAAAGGCTGAAGATCTAACGAAGCCCTCCTAAATTTAGCGCTAAGCAGTGAAACTCTTCGTACCCCATTATACTAACCTGCAGCAATACTCTCTGGACCTCTGCATCAGTAACATCCGAGTGCAATTGCCCTAGCAGGAGCTCTGCTGATAGCCGCTGTCCCACAAAGTTGGTGGCTCTGGTGCCATCATAACCATTAAACACACCATACAGGTAAATATTATTGTCACCCCTGTATATATATAAAAAAAAAAAACAAGACAAAGAATGTTTATTGTTGGCCTGTTCAAAGCAATTATTAAAAAAACAGTGATGCTATAGTGCCAAATGTAAAGCATTTCTGTAGCACCAGAAGAATCAACAATTTCTTACTTTTGTCAATCACCTGTGTCCTTATACAATTCTTGTTGAGCACAGCATAACGTTGGGCAAAAGAAAATCAAACTCTTCCCATTTCAATTCACTGAGGCTGATGTACCTAGTAGAACTGGAACAATTATAAGGCAAACAAGCTCAACCACAGGGGATATATAAATACACATTCCCATTGATTTGAATGGGCTTCTAACCCCTTGAATGCAGAGATGTCTCCAACCCTTTGCAAGCAATGGGTTGGAGACCTCTCTAGCATTCAAGGTTTAAAAGCCCTATATAAATTAATGAGAATTTGGGAATTTCGGTTTCCAATGGTGCAATTAATTACTTCAAAATTGCACTGCTTCCATTTCTTCTAAGTACACAAGTCCCACTGTGATTGCAAATAATGGAAAAGGAAGTAAAAGGTGTGTTAAATATCACTTCTTAAATGCCACAAACATTCACACAATTTTTTTTAAGAAACTAGCACCTTAAAGGGTTAGCAATGCTTAAACATTTTTATCTCTCATTTACATAGAAACATAGAATCTGACAGCAGATAAGAACCATTCAGCCCATCTAGTCTGCCCATTTCCTACTGTAAAAAAACCTCAAACCTTATTTGGTCCTTGGTCTTGTCTTATTATGTTCAGGACAGCCTTATGCCTATCCCATGCATGCTTAAATTCGGTCACTGTATTAACTTCTACCACGTCTGCTGGTAGGCTATACCACTTATCTACTATCCTCTCTCAGTGTAGTAAAACTTTCTTACATTACGTCTAAACCTGTGTCCCTCTAGTTTTAGACTATGGCCTCTTGTCCTAACATTTTTACTCCTTTGAAATGTACTTCCATCCTGCACTTTGTTGAATCCCTTCATGTGTTTGAATGTTTCAATCATATCCCCTCTCTCTCTGTTCTCTCCTCCAAGCTATACATGTTCAGATCCTTTAGTCTATCCTGATATTTCTTTTTCTGTAAACCAGTCACCATTTTAGTAGCCCTTCTCTGAATTTTCTCTAGAGTATCTATATACTTCTGGAGATGGGGTCTCCAGTACTGTACACAATCTATGTGAGGTCTAGGGCTGCAACAACTAATCGATATTATCGATAAAAATCGATTATGAGAACCGTTGTCAACGATTCTCAATCGATTAGTTGCAGTCCCAGACTGCCGCCAGTGTCAACCTGCACTTCCCAATCCCATCCATACATGGCTGCCGGGACAAGATCCATCCGCCCGCATCATCACGCGCCCCTGCGGGCCGTGATGACATACAGACAGAAAAGAGGAAGAGGGCAGAGGCACCAGAAGAGAAGCACTTGCTGCCATCAGACTGATCGTTACTGTCTGGCAGAAAGCGCTTCTCTTCCGGTGCCTCTGCCCTCTTCCTCTTTTCTGTCTGTATGTCATCACGGCCCGCAGGGGCGCGTGATGATGCGGGAGGGCAGGAGGGAACTCAGAGCCAGCCAGCCGCAGGGGACCAGCAGCAAGAGGAGTGCAGCAGTGACAAGGAGAGCGACAGTCTAGAGGAAGAGAGGTACAAAGGGGAGAAAGAGAGGTGCAAGGGGGGAGAAAGAAGTACAAGGGAGGAGAAAGAGACACATGGGGGAGAAAATACATGGGGGAGAAAGAGATGCACAAGGGGGAGAAAGTACATGGGGGAGAAAATACATGGGGGAGAAAGAGATGCACAAGGGGGAGAAAGTACATGGGGGAGAAAATACATGGGGGAGAAAGAGATGCACAAGGGGGAGAAAGTACATGGGGGAGAAAGAGAGGCACAAGTGGGAGAAAGAAGTACATGGGGGAGAAAGAGGCACAAGGGGTAGAAAGAAGTACAAGGGGGAGAAAGAGGCACATGGGGGAGAAATAGAGGCACAAGGGGGAGAAAGACGTACATGGGGAAGAAAGAGGCACATGGGGGAGAAAGAGAGGCACAAGGGGGAGAAAGACGTACATGGGGGAGAAAGAGGCACATGGGGGAGAAAGAGAGGCACAAGGGGGAGAAAGAGATGCACAAGTGGGAGAAAGAAGTACAAGGAGTACAAGGGGAGAAAGAGGCACATGGGGGAGAAAGAGGCACATGGGGGAGAAAGAGGCACATGGGGGAGAAAGAGGCACATGGGGGAGAAAAGTACATAGGGGAGAAAGAGAGGCACAAGGGGGAGAAAGAGGCACATGGGGGAGAAAGAGGCACATGGGGGAGAAAGAGAGGCACAAGGGAGAAAAAGAAGTACATGGGGGAGAAAGAGGCACATGGGGGAGAAAGAAGTACATGGGGGAGAAATAAGTACATAGGGGAGAAATAAGTACATAGGGGAGAAATAAGTACATAGGGGAGAAAGAGTCACAAGGGGGAGAAAGAAGTACATGGGGGAGAAAGAGGCACATGGGGGAGAAAGAAGTACAAGGGGGAGAAAGAGGCACATGGGGGAGAAAGAAGTACATGGGGGAGAAATAAGTACATAGGGGAGAAAGAGTCACAAGGGGGAGAAAGAAGTACATGGGGGAGAAAGAGGCACATGGGGTAGAAAGATGTACAAGGGAGAGAAAGAGGCACATGGGGGAGAAAAGTACATAGGGGAAAAAGAGAGGCACAAGGGGGAGAAAGAGGCACATGGGGGAGAAAGAGAGGCACAAGGGAGAAAAAGAAGTACATGGGGGAGAAAGTGAGGCACAAGGGGGAGAAAGAGAGGCACAGGGGAGAGAAAGAGAGGCACAAGGGGGAGAAAGAGAGGCACAAGGGGGAGAAAGAGAGGCACAAGGGGGAGAAAGAGAGGCACAAGGGGGAGAAAGAAATACAAGTGGGGAGAAAGAAGTACAAGGAGGTACAAGGGGGGAGAAAGAAGTACAAGGGGGGAGAAATAGAGGTGCAAGGGGGAGAAAGAGAGATGCATAGACCCCATAGTAAAATAATAACAATGACGCATGTTAAATGTGTAAAGTTTTTTATTCTGCTGTTTGTTTTTAACACTCCGTTTGTTCATTAAATCATTTTAAATAATGAAAAATTAGCATATTGTTTTTTTATCCGATTAATCGAAAAAATAATCGTCCGACTAATCGATTATCAAAATAATCGTTAGATGAGCCCTAGTGAGGTCTAACTAGATATCTGTAGAGTGGCATGACCACTTCCCTTTTTCTGCTACTAATGCCCGCAGCTATACAACCCAGCACCCTGCTTGCACTCCCTGCTGCTTTATTACATTGCCTGCCTACCTTTAAGTCATTAGAAATAATTACTCCCAAATCCATTTCCTCTGTTGTATCCGACAGCACAGTACCCTTAACAGTATATTTTTCCTTTGAATTTTAATGTTGCATTATTCACTGTACATTTATCAACATTAAACTGCAGCTGCCACACTTTTGTCCATTCTACTAATTTACCTAAATAATTTGTCATTTGGCTTATTCCCATGGGAAGGTCTACCCTATTGCAGATCTTTGTATCATCTGCAAAAAGGCATACCTTACCTTGAAGACCTTTTGCAATATCACTAATAAAAATATTAAAAAGAATCCCTGAGGTACCCCACTAGTAACACTCCTTTCCTCCGAATATTCTCCATTAACTACCACCCGCTGTCGCCTGTCATTCAGCCATTGCCTTATCCATTTAACTACTTTTGCATCCAGACCCAAACACTGCAATTTATTAATGAGTCTTCTATGAGGGACAATGTCAAATGTTTTACTCTAATACACCGTATTAGAAAGCATGACTGACGTCAGTCACACAGTTTTAATTGGGTGCAGTCCATAAGTATGTGGTCAGTGACACACATTTTGTTGTTTTTGCTGTACTTCAGAATAGTGGATTTGAACTGAAGCAATGACAAAAAGTGTAAAGTGCAGACTGTCAGGTTAAGGTTATTTATATCCACAAAGCGCAAAATGAGTAGAAACTGTTAGGAATTGTTAGTTTATGTACAAGATCCTTAGGTCACACCAACAGAGAAAATTTTAATAGACAACTGTAGCTTTGTATATAAAAAAAAAAAAAAAAAAAAAAAAAAGGAATTTTGAAAGTGATTTCAAATGTTTTCCTTAATAAATAAAAAAAAGAAAATAAGTTAATAAGATATTTAGCTTTGTCAGTTTATGCAAATCCTTATATTCCACATTGTTCTCCCTTCCATTTGCCAACAAATAATATTAATTCATTCTTATAACCAGAAAAACTGACAATCTGTGCAAATCTTGTCAAGAAGGAAGCTCTCAATTACTTGTGTACAGGTGGCTCAGTCTGTGGGTCAGCACTTCTTTTTACTTTTTTTAAGATTTATGTAGAATACATAATATCAGCAGGTTATATGATCACGTAAAACTGGAATTTTTACATAGACACATGCTTACAGTATGAACATAATTGCAATGTCCGTGATCTGCGTTTAAAAGGCAATCATGGAAAAATGATTTGCGAAAACAAACATGTTGAGCCTTGAGAATTTAGAGGCATGTGACCACACACTGCTGAAAGAGAGGAGGCCTACCGATCTAACGCAATATCAGCTAATAAAACAAAAAGAGTAACCGAATTGCTTCGTATCAAACAGTGTGTGAAAACACTCAGCTGTCTTCTTGGTTCCGCAGATTAGTCCTGGGGTATTATCACAGAGAATTGGGCTATCAGAGCCCATCCAAACCCTATTCCCCACATTCTCCCAGCGCGACCATCTTCATGGATTAAGTTGTTGCTTTTAGTTCCTTCAAGTCCATCCTAGTGTATCTGACTGGAAAAATGACTGTCTCTTTGCACTCGGATGGATGTTGATGAATGGATCCCAAATCAAAAGGATTTTTCCCCTATTGCCTCCCTATCCTGAAAGGCTAACACCCATTGTAGCTTAGTAAAATGAAGCAGAGTTTTGAAGAAGGAGTCATAGAAGTAAGTCATGTGCATAATATGCATTTGACTGCAATCATAGTCACAAAATCTAGAATGCTTAACTTTGTGTTCGGGAGTTGGCCAGGTATGTCATAGACTCCAATAAAAAGGAGGATGAGGAAGGCAGAATATGCATACCCATATTCCCCTTCCTCATCTTTCCCTTCAAACAAATGCTCATCAGAGGAAGCACCTAGGATCCGAAGAATACTCTCAGATACAGGGGAAACCTACTTAAAAAGGTAGTGGGTGGGTGGAGGGGCTTCCAAGATTGAAGCACCCCCAGAAGGGAAAATAGGATTTTAGTGCTCTTACCTGTTAAATCCTATTCTCTAGAGTCCATATGGAACACAGATACCACAGGTACCATGGGGGTTGAGTCTCTCCTTCTAGAGGGCCGGACACATCTCTTGTGGGTGGAGACTCCCAGCTATTCCTCCAGCTCAACCCTTGCTACACACCCTTAGCCAGTATGAATGTGACCGAAGTCACACTAACTAGGCGAGCAAGAGAAGATTTTCCCTAAACTGACTCCACATCCCAGACATGAAAGAGCAAAAAAAGGTCCCTTTCATTGGATGGGATACCTGTACTCCATATGGACTATAAAAAAAAGGATTTAACAGATAAGAACACTAAAATTCTATTTTTTCTTATGTACAATATGGAACACAAGCAAAGGGTTAATCTGGAGAAGGAGAGCAAGGAGAGTCTGCCTCTGCATAGGATAAGCAAGATGGCAGCTCCAAAACAGGCAGCCAGTCGGAAGAAAGCCCCTGAAATGAGCATTCTGGGAAACCTAGTCTTCTCTGTTACTGTTGCCTATGGAATTGCCAAAAGCCCCCTGGACACTCAGAAGCATGAGGCACAAGAAGACAGAATCCTCTCTGACATTCGTAAGACAAGCAGTTGCAGAGATATGTCTCAATGAAGAATTCCCATAGAAGTCAATAGAGCAAAGATGGTGGTGGGCAGGCTCCCATTCTTAAAGGGGTCGCAAAAGCAAATTCAGTCAAATGTACTAAGGACATCCAGATGGCCAAATAGCCCAGTGAACATCCAAGGGGGGCTAAAAAATAGGATACAAGTGAATGGAACGCACAAACAATTCCCACAATGCCGTAGACACTTAAAAGTAGTGAAAAACAACAGAGAAAGGGTTACCATAAAATTTTTCCCCTCTTCACCTTATGTGAAGTGGGGGGTGGTGCATATTATAACATAGTAACATAGTAGATAAGGCCGAAAAAAGACATGCGTCCATCAAGTCCAGCCCATGCCAATAACACCCCCGTTGATCCAGAGGAAGGCAACAAAAAAGCCCTCTGGAGCAATTTCCAATGTAGGTGTGTGTGTGTGTGTGTGTCAAATAGTTCCCCGGCTCAATATCCTATTTGCTTTGAAGCCATCTGTCATAACTGTCAATATTGTTCTGTGCTAGATAGGCATCCATTGCTTTTTTGAATGCAGTTACATTATCTGCAAGCACAGCATCCCGAGGCAAAGAATTCCATAGCCTTACCGCCCTTACTGTAAAGAATCCCTGCCTGTGTTTTAGTCAAAAGCGCCTTTCCTCAAGTCTTAATGGATGACCTCTTGTTCTTAGCTCAGCTCTTTGCATAAATAATTAATTGGATAGTTCTTTGTATTGGCCTTGAATGTATTTGTAAATCATATCACCCCTTAGACGTCTCTTTTCTAATGTAAACAAACCCAGTTTGGCTAGTCTCTCTTTGTAACTCAGATCCTCCAATCCCTTTATCAGTTTTGTTGCACGTCTCTGCACCTTTTCCAGTTCAGTAATGTCTTTTTTTAGAACAGGCGCCCAAAATTGTACTCCATATTCTAGATGAGGCCTAAAAAAGGATTTATACAGAGGTAGGATAATATTAGCATCCCTTACTTCTACACCTCTTTTTATGCAGGCTAGTACTCTATTTGCTCTTGCAGCAGCTGAGTGACTCTGCACACTGCTGTGAAGACTATTGTCTATCAGTACACCTAAATCTTTCTCTAATGAGGATTTCCCAAGTTGTTTCCCATTTAGAGTATATGTAGCAAGTTTGTTTCTACAACCCAAATGCATAACCTTACATTTATCTACATTAAATGACATCTGCCACTTTTCTGCCCATTCACTTAGTTTATCTAAATCCTTCTGTAGGGAAAAAACATCGAGCTCTGTATGTATTTCCTTACATAGCTTAGTGTCATCAGCAAAGATTGAGATGCTACTTTCAATTCCCACTTCTAGATCATTAATAAACAAATTAAAAAGCATTGGGCCCAGGACTGAACCATGCGGTACCCCACTTATAACCCTAGACCAATTTGAAAAAGTTCCATTTACAACAACTCTCTGCCATCTATCATTTAACCAGTTCTCAATCCATGTACAGATACCACCACCCAAACCGAAGCCTTTTAATTTATGCAGTAACCTGTTGTGAGGCACTGTGTCAAAGGCTTTTGCAAAATCCAAGTATACTACATCAACAGCAATTCCCCTGTCCAAATTACTACTCACTCTTTCATAAAATGCAAGTAAATTAGTCTGACATGATCTGTTCTTCATGAAACCATGCTGATTCCTACTAATGATATTGTTTGTCTTCACATAGTTCTGAATACTATCAGTTAATAACCCTTCTAGTATCTTACCCACTATGGAAGTCAAGCTCACAGGTCTATAATTTCCTGGTTCGGATCTTGCTCCCTTTTTAAACAATGGAACTACATCAGCTTTCCTCCAATCACAGGGCACTATGCCTGATGAAAGCGAATCAACAAATATTAAGTATAATGGTTTTGCTATTACTGAACTAAGTTCCTTAAGTACCCTTGGGTGTATACCGTCCGGTCCAGGCGTTTTATTCACTATAACCCTTTCCAGTCTCTTTTGGACCTTGTCCTCAGTAAGCCATGTAGATGTTGGAGGAAATTCCATGGTTTTGTCTGTTTGCCCATAGCTTGTCATTTCTGCTTCCTTTGTATATACTGAAGCAAAGAACGTATTTAGGGTCTCAGCCATAGCTTTATCCTCACTAATCAATTCACCTGTTTCAGTCCTAAGAGGACCAATATCAACCTTAACTTTTTTGTTGTTAATATACTTGTAGAATTGTTTAGGGTTTTTATTGCTCTCGTTTGCAATGTTTCGCTCATTTTCTATTTTAGCTAGCTTAATTGCTTGTTTGCAGATTTTATTACATTCTTTATATTTTTTAAATGATGCATCTGACCCATTTGACTTAAACACCTTAAAAGCCTGCTTTTTATTTCTTATTTCCCTGCTAACCACATTATTAATCCACATTGGTTTTGCTTTACTTCTCTTGTGCTTATTCCCCAATGGTATATATTGACGTGTATATTTGCCCAAGAGCATTTTAAATACATTCCATGACTCTTGTGCATTTTTATCTTTGAAAATTACATCCCACTGGATATCCTTTAAAGCTTCTTTTAACTTTGTAAAATTAGCCTTTTTGAAATTGAATGTTTTGGTTAAACTCTTGCTATTGGGTTTCTCATAACAAACTTCAAAGGATACAATATTATGGTCACTGCTGCCCAAATGTTCCCTTACCTGCACACTGTTTACAATGTCAGAATCGTTTGAGAGCACTAGGTCAAGCAAGGCCTCTTTTCTAGTTGGCTCCTCTACTAGTTGGGACATAAAATTCTCATTTATCATACTTAGAAAAATATTTCCCTTTGTTGTGCCTGAAGTCATATTGCTCCAGTCAATTTCAGGGTAGTTGAAATCTCCCATTATAATTACCTTTGCTGACCTAGCAGCCTTTTCCATTTGCAGTAAAAGTTGGGCTTCCTCCAACTCCCCAACATTAGGTGGCTTGTAGCAAACCCCCACCAATATCTTTTTATTATGTGTGCCCCCAGTGTGTATTTCAACCCACAAGGCCTCTACCTTTTCATTGGACCCTTCATTTATATCTTCCCTTAAACTAGGTTTTAAGGCCTGCTTTACATATAGGCATACCCCTCCTCCCCTTTTATTAACCCTGTCCCTCCTAAAAAGTGAATAACCCTCTAGATTGACTGCCAAGTCATACGTATCATCTAACCAGGTTTCAGACACTCCAATCAGATCATACTGCTCATGTACTGCAATCATTTCTAGTTCCCCCATCTTACCAGCCAGACTGCGAGCATTTGCATGCATACATTTTATCTTTTTCCCATTCTTAAAGATTTCATTCTTTTTCAGATGTATTTGTCTTTTATCAGGCTGTAACAATGGCAACTCCCTATTAGCTGAACTAGCCCATTCCCCCTCTCCACCCCCATGACCCTTCTCTAATCCCATTCCCTCAATTATACTATCTTCCCCAGCCTGTGTTGCAGCTCCCTCCCCCCCCCTTTCTAGTTTAAAGTCTCCTCCAGCCTTCTAACCATCCTATCACCCAGCACCGTGGCCCCCCTTCCACTAAGGTGCAATCCATCACTACTATAAAGATTGCTCCCAAGGGAAAAGACTGACCAGTGCTCTAGGAACCCAAACCCCTCCTGCTTACACCAAGTCTTTATCCACGCATTTAGCTCCCTAATCTCCCGTTGCCTTTCTAATGTAGCGCGTGGCACAGGTAGAATTTCAGAAAATACTACCTTAGAGGTCCTCTGCTTAAGCTTATATCCTAGGTCCCTGAAATCCTTCTTAACGGACCTCCATTTTCCACTGACTTTGTCGTTAGTACCAACATGTACCATGACAGCCGGGTCATGCCCAGCCCCTCCCAACAATCTATCAACCCGATCAGCCACATGTCGAACCCGAGCTCCCGGGAGACAGCAAACTGTACGATTGTGGCGATCTTGGTGACAGATTACCCTGTCTGTCTTCCTAATAATAGAATCCCCTACCACCACCATCTGTCTAGGTCTGCCTGAGTCCTGGATCCCATCCGTGCTAGAGGGGCTGTTCACTCGGCTGTTAGAGAGAACAGTCCTCTCCAGCAAAGACATTCCTGTGTCAGCATCCCCAACATCATTACTTAATGTAGCAAATCTGTTAGGATTAGTAAACACAGGAGTGTCCTCCCTATTTCTCTGTCCACCCCCCTTGCTATGTCTAACTGTAACCCATCTGGCTACCTGCTCTTTCTTTGTGCAGTCTCCACCCCCAGAACTACCTACCACCGCTTCCTGCTGCTCAGTCAGCAGACCCCTCTCAAGATTGTCCGTCTTTCTCAATGTTGCAACCTGCCCCTCCAGATCTCTAATACGAGCTTCCAGAGAGACCACTTGCTCACATCTGCCACAGAGGTATGCACCCTGGAACGGTTGTTCCAGGTGTGCAAACATATGGCAGTTTGTGCACTGAGTTAAATGGACAATCATGCTACCACTCATATGTGCCAGTTGCCACAAGATAAAAAGGCAGGCAGGCAAAAATAGCTGCACAATAAGATTGATAAATGTGTTTCCCTGTGTAACCCCCTGTCTTTGAATTCCCCTGTTTTAAATTCCCACACTTACCACACCTCTGCACTTGCACACTGAGGCAAGATTCACACGTTCAAGTATTCACTATGTATCTGCTATATAAGCCAGGAATCCACCAATTACAAACACAGCAATTAGTCACTCCCACCACACCAGACTTCAATTATTTATCACAGCAAAGAGGGAAAACAAAACTCAGAGAGATTTGCTTTTAACCTCTCCCTTACCACACCACACAATATTCTTATGTAACTGTTCCAGCAAGTATCCATTCTCAGTCTCACAGGGCACAGGGCACTGATGAACTTACAGAGCTCTCTCACTCCTTGCTATATAAGCCAGGAATCCACCAATTACAAACACAGCAATTAGTCACTCCCACCACACCAGACTTCAATTATTTATCACAGCAAAGAGGGAAAACAAAACTCAGAGAGATTTGCTTTTAACCTCTCCCTTACCACACCACACAATATTCTTATGCTATTGTTCCAGCAAGTATCCAATCTCAGTCTCACAGGGCACTGATGAACTTACAGAGCTCTCTCACTCCTTGCTATATAAGCCAGGAATCCACCAATTACAAACACAGCAATTAGTCACTCCCACCACACCAGACTTCAATTATTTATCACAGCAAAGAGGGAAAACAAAACTCAGAGAGATTTGCTTTTAACCTCTCCCTTACCACACCACACAATATTCTTATGCTATTGTTCCAGCAAGTATCCAATCTCAGTCTCACAGGGCACAGGGCACTGATTATACATGAGAAAAAATTTTATAAAAAAAAAATGCCCATTGCCACTGCTTCCATCCCTTCTGGCTTACCCATATCCTCCCCTCTGTAGTCTGTCTGATTGCCTCAGCCTGACAGTGTCCCTGCGGGCAGCAAGCTTCCAGCATGGCCCTGTCAGGACCTCTTCTTTGCAGCCAACGGGTAATGTCTTGCGAGGACCACAAGGTCCTCGCAGGTCAATACCACAGATCCAATGTGCATAGCTAAAAGAACCCAACGTGAGTGCAGGAGCCCAAGGGCTCAGAGAAAGACTCTCTATGGAGAGGCACAGGATTGGGACAAGTGTGAACTAAAGGCACTCAGAAGCTTACTCACCAGTCTTCTGAAAGTAAACAGAGCCCTAAGAGTCTCTGCTTAGAGGGAAAACTTGACATGCAAGATTCCCTCCACAGGGCTGCAAGGGTCCACACAGTACCTGTAGTAGACTGGTCAATCCACTCCAGGGAGAGCCCAGCAATGGTAACCCACCTAATGGAGGAATTGTGACAGTCCCATATCTATACAGAAGACGCTTGCATCCATATTGGCTCTAGTGCATGGCTGGAGGCCCCAGCAGGAAATTCAGGGGCAGCAGCGCATGCTGGGCATATATGACCTGAGTATTCTTTAGGTAACCCTGATTGACAGGAGGAGCAATGAGCAATGGGGGACACAGACACCCCAGTATCCTTAGTCTTAGGTTTAGCCCAAGGTCTAACGGAGTAGACATTCTCACAGAGTCAAAACGGTCAAAGTATCAAAACACCCACAATAAAGTGTGTATGATAATTAATGCTCCCCAGAAACACAAAAACAATACTTATCTAATAGGCGAAGGGTTAAACTGCGGAGGAAAGAAGGAGAGTCCAAGCCCTGCGTAGGATACTCGATCTGCGAATACACAAAATGGCTGCCGCGACGGGAGCCAATCAGAAACGAGTGAGCAAAGCGGGCACTCATGGGAAACGTAGTTTCGCTGACAGAGTACCCCAACAGTGCTTGAAGCCCCCTAAAGCCCCCAACATTCCCAGGACATTGGTCGGATAACAGAGTAAGGGAAAACCCACAAAATGAGCCATCTCTGACCGCGCTACGTGGAGCGGTTGCAGAGAAATGTCCCAAACTGTAAAGACCCATAGAATTGAATGGAGCAATGGCGTCTATGCGGTAAACGTGAGCTGGAACATAAAATTAATGAGGTGAATACCAAACGTAAACCACTCAAAAGCCCACTAGAATAACACAGTAGACCCAATAAACACTGGTCCCAGTAGGGAAAGTGGCCAAAAAGACCCCAAAAAGGCACTAACCAGCAGCAAAAGTGTTAAGTTACCACAGAAACTTGCTCCAAACACCTCACCAACATACAGATAAACCCAATGAGTGCATGAGTATGTAATAGGAACTCCAAATGAGACCCTTGTGCAGAGGGAAAGCATGGGACATATGGACTTCAGCACTCAAAGGGTGGCCAACTCCTGGGGAAAGAACTTGCAGCCAAGATCTTCCCCCCCGGGCTTATGTCCACAAAAGTACCTGGTAAACCGAGCTATCCACATTTGGGTGATGGGAATTGTCAGTGATGGTAATCCTCCTAATGGTGGCATTCCATATCTAACAGAAAAATAATGAAAAAGCTAAAACTAGAGCAGAGCTGTTCTCTTGCCTTGTGTCTTGACCAAGGAACAAATCT
The DNA here is from genome assembly GCA_037306005.1 of Rhinophrynus dorsalis. Taxonomy (NCBI): domain Eukaryota; kingdom Metazoa; phylum Chordata; class Amphibia; order Anura; family Rhinophrynidae; genus Rhinophrynus; species Rhinophrynus dorsalis. The sequence continues at coordinate 113,370,493 of CM074722.1, forward strand.
TACTGTTTGGGGATTTGATAGCTGCAAACTAAGTAGAGGAGGTAGGCTCCAACCAGCAGTCACTTCTCATAATTGTTCCTGCCTATTAAAGGGGCTGATCACCTACCCAAAGTTACAAGTAACCTGTATTGGACGACAGAGAAATATATATTACACATACACACACAAGCAATATTGGAACGGCATGGCCCATGAGGTTATGTATGACTAAATAAACATAGAATGTTTTACAAAGGAAACTATTGTAATAGCCTGTGTACAAGTGCCCAGCATTCTGTGCGTTCGGGCAGTCTCTACTGCACCTGACTACATCGTACAAAGTGTAAAAGCCCGTGTACATGGGGGCCCAGCATTCTGTGTGTTCGGGCAGTCTCTACTGTGCATGACTGCATTGGACAAACAAACATCTGTCTTTTTATATTATAGGATGTTTTATGAAAACAGACATTCCAAAAGACATCCTGAACAGGAGTATCCATTATGCATGTTATCCACCGCACTGCAACCCAATGCATTGGATAGGTGTCTGGCAGTAACGGAGTTAAAATATTAAAATTGGATATCCATGCAGGAGTATTTTTTCCTGACATCCAGGCAAATCCAGAAAGGAGTCAATTTTTTTTTTAATGACTGGCTTGTTGGATTTTCAGTGCTTATCCCCTTCAGATCCAAAAAGGTGTGCAACACACTGCAAACTCTCAAATCAGTGCACATGCATGCATGTGCGTGTGTATATGTGCGCGCGCTTTGCATGTTGTGTGTGTTTTGCATCTAGTGTGTTCGGCGTATAGCATTTTGCAAGTAGCGTTTTGAGGACTGTGTATAACATTTTGGGGAGTGCGTATTGTGTATAGAGTTTTGCATAATGCAGAGTGTTTTGTGTGCAGCGTTTTGCATAATTATTGTTTTTTGCGTGAAGCATGTTTCATTGTAGAGTTCTGCGTACATCGTTTTGCATATAGTGTTTGGTGTATAGCACATAGCGTTTTGTATATTGTGTATTGGGTTTGCATATAGTATTTTATGTTTTCAGTATTGTGTATAGAGATTTGCATATAGCATTTTGAACATAGTTTTTTGCATATTTATACTGTATTTTGCTTACAACGTATTCCATATAGCATTTTGCATATTGTGTTTTGTATACAATGTAATGCATATATCATTTTGTGTATAGCATTTTAATTACAGCATACAGAGTTTTAGGTTTTGAGTGTCAATATTTTGTGTATACAATTTTATGTTTTGCGTATTGTGTATGTATTTATCATGTGTATTGTGTTTTGTGTACGTTGTGCTTACGTATATTGTATTTGTGCGTGATTTGTATGTGTATTGTGCACGTGTGTGTGTATGCATCATGTCTGTGTATAATTCATTGTGTGCATGTATTTTATGTATTGTTTATTGTGTGTGTGTGTGTGTATTGCATCTGTGTATACTGTGTGTGTGTGTGTGTGTGTGTTGCATATGAGTGTATTGTGTGTGTGTTCATTGTAGCCCCTGCATCTCCTTGCACAGATGTAGCATTTTGCATATTGTGTTTTGTATACAATGTAATGCATATATCATTTTGTGTATAGCGTTTTAATTACAGCATACAGAGTTTTAGGTTTTGCGTGTAATATTTTGTGTATACAGTTTTATGTTTTGCATATTGTGTATGTATTTACCATGTGTGTATTGTGTTTTGTGTACATTGTGCTTACGTATATTGTATTTGTGCGTGTATTGTATGTGTATTGTGTGTATGCATCATGTCTGTGTATAATTCATTGTGTGCATGTATTGTATGTATTGTTTATTGTGTGTGTATTGCATCTGTGTGTACTGTGTGTGTTGCATATGAGTGTATTATGTGTGTGTTCATTGTAGCCCCTGCATCTCCTTGCACAGATGTTGACAGGAGTGACCAGGGGGGCTGCTGGCCACTCCTGTCAACATCACACCCCATGGATGGACCAATGGGGCTGGCAGTACAGAGGAGATCTGAATAACAACTCCTTACTACTGCTGCTGCGTACAGCCACGCCCGGAGCCCTGAACTCCATAAAGTGCCAGGACCATCACTGGTCCTTAAGTACCGGACACTGTGACAGTCCTGGCACGTCAGTGGTCGTTAAGCGGTTAAAAAGCTCCCTGCATAGATAACAGACATTAAATAAACACACCCAAGTGAGTGCAAGAGTCTGCCAAGGCTCATAATGCCCCTGTTTGGAAAGGCAACATGACTGGGACATAAGTGGACCAAGGCACTCTAAGGGTTACTCACCAATCATCACAGTCTTCAGGTTATCACTTTAGCTAGATGAAAACAGTGCCTCAAAAGACTCTGCAGGGAGGGAAAACTTGGGTTGCAAGGGTTCACACAGCACCTACACACTCCACTCCATGGAAGTCCAGTAATGGTAACCCACCTAATGGTGATTATACATTCCCATACATAAAAAGGAAAATAATAAATATCCTAAAAACTAAGATACTGTGTCTTGCCCTTGCTTCTTCAAGAAGGACACATGAATTCTGTGTAATTGCAGGCGAGGGAAGGGTTGGGCTAAAGGAGGAGGGAGTCTCCACCCATACAACTGTCTCTGAGATGTGTACTGCCCTCCAGGAGGAGGGAGTCAAATCCATGGTTCCTGAGTTCCATATCGGATGGATTTACTACGAAGGATACATGAAGATTCTCTATCATTTTGAAGCATATCCTGGGTATTCATATTATGTACCTCACAAGGGTGAAATGCAGAGTTGACCTTGCTGGGACTGTAACCTGCCCCACTGAGGTCTGAACAGATTGAACATCTGGTGAATTCACTGACTGACTGTATCTCACCATTGCATGACAAAATGCATCTGTCTGTCAACAGGAAGAGGAAGGAAAGAAGTAGCAATTAAAATACACACAAAACAAGGAGATGAAGCTAAAAATCATAAAAACATACATACTGAATATGAAAACACTACACACTGATACACCACATATAGAAAATTGTTTATTCCACTGTTTCTCATACTATTTTGAGCAGAATTTCTACAATTATGCACTATATAGAAAACAAGCAGTACAACATATTGTAAGCCAATGGGAACCACAATTAGGCATTTATGGAGGACATGTTTAAATACAATTGCTTGCTCTGTTATACAATTTACATTTATCCTTTTGAATAAATTAAAAGTTTAAATGCAGCTCTGTACCTACTTCCGGCAGACAGTGTTGACCAGATCTGTACCATAGTCCGAGCTTCTATCCAGCCTCCTCCGATGACGGAGGCTGTCTGTCTGTAAGTTGGAGTGCTCTCATTGGCCAGAAATCAATTTCTGCCAATGAGATTGCTCCAGCTTAGAGCCAGACAGCCTCCGTCATAGAAAGAGGCTGGATAGAAGCTCAGACTACGGTACAGATCTGGTCAACACTGTCTGCCGGAAGTAGGTACAGAGCTACATTTAACCTTTTAATTTCTACAAACAAGTAGATTTTTTTTTTAAAAAAAGGATACACTTTCCATTATTTATCATTTATAAGGAAACGATTTAGGCAAAGTTGTGAAGGGGGGTAAACACCCCCTTTAAACTGAATGCAATGAAAGTATCCTCAAAATGTTCAGTAAAACAAGACCTTTTTTTTGGCAAATGTTAAAATCATACTGTCCAACATTCTTGGTGTAGTTCAAAGAGATATAGTGAATAACTAACTAGCCAGACTGCATTCGCATTATTCCCACTGAACAGTTATTTGCTATGTCTCTGTAAACTACACCAAAATGTTGGAAGGTACTATTTTAATTTTGTCAAATACTACTCTTGTTTTTACTGAAGATTTTGAGGACACTGTAATTGTATTATTTTTAACCCCTTAAGGAACAGGAAAATCTGAGGTCGATTTCACTTAAGGACCGGAGCAATTCTGACCTTTTTGACCATGTCTTTGTTCAACAGCGTTTTCCCTCTAAGTACTTTATTTTACCCATGAAAATCATATGGCATTTTTTTACGCACAAATAGGGCTTTCTTTTGATACCACACTTATATGGATAGCCCAGCACTTATTTTAGTAAAATTAAAGAAAACGGTCTCAGCCTGGAATAAATTATAGCAGCGTGCATGGCGGCATGTCCTGGACCATCATGGGTCCTTAACGACCCTTGACAGTCATAGTACGTCATGGGTAGATCTGAGTTCGTAACCGGAAATGAAAAAAAAAAAATGCTCCGTGGTCCTTAAGTGACTGCCGCATGTGTACGAGGCCGGTCCTTAAGGGGTTTAACAGGTTAAGCATTGGTGCGAACCATTTAACTACATTTGAACATCACTCATGGAACGTTTATAAAATGAATTTGCCAGCTGAATCCGTTTCAAGCTCTTTAAAATTAAAGTAAGCATGTTTGTAGATAGGAATGTTTGTACTCCTACTCTTCTGATTAAAGGGATAGTAATGTTTCAAAATAAAAGCCACTACAATTAATCTTCATAGTATTTGGGTCAGGAAGAGTGTTATTTCAATACTGTCAGAGTTGTAGTTCAAGAGCAATTGAATGATAACGTATGCCCCTCCCGCCCCTTTTACCTAGTGTAAGCCACCTCTCCTCAGATAAGGAATCTGATCCTGGGACCGGACAGCTCACAGCAAGGAACAATCTTCTTATTGTGAGAACCATGAAAACCATTCCCCCTTGACAGGTTTTTCCCTTATGCCAATTGCAGATTGTCCCTCTCTGCAAGCCATCTGGACAACTCTTTTCTGTTCTGAGGTGAGCAGTGTTACATCAGTAAAAGGGGCAGGAGGTGGATAGTTTATCATTCAATTACTCTTGAACTACAACTCTCTCAGTATTGAAATAACACTCTCCCTGGCACAAATACTATGAAGTTTCATTGGAACTGCTTTTATTTTGGAACAAATGGCATGGTCTGTTCTATAGCTTGTCACCACTCGTAAGCATCACATTTCAGCTCACTATTGCCATTACAGAGGAGAAATTCCACATACATATTAGACTAATCCCGCCCCAAAAGGGCGGTCCAGCTCCCAAATGATGGGCAAGTCCCCTCAGCACGGGTACACCAGTTAACCCCCGATGTACGTTTCAGCCTTGTTTATCCTCATCAGGGAGGTGAAGCTGTATTTCCTAGGCACTGAGAGCAAGGGGTCCATGACTGGATTACTAAGAAACCCCCTAAGAGTATTTAAAATATGCATACAAAGTGTGAGAGGCTTCTGAGAAGGAACAAACAGCACAATGGCCTGTTCAACTGCTAGTCACAGCTCAGAAGCATATTCACACTTATTTCTGGGCAAAGTGAAAGCGAACATTTCCTGATACTGCACAGAACTTCATTAGCATAAGAAACAACATTGCCTCCTACTAGCAAAAGAATTTAACAAACACATTAATGTAGAGTGCTGCAATTCAATTAACTCTATTAAGTACATCTGCAAATACATAAACAAAAGAACAAATCAGGTTATGTTTGCTTTAGCTCACGATGGAGATGAAATTACAAAATTCCAGTTAGATCGATACATTTCTACTTCAGAAGCAATACAGAGAATTTTAGGTTTTCCTATGCACTTCAGATACCCCAGTGTTCAGCACTTTGCTGTTGATTTCGAACATGGTCACCATTTCTACTTAACCAGGTACAATATGTAACAAAGAATACAACAACCAACACATACAGCCTTTTTTGAACTAAGCAAAAAAGACGACTTTGCAAAAAACATTACTGTACTATGAAATTCCAACATACTACACTTGGAACACATCATTACACACATTTCAAAAGGGGGGAAAAAAAAAAAAAAAAAAAAAAAAAAAAAAAAAAAAAAGGTAATCCCGTCACTAGATATGACAACATATTTTCATCTGACACATTTGGTAATGTTTACACAATACAGCCAAACAACTTATAATGTTAATACCTTAAACTACTGCTCCATCAAGATAATGGACTCACAAGTTTCACAGACTTAAAACCTATTGATAACTTCACATACAGCACATACCATTTAGCATGTCAATCTCTAACTATTTTAGACAATGACAATCATTGGGATCTCACCCTCACTGAGGCTACACTAATGAAGACACCATCAAAAAAGATAAATGTTTTGCATACTAACAACCGTTTGCCAAGTATCTAACCCAACTTCTGTTGAAAACAAAACACAAATTTCAGTCTTTCAACTCCAATACAAACACAAATATAATACAATATTGCTAGGTGATCAAGCATTCTAGCTCCTACTAACATTGTTAATGCCCTTAACCTCGATCCGGAGCGCAGGCGGCTGTTTGTTGTTTTTTTTTTTATTTTACTTTTTCCTTTGCTCAGTGGATTCTGGTATGGCAGATCAATGTGTGGCCACGCTGCCATCCCAGAATCCCATGCCATGCCAGGACGTTATCAGTCCTTAACCCTTTGAGTGCGAGAGGGGTTGAGCATCCCTCTGGCGCTCAAAGGGTTAAGTGTCAGGCAACAGCGCTTTAGAGGCACCTGGGGGTCTGCACCGTCAGTCCCTTCTGGTACCTAAAGGTACTATGCAAAGCCTCCTAAAGGAGACCGGGACTGACAGCGCAGATGTCAAATCTGTGTATAGGTCCGGATATACAATTTCAGGTGTGTTAGTGCGGCTGTTGATATCATATGTGGATGTTAAAGGGACAGTAATGTCCCCCAAAAAATGTCCAGTTTTGTAGAGTATAAAATATCAATATGCTGCAAACCCTAACTCTCAAACCACTATAGTTTGAGAGATATAGGGATTCAAAGTCCCCCCCTTTCTCCTGAGGTCAGCTGTAAAGCTGACAGCAGGAGAATCGAGTCGTACGACTCGAGTCGGCTCTGCAGCAGAGCCGAAATCGCGTTATAGCAAAAGAATTAATTCATTGGAAAGGTCTAAAAAGTGTGCCTGGTTTGCAAGCACACTTTGTAGACCTTTCCAATTAATTAATTATTTTTAAGTAACGTGATTTCGGCTCTGCTGCAGAGCCGTCTGCTGGTCCCCGGACCAGGATCTCCTGCTGTCAGCTAGACACTGACATCAGTAAGAGGGGAGGGAGGGGGGACTTTGAACCTCTATATCTCTCAAACCATAGAGTTTGGAGCATATGGATTAATATTTTAACCTCCACAAAACTGGAAAAAAAAAATTTTGGACATTACTGTCCCTTTAATATCAATGAAAGTATGGTCTCTGATTTGAATATCGTTCAACAGTGCAGTTAATTTCAGAAGCGTACTGCAACAGAGAATCAGCTAAAGCCATATGAGAAATGGCCCTAGAAGTTTTACATCATTGAACTGTGTGTTTATGATGAGTTAAAACAACATGTACACAGTTGGAGCAGCCGAATTCTGCTCATATATAACCTCACTGTAATATGAGTATCTGTCAAGGAAAGCGTCTCTCTGTGCCAAAGCTGAACTAGTGATTACATTGCATCAATCATCAACTCATTTGCAGACTCCCAGCACTGTCTCCGTCTATGTAGGGTGATTAGAGAGCATATCTAATCAAATCACATCCCAGGCGATACACTTGGAAATCAATGGATTTGTGGCATATAGTTTATTTTTTGAACCTCTACAAAATGTTAAGCATTTTTTATGGGACATTACGGTCTCTTTAAGCGTTTAATTTCAGCCAAACAACGAAAATGTAAAAAAGAAAAAACAATAGTATTCCAGCTAGTCATTCTATAAACTTAGTTTTAAGCCAAACTTGTATAGGGGTGATAGTTCCTCTCTAAAAAGGACCAAACACAGGTTTAGGGGGTCAGCATAATGGCAAGATGCTGCTTAACTCTTCCAGTGTGGAAATGGTTGGATCCAGCAAATCCCCTTAAGTGCAGCTTGTGTAGGGGAAGAATGTCAGTGAGAGGTGGGGTATTAAAATAGGAAGGAGGATTTGCTGACATGTAGAGCAGGTACTCACAGCCAATGAATTCAACTCCAATGCTTGGTTAAGCAATGATGAAAACAGGCAGGAGAATCAGGCCCCAGAAAAGCTAAAGTAAAGAGATATATATGCTAGAGATTATTGGGGACCAGTTACCCCACCACCACCACGGTTACAAGATCACTGAAGCAAAGGAAAAGCCAAAGATCTTCAGACAGTTGGGGAGTTCACAGCATGTGGATACTGTGCCAGGAATGATCTGGAATTAAGGGTGTAGAGAGGTGCTGTCCTAGGGAGATCTGCTGGTAAACTCTTGTGGCTCTCGTCGTCAAATTCTGTGAGTTGTTATGGCTAGTTCTCTCACTGAAGTGAAAAATGAGACAGTGGCTTCATAGTCTAGCTTGTGAGTAGGTCCCGAATGCACCCCAGGAGTCCTAAGAAGCTCATATGCAGCTCAAACTGCTCCAGAAGGCAATGGCTGTTGGATAAGGCAGCACAGGAGTAGAAGTAGAAAGTGGAGGCTAAGGATTGCAGTTGCTTGTGTATCTGCAATGAGGAGAACCCGGTTTCTAGTAATTTCAATTGATTAACTAATGCTTAAGCAGTGATACACTTACAACATGATGTTATGATGATACTTTATGAACTGCAGAAGCTGTTCAGAGAAAAACTTGATGCGTTCAACTAGTTTGTGATCAGTGAAAGTCTTAAAGGGTGCAATTAGTTTCTATGAATACAAAATAGAAATAGGGTTTTATGCAAATTGTCACCAACATGAAAAGGAAAATTACATTACTTAAGGCTTTATTTAAAAATGAATGTGATTATAACATTGCTAATCACAGACTCCCTTAACCTATTAACTTTCATGGACATCTGTAGAGACTGATTTTGCATGACCCTTTCAGTAAGGAGCTCCAGGGCATTTGAATCTTCCAACAACAACTTAAGTGGGATCTAGGTCAATCCTGATGAAAATACAACCTTTTTCAAACGACACACAACAGTTCTATATCCGAGTATAGGGTTAAATACAAAACCTGTCCCACTTATTGTTATTTGTAATCAATATATTCTATAACATTTTAAATTAACTGCTGACACTGATGCATTGTCAGTAGGATGGAAGCAGTAAGAGGTGAATGGAATTGCTGACTTGCAACTCTGAGATTAGCTAACATCACCCCATGTGACCTATTGTATATCTTTTACAAATATATAAAATGATAGCTTTGCCTCCAGAAATAACCTACTTAGTGATGTGTAAGATCACAAATATGAATGATGATCATACTTGCCAGTGATTTACCTTAAGGCAGGTCTTTTAATAACCAAATGTTCCCTTTCAAAGTAAAATACCAGCTTTCAAATAAAAAAGAAGGGAAGGTTCCCTTGGCTTGAGATATATAGTTCAAGTATACTGCTGATTTGTACATCTCTTCTTATGAATACATCCTACCACTCATTTAATTGATATGTTGGTTTATTTACTCTAGAGAAGAGAGGCCTAATAGGTAATCTTGTTAACTGTGAGGTCAATACTGGGATCTTTCTACTGAGCTTTTTATTCCAAGGCAGGCTCAAATAACTAGGGATCAACCCTTATGATTAGAGGAAAGGAGGTTTCGACTTCAGAAAGAAGGAGGGTTTTTTTGTTTTTGTTTTTTTTTTGCACTGCAATGTCTGTTAAATTTTGGAAATCTTTGTACAAGTTTATGGTAATGGCAGATATAATGGATACATATAAAATGATTTGATGCATTTCTAGCAAGAGGGAACATAGAGGGTTATACTGTTATTAGGAGGTAAAACAGAAAGTTCTGGTAGATAGACTAATACATATTTTGGAGGCAGGAAGACTTATATAATTCTCATTTTTCTGGGTTATAATGAGCTGGAACATGAGCTTCTGCCCAAGTAAGAATCAGGCACATTTCTCACTACGCAGCTGCGCTTCTGGTCGCTCCCTGGGGCTTGACATGAGAAACAATGAGTTTGGGGATCAATAGATGCCCCTGAATCTTTGTGTTAGGTTTTCTCTATATGCCACATAGGGTTAGTCATGTCTAGAGAAGTAGATAAAACTGGTAGGAACTAGTTAAAAGTAACATCAGTTTGATACAAAGACCCCAGAAAGATCCAGAAAATACTTATCTGGTATGCAAAGGGTTAAACTGGATAGAGAGAGCAGGAAAGTCAGCCCTGCATCAGGGACAGCCAGGAGATACCAACAGTGCATGTTTTTGAGATATCTCTGCTTGAGCACAGGTGAATCAATCAGTGGCTTACTCATTTTAATGAATCCACCTGTGCTGATTCAGGGTTATCTTAAAAACATGCACTGTTTGTAGCTCTTGAGGATATCCTATTGAAATGCTACCCTCTATTTGGCCACCATCAAAACGTAGAGTTAAAAATGTCGCCTGAATGAAAAGGGGTGAATCAAAAGAGACATTTTGATGCCGCATTCTTAAAGGTTGGCAAATAAAGGGTGGCGCTCAAAAGGTTAAGGTATTAAGCATATTTTATTATGTATTGCAGGGGCTGTGCTATATTGCTGAAGTGCTGCCCTCTATTTGGCAACCTTTAACCCCTTAAGGACCGGGAAAATCTGAGTTTGATTTGACTTAAGGACCAGAGCAATTTTGACTTTTTTGACTATGTCTTTGTTCAACCATATTTTCTCTTTAATTCCTTTTGTGCACCCACATAAATTATATACTGTTTTTTTAAGCACAAGTAGGGCTTTCTTTTGATACCACAATTATATGAATACCTCCTTGTTTAATTTGATTAAAATAGAAAAAAAGAGGAAAAAAATTGAAAAAAAACAACATTTTGCTTATATTTTCGTGTCAGGATTTGCACACAATTAGTTTATGACAAAAAAATACCCCTAAATATATTCATTTGCTTCTCCTGAATATAAGAATACCCCATATGCCTAGTATTTCAATCACTTCCTCACATTTACAAGGTAAATATTACAAGATGGATGCCATTATTTCCAACTTGTAATTTCTCAACAATTGGCATGTGAGCATCATAGCTTAGCTGACGGTGCCAGAACCAAAAATGTCCCACAAAGGTATATGTTTCTGAAAACTACACAACATAAGGTAAATAATCAGGAGACTTTTGGAGTTTTTCATGCAGCTATTTTTCCAGAAAAAAAATTCAAAATTGTGGTAATATTTTGTTTTTTTGCAGTTTTCACACTTACATTTTAATACTACTGTTGATATCAAGCACATGATAGGTGAAGATTTTTAAAAATGCATTGTTTAGTGTTCAGCTCCTTCTTCTGAGTACGGCAATACCCCATATGCATAGGTTTCTCAAGGTTTGGGAGAGCTACGGGGCCCAAATTGGAACATGCGCGTTTCCAGTTTCACACTTTGAATTTTCACAACTTGCATCACTGGTGCCATGTCTCATTTGGGGCTGTGTAACAGTGCTCCATTCTAAGATTTCCCCCCAAAAGTATATATTTTTGGAAAGTAGACACCCCAGGCTTTCATTTTATGTATGTTTTCAATTTTTTTACGCAGCCATTTTACCACCAATCGCTCGTAAATCTTGACGTAAGTTAAAAAAACACCGTTTTTCACACTTGCACTTCAATGTTGATGTGAATTTCAAGCACAGGATAGGTGAAGATTTTTAAAAATGCATTGTTTAGTGTTCAGCTCCTTCATCTGAGTACGGCAATACCCCATATGCATAGGTTATTCAAGGTTTGCGGGAGCTATGGGGCCCAAATTGGAACATGCGCGTTTCCAGTTTCACACTTTGAATTTTCACAGCTTGCATCACTGGTGCCATGTCTCATTTGGGGCTGTGTAACAGTGCTCCACTCTAAGATTTCCCCCCAAAAGTATATATTTTTGGAAAGTAGACACCCCAGGCTTTCATTTTATGTATGTTTTCAATTTTTTTACGCAGCCATTTTACCATCAATCGCTCGTAAATCTTGACGTAAGTTAAAAAAACAGCTTTTTTCACACTTGCACTTCAATGTTGATGTGAATTTCAAGCACATGATAGGTGAAGATTTTTAAAAATGCATTGTTTAGTGTTCAGCTCCTTCTTCTGAGTACAGCAATACCCCATATGCATAGGTTTCTCAAGGTTTGGGGGAGCTACAGGGCCCAATTTTGAACAAATATTGAATTTTCAAGTCCTGCTTAACTGGTGCCATTACTCATTTTAGGCTATGTTCCAGTGCTCCACTTTAGGATTTCCCCCCAAAAGTGTTTATTTTTGGAAAGTAGACACCTCCAGCTTTCATTTTAGGTGTGTTTTCAAATTTTTTACACAGCCATTTTACCACCACTTTATCGTAAACTTGACGTAAGTAAAAAACCAGCGTTTTTTACACTCTGCCTTCATTGTTGATGTGAATTTCAAGCACAGAACAGGTGAAGATTTTATAAACTGCATTGATTAGTGTTCAGCTCCTTCTTCTGAGTACGGCAATACCCCATATGGATAGCTTTTTCATGGTTTGTGGGAGTTACGGGTCCCAAATTGGAACATGCGCGTTTCCAGGTTCACACTTTGAATCTTCACAGCTTGCGTTACTGGTGCCATTTCTCATTTGGGCTGTGTAACACTGCTCTTTTTTAAGATTTCCCCCCAAAAGTGGATATTTTTTGAAAGTAAACACCCCAGGCTTTCATTTTAGGTGTGTTTTCAAATCTTGCAAACAGCCATTTTACCACCAAGCCTGTGAAAACTTGACGTAAGTAAAAAAATTCAGCATTTTTCACGCTTTGCCTTCAATGTTGATGTGAATTTCAAGCACAGAACAGGTGAAGATTTTATAAACTGCATTGATTAGTGTTCAGCTCCTTCTTCTGAGTACGGCAATACCCCATATGTATAGCTTTCTCATGGTTTGTGGGAGTTACGGGTCCCAAATTGGAACATGCGCGTTTCCAGGTTCACACTTTGAATCTTCACAGCTTGCGTTACTGGTGCCATTTCTCATTTGGGCTGTGTAACACTGCTCTTTTTTAAGATTTCCCCCCAAAAGTGGATATTTTTTGAAAGTAGACACCCCAGGCTTTCATTTTAGGTGTGTTTTCAAATCTTGCAAACAGCCATTTTACCACCAAGCCTGTGAAAACTTGACGTAAGTAAAAAAATTCAGCATTTTTCACGCTTTGCCTTCAATGTTGATGTGAATTTCAAGCACAGAACAGGTGAAGATTTTATAAACTGCATTGATTAGTGTTCAGCTCCTTCTTCTGAGTACGGCAATACCCCATATGCATAGCTTTCTCATGGTTTGTGGGAGTTACGGGTCCCAAATTGGAACATGCGCGTTTCCAGGTTCACACTTTGAATCTTCACAGCTTGCGTTACTGGTGCCATTTCTCATTTGGGCTGTGTAACACTGCTCTTTTTTAAGATTTCCCCCCAAAAGTGGATATTTTTTGAAAGTAGACACCCCAGGCTTTCATTTTAGGTGTGTTTTCAAATCTTGCAAACAGCCATTTTACCACCAAGCCTGTGAAAACTTGACGTAAGTAAAAAAATTCAGCATTTTTCACGCTTTGCCTTCAATGTTGATGTGAATTTCAAGCACAGAACAGGTGAAGATTTTATAAACTGCATTGATTAGTGTTCGGCTCCTTCTTCTAATTACGGCAATACCCCATATACATAGGTTTGTCGGGGTTTTGGGGGAGCTACTGGGCCCAGTTGGAACATGTTAGTTTCCTTTTACAGACATGCCATTTTTACAGCTGGTGCCTTGTCTCATTTCGGTCTGTTTGGCAATGCTGCAATTAATTTTACCCCCAAAAGTATATTTTGTAGAAGAGTAGACAACCCTGGCTTTCATTCTATTTGCATCTTATCAATTTTTTCGCTGCCACTGTATCACCAATCCCTCCCAAAATCTGCAGTAAGGCAGAGAAACACCATTTTTCACATTTCTATTTTAGTGTTGCTCTGGATTTCAATCAGATTATATTTGCAGATTTTTTAAATGCTTTACGTTAGTGTTGAGTTACATTGTCTGAGTACGGCAATGCCCCATATGCATAGGTTTGTCAGGGTTTGGGGGAGCTACTAGGCCCAGTAGGGAACATGTGTGTTTCCATTATCAGAGATAAATTTTGATAGTGTTAGATCTAAGGAGGGATGTGTTTTGAAAAATAAAAAACAGGATATTTCAGGGGGAAAAAGTGGCCAAATAATAAAAGAACCTTTACAGCACTACTGCATTGTGCCTGAATGGTATTCCTTGAAACAGTCACCAATGCAGAGGCCAGGTTTGGAAGGGCAATCAGGACAGTAAGTGGTGGTGTCTGTCCGTATTCCCTTTCTGTAGCAAACCCTGCAGCGCTTCTGTGGTTTGTTCTTTTGGGGAGTTGGGGGGATTTTATAAATAAAATGTACTAACCCGGGTCTTGGTGGAATTATTTCAGACGCACCTTGAAATAAAAATATGGAAATAAGTTGTAGCTGGTACTGTAAAAAGCTACATGTTTGATTGGGGTTTGCCAGCTTAAAAAGTAAAAAGGAATTATGTACAGCAGTCTGCATCATATAGATGGCAACTTTTTTATACCATGCCCTATACTTCCTCATTGCGAGGTATGGCTGCATTAGTTGATCACTCAGATCAACTCCCCCCATGTTTTTATTATAGTCCCTGATGCAGACTGGCTTTCTTATTACCACTGTCCTGCCACGAACAGTGACTGCCACAGATCTGTCCTCATGCATTGTGGTCAGCATGTAGACCTCTTTTTTGTCTCTAAACTTCACTGCCAGCAGCTCCTGTTGGCACAAAGATGATGACGTCCCAGTTTTTAATTTGGTATCTATGAGTATTTTGGGAAACTCCCTGCAATTGCGTCTGACAGTGCCACAGGCCACGGTGTCAAAATAAAACAGAGACCTAAATAAAAGGGGGCTGGTGTAATAATTATCAACAAATAATTGATAGCCTTTATTTAATAAGGGGTAAATTAAATCCCAAACTATTTTCCCACTTGTTCCCATAAATTCGGGGCACCCAGGAGGATCAAGTTTGCTGTCCTTGCCCTCATAAATTCTAAAAGCCTGGGTGTAGCCTGTGGCACTTTCGCACAATTTATAAAATTTGACACCAAATTTGGATCGCTTTGAGGGGATGTACTGCTTGAACCCTAACCTGCCTTTGTATTTCATTAGGGATTCATCTACACTAATTTCTTTTTGGGGCATATACACTAGGGCAAACTTTTTCTGTAAATGGCTTATTAGGGGACGAATTTTGTATAGTCTATCATACTGGGGGTGTTCTTTTGGGGGGCACAGGGTATTATAGTTAAAATGCATAAAGTGCAAAATGATTTCAAATCTGGACCTGGTCATAGTCTTGGGGAATATAGGGGTATCACATACGGGGTTTTTGCTCCAGTAGGATCGGATACTGGGCTTTTTTATTATACCCATTGCCATTATTAAGGCCCAGAATTGCTTAAATTCTATGAGGTCTATGGGTTTCCATATTTCTTCCTTAACTACAAAAGCTGTAGGGTTGGCGGCAGTATACTGGGCTGCATACAAGTTGGTTTGGGACACAATTTCCCCTAAAAGGTCTTCCCCCAAAAATAAATAAAAAAAATTATCATAGTTAAATCCCTCAACATCAATTTGAATCCCTGGGGTGCCTGTAAATTCTGGTATTTGTGGGCAAAAATTTATTGGGGATACCCAATCATTATGATCAGGAGTGGCTGGTGTTGGGGCATTTCTTTGGCCAGATCTTTTTGCAGGTGCTGGGGCAATTGCCAGGGCAGCTCTTGGGGCAGCACTTGGGGCATTCCTTTTGGCAGGTATTTTGCAAAGTCTTTTGGCAGATCTTGTGACAGGATTTTTGGCAGGATTTTTGGCAGGTGCTGGGGCAGGATTTTTGGCAGGTGCTGGGGCAGGATTTTTGGCAGGTGCTGGGGCAGTTGCCAGGGCAGCTCTTGGGGCAGTGCGTCTTTTTTTGATAGAAGGCCCAGCGTCGTCAGTAGAGCTGCTCTCAGTTTCTGAAAACTGCTCTATTTCAAAATCTGATGCAGTATCTGTTGCCTCTGAGTCAGATGCCAAAAAGGCATATGCCTCTTCAACGCTATAAGTGCGCTGCATTTTGCCCACTAAATTTTTTTTTCCTTACTCTAACGCTATCCCTAAACCAAACTCTAACCCTAAAACTTACCCTAACCTACGTATATCTAGAACCTACCTAACCCAAGTAAACTACCTATCTAAACTATACTTATTATATATATATATATATATATATTTTTTTTAGTATTTTTTTGTATTTTTTGGGTTTTTTTTTTTCCCTAAACCTAGATCTGTCCCTAAACCTTTCCCTAACACAAGTCTACACTAAACCTACCCACCTACCTACCTAAACTACCTAAATTATATTTTAAATCAATTTTTAATAAAAAAAAATAAAAAAAAATAAAAAAAAAATTCAGAGGATACAAGGGGGATGGGGGGTATCCCACAGATCAGCAGACGCTGATCTGTAGTTTATTGATCACTCTAAAAGTGATCAGATGGGGGGGAACTTGATGATCACTGTAAAACAGTGATCAAATGGTTAATTTAGTGTTTTAAAACTGTTTGCAGGAACACTGGAACGCTTCAACACGATATGGCACAATCTCTCTCTGTCTCTCTCCACCTCAGCAGTGTGCAAGATGGAGGGAGACAGAGATATATGACAGGGACAGTATTTACAAATACTGTCCCTGTCAATCAGCATTTGCAACATGTGATTCGCTCATCAAGCGAATCGCATGTTGCAACAAACTTTTTACTGGTTGTTACTAAGTGTCCCGGTATCGGGACACTTAGTAACAAGCAGCCCGCGCTCTCCCATCGCTCCGTGCGGCCGCGATGGGAGAGTTTAACCCTTGACGTACCGGGACCGTCAAGGGTCGTTGGAGCACATTTACCCTTGACGGTCCTGGTACGTCAAGGGTCGCTAAGGGGTTAAGCATGCAGCATCAGAATGTTGCTCTTTTCATTAGTGAACCGGTCTTGATGACTAGGGTTGGCTACCCCTGCTCTGCATAGTATAAGAAATGGAGAAGTAAGATGGCAGCCAAAAAAAAGGCGCCCAACCAATCAGAAGTAAGCCTGGGAAACTGAGAATTCTGGGCAATGTAGTTTTTTTTCTCCAATTCTGTAACCAAGCAACAAGCAACTCTCCAGCCATAGAGTGCAGCAAATTACACATTACTTGACAGTCATGGTCTTGATCAAGTGATAGAGCATGATCAGAGGAAAAGAAAAAAAACAGCTCTAACCCATATAGCATAAATGAGTGCACAGATATGTCCAACACAAGTTTTCCCATAGAAAACAAAGCAACCTCCTCTTCTTAAAGGGGCCATGGACAAAAAAAACAAACTTTTATAAAGCAAGCTAAAAAGTTCCTCAGAAAGAAATTTAATAAAGATTAAAGTGACTCTGTCAACTCTAGAAGCATAAATAATAAGCATAACAGCTACCAATGAACTAAATGGTACGGACTGAAAATACAAAAAGCACAAGAATAGACAGTTTAACCCCTTAATGACAGCACAATCTGACGTGTGGGTGGCTGTTACGGACAACAAAGCTCCCCCCCCCCAACGGATTAAGGGATGGCAGAGCGGTGTATAGCCACGCTACCATTCCACAATTCCATGACATGCCAAGACCGTCACCAGTCCCTTAAGTTCCGGGACCAGGGTGAGAATCCTGGCACGTCAAGGGTCATTAATAAAGATGAACAAAATACAATTAACTCCTTGGTGACAAGTTTTTTTTGTCCATTAGAGGACAAGAACAATTTTGGGCTTTTTATTATGTTTGTTCAACTATATTTTCCCTCCAATTAATTTAGTACACCCACACAAAATACATACTGATTTTTTATTTTTTTAAGGAAAAATAGGGCTCCCTTTTGCTGCCATATTTATATGTATAAACTATTATTTAGTTTGACAAAATAAGAAAAATTGGGAGAAATTGAAAACCTATTTTTTATAGGTTTTCCTTTGATGACCTGTACTCAATTAGTGCATCTTTTAACATGGAGTGGATACAAAGTATGAACATTCACTCATACGTACCAAGTGTCCCTTTTTAAGAATTCCCTCAGAAACGCAAATTCCTAGGTTCCTCTTTCCTACCATGGTGCCCCCCTTTTATTGAGATTGAATGTGCAGTGTGTATATAAGTATATCACTGCTTCACTGCAATAAAATTCATATTAATATTTGTTTACATTTCAATGTGTGTGTTAATAATTTAGTCTGTATAATGAAATACTTTGAACTTATAAATTACATAAAGAGCTGTCATTATGTACACCATAAATTCTTTGTAATGCTCCATCCAACAATCCTGCTTCCAGCAACACCAACCTAAAACAAAAGTGCCCCCTCTATGAAGTGCTGGGAGGTATGTTCTCTGTGTCTTTCTGCCTCATGATCAGATTGAGGAGGAGAGGCAGAGAACAGTTAAGAACACTGCCTCTATCAAGTGACTCCACTTGCACATGTGATCACTATAGCAGTGATCACATGTGAGTACGGGCAGAAATTGACTGATCCAGTCCACAGGTGCTATGATCATTAACCCATGATGTGCCCGGATCATCATCTGTCCTCCAAGGATGGAATTCTGTGATGTTGTGGCACGTCACACATCATTAAAGGTATAAAAGTCACTTATCCACATTTAACTAATGGGGAAAAAAGTAAAAAGAATTGGGCTGCAATGTGAAGCCCTAAAATGGCTTCTATCCGGTTTTTTGGGGAGTCAGGTATCTGACCCCATTAAATAGAATGCAAACTGAAAGTATGCAACTCTCAGCCCCAAACTCTTTGCATGTTCAGCCACAATTTCAATCCAAATACAGCAGGTGTATGGGGACCTCTCTCATGTCCTACAGTCTCTCAGCTCAGTCTCCTTTAGTTGCAATTGCAGGGCTTGCTCTGTGCTCCATATTGGTCTGCAGGGGTTCACAATGTAGCCCAAGCTTCATCTGCAGGTCTGATCCCAGGGTGTCTGAGAAGGCACATTCTTCGTCCTTGCTCTAATCCCGTGTTACTGTGGGGCATGTAAAAGTCACATATTTCAACTTTATCTATGCCCAACAGTATCACAAAGTTTGAGAAGGAAGGAAAATGATCCCTTTTCAGACTCTTTGTGGTTGGAGACAAAGCTGGAACAGGCAGGATTCAGCATGGACTAGGTGAGTCACTGCGGCTGATGAAAAAAGATGAACTGGGAAAAAACAGAAGACAAACTTGCATTGATTCGTATATACGTGCATATCATCCGCTGCAACCCACAACATCAACATCTTAACTCACTCTATTTCAAGCCGAGTTTTTTGCTGCATAGTTTAGCCAAAATACCTTGCTTCCACAGAACTACGCCTGAGCAGCAAACCATGACAAGGCATCCCATTTTAGACAAGTCCTATGTAATACATCTTATGGCTTACAAACTGCTTTATTTTTACCCCTTATGGATCAGTGGTCCAGGGCAGTTACCTTCCCTTAAGGCCAGCTTTGATCCTTTCCGACGCACAGGTATACAAGACATGTTACATGTACTAGTGAGCCACGTTCAGGTCTGAGAGAGACCACTCCATTCTTTGAACAGTCAATTTCAGAACCCATTTTTACTTACAGCTCTCCCTTATGGCAAAAACCGTGTCATAGCACATCACGTGCTCCATAATGGGTTAAGGACCAGGGCTTGATTCTTCTCTTTTTTTTTTTTTTTTTTCTTTTACATGCGAGGACCAGAGTCATTTTATTTGAGGAGCTGGCACATGTGATCGGGATGGGCTCCGCTCTTGAAGCGGGCAGTTTCAGCCTCCTAGTATGATCACAGTGCGCCTTTAAAGGGGATCTAGTCGATATATAAACTTACTCTTTAGACAAACTTGTATAGGGGTGATAGATCCCCTTTAAACTGACTGTGATCATTTAACTCATGACATGCCAGGACCATCACTGGTCCTTAAAAGACCAGAAGTTGTGACGGTCCTGGCACGTCTATGGTCATTAAGGGGTTAAAAACTCTAATTTGTTTCTAGGCTAAGCTGCCATACCTTTAGAGGTAAAGGCCTGCAGTGATTGAGAGGGGACATCAAAACCTGGGATGTGTCCACATTTCAATATGTATTACATTTTTCTACTTTAATCACTGCAGATCACTTGAGTAAGTGAAAGGCTACCATGGGCAGGAAAGGCTCATTAAATAATGCCATGTACTATGCCTAAAAAACTCTCCTACATTGATCCACAATTGTGCGTATTTAAAAACAATATATTTTGGTGCACTACATTTATAAAATCACTGTCATTTATAAATTTACTAAAATATTGAATCAGTGGATACAAGGAGGCTGATACTTCTATTGCCATGTAATATGTGGCCGATTTCTTTAGATTAACCCTTTAAGTAGCTGTGGGCTGTGTGATGCTTTGCAGAGCATAGCTCTGTGGCACTTAAAGGAACAGTAATGTCCACTAAACATTTTTTCTTGTTTTGTAGATTAAAAAAAAAAAAAATTATGTTGCACAAATACCATCTCTCAAACCTTTATGGTTTGAGAGATAATCACATCCAAAGTTCCCCCTCTCCTGATGTCAGCTGATAAATAGTAGTGTCCCTTATAATATAAACATATGTTGGATTTGTTCAATTTACTTTTATATAATGCATAGTATCCTTCTTAGCACCTGTAACTTCTGTTCTTCTTGAAAATAGATTTAAAAGGTTCACCCTCCTGCCCCCCCCCCTCCCCAGTCATAGTTCCCTCAAATCTGAAGCCGGTCTGGACGGCTTGCAAAAAGGGACAATACTGCGTCATTTTAAGGAAAGCCCTGCCTCCCTCCCCTCATCAAGGGGAGCAAGGTTTGCCTTATACGGACATACACAATATTGTCCCTTGATGCCAACTGTCTGGTCTACCATTATGCAAATGATTGCAGGGGCGGAGCCTCCCCTCCTACTTAAGCTGCCTTCAGGCCAGAGCCACTAGATTGATTTGAGACACTAAAACTGACCATAGGTAAGCAAGAAGGAAGACTCCTGTGAGCATGTCCCGAAGGTCTCCCACTGAATGCCACAGGAGAGCCAAGCATGGTCCCTTGACAGGGTGGGAGACCAGTGACCTGTATGGACTAAGCGAAAAGGATTTAACAGGTAAGACTAAAATCCTATTTTCACTGTCGTCCAATACAGGTCACTGGTACTCTGGGATGTACAAACATTGAGCTGACCCAGAGGCGGGAAGTAAGGCAAGGACCAGGCGCAGGGCCCAAGTCACTAGAACTGCTATGAACCAGTTAATTACATAGCCCAAAATGTAAGTGTCAACGGACACCAACCAGGGGAAAACAACCCCTGAACTAACACAGCACACAGAACCAGAGCCAACCGGGCTCAACAGTAAAGAAGCACTAAGAACCACAGAGTAGAAGGCCTAAACAGGCAAAACTGCCTCCAGGACCTTCCTCCCAAACTCGGTAGTGCTTTGAAAATGTGTGCACAGAGGACCAAGTGGCCGCTCTGCACAGTTGATCAGCAGATGCCCGATTCTTGTAGGCCCAAGAGGCCCCAATAGATCTGGTGGAATGGGCAGTCACCCGGAAGGGAACATGCTTATTCCGCAACTTATAGGCTTCACGAATAGTAGCCTTAATCCAAGAGGCAATGGTAACTTTGGAAGCTGGTCTCCCTGCCCTAGGCCCCTCAGGAATGACGAATAGAGCGTCAGACTTCCTGATAGACTCGGTGCGATGAACATAAAACTTGAGGCAACGCACCACATCCAACAAATGGAGATCACGTTCCTTGTCAGATGAAGGATTAGGGCAGAAAGAGGGAACCACAATCTCCTGATTGATGTGAAACTCAGACACAACCTTGGGTAAGAATTCCTTGGTAGTGCGAAGCACAGCCTTATCCTTGTGGAACACCAGGTAAGGAGGTTTACAAGACAGAGCTTGTAACTTTGCTACCCGGCGAACTGAAACAATAGCCAAGAGAAAGGCCATTTTCCAAGTCAAGAGAAGTAATGGAATGGAAGCCAATGATTCAAACAGGGGTCGCTGGAGAACTCCCAGCACCAAATTGAGGTCCCACTGGGGAGTAGGACTCTTGAAGGCAGGCCGAACATGAGCCACACCTTGGAAGAAAACTCTGACATCAGGAAGGATAGCAATCCTTTCCTGGAAAAACACAGACAAGGCAGAAGTCTGGACTTTGAGGGAACTCAGACTGAGCCTTTTCTCAACACCGTCCTGTAAAAAGGCCAGGACAGTGGGAAGATGAAATTCTAGGGACATCTTCCGATCAGTACACCAAGCTACAAAGGTGGCCCAGATACGATGATAGATCTTGGAGGACACAGGCTTACGAGCACTAAGCATCGTCGACACCACTGAAGGAGAAAATCCTTTCTTCTCTAGAATTGAGGATTCAACCGCCATGCCATCAAATGGAGATGCTGAACATCCTCCTTCCACAGATATCCTTGAAGAAGTAGATCCGGACGGGCAGGAAGTGGAAACGGTTCCGCCACTGACATGGCCATCAACTCCGGATACCAGGACTGGCGAGGCCAGTTTGGAGCGATCAGGATGACAGGACAGCGCTCCTGCTTCAACTTCTGGATGACTCTGATCAATAGAGGAAGAGGAGGGAAGATGTAAGCCAGAGGAAAATCCCAAGGGATTGACAAGGCATCCACTGCTAGAGCAAGAGAGTCCCTCCACCGGGAGCAAAACACCGGTACCTTCCTGTTGTGTCTGGTAGCCATCAGGTCCACTGCAGGTACCCCCCACCTCTGGGTGATTAGGTGAAACACCTCTGGATGAAGAGCCCATTCTCCGCTGTCGACTGTGTGACGACTGAGAAAGTCTGCCATGACGTTGTCTACGCCTGGAATGTGAACTGCAGAAATGACAGGCACGTGATCTTCTGCCCAAGATAAAATATCCTTTACCTCTAACCAGGCGGTGCAACTTCTTGTGCCGCCTTGCCTGTTGATGTAGGCCACTGCGGTGGCGTTGTCGGACTCCACTCTGACTGGGCAACCTTCCAGTTCAGATTCCCAGTGCCTCAGGGCAAGCCGGATGGCACGCAGTTCCAGAACATTGATGGAGAGAAGAGATTCCTCCAGTCCCCATTTCCCCTGAGCACTGAAACGACCCAACACAGCACCCCATCCCCGGAGGCTGGCATCCGTTGTGAGCGTGGTCCAATAAGGAACTTGAAAGGATCTCCCTTTCAGGAGATGAGAGAGATCCAACCACCAGTGCAGACTCGATTCGACATGAGGAGGTAGAGAGACTGACAGATGCTGATGATCTGGATGATTCTTGCACGTCTGGATCACAAACCTCTGAAGTTCCCTGGAGTGGTCCATGGCAAATGGTACCGCTTCGATCGTGGAAATGAACTTCCCCACCAGAGACGTCAACTTCGGTACTGGAACTCTGTCCAGCTCCAGGATCCCAGCTACTCGGATGGCTATCTGATGAGCCACTTCCTCTGGCAGAAACACCATGCATTGGCGAGTGTCGAACAGGAGACCCAGGAAAAGGAGCTTCTGAGATGGGACCAAGTCTGACTTGTCCAGATTCAGGATCCAGCCGTGACGGTTCAGAGTGTGTATACACAGCTGCAGTTGTTGGTGGAGAAGCTCCGCTGAGGAGGCTTTCAGGAGGAGATCGTCCATGTAGGGGGTCACCCTGACACCTTCTTGATGAAGTACAGCTATCAAAGAACCCAACACCCTCTGAAAGACCAGAGGGGCCGAAGTCAGTCCAAAGGGAAGAGCTGAAAACTGAAAGTGTCCCCTGTGGCAGGCAATCCTGAGATACCGCCTGATCTCTGGATGAATAGGGATGTGAAGATATGCATCCTGAAGGTCCAGGGAAGCAAGAAACTCCCCTGGAGACATTGCTGCAATCACAGAGCGCAGGGACTCCTGGCGGAAGTGGGAACTCACAACATAGGAATTGAGATCTTTGAGATTCAAAATGGGACGAGCACCTCCGTCCTTTTTGGCCACCACGAACAGGTTGGAATAAAATCCTGAACCTGTGTCCTCTGGTTCCTGAGAAGGACGAGTAAAATGGAACCGAAAAGGAGGAAGGGAAGAGAAAGGGATCCTGTATCCCTCTGACACTACCTGAATAACCCATGGGTCCGTCACTGATTCCTCCCAAGTCCGGCGAAAGATGCGGAGACGTCCACCTACTGCCGGATGCGGACCCGGGTTCGGTGAGTCATGCCGAAGCAGTCTTGGAGGTCTTGGCCTTGGGGGCAACTTTGGGCTTCCAGGACTGCTTGGGCTTGGAGGAGGGACGCGTAGAGGACAACCTCGTCTGGGACGTGGAGCGTGTCTCAGTCTGAAAGGAACGAAAGGACCGGTTGCGTTTGGCTGGAAACTTTTTCTTAAAGACTGAGGGTAGAAGAGTACTTTTACCACCAGTAGCCTCGCTGATCATTTCTTTGAGTTCAGAACCAAATAGCAAGTTCCCCTGAAAGGGCAAGGAAAGCAAGGCTTTCTTAGAGGCTGTATCAGCAGACCAAATTTTCAGCCAAAGGGCACGTCTAGCCACCACAGATGAAGTGGAGGCCCTCTCCATCATGCGCACAGCATCAAAGGCAGCATCAGCAACATAATTTTGTGCTTCAGTAATATTAGCAAGGAGCTGCAACTGCTCAGATACCAGTGCATCCTGGCGGACTGCCTCAGTCAGTCGTTCAGTCCAGGCTGCAATAGCTCTATTAACCCACGCCACTGCAAAGGTTGGACGCATGGCAGTGCCAATGGAGGCAAAAACAGATTTAAGAGAAAGTTCTAGCTTTTTGTCTGTCCAATCCTGCAGGGCAGAGGCATCAGAGACAGATAAAGCAGTAGATTTTGATAGCCTGGAAACAGGAGCATCCACTTTGGGGGGATGAACCCATTTTGCCAGTTCAGTCTCAGGAAAAGGGTAAAGTTTAGCAAACTTTTTGGACACTGAGGAGGATTTGTCAGGATTCCTCCACGCCTCAGAGACTAGACGGGCAAGGGTAGGGTTAGTTGGAAAACATACAACCGCCTTAGATGGTTTTTGAAAAACGTCAGTTGGATCATGAGTAGATTCCTGAGTCAGAGGAAGGTTGAGCGTAGTTAACACAGCTCTAATCAAACCCTCAGCAGAAACTTCAGGGTCGCATTCATAAGGGTCCCCAATGGACCTGTTAGACTCAATAATAGTGCCTTCCTCAGCATCAGAATCCTGTAATAATTCTTCCTCAGAAGAATCAGACACATCAGGAGCCCCCTGTGGCTTAGGCAGGGAAGTCCTGATTGTAGAGGGGGTCTGCCAAACCTGGAGAGCCCCCTGTACCTGAGAGGGAAAGAGTTGGAGAGTGGATCTGAGATCCCTAGTGGCAGCTTTAAACTCTTTCACCCAAGTTGGCTCAATAGCATGGCTGGGAAGCCCAGGGTTCCTATCATGACAATCAGTGCATTTAGGGCATAAATTACCAGAACAATCTCTAGGCAGCCCAGAGTGACAAGAGGAGCAAAGCGCAATGGGGGGAACAGACACCCCAGCCTCCTTAGTCTTGGGTCTAGCCCCTGGCTCCAGTGGAGTAGACATGCTCACAGCGTCAATATACACCACTTAACAAATATCACCCAGTAAAAGTGTGAAAGATTAAAGTTTCACCCCAGAAACGCCTAAAATCGGACTTATCTGGCCAGTGAAGGGTTAATCTGCTGAGAGGAGAGAAGGCTCGGTCCCTGCATAGTATACTCGCTGAGAAATAACACCACAAAATGGCGGCCGTCAGGTCAGCCAATCAGAAACGAGCGCGAACCGGGCGCTCATGGGAAACGTAGTTTTCTCTCAGAAGTACCCCAAGTGCCCGAAGCCCCCCTGAACTCCCCACACCCTGTAAACATACACCGGATGATAGAGCAGGAGCTTAGAAGTAAAATGAGCCATCTCTGAAGTTGCTGTGACAAGCGGTTCCAGAGATATGTCCCACACTGTGAAATCCCATAGAGAGTAAAGGAGCAATGGCGTCTAAGCGGGAAAAGGCGCGCTTAAAGGCGCGGAACACTAAATTTTAATAAAGTCCCACTGAACTTTAAAAAGTGCTAAACAGTTACCCAATACATGAGAAACATGAGTAAAACTATACCCAAACCTCCAAAACCCAGAGAATACCACAGAAATTGCATAAACATGATAAATGCAAATAAAAACACCCTATGAGTGCTGCAGTGCAATGCAAACTCCCAAATACAAGCCCATCAAAGGGACACTGTGGGGACAAGTGGACCTTCAGCACTCAAGGGGTGGCTCACCTTTCTGCAGGACTTCTGTCTTCAGGTGACCATGATGAAGTAGGAATAGACCAGAGGTAAATTCCCCAGCAGGGAAGCTGCTTGACTCAAGCTGTTCCCTCTTCAGGGCATAAGGTCCACAGAAAATCCCTGGAAGCTGCACTAGCCACTTTAAAGAGGGCAATTCACAGCCATGGTCACCCTCCTAATGGTGGTATTCCATATTTGAATAAAAATAACAAAATACTAAGTTGAATGTATAGATGTTCTCCACCTGGTGTGCACAGCACACAGGAACAAATCAATCTAGTGGCTCTGGCCTGAAGGCAGCTTAAGTAGGAGGGGAGGCTCCGCCCCCTGCAATCATTTGCATAATTGTTCCTGCCTATTAAAGGGGCGGATCGCCTCCCAGAGTACCAGTGACCTGTATTGGACGACAGTGAAATGTAACAGTACAAAAATGGGATGATAGATCATAAAGATGATGGAGATGGTGGGAATGATACTAAATGATTACAGTTGCTCTTATTCAATACCAGGATGGGATATACATACACCTTCCCTCTTAGGCCTGTATTATGCAGCTCTAGGATAGGGTCTTTTCCATAATATATATAGATCTAGAAGAAAGAGCACAATAGGTGGTGTTTTATTTTCAAACTTTAAAAACACACGCAGACTGCACTTACAGATTTTTAGCAGACTGTTCACATTTCACCCTTTCAGGATACCACCTACAGATGTGCTGCCTCTTTTACCGGCTGCTGGTGTCTCTCAGACACCCTCTTCCACTCCATCTCGTTAATTCATGGTGATAATATTCCTCCTCACATCCACCCAATGAAGATGTTGGTACATCTGAAAGCTGGCACCAGAAATAGAGGGGACATTACCACCTGGTCCTTCAGACGTTGGAGTAACACACGGAGGGTGAATTAGAACGGAAGGCTGAAATCAGCGTCTGCCATCTGACTTGTTCAACCCCACGCATATAACTCAGGCCAGTCTGCCAGCTTTCTCAAGGGTAAGTTACTTGGAGCCCTCTACCAGATCCTCCTATATATAACCTCAACATCATTTAAAACTTAATACATAACAGCTATACATAACGCTATAACAGACACAATCATAAATAAAGAGAAAGTTAAAGTAAGCGCAGTGGCTTACTACAAAAGAAGGATCCAAAAGGTTCAAGTTTTTGAGCTGTATAGGGGGTATGTATAAATGCAGAAAGAAAAATTGCACAACATGCCTACATAATCATTTGGATAATCAAAAAATCTTGTCCCTAATGAAGAATACTTATGGTAAAACAAATAAGGATATTTTTTTCTCCAAGAGCACAAAGAAAAAAAATATGAGATCAGATATTTTCTACACTAGCTCCTTATATGTAGTTTACCTCCTTACACATGGTTGCAGCCTACAGTATGTGGGCTGCATGATTAGAAAACTAAAAAAAAAAAAAAAAAGTGTTTCTCGGGACACTTGAGAAATATTGAAAATGGGGTGGAAAATCACAGTGTCCCTAAACACTGTAAAAATTGTGAGAAAACAAAAGAAAATGGTATCTCTATATGTGCCATCGACCAAGTTCAAAAAGACAGGAGAGGGGGCGATAGGATGAAAAGGTTACGTCAGCTGGAAACCGTCTAGATCAGTGCTTTCCAAACTGTGTGTCGGCTGCAGTCTGTAGGTGTGTCACAGTCAAAGGTGCCATTTACACTCAGAGAGAGTGTCATTCAACCCAAGCACGAGCGACACTGGGAGCTGAGATAAACCACTACTACTTAATGGTCGCATTTACACAGCGCGAGATTATAATATGATAATATGTATGCAGCACATGGAGGCACTCCAGCTGTTAAAATGTTTTGAGATGCCACCTTCTCTATACCTCTGCCCTCTCTTTGGGCTGCCAGGCTGGAGTGTCCCTGCTTGCTGAGGCTGCCTGTCACCTGGCTGCTGCTTCTGCTTGTGGTGCTGATGAGACAGGAAAGATGGACAGTACTTCTAAAATCAGTTATGCTCTATCTAATCTATTTAATAATGTGATATGAGAATCTTGCGCTTATATGCAGCGCAGCATTCTCATGTCGCCCTTTTAAAAACCACACAACATGCTTAATGCCTTCTGCAGTATGAATGAAAGGTTTTCATAAGATATGTTGTGTCCCCATACATCTTATTACAATGTATGTATGTGCCCGTATCTCTTATAAAGGATTTTTAATTTAACCTCCGGTTTGCTAGCAAAACTGAATTACTGTGTCACAAAATGATGCATGTCTAAAAAGGGTGTCACCAACATGAAAAGTTTGGAAAGCTCTGGTCTAGATCTAGGAGTTAAAAACTCCAGCTCCACAGGGTTTAAACATAGATTTAGACGTATCAGCATTTGAGTGGAGTATTTATGCTTATGTATTAGCTGTGGTAGCGATTATGTAAATTGTAGCATGTAGCTATTTTTAGAAGAAAGAAAGACACAAAACTAGTTTTTATCTAAGAGTTGTAAAATGGTAAAAACTAGTAAGGTGTTTTTGTAGCAGTATTTTGAATTCTTTTAAAAATACTTTGGACTATTTTTGTTCTGTAATTTTAAATGAGTCAAAATTTTTTTAGGATTGTTATTTGTATATTGTAACATTTTCAATATATATTTATCTTTTATATATATGTATAAACACACACACATATATAGGAGGAACCTTGAGAAAGCGAGCAGACTGGATACTCATGGGATACGTGTGGGGTTAAGTGTTTAGTCAGACGGCAGATGACAATTTCAGCCTTCCATTGTAATTAACCAGCTGTGTGTTACTCTGATGTCTGAAGGGCCAAGTGGTAACGTCCCCTGGTACCAACTTTTGGATGTACCAACATCTGCATTGGGTGGATAAGTGAGGAGGAATATTATCACCAGGCATTAACAACATGGACTGGAGGAGGGTGTCTGAGAGAGCTGATACCCTGGAAGGGTGAAATGTGAACAATCTGCTAAAAGTCTGTAAGTGCAATCTGCTTGTGTTTTTAAAGTTTGAAAATAAAACACTGCTTTAAGATTTGTGTATTGTGCTCTTTCTTCTAGATCCATATACATATATTATACGTATCTTCATAGTGCCATCTTCTGTATAGTTCCAACTACTCCATTATTAGTAAACATCCTGGTGCATTATATCAGTTTCATATATATGAACAGGTCCTTTGACTGTGTTTTATGAAAAAACAAAGCTGTATATGGTTCTCGTCTCCTTAGTGGGGTGAAGGATATCTGAGGCTGCAGCCTTAAAATCCCACCTGAATTTCATCCAATTGTCCTCACATGGGTGTTCTTCCTTCCCCAGGCCCTCTGAGTTGTAAGTTTGATTTGAAGCAGATCCCACCCCAGAAAGGTGACAAAGAGGGAGGTCGTCTGTCCAGCTTTGCTGCTCCTATGAAAATGGACAACCAGTCAGAACTGTGTAATGTAGGAAATCATTTATCTCCACAATCAAATAAAAAAAAAAAACTTTTATGAAAATATGTAAATTAGTATCAGAATAACAATACAGAAGTATACCAAGTATTACAAAATTATTAATATTGACTTATATTTAGCACTTACAATAATAAGAGGTAACACATCCACAATTAGATATTTTTAGGGTTTGTTCAATTGGGCAATTATGCCCAAAAATACAATTTTGCATTTGTTCACTGTTGCAGTCAATTACTTTCAGTTTATTATTGTATGTGTGTATATATATATATATATATATATATATATATATATATATATATATATATATATATATATATACATACATATACACACACATACACACACACACACACACATACACACACACACACACACACACACACACCCTATTTGTAGTCAGGATGTGTGAACTCAAGACATACTTCAGTAGAAATGATTATATAGAGGCAACTGCAGATACAAATTAAATATATATATATATATAAATAATGAACTTGTGTATGAAGGACACCTATCAGCTAACTGTCTGTTAACCTTTAAGGAGAAGAGAGGAATGCAACACGCTACAAAGCAACAAGTTGCACACCACTTTGATTTAAATAAATGAAAAGCCAATTATCTTTACAGAATGGTTCTCCTTTTTAAAGGCTCAGCAGGGATGTGGTAGTCTAACAAGTCCACTGTGGCATGTTCCTAAAACAATAAATTAATTTATCCCACACTGGCTTTATAGTAATAAAAGGTTAAAGCGTTAGTAATGTCCACAAAAAAGTTTTTTGTATTTAGAAGAGCCTAAAAAGCTGAGCTAAATGCAAAAAACCGTATCTCTCAAACCGCTATGGTTTAAGACATACAGGCGTTTAAAGTTTGATCTCTCCTACTGACAGCTGTAAAGCTGTCAGCAGGAGATCTGTGTCGGTCGACACAGAGGAGCTTGAGCAGAGCCACGATCTCATTATTTACCACGAATCCCTTCATCGGAATGGTCTCAAACGAGTGCTTGAAAGCCAGGCAGACGTTTTAGACCATTCCAATGAAGTGATTTGTGGTAAATAACGAGATCGTGGCTCTGCTCAAGCTCCTCCGTGTCAACCGACACAGATCTCCTGCTGACAGCTTTACAGCTGTCAGTAGGAGAGATCAAACTTTAAACGCCTGTATGTCTTAAACCATAGCGGTTTGAGAGATACGTTTTTTTTGCATTTAGCTCAGCTTTATAAGCTCTTCTAAATGCAAAAAACTTTTTTGTGGACATTACTAGCACTTTAATGTTGAATGCCTGAAGTGAGCAATGCATTGTACACCTCTCTGACACTCTAAGGGTTAATAAACAGGTAAGCTATTTTCCAAGAAAACTATATGTAAACTATATTCCTCTATATCATCTTTCTAAAAAGTATTGATCAAGATCATGTTCTACGTAAACCATATTCTATGAATGTTCAAAAACTGGCAGAAAGATCTATTCCTAAGAAGTGGCCCACAGGAGTCTTCCTGTATTAATTTTCTAAGAGGTCTCTTAGTGCATTATGAGAGCTGGTAACTGCATCCTGATAGAGGATTAGGTGTCTCATTCTGATAGCCATCAGCTGATGTCTTAATGGCCTAACATGTCGTCAACAACTAAAACAAATTTGATGCTGTTCCCTCTTAATAACTAGATATATCATGTTTCTTGTATTCCATTGTACTAAGACATGTGAATGTGGCGTCAATGGGTCTTATGTACAATGGGGACTATATTTATCAGAATGAAATAGGCTAAACTTAGCCCTTTAAGGATCAGAAAGGTGGGCAGAAAAATGAAAGATTTATTTAATTTCTGTATGAATAACACTTACCTGTCCATCTATTTAAAAGGGATAGTAATGTTTCACAACAACAGCAGCTCCAATTAATCTTCACAGTATTTGAGCCATAGAGAGTGTTATTTCAATACTGTCAGAGTTGTAGTTCAAGAGTAATTGAAAGATAAAGTATCCCCCTCCCTCCCCTTTTACCTAGTGTAAGGTACCTCACTTCAGATGTGGAATCTGGTCTTGAGATCAGACGGCTCACAGCAAGGGACACTGTGAGAATAATGAAAACCCTGCCCCCTTTGACAGGTTTTTCCCTTATGCCAATTGAAGATTGTCCTCTCTTTGATCCACCTGGACACCAACTTGTTGCTCTGAGGTGAGCAGTGTTACATCAGTAAAAGGGGTGGGAGGGAATACTTTATCATTTAATTACTCTTGAACTACAACTACAACAGTATTGAAATAACACTCTCCATGGTCCAAATACCATGAAGATTAATTGGAGCTGCTTTTATTATGAAACATTACTTTTAAACACAACAAGGATGTTGTACTAGAAAGAACTGTAGCACCTCTGGGACATGCCACATACCATAGGGGACAAAATATTGTCATTAATTTAAATGTAACTTTTTAAACTCCTAGATAGAAATAAGCAATATGTTAGAAACTTCTCTCAAGCTTTCAAGGGTTTAAAAACCCCAATTAACAATCAGATTTTTTAATCCCTATAGTGCTGCTGGTTTTGTATTAGAATTGCTAAAATTCTTCTTAGGAAACCCTCCTTATTAACGCTTTGGATGCTAAAACATCGTAGGTGTTAAGAATCCCTTATTTT
The DNA here is from genome assembly GCA_037306005.1 of Rhinophrynus dorsalis. Lineage (NCBI taxonomy): Eukaryota > Metazoa > Chordata > Amphibia > Anura > Rhinophrynidae > Rhinophrynus > Rhinophrynus dorsalis. Next base: position 113,402,893 of record CM074722.1, read on the forward strand.
TAGTTCACATTACTCTTTAAGGTAAATACTTTAATGTTGCTATACATTAATTTAGCATAGTCTTCAACATCTCACATACCTCCCAACATTCCAAATGGCCAAAGAGGGACACTGGTGTTTTAGGGGGTGTTGCTGGGGGCATGGCTGCTTGACAAGGCGTTTCATTACTAAATGACACCTCTTTGTGTAACTGAATAAATGATTTAAACAAGATCAAGTTATTTAATTTACACATACTAATTTATAACCACATAAACTGAAGTTTAAACAAAAATTAATGTGAGTTTCATTGCTGTGGATCAATGTGATACACTTATATATACACCACACAGTCTGATCTCCTAAATAAGAGGGACATCAGGGTGGGAAAGAGGGACTGTCCCTCCTAAAGAGGAATACTTGGGAGGTATGATCTCACATTTCTCAAATTGAAAAAGGTACACCCATTTTTTATTTTATACTTATTACACACACACACACACAACATAGGCTCAAAGGAAGCCTTCTGAAGCACTCCCAGGTCCCATGGAGAAGTGGGATGCTGAAAGACTGTTTAGGGATAAGCCACCCCCTAAACAAGGGTTTACACAATGGGTAATAAGGCAATATGTCCATAGAACTAAGATAAAGCTCTTTCTAAAGCCCATCCTGCCGAAAGGCCAAAATAACCAGAAGATGAAAATGATGTGGCCACGACCCCTGGGCTTCTTACCACTTTTAAAACAAGGACCATACCTTATGTTATGCCTTGAATGAAAATAGTCTTGTGAGCCATCATCTTAGTGGTAGTAAGAAAAGAGAATCAGAAAAACCTGTCTTCCTCAGGACATTGATTCACGGGCCAGGCAGTCAAGGCCAAGTTTTCCACCTCTGGGTGGCACAGAGGAACCCGAATCAGAAGATCTGGATGTTGATGCCCCCATAAAGCAATAGCTGTTTAGGGGACAGCCAATTGCAGTAAAGAAATATGGGACAAGTGAAAAGAAGGGTATCTGGGAATTACCAGATCCTTAACAGACACACTTCTTTCTTCCAGGACCAGCTGTATCCCTCCCAGACCAGGAGGCACCAATCTTAGAGATCACCAGGGTCTCCAACACAGTCCTGAGGAGAAACTTCAACAAGAGACCAAGAGTCTTCCTTGAGGAAAGAATGAAATCTTTGCAGACCCCCTCCTCAGGATGAGCATCTTCTTCCCCCCTACGATCAAGCAAACTATGAGGGGTAACGGAACAGCCCTTGCCTTCCCTGTAAATAATGGGAGGAAAAGGACATCTAAAAGTAAGGATTTCTCCCACAGGTTCCTGGTTCAGAAAAGAGGGGCTCAAAATGGTTTGTTTAGGTGCTCCAGAACCAGAAGAGCACAAGGCCCTTCACAGACTCAAGTCAGTGAATTCCCTAGTTTGACCTGGAGAACAAGAGTTTAAAGAGGAAGCTCCAGAAGTCCTGATGGTATTAGACATGTCTATAGGTCCCCTGCATTAAGACATAGCTGTTAATAAGGAATGATGAACAGAAATAGAAAAAAAATTACTTAACTGCCTGAAAGGGGCCAAAACAGAATGCAGAGAGAAACTCCAGCCACATAAAAATTGAGAGACAATTTACCTCCCCTTCCTCTATTCCGAGGCCCAGGAAAAACCATACCTCATGGGTAATGTAGTCATTGCTCTCCCAATGACTGAATGGCACACAATGGCTGTCCAGCCATCACATCTGTTTGCCACAACAGCAAGGGGAGCCCCTGAACATGGTTAGCAGGACTACAAAGTAAGTGGCTATGCTATCAGCATACAAGAGCTGTAAAGGCTATTATTTTCCAGACTTAACAAGTGCAATGCCCCATTCTATATAATAATTTTGCTAAAACATGTGTAACAATGCAGTCATGGGCAGTAGAGACTGCTGTGTGTGCTGCAGTCATGCACAGTAGAGACTGCCCGCGCCGCTGCTGATACAGAGCTGGACGCTCCAAAGGAGCGTCCAGCTCTGTATCAGCTGCAGCGTGGGCAGTCTCTACTGCGCATGACTGCCCCACAACCAGCTGGCAGTGGCACTGTGGCCAGTGTAACGGGCTCGTCAACTAGTTCAAACATAAAGCTCAACATAAAAAAGAGGCAGAAGCACACTCTTGCCTGTCAGAGCTACCCAGTGTGGCAGAGAACTTACTATTACCACCTATGCCCCATCCAATATGGCCTCTGCGAGTGCCAGTTTTTTAAAGGTGCAGATGTCCTACAGTAAAGTGTGGCTAAATAACAGTTTTAGTAATGTAATGAAAGAAGGAAAATGGGAATGGGTCTGACAGAAAGAAGAGCAGAGTGCAGGACTAGCAGCGTTTCCACAGACCTCAGAAAGTGGATGCCAAACAGATGCATGGGGGGCATATAGCCAGGACATTTTCACTCTGCAATTGGAAACCTTCTCAGTCTCCTGGCTCCTACACATAATAAGCAAAGGGAAAGATGAAAAATGTTTACGAAAGAAAGTCATCCCCTAGCAAGTCCCTTCAAGTCTTTACCCTGGTCTGTATCCATCAAGGAGGCCAAGGATTGGAGCCTGCCTTAAGTGCTTGTAGGCAGGTTAAAATGGCCATGGTGTACGTGAGTGCTTGCAACCTCATTGTTTTAAAATTATGGTAGTCATAGTCCAACAACTGGTGTTGTAGGAAAGGATAACGAGATAAAGAGAGAAATGTACTAAGGAGTGATAAAGAGGTGATAAATTGTAGATCACTTCTCCATTTCCTATGTTGTTCTATTGAGCCTATGCAGTAAGATCTCTCCCACTTGAGAACTCTTAGTGCATAGGCTCCATAGAATAACATGGGAACTGGAGAAGTGATATTGATGGGAATGGTGTCTCCACTTTATCACCTCTTTAGTCCAACCTTAGTGCCTCTCTAACAAACAGTTAAAAAAAACAGCCATTTAAGTACCGGGGGGAGGAAATGCTTTTCACCCACTCTGATCATTAAACAGGATAAGCAGGTGAAAACAGAATGCAATACTCTTTCCACACACTTGTCTGATCTCTGGTGCAGCAATCATGACCCTCCCAGTTTCAAAAGCAAGAAGTCTGAAATTGTGGCCATAGCACCCCTTTCGGTACATCAGCTCATGCCAACGAGGTCACATTTTACTCACGAGGTCATTAAGAACTTAACTTAATATGGTATGCCATGCTTTTCAGTATGTCTGTAAGACTGTAAATGTGAATTCTATTTTTTGTGCTATAGTGCCATATTCTGGCGATATCACAGCAAGGAGCCTCGGCTAGGAATGAACATCCCCTTAAAGGGGATGTATCACCCCTATACAAGTTAGCCTGAATAGTTACATTATATAGCGAATGTGTAAAAGTTTATTCATTTCTTTTTTCAAAGCTCTAGTTGGTCGAATTTGAAGTAATAAACGCTGCCCCGCACCTACTTCCGCATAAACTGTGGTTACCTGTTCTGTAACCACAGTCCATCACTCTGCCTCTGCTCCCCTCCCCCTCTATCCAGCCTCCTCCGATGATGGAGGCTTTCTGCCTGTATGCTGGAGCAGTCTCATTGGCTAAATACCTGTGCCAATGAGACCACTCCGGCTTACAGGAAGAAAGAATTTAAAAAAAAAAAAAAAAAAAAGATATGAATAAACTTTTACACATATTCGCTACATAATGTAACTATTCAGGCTAACTTGTATAGGAGTGATACATCCCCTTTAAATTGAAAATATTTTGCTTCAAGAAAAATATATAGCATATAGGGGTTACCAGTTTTATTTCTCCTTATTTTAAAGCGGAACTAACACCGCTAACAAACGTTGTCTCTAATAATTTCCTATCTGGCGACTAGCTGCTTAGTAGCACTAGTCACCAGAATTATTACCTCTTCATGGAGAACTTTGAAGTGATCCTTGGCTGACAGGCAGAACTGAGTGCGGACATCTTGCCCTAGTGACGTCCGCGCGCCTGCGCTGTCAGTCCCTTCCAGAGCCGAATGGCTCCTAGCAACGCCTCCTACAGCCATCTGGGACTGACCGCACAGGCGCGCGGACGTCACTAGGGCAAGATGTCCACGCTCCATCTTGCCTGTCAGCCGAGGATCACTACAAATTTCTCTATAAAGAGGTAATAATTCTGGTGACTAGCGCTACTAAGCAGCTAGTCGCCAGATAGATAATTATTACAGACAAAGTTTGTTAGCGGTGTTAGTTCCACTTTAAGCCTGAAATGCTGAATACTTCAAAATGGGGAAAAAAAGAACATTGTACATTTTGGTTTTCAATCACTAATTTTTATAGAAAGACCTACTTATAAAAATAAATAAATAAAAAACACACACTCTGGGGCTTTAGAAAGGTGAATTAATACTAAACTTAGAGCATAAGCATGAGCTAGTGGAACATACAAAATGCACTCCAGTTGTCTCACATCCACTTTATAGGAATTAAAACAATGAAAAATAAAATAAAGAAATGTGGTCATGTTAGAGGACATTTACAAAATAACTGTATCTTGTGACAGTGCAGGATCTGCTGAAAAAAAGTGTATGAAATGGCTTAGCACTAAAGTGGTTAAAACTGAAAACATATGAAAATACCTGCAGCAGTTATTACTGCGCTGCAATAGATATTAAGAATCTATCCTTTTAAAAGGATGATCTGGCAACCCTAGAGAAAGTTTGTGTGTGATGAAAGAGTTTATGAGGGAGATTGTGTCTGTATGTGCGTGGGGGGGGGATGAGAGTCTTGCAATGAAATTAACAGGACTGGGCAAATGAGGCCCCCCTCCCAACCATTCCATCACTCAAACTGGTATCTGCTTTCAGCAGTGTGTGCATATATTTGTGTAGAGAAGACCACTTTGGTCCCACAACACCAATTCTAAATCTAAATGTGGCCTTCAGGTTGAAAGAATTATCCAACCCTGTGAAAAATATTTCCATTACTAAAGAAACTGGAAGGACCATGCCAGCCGCACCAGAGAACAGACAGTTCTCTTTAAAAAGGTACTGTACCTACCATAACAGTACAGTTGGAAGGCATGGCTTTGTGACCTGTAATCACACACACATAAAAACCTCTACAGATTAAAAAGATAGTAATGTCTGTCTTTATCAAAGTGTTATATTGTAGATATTAAAAAAATAAGTTCATTGGTGTTAGTCTGGTAAGTTTGAGAGATAGACAATTATAAACTTCTTCCCTGCCCTTTCACAGACGTCAGCTGTCATGCTCTCAGCATGGAATTCGAGTTGTGCGACTCGAGGCGGCTCTTCAACAGAACCAAAATAGCACTATGTAAAAAAATACTTCATTGGAACGGTCTACAAAGTGTGCCTGGTTTGGTTTTGGGCAGATGACATCACCAGATTAGAAAAAATTGAGAGCAAATTGAAGCACACCAAATTGTCATGTATTTAAATTGGGCTTTTAAGATCTGATGCATTGCAATGCTAGCATTCAAGGGGTTAACATCCTAATTGAAATTAATTGGAAAATTTATTTCTCCCCTATGGTGCAGTTGTTTTTCTCAAAATTGCTCCAATTTTGTGCTAATGACCCTTAACCAAGGGGTGTTCAACACACTGTTTTGCAACATGTTGAGTACCCCTGTCAGTCAAAGGGGTTCCTTCTTCCTGTTTCAGGATGTGAGCTAGATAGCAAGTGGCACAAAAATACAATACACATCTAAGACTAGAAAGAGGAGGATACACTGTATTATATAACAGAACCTAGGCAATCAGTCAGACTTAGGCAATGAAAATGTGACAGTTTGTTTTGTTAAACTATATTAAAAACACACAAGCTGTTCATGCTGTGCTATATGTAAACTGTCATCACACACCAGAGCTGAAAGGTTTTCACATTAACTTCCTTCCTGGTTTAGACAGATTGCACTGACATGCCTCCCTCTATTTTCTTGTTTAAAGTGACAGTCAACCACCTTTTTGACTTCACGCATTCCGCAAGAGTATAAGATGTACAGAAGGGGTGCCCCAGTCTGGAACTAAGACTACCAACAGACCAGAATTTACCCTTTTAACGACAGCCCAATCTGCTGCATGGGCGGCCGTTAAGGATCATGCTGCCATCCCAGAATTCCATGATGTGCCAGGACAGTCACTGGTCCTTAACGTCTGGGACCGGCGTGACAGTCCTGTCACATCATGTGTCACTAATCAGTGGCTGATTCATTTTGACTAAAAAAACGGTGCTCTAAAGGGAAATCCTTAGGTTCAGACCTGTTGGTAGCCCTTGAAGACCAAACTAGGGCATTTCTGATGTTAAGTTATATTACGTATATGTTTCTTCTATCTTCATCTATTACTTTTTTTTTTTTTTTTTTTTTTTTAATCAGTTTTGTGTCCCTAACAATGAACTTTCTTAAAGGGGAACATTCACATCGGGAAAACTTTTGAACACTTCAAAGTTATCCACTTCCGCATACTGTGGCACAATGTAGCTGCGGCACGGCTCTCAAGACTTTCTAGCAGTCTGTCATTCTCCTCCCAGCTGGCCCCAGGAGCGCATTCATGCTTCACTTCGGTTTGGTGTGAACGGCTCCTAGCATTACAGGAAGCGGCGATTAGCATTCTACTGAGGTTGCAACCTCAGTATAATGCTAATCGCCACTTCCTGTAATGCTAGGAGCCGTTCACACCGAAGTGAAGCGTGAATGCGCTCCTGGGGGCAGCTGGACGGGAGGTGGAAGGAGAATGACAGACTGCAGGGAAGTCCTGAGAGCCGTACCGCAGCTACAGTATGCGGAAGTGGATAACTTTGAAGTTGAATATCTTAAAAAGTAAGTTACAAATAAAAAAAGAGAGCACATTTGCCTAATGTTTCTTAGCTGATTAAATAAGTGCTCAAAAGTTTTCCTGATGTGAATGTTCCCCTTTAATTTCTGCTTCCATATAGTGTTTGGACCGTGAAAGCAGTGCTAATAATAAAATGTGATACTATCCCTGCAGTGTAATTCTGTTGCTGGAAGATGTTTTTCTTAAAATTTAATAAAAACATGCATTTTTTTGTTTGAGTGGAGAAGTCGCCATACTTTCTAGGGAGCCCCCACCCCAAAAAAAAAAAAAACTTCAGGTGCTTAAACTGACCTTCTTGTCAGTACCCTAATAATTATACATTTAAGAACAAATGTAGGTAACTGTGTTAATATATGTGAGAAGTATAGAGAGGTCTCCACTTCCTATATGGTGATCTCTCTTATACTCTGTGTGCACAATTATTAGGCAAGTTGTATTTTTTGAGGATTAATTTTATTACTGAACAACTACAGTGCTCTCTGTCAATCCAAAATGTTAAGAAACCTTAAACCTGAATACTTAAGAAAGTAAAAGTGAGGTTTTGGCTTTCTTAGGAGAAAATCTATGTGTGCACAATTATTGGGCAACTATTAGTGTGCAGAATTATTATTCAACTAAATGAAAAATGATAATTTTCCCATCTTACGTATTTATTTTCATCTATTAAAGTGAGAATACTAAACAACTCAAAATTTACAAATAAACATTTGTGACATTGCCAAAAAAAAAAAAAAAAAAAAAAAAAAAAAAATCAGTGACCAATATAGCCATCCTTCTTTTCAAGAACAGTCATAAGCCTTCCATTCATGGAATCTGTCAGTTTCTTGATCTGTTGATTATCAACTTTTTGTGCAGCAGTAACCACAGCCTCCCAGACACTGTTCAGAGAGGCGTACTGTTTTCATTCAGTTTAAATCTGCTGTTTAAGAAGGGCCCACAAGTTCTCAATAGGGTTTAGGTCAGGTGAGGAAGTGGGCCATGTTGTTATTTTATTATCTTTAAGGCCTTTACTGGCTAGCCACGCAGTGGAGTACTTCAATGCATGTAATGGAGCATTGTCCCAAATAAAAATCATGGTCTTCTTGAAAGTTGGGGACTTTTTCCTGTACTACTGCTTGAAGAAAGTGTCTTCTAAAAACTGTCAGTAGGTTTAGTAGTTGAGTTTGAGTCCATCTTCAACCTGAAAAGGTCCAACTAGCTCATCTTTGATAATACCCGACCATATCAGTACCCCTCCTCCACCTTACTGGCATCTGAGTCGAAGTGGAGCTCTATGCCCGTTACTGATCCAGCCACGGACCCATCCATCTGGACCGTCAAGAGTCGCTCTCATCTCATCAGTCCATAAAACCTTTGAAAAATCTGTCTTCAGATATTTCTTGGCCCAGTCTTGACGTTTCACTTTATGTGTCTTATTCAGTGTTGGTCAGGTTTCAGCGTTCCTTACCGTGGCCATGTCTCTGAGCACTGAACACCTAGTACTTCTGGACACTCCAGGTGGGTTGCAGTTCTGGAATATGACAGCACTGGAGGATAATGGGTTCCTGGTAGCTTCATGTTTGATTCTTCTCAAATCTCTGGCAGTTAATTTGAGTCTTTTTTTCTCAACCCTTTTCTTGCGACCCTGTTGACCATTTGCAACAAAACGTTTGATGGTTCTGTGATCACGCCCCAATATGTCAGCAATTTCAAGAGTGCTGCATCCCTCTGAAAGACTTTTTACAATTTTTGACTTTTCAGAGTCAGTTATATCTCTTTTTCTGCCCATTTCGTCTGAGGAAATGAAGCTGCCTAATAATTATGCACACCTTGACATAGGGTGTTCATCTCCTTAGGCAACACCCTCTCTCTCTCTCTCTCATTACCACAAATACACATCACCTGATATGCTTAAATCCAATAAGCATTCAAGTTTATACAGCTTGGAGTTGGAAAACATGCATAACAACAATGACATGGTCAAAATACTCACTTGCCTAATAATTGTGCACACAGTGTAATATCGTACTCTGTGAATTTGATTGTGTTTCGGAACAGTCCAAATCACCTCGTATGGAACTGCATGTAAGCAGGAAAACACTGAAGCCATCTACCCGCTTAAGGACTTAATTTGCCATCAAGTGTTTGGCCTAATTCCGCTCAATAGCAATACATATGGTACACAAGCAAAAGTAACATAAAAAGCTAAAGAATTAATGTAATCATATATCCCAATGTATTTCATGTAATCTATACACTTCCTCAGGGACTTTGGATGTGAGAGCTTCAGTGTTTTCCTGCTTACATGCAGTTCCATACCAGGTGATTCAAAAGAGATTAGAGTTATTCATTCACTTGATTTTTTTTATTACTTATGGTATGCTTCTACTCATAATCAGTGTGTATATGAAATTATATATATATGCCCACACACACACACACACACACTTAGAACAGTTTCCTTTAGTTGTTTAAGGATTTTGACCAATCATTCAAGGAACAAAGAGAAACACTTTCCACTTAGGTGTAAGTACATATATTATTTCCGATTATGCACTATAACCATAACACTTATGGCATACGTTTGTATACTTCACATATTGTGGACTGACTGAAGAAAGGCTCAGGATCGGGCAATATGCGAAAAATGTGTAACTGTATCACCTCATAATCACATCAAGACAAGGAAACAAGCTGCTCACTCTGGATCATAAGCATATATTCGGCTTAGAACAAACTCTCCTCCATGAACAGAAGTGGAAATCCTTATCCCCTTTAATTAAATTTCATTACACCTGTCATCCACCGTCGCTTGTGCTCCCATAAGGTTCTTCCAAACACCTTTTAATTACAGCATACACAAAAATATGGTGCACCAAGGTCTCATATCGAGGATACGACTAAGTAAATGATAAAATCATCAATTCTTTATTTTCATACAAAAACAGTCCATACCTCATATTTCTTGACAAGCGTATATAAGATAGAAGTGGGCACCTTACTGAAGACGTCTCTCAAACCGTTACAAACAACGTGCTTCACGTGGAAGCACGCTTACTCATGATCACATAATGGCACTGAATACAGTATATTTTATCATTCACTTAGTCGTATCCTCGATATGAGACCTTGGTGCACCATATTTTTGTGTTTGCTGTATCACCTCATAACATTTTTTTTTTACCATAGTTTTTGTTAATAAAGTAGTATTAGGAAAGCTGGCTTTTTTTTTTTTCTAAATATAAGTACTTTTAAAGTTATTTAATCTTCTGTGCACTTCCGCATAATGGGCACAGCACAGCTCCTCCCACCTCCCTCCCAGCTGTCCCAGGAAGCGCGTTCACGCTTCCCTTAGATTCAACCTCAGTATAATGCTAACCGAAGATTGATATAATGATAGAAGCCATTCTCACCACACCGAAGGGAAGCATGAATGAGCTCCCTTGGGCAGCTGGGAGGAGAATTAGGAAGTGAAGAAGAGCATGCTGCATTATGCTAACTGGCACAGCTTGAAGATACAATATTTTTAAAAGTACGTACATTTAGAAAAAAAAAAAAGAAAAAAAAAAACAAAACTTTCCTAATACTACTTTATTAACAAAACCTATGGTAAAAATTGTATGAGGAGATACAGCCTCTTTAAACTTAAAATTATTATGCTACTGACAAGACTGGTTGAAGTGCTCTAAGAGTTTGTTTTTTCTGTTTTTATATCTGTGGGTGGCCGTTTACCCTAACAGAAGTATCAAATATGATTCAGACAGATGATATTTATAATTGTTGAATTAAGCATATTACATTGTATAATGTATAACAGAGCCCTGAGGTTTCCTGCCTTTAATCTACTTGTTGGCTGTACAAGTTGGTATGACATGATCTGCCTTTCTGGAGCTCACAACAACAGCAAGGAGAAGCACGAGGACAACCTGCACATTTCTTTAGCAACTATAATACAAGAGCTAGAAGTAGAAATTATTAAAGGAGAACTATCAGCCCAAATACACCCCCCCCCCCAATAATTGGCCACATAGCGATAAGCTTACCAATAGTCATATTATCCAGCATAATTACCTCGTTAGTCAGAAATCCTACTTTTGCCAAGACTAACGGGCAGGCTTCTTCCTTTGGATGCATCTACGTGCCTGTGCCATCAGACCCTTCTGTTACCTTAAGGTACAATGCAATGCCTCCTAGGGGAGATCGTGACAAACAGTGCACATGCGCAGATGTCTGCACTGTTGCCTGGCCTTCAGTCTCGGCAGAAGTAGGATTTCTGACTAACAAAGTAATTATGCTGGATAATATGACTATTGGTAAGCTTATCGTTATATGGCTAATTATTGGGGAGTGACTTTATTTGGGGTGATAGTTCCCCTTTAACTATTAGGTGTAGTTCATACTTGCAATATCATGCAGCAGCACAAGATTTCCATTGAAAATCACCCATGGGAATTACCCCATACAAAGCAATGATATATATTCAGTGAAACTTGTCTTGAAACAAAGTCATCAATGTGAACTAGGCCTTAAAGGACTGGACCATGTTACTGACTTCTCAACCTTTGAGTGAAAGAGGGGTATCCAATGCACTGCTTCACAATGTATCAGATACCCTCTGGCACTCAAAGGGTTAAAACATGCCTAAACAGAAAACGTCAAATGTCAATTTGAGTTAACTTCTTAATTAACTAAATGCAAACTGGAAAAATTCTGGAACACCATGCTATTGGAAGATACCGAGCACTAAGCTTGTGTGATGTACCGAGAGACAAGCAAAGTTAAAGCTCACCTCACTAGTAAACTCCTTCTACTATCACCTCTAGAAGTAGGAGCATTATAAAACTTTAGGGCCCTCAATGCACCTCTTCCACAAGGTTCTCATACCCAGAGCTGGCAGTAGGCACAAGAGAGGCAGCTGATGAATCCATGTGCAAAGACAACAGAATTAAAAGATTACCATCACCTCATAGTTGCACTACCGTCCAATCTACTCCCCCGGGAGCAGGTATTTAAATTAAAAGGGACAGTAAACACCCAAAGATGTAACAAGAAGACTGGCTGTGTGTCTCCAAGTTCCATTAACTTATTCCAGTAGCAGAGAGGTTAATGCTTACCCTGTCTCATGGCTGATCAACTCTGTCTAATGAAGATTAGGGAAAAGCAGGCTCCACTTTAGTCTCCAATCAGTGACTGGTGCTATGGGATCTGGGACTTAAGTCTCAAAAACCCACAGAGCCAGTGCACTTGTGCAGTCAAAATACAGATGAACTGACCATGTGACATGGGAAGTACAATGCCAAGCTACTGGAGCAAGTTAGCTGCAATCAGAGACACACAGCTAATCTTTTAGTTAGTTTAGGTTTTCAGGGTTTACTGTGCCTTTAATCCAGGAGAGCAAAATAGAAGTCTGAAAAGAGACCCTGATGCTTGACCAGAGTATTTGTATTGCATCGAGAGATGTAGGTCTCCATGGGCCCGCTATATCAGGTATCAAAGTCCAACACAGCATGACTATGGGGAATCCGCAAGCAAACCTGTCTTTTATAGCCGAGAGCCACAGACTTACGATTTGCATTCAAGCTGAAGGGGTCAGTCACTGGTACCCAAATGGCTGATGTGTTGTACCAAAATGTCTTCTGATACAGACTAGAGCAAAATTATGGTGTGGGGAGGATAAATAACATATTAATTTTTTCCCAGTTGCTAATTTTTATAGACACACCTACACATAAAAACAAATGTTGGTGTTTATAAAGACAAGTTAAAACTAACCTAACCATAAGCCTTTGCTAGTGGGACATGGAAAAAATACACACCCACACAGCTGTTTGTCAGTAAATTTAACAGAATTTCAATATTAATAATAACAATAATAATATTATATATTTGTATTTTTTTAATTCCGGGTATTTTTATATGTTGGAAGCAGGGCATTTCAACATGCTATGCTGATCTGCATTCAACCAAGGTGTTACCCACAAACAGCCCAACCGGACTAACTGTGTCAACATCATGAAGGCTTCAGCACTGCTCTGGTGATGCTGCCATAAGGTGATGTCTTTTACTTCTCAGCAAATAAAAAAAAAAATATTTAATTAAAAAGTTTGCCTTTACAAATAAAGTTATACTTTGCTTATTACGTTACGTTTACAGAAACACTCTGGAGTAGCATTACAATAAAACAAAATTATTCAGATACAAATATATCAGATTTAAATAATATAAAAAGATTATCATCCTCCCTAGTATGCAACAAAAGTTTTCTACATAAGTAAACATATATAAACTGAGATAGAGTTAACTTTAGAAAATGTAAGACAAAACAATTGTCTGGGAACATGTACCCATTCTCTTTATACAGAATCAGCCAAGATCCTACAAAAAAAAAGACCATCATTCAGCTAATGACACGCAGTAAAATAAAATGTTATATTGCTTTAAATGTAAAAAAAAAGCCCTAAACATTATGAACATTACCATAACAGGGGGCACTTTTGAGTCTATATTAAAAATAAGTTCATATTGATATATAAAAATATTAAACACAATTAAGGTATACAGCATATCCAGAGATAGCTTCTGTGTATAAACAGATTTACAGTTGTATAAGTTATTTGTACTTTTATCTCTGAATGAGTCTTATAATACGGGTTTTCTCAATTCATATACTCCATGGTGGTGGTGATCAACCTATGACTATCCAGTTGTTGTTGAATTACAACTCCAAATAGCCGGCTAAGGATGACCCAATATGATTTATGTTACCCCTTGCGATTGTACTCCTAACTAATTACGTTTCATCAATCGTCTCCCCTTCCTGTCGATTCTCGCTTATTGTCATTTCACTCCTGTCACTGCTCTTTCTAGCACTGTCACTTTCTAGCACTTCTCTAGTCTCTGTTCCCTACTTTGTCACGTTCCCCTAGTACTACCATCAGACACACTGTCCCATCCTACTAATGATACGTGTCTCTCCTCACTCTTCCTTACACATATCTCCACTCGTATTGCTCTCCTCCTCCATGTCTCCTCTCTTTTATTTACCACTATTTTGCCTGCTGATAAAAACCCTCTCAAAAAGTCTCCCACTTACACTTTGCAGAAAATTTCTCCTTACTGCTGCCATCTTGGATGAGAAGTGATGTCAGAGTCTCACAAAAAGATCATGTGACTAGAAAAACACAGAGCGAACGCTAAAGGCTCGAGCAAAGGATTCTGGGAAGATTCACTCATCCACTGCCTATTCGCTTATAGTTATTGTGGTATACTTCTTTTACATAGGACATTGCATACTTCTTACTTGTTTTGTATGGATGATGTATTCTGATAGATCATGATGTTTGTGTGGTGTACGGAATTTTGTAAAATTTTGCTCGCACAAATGAAATCGAGAGTACTTTATCTTCAGGCTCGGGGGCTATGTATATGGGACGTTAGAACGCTTCCAGTGCTAGGGAGGTCTTTAGTCGTTGGAATGAGTTGGTTGAAATGTCACTAGAATTCAGTGGGTTAAAACCCTATTTAAATCAACAGAAAAGTGTGTTTGTCCCATATGTCGTGGTTGTTAACCAAAGTATCGGTCTTCTAAAATTTCGCGCATAAGACGGTATTGTCTAGCATTTGTTTTGGTAACATTAAGTGGTGTAGATACTAGCTGTCAATAAAGAATAATCAGTGGCAAAATTTTCACTTGGGCTATCACAAGGTACCTGTAATGGCTGCCTAGCACATTGTCAGCAAGAATCTCTTCTACAATTGTAGTGAAACTGAGATTTTGTAGCACATTTATGTATTGTTACACTTTTTTTAAACAGTTTATAAGATATTCAGCTGTATTGGTCTTTAATGTAAATCTGCCAGGAGAGGCTGCCAGATTCAAACATTCCATACTGCTCTACATTACCATCTGTCACTTCTTGTTGAATTTCAGATGAATATTTATGGAAATGTGTATGTACAATAGGTTTGCTTTTGTAGTTTTAGTGTGATATCTAAGAATAACCATATATTTATATAATTTGCTCTTCAATATGCCTTTAACAAATAACATCACATAGTAGGGGTGCCCTGAAATTTTTCATTCTGCTTGTTAGGGACACCTTGACCAAAAACAGTGAGAATATTGAAACAAATAATTTGATGGCAGAGAAAACCATTCAGCCCATCTAGTCTACCCATTTTCCTGCTATAAAACTTCAGACCTTATGTGGTCCTTGTTCTTGTTTTATGTTCAGGACAGCCTTATGCCTATCCCATTCATGCTTAAATTCCATCACTGTATTAACTTCTACCACTTCTGCTGGTAGGCTGTTCCACTTATCTACTATCCTCTCAATGAAATAAAGCTTTCTTACATTACATCTAAGCCTGTGTCCCTCTAGTGTTAGACAATGGCCTTTTGTCCTAACATTTTACTCCTTTCAGAATGTACTTCCCTCCTGCACTTTGTTGAATCCCTTCATGTATTTGAATGTTTCTATCATATCCCCTCGCCCTCTTATCTCCTCCAAGCTATAAATGTTCAAATCCTTTAGTCTATCCTGATATTTCTTTTCCTGTAAACCAGTCACCATTTTAGTAGCACTCCTCTGAATTTTCTAAAGTATCTATATCCTTCTGGAGATGGGTTCTCCAGTACTGTACACAATACTTTAGATGAGGTCTGACTAGAGATCTGTAGAGTGGCATGATCATTTTTCTACTACTAATGCCTCTAGCTATACAACCCAGCACCCAACTTGCATTCCCCACCCACTTTATTACATTGACTGCATACCTTTAAGTCATTAGAAATTATTACTCCCAAATCTCTCTCATCTGTTGTCTCTGGCAGTGCAGTACCCTTAATAGTATATTTTTCCTTTGCATTATTTTACATTTATCAACATTAAACAGCAGCTGCCACACTCTTGCCCATTCTTCTAATTTACCTAAATCATTTGACTTATTCCCAGTGGAATGTCAATCCTGTTGCAGATCTTTGTGTCATCTGCAAAAAGGTATACATTATCTTGAACACCTTTTGCAATATAAATAATAAAAATATTATAAAGAATGGGCCCCAGTACAGATCCCTGACGTACCCCACTAGTAAAACTCCTTTCGTCCGAATATTCTCCATTGACTATCCCCCTCTGTCTCCTGTCACTCAACCATTGCTTCATCTATTTAACTATTTTTACATCCAGACCCGAACACTGTAATTTATTAATGATTCTTCTATGAATGACAGTGTCAAATGCTTTACTGAAATCTAGATAAGCTATATCTACTGCTCCCCTTTGGTCTATTATTTTAAATATCAAGTCAGGTTAGTTTGACACACTCACTCTGCTGTAAACCCATGCTGTTTGGTATCTTTTAAGCCATTTAAATTCAGATATTTAACAATTCTTTCCTTTAACATAGATTCCATGAATTTTTCACACTACTGATGTATGACTTACTGATCTGTAGTTACCAGGCTCTTCCCTGCTACCTTTTTTGATAAGCGGTACTACATTTGCTACCTTCTACTCTTCTGGAACTACTCCTGTCAATAGTGACTGATTGAATAATTCTGTTAAAGGTTTTGCCACAACACTCTTAAGTTATTTTAATAACTTTGGTTGTATCCCATCTGGTCCCGTTGATTTATCTGTTTTTACCTAGAAAGTTGAAATAGAACTTCTTCCTCTGTAAACATGCATGTTTACCATGTCTTGCTATTTCTTTTTTCTAATAGAGGTCCCTTCCCTTAATTTTCCTCTGTAAAACTGAACAGAAATTGTAATTGAGGCAGTCAGCTAACCCTTTATTCTCATTTCCCTCGTTTCCGTTTTTTGTTTTCAGTCTAACTATTCCTGGTTTCATTTTCCTCCTTTAACTTATATATCTAAAACATGTTTTATCCCCATTTTTATTGACTGGGTAATTTTTTCCTCTTTGTGTGCTTTGGCCTCCTTCTGCCTAGTCTTTTACTAATACCCATCTTTTTCCTTTTGTGTCTGCTTATATTTCTTAAATGCTTCTTTTTACTATATTTGCTGCTTCTGAGGATAGCCACAGTGGTTTTCTTTTTCTTTTACCCTTGCTCACATGTCTATTGCAATGCTCTGTTGTGTTTAGTAAAACACATTTCAGATAATCCCATTTCTCCTGGACTCCATCTAAAGATCTTCAAGTTGTTAAAGAGATAGTAATGTTTCACAAAAACAGCATCTCCAATTAATCTTCGTAGTATTTGGGCCATGGAGAGTGTTATTTCAATACTGTCAGAGTTGTAGTTAAAGAGTAATTGAATGATAAAGTTTCCCCCTCCTGCCCCTTTTACCTAGTGTAAGCCACCTCCCCTCAGATGAGGAATCTGGTCTTGAGACCAGAAGGCTCAAAGCAAGGGACAAATTTCTTATTGTGAACAGAAGGAAATCCCTGCCCCCTTGACAGGTTTTTCAGGTTTTCCTTTATGCTAATTGAAGATTGTTCCTCTCTGAGATCCATCTGGACAGTCTTGCTGCTCTGAGGTGAGCAGTGTTACACTAAGTAAAAGGGGCGGGAGGGGGATACTTTATCATTCAATTACTCTTGAACTATAATTCTGACAGTATTGAAATAACACTCTCCATGGCCCAAATACTGTGAAGATTAATTGGCGCTGCGGTTATTGTGAAACATTACTATCCCTTTAAAGACTGACATAAATATGTTTCCATTTTAGAAAAATCAGCCTTTCTGAAATTATAGCCTTTTGTTTTAGTGTGGCACAACTCAGCCTCTGTCTTTATATTAAGCCACTCAGATTGATGATCACTGGAACCCAAACATTCTCCAACAGCTACCTCTTATACCAGGTCTCCATTGGTAGATAACTGACTCATTAGTAAATAATTGACTAAGAGCTAATCCATGTAAAGAATTTAGGATATCTCTTGGTTTTTCCAGCCCACATCAGAAAGATTAAAGTTCCACATAATGATAACCTCACTTTTCACTGTCATCTTAGTTACTTCCTTGACCAGCAGTTGATCCAACTCCTCTGTTTGTCCTGAGGGTCTATAGATCACACCTAAACAAGTGACCATCTTATACCCATATTCCAAAGTTATCCAAACAGTCTCTTTGTTCTCCTCCAAACCATGTGTAAGATTAACCTTTAAGCTATTTTTGACATAAATGGCAACTCCGTCTCCTTTTCTGCCTTTACTGTCATTTCTAAATAGAGAGCACTCTGGTATTGCTACATCCCAGCCATTTTGTTTCATTGTACCAGGTCTCGGTAATCCCCACTAAATCCACATCTTCACTAGTTATTTCACTGAGTTCAGGGATCTTATTCCCTAAACTGCTGGCATTTGTACACATGGCTCAAAGTCT
The DNA here is from genome assembly GCA_037306005.1 of Rhinophrynus dorsalis. Classification (NCBI taxonomy): domain Eukaryota; kingdom Metazoa; phylum Chordata; class Amphibia; order Anura; family Rhinophrynidae; genus Rhinophrynus; species Rhinophrynus dorsalis. Next base: position 113,421,035 of record CM074722.1, read on the forward strand.
ACTGTTTTTTGACATATGTGTCACAGACAACTTGTTCAAATTGATCTGTGCAATGCTGTGGGGGGCAATTGGTTTTATCCTGTATCATTCCATTGCACCCCTCTACTAGTTTAAATGCCTGTTAAAGAGATAGTAATGTTTCACAAAAAAGCAGCTCCAATTAATCTTCATAGTATTTGGGCCATGGAGAGTGTTACCTCAATACTGTCAGAGTTGTAGTTCAAAAGTAATTGAATGATGAAGTATCCCCTTCCTCCCTTTTGTCTGTGAACCTCTGTTCAGTTTTGAGAAAGATGCAAGCCATCCTTTATGTAAAATTCCTTGTTGCACTAAATAGAGTTGGTGTGAGAAATAGAGCCAAATCCATGTTTTTGTCCTCATTTCCCTAGCCATGAATTCAAGTCTCTAATTCGCTGCATCCTACCATCGTCTTCCTTATACACTGTCAGAACCTCTGGAACAGATACAGTGGAAGCAGCTAGCTGCAGATCTTTACATAGCTTCTTAAAAACATCTTTTACCACACTCACCTCATTACAAGCCAAATCATTTGTCCCTAAATGGACTATGACATCCAACTCACCATTCTTTCTTGCTTCCTTAAGTATTTTTAAAATGTGTCTTCTGTCTCTGTGAGCTGTAGCACCAGGAAGACATCTGACTTCTTTGACACCACCATGACTATCCTCCAGTGTCACACCTCTTAATATAGAATACCCCAATAATAGTTGATTAACAGGCTTAATTGATAGATTAAGCTAAAATATATGGAAATGCTCAATCTTTGGTGCAAATCTGGGGCAAACAAACTGCACCATGTAGAAAAAAATAAAGATTCCAATTGATTAATAAGGTTTTTATGTCCTTTAATGCCTCCTGAAGAGTCATCTGCAAAAAAGGCACACCTTACCTTGAATACCACCAATAATGTCACTAATGAAGCTATTGAAGAGAACAGGCCCTAGCACTGACCCCTGGACTCCTATGGCACACCACTAGTAACTCATCCTACCTCTAAATAAATACCATTGATTATGACATGCTGTTTCCTGTCCTTCATCCAATTATTTATCCAATCAACTACCTCTGAGCCCAGGCCCAAACTTTGCATCTTATGGATCAATTTTCTTTGTGGTACAGTATCATTACTAAAAAAAAAAATAAATACGCAACATCTGCTGCGCCAACATTGTCTTTCAACTGAGTAATATAAATAAAAAAAATGCAACCAATTTGGTTGGCAAACTCTTGCTGTTGTAAAGCCATTCTGCCATGGGTATAGCATACCATTAGACTTTAGATAGGAAACAATTATTCCTTTCAATAGCGTTTCCATTAATTTACTAACTACTCATGTCAGGCTTACGAGCCTTACATTCCCAGAGCCCTCCCTACTGCCTTTTTTGTGTAGTGGCATTACATCAGCAATGTTCCAATTATCTGGAACCACTCCTGCCAACAGAGATTGGTTAAAAAGCTCAGCTAGAGTTAAGCTCCTTTAATACTCTTGGATAAATATGACCTGGACCAACTGATTTATCCACTTTATATTTTGATAACATACTTATCTCTTCTATAAACAGATTAGTGTGTATGAGTTTAACACGAACAGTTCCCTTCCTTAAAAGTGGATCTTCTTCTTCACAACCCCCTGTTAGACTGAGCAGAAGTAATTATTTAGAGTTAGCTGTTTAATTATCTCCCTCCTCATATGTTACATTTTATGACATTAATCTTATTATGCCTCCTTTACATTTTCTCTCTCACTAATTTACCTAAAGAGTTTTGTCACCCTTATTTTACTGACTTTGCTATTTTTTTATTCTGCTTGGAATTTAGAACACTTTATAATGCTCTTAGCATCCCTCTGTTTAACCTTGTAAACCTTTCTATCTTCCTCTTTCTGGGTCTGCCTGTATTACCTGTATGTACATTTTTTATCCTTTACAATGTTGGCTACTTCTCTAGAGAACCATATTGGATATCTTTTTCGTTTACCTTTGTTAACATGCCTGATGCAGGATTCAGTTGCAGCTGAAATTGAATATTGATTTTAGTTGTTCCTATTATTCCTGCACATCAGAAGGCAATCTCCTTTCTGCTAAGAAATTACTTATGTATTCAACCATAAAAGAAAAATGTGTCCTTCTGAAATCTAGGACCTTTATTTTAATGTGAATTCTCACTGACATTACCAGTGTATTAAACCACAGGCACTGTGATCACTGGTCACCAGTTTCTTTACCACAGATACCTCTAACACTGCTTTTTTTTTTTTTTTTTTTGTGAAAGTATTTTACCAGGAAGATTATTTCTCCTTTTCAAGTATGTCCTGGTCTCATTTTTATCTACCTCAGAAGGGTGCCTTGTGTTAGCTTACCTTGCCAGGATTAGAACCTGCAACCTCACGGACTGAGCAGATTCTAGAGCTGGTGCCTTAACCAACTGAGCTGTCTCTTGTTGCTTCACAATGCTTTTGAGACCTCTAGCAGTTAAGGGGTTAAAAGCACCAATTAAATCATTGGAACTTTGGGAAATTTTTAGTTGTCCTCTATGGTGAGGTTGACTTCCTTTAGAATAGCTCCATTTGACTTTTATACACAAGTCTCTATATTCAGTCTGGGCAAAAATAGAACATAAAAATGGTTTTCTAAAACTCTGAAAAAAGTTATATCTTCAAAAGAAAGACTGCCCAGGAAAGAGATTAACAAAAGTATTTCTGGGGCAAACCAACTACATAATAGGGATTAAATAAAAATGCATTAAAACGTAAATTGATTTAAATGGGCCTTTTAACCTCTTGAATGCTTGGGATATCTTCAATGCATTGCTTCAGAATTTGTTGGACACCTCACTAGCATTCAAGGGCTTAAAACCCCAATATAAATAATTGACAATTTGAAAATGTCTCCTTTATGCAGATGGTTTTCCCCAGAATTACTCCACTATTATTTGAGTATACGGCCTAGTGTGTTAGAACTAAAACTATACTTTCACTGGTTTTCAGTTTAAAGTGATAATAAATGTATCGTCCTGTTTGTATATAATTATTGTCTTCTATACATATAAAAGCCTAGGCATTCCTGGATTGCCGTCAGACATTCACCTGGGCAGCAGTAGGGAGGAGCAGTGATTTTGATGCAGTGGCCCTAGTTGGGGGCATTGATTGTGACAGGAGTAGTGGGGGGAGTGGGGTGAAGCTGCCCTGATCTTCCCTGTCAAAATCAATGCACAGAGTTTCACATTTCCAACTAATGCCTTCCCTTCCACATCCCCATTTCCCCCACCCACATGCCACTTCATTTCCGCATTTTCCACTCCCACTCTCTTTTCACCCGTTCACCTCACCATTTTCCCCTCCCACCTTCCCTTTTAATACTTTGCCTCCTCACCTCTCATTTTCCATGTCATCATTTTTCTTCCTCCTCCCTCCCTTTCTCCACTTTACCTCTTCATTCCTCACACCCTCTCTTTCACCACTTTGTCTTTTGATGCCTCCTCACTCCCTTTCGCTGATTTGCCTATCCATCCCTACCACCCCCTTTGCCTTTTCCTCCTTCCTTCTTTCCATTGAGCTGTCACTCTTCTCTCCACCCACTTTCCTTTTTGAAATGCCTCTTCCCTCCACCCACCTTCAATTTTGATATGCCTCATTGCTCCTCCCACTTTCCCTTTTGACATGCTTCTTCACTTCTCCTACCTTCAAGGCCGGATTTACATCTCAGGAGCCTGTAGGCACAGAAATCTGAAGTGTGTCCCCCCCCACTGGCCATCTCCACAATGCTCCAAATCTCCATATTGCCCTCACATTGCCCCATCATCTCAACACTGCCCCCATCAACTCCATATTGCCCCCATCAACTCCATATTGCCTCGATCAGCTCCACATTGCCCCCATCAGCTTCACATTGCCCTCATATTGCCCCATCATCTCAACATTGCCCCCATCAACTCCATATTGCACCCATCAGCTTCACATTGTCCTCACATTGCCCTCCATCAGCTCTGCATTGCCCCCATCAGCTCTACATTGCCCCCATCAGCTCCACATTTCCCCCATCACCTCTAATTTGCCCCCCATCAGCTCCACATTGCCCCCATCAGCTTCACATTGCCCCCATCAGCTCCACATTAAGCCTCAAATTCTCTCCCCTCCATCCGTTTCCTACCTCCCTGGTGGTCCAGCGGCAGGAGAGATCTGTGCTTCTGCCTACCTCCCTGGAGCTCCCGCACGGTCTTCTCTTTAGTAATGCAGAGAGCTTGGAGATGATGTCATCTCCCAGTGCTCTGCATTACTAAAGAGCTGGAGGAGCTCAGCAGATACAGGTCTGTGAGGCACAGACCTTATCATGCGGCAGGCGGCGCAGCGTGGCATGCCACGCCACTTAAAAAAAAATCAAAATAAAATATATCAATTGCAATGGCAGGCACCCCTCTGTAGGGTGCGCCTGTAGGCAGGTGCCTACTCTGCCTTATGGAAAATCCGGCCCTGCCTACCTTCCTATTAACATTTCTGCTTGGTGTGATATGTTGCCAGTTACCAAATTATTTTTTGACTAGTTGAACAGCCCGTTACACGGGCCACAGTGCCTCTGGCAGCCGGTCGCGGGGCAGTCACGCGCAGTAGAGACTGCCCGCACCACTGCTGATACAGAGCTGCACGCTCCTTTGGAGCGCCCAGCTCTGTATCAGCCACGGCACGGGCAGTGTCTACTGCGCATGACTACCGCACGCGCAGCAGTGTCTACTGTGCATGTCGGGTGTTACACACGATTTAGCGAATTATTATATAGGATGGCCACAAGACGTACACATTATGAGGTTTTACTTTTTTCCTCGAACTGAATGGATGGTAGTTATGTGGGTCATGCAAGCTCAGTAAAGGAAACTTTAGAGCAGCTTTTGTCTTTATCATCATACATCAATATGGCCATCACTCCTGTTATAACTATGGGAGCGATGGCCACATACAAATACTACTTCGATTTAGGTGACTATTTGATCTCTAGCTTGTTATGCTTTATGTTAGTGGGGAAATTATGTGTCAGTGTTACTTTCAAGAGATACATTTTGTGACTCTCTCTGTCACAGATACATTAAGTTACCTTTGCTTTAACAAAGAGTTAATGATTAAATATTCTAACACTCTTTGTGATGATACATATATATAGGTACATACAGTCGTGTGAAAAAGAAAGTACACCCTCTTTGAATTCTGTGGTTTTACATATCAGGACATAATAACAATCATCTGTTTCTTAGCAGATCTAAAAATTAGGTAAATACAATCTCAGATGAACAACAACACATGACATATTACATGATTTATTTAACATAAGTATAGCCAAAATGGAGAAGCCATGAGTGAAAAACTAAGTATAACTTATGATTCAATAACTTGTAGAACCACCAATAGCAGCAATAACTTGAAGTAATCATTTTCTGTATGACTTTATCAGTCTCTCACATCCTTTTAGAGGAATTTTGGCCCACTCTTCTTTACAATGTTGCTTCAGTTCATTGACGTTTGTGGCATTTTTTTATGCACAGCTCTTTTAATGTCCTGCCACAGCATTTCAATCAGGCTGAGGTCTGGACTTTGACTGAGCCATTGCAACACTTTTATTCTTTTCTTTTTAAGCCATTCTGTTGTAGATTTGCTGGTGTACTTGGGATCAGTGTCCTTGTCACAGTTTGCTACTGTTTGTTAAAGAACACTCAGACAGTTAGGTAAGGTTAAAAGCTTTATTGAAAAATAATGCTGTCATGGTTTATTACGACTCTCAGATGTAAGGTTTGGTAAAAACACAACTTTATTGAAAGATAACGATAATCCTGTAGGATTCAGTACACACACATACAATACATAGAAAGGCAATAGCAATATAGAATCAGACTCTACCGGCCCTGCCAATATACCGGGCAAGGCAGCCTGGGCAAGCAATAAATAGGTGGCTCTAGCGACCCTGCCAATATACCGGGCAAGGTAGCCAAACGACCATCAAGTGTATACAGGCTCTACCGGCCTTGCCAAGATACCAGGCAAGGCAGCCCACTGGATACCAACTGGAACAGGCTCTACCGGCCCTGCCAATATACCGGGCAAGGCAGCCTGAATGATACTGAGAATAGGCTCTACCGGCCCTGCCAAGATACCAGGCAAGTCAGCCTACTGGATACCAACTGGAACAGACTCTACCGGCCCTGCCAATATACCGGGCAAGGCAGCCTGAAGGATACTGAGAATAGGCTCTACCGGCCCTGCCAATACCGGGTAAGGCAACCTGAAGGGAAGGTGAAAGGTTCTACCGGCCTTACCAATACCGGGCAGGGCAACCCAAGGGGAATATGACATAGGGGTGGCCTCAATAACTGTCAGATGACAATGACAGTAGGAGATGTTGAGGAATAAATGAGCAGCCAGATATACCAGTAGGCAAATACCCCTATACCAGGGTAAAGATGGTAAATAGCTGTCTAGGACAGGACAGCACACAAAGACCAGCAGTATAACTGGCTGATATGCCAAGAGGCCCAGGGGCTAACCAGCGCCCGCGCGCTGGGAACTAACAGACTGAATATATAGCCACAGGCTTAGAGCGAACTAGCGTCCGCACGCTGGGAGCAAACTGAAAACTCAGAATAATGCCAATAGGCAATGGAGCGAACCAGCGTCCGCACGCTGGGAACCAACAGGTCTCACAGTATCATGTGTAAACAATGGAGTGAACCAGTGCCCGTGCGCTGGGAGCCAACTGACATGATAATGTAGCCGCAAGGCTAAAGCGAACCAACGTCCGCGCGCTGGGAACCAACAGGTCTACTGTATAATATCACAGACAATGGAGCGAACCAGCGCCCGCGCGCTGGGAACCAACTGACATGTAAAATGTTGCCACAAGGCTTGAAGTGAACAAGCGTCCGCACGCTGGGAACCAACAGGTCTCACAGTATAATGTGTAAACAATGGAGTGAACCAGCGCCCGCGCACTGGGAGCCAACTTACATATATAATGTAGCCGCAAGGCTTTGGAGCGAACCAGCGTCCGCACGCTGGGAACCAACTGACATGTATAATGTAGCCGCAAGGCTTTGGAGCGAACCAGCATCCACACTCTGGGAACCAACAGACTATATGTCGCCAACAGACTGAGGAACAATGTCGCTACCGCTGCTGGAACCAGGCTCAGGAGATGGCAGCAACCAGCAGGGATACAACCAGGAGTTGAACGATCACAGGAACCGGCAGCGAGGACCGAAACAGACGGCTAAACCAGAACAGGACTGGAACAGGCCGCGGTCAGCAAGCTCAGGAACAGCACGAACTCAGGCGTACCGGAACACAGGAACTCAGGAAACTGGAATGCAGGAACGAGTCCAATAGCAACTGCAGCATGGTGGTAACGAAAAGGTCAGAGACACCACGAAAGGGCAACCAAAGGGTGCCCAATGCTAGTTTAAATAGGCAGTATGAGGCGGGCTAAATGCAAACAACCAATGGGAGCCCCCTATGGGTGATAGATATAGTAATGCAGCAATCACGGGCACCGTGATAAATGCACACTAGCCCCACTCAAGTCCAGATAAGGTCCGTTCCAGGTACTTTCCAGATCTGACGCAGGTCAGGGCGAAAATACACACAGATTAATAGTAAGCAAAATAAGCGTAATGATCTTGGACTTGTAGACAGATTCACAGCAAAGTTCAGGAACAAGAATATCCTCGACGGGAGAGACAGTAACGTAACGTAACCAGTCCGCAACCGGTGTCTCCCTGTCGGTACACGGAGGTAATAGGCTAGTCCCGTGAACAACTGACCTAGAAGCACAACCAGGTCGGCACACACGGACTACAGTCAGTCAGGAGAACCACCAGACACTTGCCATTGCCAGATCGGTGATAACGGATAGTCAGCCAGTCCTTGGTCAGTAACAGAATCAGACACTCAGCCAAGCCAGTTCGGTACACAAGGAGTTAGTCAGCCAGTCCTAGTCAGCAACGGGATCAGATACTCAGCCAAGCCAGTTCAGTACACAAGGAGTTAGTCAGCCAGTCCAAGGTCAGCAACAGAATCGGATCACAGGAGCGTCAGGCACTAAGCGTAGTCAGGCGAGCCGGGTCATACACGTAAACAAGAAACAAGAACTACTAGTCTCTAGATATGTGTACACCACGAAAGGGCACCGGTATAGTGACAGGAGTTCGTATATAAAGACAAGGCCCAGGGAGGAGCCATAGCGCAGGACCAAAAAGAATGCAGCTAGAGTAAACCCGGAAGTAACAATGTCGCTAGACAGAATCATGGCACCGTGATAGTCTTGTTGCATGTCCCAATTTCGGCCAAGCTTTAGCGGTCGGACAGATGGCCTCACGTTTGACTCTAGAATACTTTGATATATAGAGTTCATGGTCGACTCAATGACTGCAAGGTTCCCAGGTACTGTGGCTGCAAAACAAGCCCAAATTATCACCCCTCCACCACCGTGCTTGACAGTTGGTATGAGGTGTTTGTGCTGATATGCTGTGTTTGGTTTTCGCCAAACGTGGCGCTGTGCATTATGGCCAGACATCTTCACTTTGGTCTCGTCTGCCCAAAGGACATTGTTCCAGAAGTCTTGTGGTTTGTTAAGATGCAACTTTGCAAACCTAAGCTGTGCTGCCATGTTCTTTTTAGAGAGAAGAGGCTTTCTCCTGGCAACCCTTCCAAACAAACCATACTTTTTCAGTCGTTGTCAAGGTTTGGCTGAGCTGCTCCCATTCTGCCTATTGATTCTGATGACTGAGCTAATCTAGTGTTCTGCTATCCACTGCTGCTGTCTTCTGATTTTCTGGCTCTCACTGTATCAGCTGATCTCTCTGACTGTTATTAGCCAACCCTCACAGGGTATTTATAGCACCTTGCCTCACTTCCTCATTGTCCTTGTGTTTGTTTGCTGATCTGTGGCTGCTGGCTGCTGTGGACTTTTCCTGCATTCCTGTTTGCTGTGTTCCAGACCATCTGCTTGTTCCAGACTTTGCTGACTTCTGTGCTGCTGACCCTCGGCTTGTTCCTGACATGGCAGACTTTTGGTTTCCTGACTCTGGCTTGGCTGAATACCTGTCTTGATTCCTGACCCTGATGTGTCTTTTGGTTTATGCTCTTGGATCATGCTTCTGTTATTGTTGCACTAATAAAGGTGTATTGCATTTTACCTTTTTGTGTCCTGTCTGGTCCTGGTCCCTAAAAGTACACAAGGTCCATGAACTCAGGAGACTCAGGCAATCCACCGAATATTTTTTTCAGGCTGAACCAGGTAGACCAGCGCATGGACCAGCTTTCTGCAGGCCTCCAGTCTTTGTCGCTCCATACTGAGCATCTGGTTCCACAGCCTCAGCGGTCTTTGGCGCAGACTGACCCTGCAGCTGCTGCCGCTCCCGCTCTGGCTGCCAATGGTGATTCCACTGTTGCGAGAGGTATGACAAGGTCTGCCCCACTCCCCCAGTGTTATGGGAGCGACCCTAACCAATGCAGAGATTTTCTAAACAAGATTAGAATCTATCTGGAGATGGTACCACAGTCATTCTCATCTGATAGGAGTAAGGTGGGCCATGTGATTTCCTTACTCTCTGACAGGGCCTTGGCTTGGGCCACTCCCCTCTGGGAGACGCCAAAACCCATTGTATATAATTACCCTGAGTTTGTAGCATCCTTTAAAAGGGTATTTGATATACCGGGCCGCTCCATCTCGGCTGCCAAGCACCTAATGTCCATTCAGCAGGGTACTAGGATGGTTTCCGATTATGCCATAAAATTTCATACCCTGGCATCCAAGGTTGGTTGGAATAAGACTCTTGTGGCTGCTTTCTCTAATGGGCTTTCGGATACAGTTAAAGATGAGATTGCAGCCCGGGACCTTCCCAGTGATTTAGAGGAACTGGTCTCATATTGTATTGTGATTGACTCCTGAATCCATGAGAGACCTACCTTTAGGGAGCACCTGCGGAGGCATCCATTTAACTCCGAGCCTTTCGTCCCCACCCATACCTCCCTTTCCTCCCACACCTCCTAGTTTCAAAACCTCAGGCGACGAGGAGCCCATGCAGATTGGGTTCACTCACCTTTCAGTTGTGGAAAAGGCCTTGAGGAGGAGGGAGGGCCTGTGCATTTACTGCGGTAAGGCAGGGCATGTACTGTGAAATTGTCCTGCACGTCTGGGACGACCGCTTCTAAGGTCTAATAGGGGACAGACCTTATGTGGAGTCTCAGCATCCCTGGATATTCATACTGATAAACTACTAGTCTCTGTTGGGCTTTCTTGGGGCAAAAGTTCCATTACTTCAGAGGCACTTATTGACTCCGGTGCAGCGGGCCTCTTTGTTGACAGTGAGTTTGTCCAGAAGCACTCCATTCCATTGCAACTCCGTACCACTCCACTTGCCCTTGAGGCGATTGATGGTAGACCCCTACACCCGCCGCAAGTCACCCATGAAACCATTCCTTTGTCTATGACTGTAGGGGCTCTCCATCGTGAAACCTTACAATTCCAGGTGATCCACTCTCCTCACTATCCTATGATCCTGGGTTATCCATGGTTGCGCAAACACAATCCCACGGTCGATTGGGCAAGGGCTGAAGTCATGGCATGATCACCCAACTGTTCCAAGACATGCCTAGTAAAAGTTGGGAGGGTGCTAACCGCATACTAGGTCTCTTTGCTGTCTGACGAGTACCAAGAGTTCCGTGATGTATTCGATAAGGGCCGGGCTGGTGAGCTCCCTCATCACCGCTCATACGATTGTACCATTGAACTACAACCGGGTGCCATACCTCCTTGAGGTTGAGTCTGCCCTCTTTCTGTTGTGGAGAATAAGGCAATGGAGGAGTATGTTGCGGATGCGCTGTCCCAGGGGGTTCATCCGCAAGTCCTCCTCTCCTGCCGTGGCTGGATTCTTCTTCATGAAGAAAAAGTGTGGTGAACTGAGACCCTGTATTTACTACAGGGTACCTCTCTAATTTCTATGACTTTTACAGGATCATTGGGGAACACCTTGAAGAACTAATCAAGAATGCCTGTGGAGGGAAAAGCTCCTTCCTATTACAGGAGAGGAAGCGTAAAAATTCTTCCCCCCCTTTCAGTCATCAAGATATAGGAACCAAGCATTTTGTAAAAATAAAAGACATGACTCAAGCCGTCAGGGAGAATACACAGGAATATTCTCCCAGAGATGGGGCTTCAGGAGAGACTACATCAAGAAGCCTCAGTTCAAAAAAGAAAACCAATGAATCCCAGTGGACCCCAGTTCTGATCACAGTTGAGGGCAGACTGGATTGTTCCAATCTGGAAGAGCCAGGTACACGCAAATGCCTGGGTCTCACAGATTTTAGAACTGGGGTACCCGCTGGAATTTATATCTATCCCTCGTTCTCAAAAAATCATTAGGTACAGAATCCCAACCAATCAACCTTCTTTCTGGTCCAGAAACTCTCAGGGCAAGTCAGGACAATTTTAGATCTCAAGTCAGTCACTGCCCTTATCAAGCAAGTTCTCTTCAAGATTGAATCAGTGGAATCAGTTATCCAATCCCTTTCCACCGAAATGTTCCTGACTTCCATCGATCTCAGGGATGCCTATTACCACATCCCTGTACATCCAGCACATAAAAAGTTTCTGAGATTTGCAGTCCAGCAATATCATTACCAGCATGCAGTTCTTCCATTTGGCCTGTCATCGGCCCCAAGAGTCTTCACCAAGGTCCTGGCACCTGCATTGGGATGCCGGTGTCACGGATAGCAATGAACAGACAGGAGACAGTACTGATTTTGAAACACCACCTTTATTGAACAGTGTAAATATATACAGTAAAAACACACTGATATTGATCATGAAGTAGAAAGGCACAAAGCAAGCGGTTCCTTCCAGGAATAGGAGGCTGCTTTGGAAGATAAACCGAAGGCAACCGTGAAATAGCACCACTGGGGCTGGGACCCAGGAAAGTCTATCGAATACTGGGGCTAGGACCCAGAAGAGCGTACGTACAGGTTGCCACAACGAGAATACTGACTTAGGCCTGCAGAATAGGCGGTATGCGGACAAGCCAAGGGTCAATACCAAAGCGGGTAGTAAGCTAGAGCTGATGGCCAATACCAAGCGGATAGTCAGACAAGCCAGGGGTAATTGCCAGAGCGGGTAGTCAGCCAGAGCCGAAGGTCCAATACCAAGTGGGTAGTCAGACAAGCCATAACACTAGACACTGGGAAGGACAGATAGCCAAGCCAAGGGTCATACACGAACACTCTCCAAACAGAACTGCACTGGAACACCATGAAAGGGCAACTGGTGTGGTGTCCAGGAAGTTTATATACCTATTTCCCCCACCCCTAAGAGGTGGAGCACTAAGGTGTCCTGTCCCTTTAAGAGTCGGGACGCAACGTCACCAGATGGAATCCTAGTGACACACGCCTGACTCAGCTGGCCGTGAGATGAATCCTGCAGTTGTGGCAGGAGCCGCATGGGGCATCAGAGAGGAGACCGGCACCCAGACGCGAACCAGGGCGTCCGGCTCTCCTCAAACTATGATGTGGCGTGACCAAGAAGCACACTCAGAGGTGGCCGGTGCTCTAGGAGGCGGCTGACTCCCCTCCGGATAGTAAGGTAAGCACGAGCGCTTACAGTACCTCCCCCTCAACGACCTTTCCCCCACGAGAGCGGTCGAGGCTTAGAGGGAAAACGGAAATTAAATCTCAGAATGAGAGCAGGAGCATGCATGTCTGTAGATGAGACCCAGGAATGCTCCTCAGGTCCATATCCCTTCCAGTGTACTAAATATTGATGTCGACCTTGGACCCTACAAGAGTCCAGAATATTTTGTACCTCATACTCCTCATGATCTGCAACACGAACGGGACCAGGACGGATAGGAGCGGAGGTATAATGGTTGCAGACCAAGGGCTTAAGTAAAGAGACATGGAAAATGTTATGGATGCTTATATTGGCAGGGAGCTCTAGAGCGTATGCAACAGGATTGATTTTCCGAAGGACCTGGAAAGGACCAATCCTTCTTTTTTAGAGATCAATCCAGATGTGAGGTTCAATACGAGCCTACCACTTTGGTTAATAGAGCGGAATCGGTTTTCAGTTCTGAGGGAGGAAGAAGGAACCAAAAGGTCAGGGTCTGTGGATGCAGGGAGGGTAGGAAACATTCCCAAAAGAACAAGGGTGGAAGACGAAACCAAAACAACCAGGGTAGAGATACACGCATTATCAACTTATCCAAACACTCATTGAGTGAGGCAGAGATCTCCCTTTTAAATAAGAGGGCTTTCTTTCTGTCCATTGAGGGGTCCTAGTATTTTTGAGATTTATACAGATGTACAAGAATTTTTGAGAAAATTATCCCTGAAGAGAGATTTTCATATGAAGACTTTGAAAGGTAAAAAAAATATTGTACATATTATTACTAGTGAATGCATCATAGAAGATGGATTAGAAATAGTACCTTGTATAGATGTATGTGAAGATTTTATTTTGGAAGGTTGTATGCCCACAAAATTTAAACCTAAATCCAACTTTAATCCAATTTATTTTAGAGGAAATTTTGTTGACACTTTTGGGGCATTAGTTATGGAGGACCTGAAAAAAATTCCAAGTAGGTCCATCCATACTAACCTATCTAAAGATGAAAAAATAGCTCTTGAAAATCTTAAAAAGAATTAGTCAATTATCATAAAACCAGCTGATAAGAGGGAGGTCTAGTTATACAGGATGTAGATGTATATATTGAAAAAAGCACATAAGATTCTGGGAGATACGATACTATAAGATTCTGAAGGGATACCTCACATCTGAATATATAAAAGGGATGAGTGGCCTTATTGAACATGCCTATGTAGATGGTCTTCTACTGAAGTCAGAGAAAGATTATGTGTATGTTCAAAGACCTAGAGTTCCTATTTATTATCACTTACCTAAAGTACATAAGAGTCTCCCCTCCAGGGAGACCTATAATATCCGGTATTAATTCACTGACCTTGAATCTATCATCTTTCATAGATCACCATCTACAGAGGCATGTTTTAGGCCTTCCAGCGTTTTTAAAGGATATGGGACATTTGTTGGAAATATTATCCAAGATAACTGGGAAAGAAAGTTTTTATTGGGTGACTAGATGTATCATCCCTCTACTCTAACATTCCACATGAGGGTGGAATGTAAGATATTTTTTTTTACAAGATCAGTTGATGCTTATGAGCCAAAGTGAATTTCTGGTCAAGATGATTGGTTTCATTTTGACTCATAATTTTTTTGAACTTGAAGGGAATTTTTATCTTCAGGTCAGTGGAACGACTATGGGGAACAGATTCGCACCAAGTTATGCCAATTTATTCATGGGCTATTTTGAGGCCAAGAGGATTTTTGGCAGTAATCCATTTGGCGCAAGTCTGGTCCTTTATCTCCATTTCATTGACGACATCATTATTATTTGGGAAGGGGCTGAGTCGGAGATCAGTGATTTGGTAGAGTATATGAATACCAATCCTTGGGACCTGAGGTTCACTAGTACAAAGAATAAATCTGTGATCCTGTTTTTGGATTTGGAATTAACAGGAATACCTGGACATAAGATCAGTACACGGACCTATTTTAAAAGTGTAGACAAGAATAGCTATTTAAATTTTAATAGCTGTCATCATAAAAAATGGCTACGAAACATCCCATATAGCCAATTCTGACGAATTTGTAGGAATTGTTCCAGTATTCAGGGCTATGATGACCAATCAGGGATCTTAAGACAGAGATTCTTGGAGAAATCATACCCTACAGGTCTTGTGGAAGACTCGTGGCGTCGAGCTAGGGAATCATTAGAGAAGAGGGACTTAGGAACATTTCAAATTAGGGTCGGTACTAATGATGCTCCACTGTTTATTACACGATACAATGATAAAACCTCTTATATTAGTAAGATTTTTTCAAAACACTGGAACATCTTGAGGAGTGACCCTTTTTTAAAAGAGTTTATACCGAATAAACAGAGGATAGTCTATAGAAGAGCAAATACACTTAAAAATAGTGTAGCTCCGAGTCATTTTAAGAAAAAGAATGATGTAGGGGGGAAATAGACATTGATACAGGAGAATTTAAGATTGGAGAATAGTTTAAAAGGATCCTATAAGTGTTCAAAACCTAGATGTTTGACGTGTGCGCACAGAGAGTAGACAATTTTTCATCATTCTCCAATTCAGAAAGTTTCAAGATAAGAGATTTTGTGAACTGTGGGAGCAATTTTGTAGTATATCTATTGACTTGTATTTGTGGCCTACAGTATGTGGGCTGCACTATGCAGAATGTCCAAACTCGTTTTGGTCAACACAGACATACCATTCTGAAGGGCTATGACCAGCATGGGGTATCGAGACACTTTTTGAATTGCCATAATAAGGATCCTGAGGGACTGATGATTACTCCTATTGAATGGATTGCACCTTCCATCACTTAAGATAGAGTCCAAAGACTCATTAATAGACAATCTTATTGAATTTTTAAATTGAACACCCTAATACCCACAGGCTTAAATGAATGTGTTGAGACACCCTTTAGTTTAGAGTAGGATAGAATTTAGTAGACACATATTATCTTATAGTTATATGATATTTTCACACTGGTTAGATAGTGTCACACTACCTATATATGATTAGTGAGACTTACCCTATATTGTATATTAATATAGGGTGAGGTAGTGTTTAGATTAGATTATTACCCTGGTTTGGGGGAGTATTTAGATATTCCCTTTTATATATTATATATTAGGCACATTAGCACACTTGTTATTTATATTTAGGACTATATTGTATTTATTTTATTTTATTAGTTTCATTTTTTTTTCCCTTTCCTTATTAATACCTGACGCATGTGTGTCACGGATCTGGGATGTGTCTTTTTGACACATGCGTAGTACTTCTGTGAAGGTAGAAAATGTTTGGGTGGAAGTTGGAGATTTGGTTTGCGGCTCGCCCAAGGGCAAGCGGGTAGAATTGAGGTATGGCCTATGCCAGTGTTTCTCAACTCCTGTCCTTAGGACCCACTAACAGGCCAGGATTTGATGATTTCCTTGTTAGAGCACAGGTGAGTTAATCAATGTGAATGAGCCTCTGATCACCACACCTGTGCTCTAGCAGAGAAATCCCTAAGTCCTGGCCTGTTAGTGGGTCATGAGGACAGGAGTTGAGAAACACTGGCCTATGGCATTTTAAGGTTTGAGACATACGCGATTCCATTCGGACCAACGGCGAGTTATTCTTATGTATTTATATAACTGTTACTGGGAGGCTTGTTTGGTGTGTGTGCATATATATATATATATATATATATATATATATATATATATATATAATTTTTTTTTTTTTTTTTTTTGGCTTGAGAAACTGGTGTAGTGCCATGCAACGCATAGCCAGTTTTATAGTTTTTATTACAACATAAATGTTTTTTATTTTGTCCGTGATATATTTGGAATAAATTTGATTTTTTGGAATCAGACAGTGTGGATGTCCTGTTACGTGTGGGGTGTTTGGAGCAGTGCTGTGTTATAAACCGAGTATCACTGTGCCCGTGATTGCTGCAGTTCCCTGTCTGTCACCAGTAGGGGGCTTCTATTGGCTGTCTGCAGTTAGCCCGCCTCTTGTTGCCTATTTAAACCTGGATTGGGCACCCTTTGAGTGCCCTTTCATGTTGTTTCTGACCTTCTTGCTATCACTATGCTAGTGATAGCTGGGCCTCTGTTCCAGTGTTCCTGAGTTCCTGATCTCCTGGGTTCCTGATCTCTACTGTTCCAGTGTTTCATGGATGCTGAGTTACTCCAGTCCTGGTTCCGGCCTAGTCTCTGGTGTTGCAGTTACTGCTGAACTTCTTCTATGCTGTTTCCTGACCTGACTGATGGTTGCTGGTTCCTGTCATCTCATCACCTGTCTTCAGTATCCTGGCGACCTTCTGCCTGGTCGCGTTGGTGACATTGCTACAATTCTGTGTCGGTCCCAGCGTGCGGACGCTGGTTTGCTCCTAAGCCTTGCGGCCATACAAACTCACTTGTTACACCAGTGTGCGGTCACTGGTTTGCTCCAAAGCCTATCAGCTATACAAATCTGTGTTGGTCCCAGCGTGCGGACGCTGGTTTGCTCCTAAGCCTTGCGGCCATACAAACTCACTTGTTACACCAGTGTGCGGTCACTGGTTTGCTCCAAAGCCTATCAGCTATACAAATCTGTGTTGGTCCCAGCGTGCGGACGCTGGTTTGCTCCTAAGCCTTGCGGCCATACAAACTCACTTGTTACACCAGTGTGAGGTCACTGGTTTGCTCCAAAGCCTATCAGCTATACAAATCTGTGTTGGTCCCAGCGTGCGGACGCTGGTTTGCTCCTAAGCCTTGCGGCCATACAAACTCACTTGTTACACCAGTGTGAGGTCACTGGTTTGCTCCAAAGCCTATCAGCTATACAAATCTGTGTTGGTCCCAGCGTGCGGATGCTGGTTTGCTCCTAAGCCTTGCGGCTATACTACTCACTTGTTACTCCAGTGTGCGGTCACTGGTTTGCTCGCAAAGCCTTACGGCTATACCATTCAGTGTTGTTCCCAGCGTGCGGACGCTGGTTTGCTCCAAAGCCTTGCTGCTTAACGATTCTGCTAATTTGCCAGTTTCATCTGACTGCTGCTACTATCTCTGGGCTGCCCTGCCCGGTATTGGTAAGGCCGGTAGAACCTTTTGCCACATTCCATCTGAGGTTGCCTTACCCGGTATTGGCAGGGCCGGTAGAGCCGACATTGTGTATCTATTGAGGCTGCCTTGCCCGGTAATTTGGTAAGGCCGGTAGAACCGTTATGCTATTCCATCTGCAGGTTGCCTTACCCGGTATTGGCAAGGCCGGTAGAGCCTATAGACTGTCCTGTCCGGTATATTGACAGGACCGGTAGAGTCTGCCTTCTGTCTGTGCTATATTCTGTATATATATATGTATGTTATTGCCATCCTAAGTTATCAATTTATTATTTCAATAAAATTGATTTTTTTTTTACCTAAAACTTGTGTCTGAGAGTCATAATAAACCGTGACAGTACGAAAGGGCCATGACCTCAGACAGCAAGGGTGAAGGTAACGCACAGAATATCCATTGGAGGATGGATGTGCTCGAGCAACGTTTGGATCAGTTGGCAGTTGCAATCCAAACGATCCTTGAACGCACGGTACTCGCTGACAAATCGAGTTCTAGCCCGGTGGTCTCGCCAAGTCAGACACCGGAAAGTGATACCAGGCCCCTAGAGGGTACTGTTAAAGGTTTAACGGCTTCTGCACCCTTGCCGCTAAGATATGATGGTGACCCTAGTCTCTGCAGAGGGTTCATCAACCAACTTGAAATCTTTATGGAATTGACGGCACACGCATTTCCCAATGATCGTCGTAAAGTGGGGTTCACGATATCACTGCTCACTGGCAGAGCATTGGCCTGGGCTAACCCCTTGTGGGAGAATGCTAAACCTTGTACTAAGAACTTCAGAGAATTTGTGCAATGCTTTCGAAGAGTGTTTGAGCCTCCTGGTAGAACCAACTCTGCTGCCAAACGCCTTATGGAGATACAACAGGGCAGGCGTACAGTGGGCGACTATGCCATCGAATTCCGCACATTGGCAGCAGAGGTAGGTTGGAATAACGAGGCATTATTGGCAGCTTTTTCTCAAGGCCTGAATGACCACATTAAAGACGAAATTGCTGCTAAAGATCTACCTATTGATCTAGATGATTACATTGAGTATGTTATGATAATTGACTCCAGAATACGTGAGAGATCAATTGCCAGAGATCGTAAAATACGATCAAAAGATAATGAGCCTAGTAGCATATTTTGCCCACCCGTCCCTCCCTTGGCATTGAAGTCTAGTGAACCTGTACGGGAAACAAGTGAACCTATGCAAATAGGCTTCACTAGACTAACCAAGGCAGAGAGACTTTATCGCAAGAAGCAAGGGTTTATGTGCGGTAAAAAAGGGCACTTGCTAAATTCCTGTCCGGTACGTCCGGGAAACGCACACACCTAGGGTACCTTGGGGGACAGGCCCTAGGTGGTGTACAATCGTCCCCAGTGTCGAGCATAATGAAACTCACCATTCAGGTGGTATTGTCTTGGGCACAACGATCTGTGGAGGTTTTGGCCTTGGTTGACTCTGGTGCAGCAGGGTATTTTATGGATAATACCTTTGCTGACTTGCACGGAGTTCCACGCATTGAAAGAGAAAACCCCTTGACTATTGAAGCGATTGATGGTAGACCTTTAGAACCGCCTCAGGTTTTATTTGAAACTATGCCACTGTCTATGACTATTGGGGCACTTCACAGAGAAGAGCAGCAGTTTCAACTGATTAATTCTCCGCACCACGCGGTAATATTGGGATTTCCGTGGCTACAGTTACATAACCCACAATTTGATTGGAAAAAGTGTGAAATTGCTGCTTGGTCCCAGTTTTGTATGGACAAGTGCGTCATCCAGCCTATTAAGGTCCTATGCACCTCCTCTGCTATACCGGATGTGTACCAACAGTTTGGCGATGTTTTTAGCAAAGGAGAGGCTAGTATGCTACCCCAGCATAGACCTTATGATTGTTGCATTGAATTGCAGCCTGGAGTAGTACCTCCTAAAGGACGCACTTATCCATTATCTTGTGAAGAAAATAAGGCTATGGAGGACTACATTTCTGATGCCCTTGCTAGAGGGATCATACGAAAATCTACCTCTCCAGCTGGGGCTGGGTTCTTTTTCGTAAAAAAGAAAAATGGCGAATTAAGACCATGCATTGACTACCGGGGCCTGAATAAACTAATGGCAAAAAACGCATACCCAATACCACTCATCACCAAGCTTTTTGACAGGCTTAAGGGCGCTTCGATTTTTACCAAATTGGACCTACGGGCCGCTTACAATCTGGTTCGCATTCGAGCAGGTGATGAGTGGAAAACTGCCTTTAATACTCGAGCTGGGCACTACGAGTATCTAGTAATGCCATTTGGGCTGTGTAATGCACCCGCAGTTTTCCAGGAACTGATAAACGATGTTCTGAGAGATATGTTACAGACGTGTTGTGGTTTACCTTGATGATATACTGATTTACTCCCAAGACATGGCACAGCACATCAAGGATGTATCTGCAGTATTGCTACGACTCCGTGAGAACAAATTATTTTGTAAATTGGAAAAATGTGAGTTTCATAGAACCAGTGTGCCATTCTTGGGGTTCATAATTGGCAATGATGGCATTGCCATGGACAAAGATAAGTTGTCAGCTGTCCTACAATGGCCAAAACCCAAGGGCCTTAAAGCCATACAGCGTTTCCTGGGTTTCGCTAACTATTATAGGAGGTTTATTAAGAACTTTTCTTCCATTGTCAAACCTCTGTCCGATCTTACGCACAAGGGTGCTAATCCTTCTTGTTGGCCGGTATCTGCTGAGAAAGCCTTTGAAAATTTGAAGCTGGCATTTGCTGCGGCTCCTGTGTTATCCCACCCCAATCCTCTACTTCCATTTACGTTAGAGGTTGATGCCTCAGATATTGGGGTCGGGGCAGTACTTTCGCAACGACACGATAAAGGTGGAACTCTCAGACCTTGTGGATTTTTCTCTAAAAAGTTGACTGTCACTCAAAGCCACTATGAGATAGGTGACAGAGAATTATTGGCCATTATCCTCGCTCTTAAGGAATGGCGTCATTTGCTTGAAGGTACTAAGAATCCTGTCTTAATCCTAACGGATCATAAAAATCTGACGTATCTCTCGGAGGCCAAGAGATTGTCCTCCCGTCAGGCCAGGTGGGCACTGTTCCTGTCTCGATTTAATTTCATTGTATCATATTTACCGGGGTCAAAGAATATCAGGGCTGATGCACTGTCAAGACAATTTGAGGCCGACAGTGACAGAGTGGAAACACCAGCACCTATCATCCAACCTGATAGAATACTGGCTACTATACGCACGAGTATCACTTCTCCCTTAGGGGAGGAGATCCTGGCCTCTCAGGGGTCCGCTCCCCATGAAACCCCAGTGGGCAAATGTTTTGTCGCTGAACCATTTCGTACTAGGCTGCTCGAAACCTACCATTCCTCTAAGGCTGCGGGACATATTGGTAGAGACCAATTGTTATGGTCCCTTTCTCAGTTATTTTGGTGGCCTTCCATGAGAAACGATTGTGCCGAATTTACGAATGCCTGTGCCACCTGCGCCCGCGCTAAGACCCCGAGACATCTCCCAGTGGGCTTGCTTCAACCGGTGCCTAATGGCGAACGCCCCTGGTCTCATGTTTCCATTGATTTTATGGGAGAATTGCCTATGTCTAAGGGGTACTCTTTTATATTCATGGTGGTGGACAGGTTTTCTAAAATGGCTCATTTCGTGCCCCTCCGTGGCCTTCCTTCAGCTAAGGAATTGGCAATGGTATTCGCCAGAGAAGTATTCCGGTTGCATGGAGTGCCTAGGGTACTGGTGTCTGACAGGGGGAGCCAGTTTGTGTCTAGATTTTGGAGGGCATTTTGCCAACAGATGGGCATACAGCTGTCCTTCTCTTCTGCCTACCATCCCCAGACCAATGGAGCCGCTGAACGAGCTAATCAGGGATTGGAACAATTTCTCCGTTGTTTCGTGACTGACCATCATGATAATTGGTCCGACTTGTTGCCTTGGGCAGAGTTCGCCAGGAACTGTGCAGTCAATTCTTCATCTGGGAGCTCTCCGTTTCTGATTAATTATGGGTTCCAGCCCTGTTTGCTTCCAGATTCTTTTCAGACGCAACAGATTCCAGCTCTGGATGAGCATATCGAGCAACTCCGTTCCACATGGGCACAAGTTCAGAGGGCACTTGGTCAGTCATTTCAGCATCATCAGCGCCATGCTAATCGCAGAAGGCTTCCAGCGGTTTCCTTTCAGGTTGGGGATAGAGTATGGCTTTCCTCCAGAAATCTCAAGCTGCAGGTTCCGTCTAATAAGTTGGCTCCCCGGTTTATTGGTCCATACAGAGTTATTCGCAAAATTAACCCTGTTTCCTATGCACTAGACCTACCTGCATCCATGCGTATCCATAATGTGTTCCATGTGTCTCTTCTTAAGCCTCTGGTTTGCAATCGCTATACTACCACACCTGTGGTGCCAGGACCTGTTGAGGTCGAGGGCCAGGAGGAGTACGAGGTTCAGAGCATTATTGATTCCCGTAGGCTTAGAGGAGGGGTACAGTACCTGGTACATTGGAAAGGGTACGGTCCTGAGGATCGTTCATGGGTGGATAGTAAGGACCTTCATGCACCTAGGCTAACTAGGATCTTTCATGCCAAGTACCCACAGAAACCTAAACCCTATTCTAGGAGAGGGGGTCTTTGAGAGGGGGGTACTATCACGGTGCCCGTGATTGCTGCAGTTCCCTGTCTGTCACCAGTAGGGGGCTTCTATTGGCTGTCTGCAGTTAGCCCGCCTCTTGTTGCCTATTTAAACCTGGATTGGGCACCCTTTGAGTGCCCTTTCGTGTTGTTTCTGACCTTCTTGCTATCACTATGCTAGTGATAGCTGGGCCTCTGTTCCAGTGTTCCTGAGTTCCTGATCTCCTGGGTTCCTGATCTCTACTGTTCCAGTGTTTCATGGATGCTGAGTTACTCCAGTCCTGGTTCCGGCCTAGTCTCTGGTGTTGCAGTTACTGCTGAACTTCTTCTATGCTGTTTCCTGACCTGACTGATGGTTGCTGGTTCCTGTCATCTCATCACCTGTCTTCAGTATCCTGGCAACCTTCTGCCTGGTCGCGTTGGTGACATTGCTACAATTCTGTGTTGGTCCCAGCGTGCAGACGCTGGTTTGCTCCTAAGCCTTGCGGCCATACAAACTCACTTGTTACACCAGTGTGCGGTCACTGGTTTGCTCCAAAGCCTATCAGCTATACAAATCTGTGTTGGTCCCAGCGTGCGGACGCTGGTTTGCTCCTAAGCCTTGCGGCCATACAAACTCACTTGTTACACCAGTGTGCGGTCACTGGTTTGCTCCAAAGCCTATCAGCTATACAAATCTGTGTTGGTCCCAGCGTGTGGACGCTGGTTTGCTCCTAAGCCTTGCGGCCATACAAACTCACTTGTTACACCAGTGTGCGGTCACTGGTTTGCTCCAAAGCCTATCAGCTATACAAATCTGTGTTGGTCCCAGCGTGCGGACGCTGGTTTGCTCCTAAGCCTTGCGGCTATACAAGCTCGCTTGTTACACCAGTGTGCGGTCACTGGTTTGCTGCAAAGCCTATCAGCTATACAAATCTGTGTTGGTCCCAGCGTGCGGATGCTGGTTTGCTCCTAAGCCTTGCGGCTATACTACTCACTTGTTACTCCAGTGTGCGGTCACTGGTTTGCTCGCAAAGCCTTACGGCTATACCATTCAGTGTTGTTCCCAGCGTGCGGACGCTGGTTTGCTCCAAAGCCTTGCTGCTTAACGATTCTGCTAATTTGCCAGTTTCATCTGACTGCTGCTACTATCTCTGGGCTGCCCTGCCTGGTATTGGTAAGGCCGGTAGAACCTTTTGCCACATTCCATCTGAGGTTGCCTTACCCGGTATTGGCAGGGCCGGTAGAGCCGACATTGTGTATCTATTGAGGCTGCCTTGCCCGGTAATTTGGTAAGGCCGGTAGAACCGTTATGCTATTCCATCTGCAGGTTGCCTTACCCGGTATTGGCAAGGCCGGTAGAGCCTATAGACTGTCCTGTCCGGTATATTGACAGGACCGGTAGAGTCTGCCTTCTGTCTGTGCTATATTCTGTATATATATATGTATGTTATTGCCATCCTAAGTTATCAATTTATTATTTCAATAAAATTGATTTTTTTTTACCTAAAACTTGTGTCTGAGAGTCATAATAAACCGTGACACCGAGTGAGGACGGTGAGATTTCCTCACTAGCCTGGTAGTCCTCTCAGACTATCCCCTGTTGCTGACATTGGATAAATTTGAGTAAATTTATTATTATTTATTTGTAACAACAGTTCCCCAGCTATATCACACTATTGGACGCTATCCCTGTGTTTTCTGTCTTTGGAGATTCTTGAGCCACTTGGAGGGAGTGTGAGGAGGATCGGCAGCCCTAAGAATATTCAATGTCTACCTGCGTCTGGGGCAGGTTTAAACCCAGTCTGCACATTTGCTGTTTCTCATATATTTGATCAAGCAGCCTCTATATTTGTGAGTACCCACGTGTGGGGTGTTCTTTGTGGTGGTGGATCAAATATCCTGGATTTATTGCACTAGGGTCTCCCTATTGCTTTCCTCTCTTGTTTTTCCTGCAGTGTAGACAGCCAGACTGTCTCCCCCACCTGAAACACCGGTGCCAGCAACCTTCTACGATTGGCCTGCCTCTTCTGCCGCTATGTGGACCTATGAGGGGTTCTCTGAACCCGTTCCCATGTGGAGCGGAGTTCCCTTAAATGCTACTCCAGAGCTGGAATATTTTGTGCCTCAAATTACTCTGGAAGTACCGGAGGCTGGTAACCATAGTTAATCATATATGGGGAAGTCTGAGTCGACGAGTTCATGGCACTATGCTGGGCAAACTCCGCCCACGGTAACAGGCTCGTCCAGTTGTCATGATGGTCCAAGACAAAACAGCGCAGGAGCTGTTCCAAGGCCTGATTAGATATCTTCTTCACACCATTGGACTGGGGGTGGTAGGCGGAGGAGAAAGAGAGCCACATGCCCAACTGAGCACAGAACGCTCTCCAAAAGCGCGACACAAACTGGTTTCCTCGATCCGACACAATCACCTTTGGTACCCCATGGAGGCGAAAGACCTCTTTAGTGAAAACCACAGGCAGTTGCTGGGCATTCGTTAGTTCTTTGATCGGTACAAAATAGGCCAACTTTGAAAATTGGTCTACAATCATCAAAATTACTATGAATCCCTCTGACACTGGTAATTCCACCATGAAATCAATGGAAATGTGAGACCTTGGATGCTCCCCATTAGGAACTGGGCTAAGAAGACCAACTGGAAGGTGTCGGGGGGTCTTAGTCTGTGCAAATGTATGACAAGCTGCTACGAAAACAGAAACATCGGCTCAAATACTAGGCCACCAAAACAGTTGAGTTATGGACCAGAGTAGTTGATCTCTGCCAATGTGCCCTGCTGTTTTGTAAGTGAGAGAGGTCTCTAACAGTCTGACCCTCAAGGGTTCAGGCACAAAGCATCGCCCATGAGGTTTGTCGGCCAGATCCGTCTCTTGAGCTGCCAATATCTCTGTCCCCAACGGAGAGGTAATGCTGGTGCGAATGGTTGCCAAAATACAGTCCGGAGGATCACAATCCTCTTTAGACAAGGTACTGAACTGGCGGGACAGGGCATCAGCCCTAATGTTTTTCGTACCAGGTAGATAAGACACAACAAAACTGAAGCGGAATAAGAACAGAGCTCATCTAACCTGCCAGGGGGACAGACGTTTAGCTTCTGAAAGGTAGGTCAAGTTCTTATGATCAGTCAAGATAAGAATAGGCACACTAATACCTTCCAGTAAGTGCTGCCACTCATGTAAAGCCAGGACTATGGCTAATAATTCGTGGTCCCCAATTTCGTACAGTGTCTTAGGATCTGAAAGTTTACAGGCAAAGAATCCACACAGAAGCAAAGGCTTATTTGGAGAAGACCCCTGAGACGGGATGGCGCCTACTCCTGACTCAGATGCGTCGACCTCCAACGTGAAAGATAACTTAGGATTCGGATGCTCAGAAGTGGTGCAGCAGCAAAAGCTGCTATGAAAGTTTCAAAAGCCTGAAGAGCAGCCACTCGGAAGGATTCGCACCCTTGTGCGTCATGTCAGTAATAGGCTTAACAATGGTAGAAAACTGGTTTATAAATTTCTGATAGTAATTGGTGAAGCACAAAAATTGCTGAATCGCCTTCAGTCCCATAGGAAGGGGCCATTGGAGTACTGCAGAAAGCTTCCCAGGGTCCATGGCTAACCCCCGAGGGGGAAATCACATAACCCAGGAATGTGACCTGGGGCTGGTGAAACTCGCATTTCTCCAACTTGCAAAACAGGTTTTTTGCCCCGTAAGAGTTGTAACACCTTTGCCACATCAGTTCGGTGTTGCTCCAGATTCAGAAAGTAGCTAAGAATGTCATCCAAATAGACAACCACACACCACTGCAAAAGGTCTTGTAAGACGTCATTAATGAACTCCTGGAAGACAGTGGGAGCATTGCAAAGACCAAAGGGCATTACCAAATATTCATAATGTCCGCTCCTGGGGTTAAACGCTGTCTTCCATTTATCGCCCTCTCTGATTCGCACCAGATTATGGGCCGTCTGAAGATTGAGCTTAGTGAAGACCGACGAACCCCGTAGTTGGTCAAATAACTCTGTAATCAGTGGAATTCGGTAAGCGTTCTTGATCATGAATTTATTAAGCCCTCGAAAATCAGTGCATGGCCTCAATTCTCCATCCTTATTTTTTACAAAGAAGAATCCTGCCCCAGCCGGGGAGGTGGATCTCTGAATGAAACGTCTGGAGAGAGCGTCCGCTACATACTCCTCCATGGCTCTATTCTCAACTATGGACAGAGGGTGAACACGACCCTTCGGAGGAACAGCCCCTTAACGTGTGCTTAGCTGCCAAATCGGCATCAATGAAATACCCAGTTGCCTCTAAGTCAGTCAATGCTGGGGTAATCGCTGAGGAATTGGTCCATGATAGGATGACCTCGAGGGTAGGTTTATCCTGAAAGTTTTCAGGGGACTATGAGACACCACCTAGAGTCCGTCCCCGATGGGACTCTAGGTGCATCCATTTCCCGGGCGTACAGGACAAGCACGCAGCAAGTGTCCGGGTTTACCACAATATAGGCAAAGGCCCTCCCGCAGGCGGAATGCTCTCTCCTGTGCCGAGAGGCGGGTAAACCCCAACAGCATAGGCTCCCCCCCATGTCCGAACTAGGAGGCATGGAAGGCGAGGGAGGAATGGGTGGGTGACTAAAAGTCAGAGCTAACTGCTTTGGAGGCATCCGCAGGCACTCCTTAAATGAGAGTGTCTCCCTGATACAGGTGTCAATCAATATAGTGAATGATACTAGATTGTCTAGGTCGACAGGCAACTCTCTGGCAGCAATTTCATCTTTAATGTCATCACTTAGCCCCCTGTGAGAAGGTGGCTACCAGTGCTTCATTATTCCATTCCACCTCCGCTGCCAAAGCGTGAAACTCAATAGCATATTCTGATACCGTATGGTTACCCTGGCGGATAGACATTAGCTGTTTGGCAGCAGAGGCAGAGTGGCAGGCACAAACACTCGTCTAAATGCAGCCATAAACTCTGCAAAATTATAAATGATGGGTTTATCATTCTCCCGTAGAGGATTGGCCCATGCCAAACTTTGTCTGAAAGGAGCAAAATCATGAACCCTACTTTACTACGCTCAGTAGGGAACGCATGAAGTACCATCTCCAGGTATATTCCCACCTGATTAAGAAAACCGCGGTAAACTACCGGGTTACTCAAGTACCGTTAAGGGAGCGGAGCGGAAGCGGATATTCCTCTGGCAACAGTGGGCTCCTGAACGACCGTAACAACCGGTATCATCAGAGGCCACCGGTTATCTACTGGGGAGGTCCAAGTGAGCCGTAGGTTTAATAGTGTCTGCATGGCAAAGGACAGTTGATGAATACGTTGGTCCTGACTGTCCATTCTAGCCATTCTAGCCAATGTGCTCTGGACCGGTGGGTTTCCTGTACCTTCAGTACTCATATACGGTAAAGACACACTGATATTGATCACGAAGTAGATAGGCACAAAGCAAGTGGTTCCTACCAGGAATAGGGAGCTGCTTTGGAAGATAAACCGAAGGCAACCTTGAAATACCACCACTGGCCTGGGACCCAGGAAAGTCTAGCGAATACTGGGGCTAGGACCCAGAAGAGAGTATGTACAGGTTGCCAAAAGGAGAATACTGACTCAGGCCTGCAGTCAGAATAGGTGGTATGCGGGCAAGCCAAGGGTCAATACCAAAGCGGGTAGTCAGCCAGAGCCAAAGGTCCAATACCAAGTGGGTAATCAGACAAGCCACAACACTGGACACCTGGAAGGACAGATAGCCAAGCCAAGGGTCATACACGAACACTCTCGAAACAGAACTGCACTGGAAACCACGAAAGGGCAACTGGTGTGTTGTTCAGGCAGTTTATATACATATTTTCCCCACCCCTAAGCGGTGGAGCACTAAGGTGTCCTGTCCCTTTAAGATTCGGGACGCAACGTCACCAGAGGGAATCCCAGTGATGCGCGCCTGACTCTGCTGGCCGGGAGAGGAAGCCTGCAATTGCGGCAGGAGCCGCATGGGACATCAGAGAGGAGACCAGCTCCCAGATGCGAACCAGGGCGTCCGGCTCTCCTCAAACTATGATGTGGCATGGCCACAAAGCACACTCAGAGGGGACCTTCCGCCTCCTAGGGCAGCAGAGGGGCTGGCGGCTACCCTCTGGATAGTAAGGTAAGTGCAAGCACTTACAGCCGGATACAGAAGTGAATAAACATCCTGGCCTATCTAGATGAACTTCTGATTATGTCCCATCAAAAGAATCATCTCAAACACAGACACAACTAGTCCTTCAGTTCCTACAAGAAATTGGTTGGGTCATCAACTGTGAGAAGTGTCAGCTCTCCCCTTCTCAGAACATGATATTTCTGGGCCTGCAGATAAATACAAATAACTTCTCAGTTCTCCTATCAGATGAGAGAATATTCAAACTTCGAAACAGAACCTCAGCATTTCTGAAACAAATATGTAATTCTGCACAGGATTTCCAGGAACTACTGGGATTATTGTCATCTGCCACGCAAATAATCCCCTGGGCAAAATTACATCTACGATCTCTTCAGTCCAATTTTTTTAAATACTGGAGGCCAGATCTTGGAAATCCTCTACAAAGGATAACCCTATCCCCCTTGGCCAGACAGGACCTTAGTTGGTGGCTAAATCAAAAGAACCTTCTACAGGGAAGATCATTACAAACGCAGAGTTGGGAAATTCTATACACAGACTCCAGCCTCAATGGATGAGGAGGGGTCTGGAATCACAAAACAACCCAAGGGGAATGGAAGTTATCAGAAAGATCCCTTCACATAAACATTCTGGAGACAAGAGCAGTCGGAAAAGCACTTCACTTCCAGACACATCTCAGGGGGATGAACGTTCTTATAGGAACAGACAATGTTCTGACAGTAATGTACATCAAAAACCTTGGAGGCACCAGGAGCCGAGCGCTAAACAGAGAAGTAAGGAGTCTCCTCTGGGCCAAAATCTAACAAGAATTTTGGCTTCACGCATATCGGGAAGAAGCAACCTGGAAGCAGACTTCCTCAGTAGGCACAGACTGGACCAGGGCGAATGGTCCCTGAACCAGGACATATTCCTACAGCTAACAAACATGTGGGGTCAACCAGATGTGGATCTTATGGATTCACAGAAAAATAGTCTGTTCTTTTCCAGATGGAAGGATCTGCAATCATTGGGCCAAGATTCCCTGCGTTTTCCATGAAACTTCCATCTGGCCTACATCTTTCCTCCCACTCTGCTACTCATGTAGGTGGTGAAGAAGATCCAGATGGACAAGGTGAAAGCTATACTAAAAGCCCCAAACTGGCCCAGGAGAATATGGTATTCTCCTCTTATTCAGATGTCAATAGATGAACCATGAGAGCTTCCCATGAGGAAGGACCTTCTACATCAGTGTCCCATTCTGCACTACAAGTTCAAGATGTTACACCTAACGCCCTGGTGGCTGAGTGGGAATCTTTAAGGAAAAGGGGGCTGTCAGATCCTGTCATAGACACCATCCTTCAAGGAAGAAAGCCATCTGCATTGAAGGTCTGGATTACCTTCGCTAAATGGTGCAATTGAAGAGGTATCCCTAACAAAGATGTGGATGAGGCCACAGTTCTGAATTTTCTCCAAGAAGGCTTCCAGGCAGGACTCCGTCCAGTCTCCTTGAAGGTCCAGCTCTTAGCCCTATTAGAAATCCTAGCCAGGCCCTTGGCGTATCATAACCTAGCATGACAATTCACCAAAGCCATTGTCAAAGCCAGACCTAGCTCCATGGGACTTAAACCTAGTCCTTACTCAGTTGTCAAAATCTCAACCTTTTGAACCTATTGACAGCATTTCTCTTCAGCTTTTGACACTGAATATGTTTTTTCTAAAACGAGTAACATCTGCCAGACGAGTAAATGAAATACAAGCTCTATCTTGTAAACCCCCATTTTTATCTGTTTCATCCAGATAAAATTGTAATCAGAGAGAAACCATCCTTTTGTCTAAAGTGGTTTCAGAGTTTCACATAAATCAGGAGGTCATCCTTCCTTCCTTCTGTAGCAATCCTCAGAATTCTAAAGAGACCCTTCTCCACAATCTCGATTTAGTAAGGTGTATGCCCGTTTATCTTGAAAAAACTAAGGACTTTAGATCCTCTGACTCCTTGTTTATGTATTTCCAAGGCAGATTTAAAGGGCGAGCAGCATCCAAATCATCCATTGCTAAATGGATAAAATACTGTATTAAGAGATGCTCTGCAGAGTCAGAGCTTGTGGCACCCTCCAACATTAAGACACATTCAACCAGAGCCATGGCCACCTCTTGGACAAAGAGGGCTCAGGCTTCCCCATTAGACATATTTAAAGCAGCCACATGGTCCTCCATATCCACCTTCATGAAACACTATCAGCTGGACGTTCAGGCCTCATCAGATGCCAGTTTCGGCAGGAATGTCCTGGAGGCAGTGGTACATCATTAATTGGTAAGATAAAATATACCCACCCATTAATTATTGGGGTACTGCTTTTAAGTCCCATTCTTAATGTCTTCGATGGTACACAGAAGAAACTAATAAAATTACTTACTGATATTTAGTTTTCTTCTGTGTTCCTCCAAGGCATACCCACCCTACTACTATAACTATTTCTTAGTATTTTACAGCTTTGTCAAAAGAAAACTGAGGATACCGGCATTAGACCACCTTTTAAATCCTCCAATTGGTCCTACCCAGCTGGGGGGCGGGAACAATCCCATTCTTAATGCCTTGGAGGTACTCAGAAGAAAACTAAATATCAGTAAGTAAATGTATTAGTTTTCTTCATTAATAAAGTAATGAAAATCTGATAAGTGGTTATACATGGTTAATGATATACCAGTTGGGCATCCTGAGGCCCTCCAGTGTTTGTGGAGTACAACATTCATCATCAGAATGATTGGATTTGCTGGCAAGAGATGATGGGGGTTGTAACCTGGAACAGCTAGAGGGCCTCAGGTTCCCAACCCTTGATATTCAGTTTTTGCAACTATGTGGCATATGTATGAAAGCAAAACTGGAACAGTTTTGTGGCAATACAATATTTATAAAATGAAACCATCGGATGTTTCACCAAGTATTGTAGACTTCTGTCTTTCAAGGGGTTAAAAACCCCATTTAATTCCACTGGAATTTTATTTGTTCATTATGGTACAATTGGTTTTCTCCAGAATTTCACTTTGATTTACTTAGTACATCAGCCTTACTGTGCAGTTGATATTGTCCCAGAATTGCTTCACTTGTTCCCTTACACTATTGTCCTTGTGTGCTCTTCAATTGGCAGTCAGCTGTTTTGCTTAACCCTTTGAGTACCAGAAGGGTACGCAATGCATTGAAAAGAAACGTGTTACGTACCCTACTGGCACTCATAGGGTTAAATCATGCAATCCCCCAAATGGGAGCTGCCTTAAAAAATATATTTTCACCCCACTGATTCTATCAAAAGTGATCTCCTGGAAGAGAATATTTAGAAGAGACAATTATGTACATTTCTTCCCACAGGAATCGAGTGTTGTTCCAGCAATATTCTCAGAAGAGAACTTAACCAAAGCTATTGTATTGCTATTGTTTTAAGAAACATGCATTATTTAGCACTGTCCTTGTAAAGGTAACAGGGACCTTGTTTCCATGGGAGATGCTAGATCAGCAGGAATGTGATATGTCCATATGGAGAAGTGTAAAGGATGCATAGACATTGAAATATCCTTGCAAAGATAGGGAGGATTGGAACTAAGATCTGCCTCTCTGGCAAGATAAAAGAGGTACAGTTTGCCTTTCTTTAAATTACTCTTCGGACTTGATGCATGGGAAAACCCAGGATTTCAGAGAAGGATTTACAAAAACAAAATAAGTAAAATAATATGGAATAAAGATATCCAGAATTAATTATGTGTGATTATTTACCCAGAATCCTTTGCAGCTGCCTTGGCATAGGCTAGGACTAAGATACTTTCATCCATTCAGCTGTTATTGGACACCTTACGTAATCGATAGCCATGCAAAAGATGTTAGGATTTGTAGTCATATGCCAAACAGGAACAAACATATCTCATTATTTGGGAGCTAAAGTTTGCGTCACTCTGAAATTATAGGAAGTATAGAATACAAGGGGGGGGGTTTCTGGGCAACTGGAAACCTCCTCTCATTTTGCCCTTGTTGTGTACTAAGAAAAAGTGGTGCATTTCTGGACCAAACCAACTGCAACACAGGGAACAATAAAAAACGCCCAAATCTTCCATTAATTTTGATTGGACTGTTATCGTATTGAATGCAAGAGAGGTCTCCAACACATCCTATATTATAATTCACTAAAAATGTTTGTCAGAAGCTTTCATGAGCAGTAGAGACAGCTGCGCTCTCTGCAGTCATGCGCAGTACAGGAAAGTGTGCAGGGAGGACTCCGGTCTGAATTCGGAGTGCTAGCTCTCCGTCTTTCGTGTCTTCTCCCCGAATTGATACATC
Source organism: Rhinophrynus dorsalis (assembly GCA_037306005.1). Taxonomy (NCBI): domain Eukaryota; kingdom Metazoa; phylum Chordata; class Amphibia; order Anura; family Rhinophrynidae; genus Rhinophrynus; species Rhinophrynus dorsalis. The sequence continues at coordinate 113,453,852 of CM074722.1, forward strand.
CAAATCAAGTGGGCTTCATCTCTGGTCGGGAAGTGCCCGACAACACCCGTAGGGTGATCAACTTGATCCAACAGGCGCGGACTTGATCTATTCCAATGAAGCTTCTCTCATTAGATGCAGAAAAAGCCTTCGACCGGATTGATTGGACTTACATGTGGAAGGTCCTGGACTTCTTTGGCTTTTCGGGTTCTATCTTCTGGGGAATTCTGACTTTATATGCCAGTCCAATGGTGCCTGTGTCGATAGCTGGTCACGATTCTGATGTATTCCCTATATGTAGTGGAATACATCAGGGTTGTCCCCCCACACCCCTTCTGTTTGCACTATGCATAGAACCATTGGCGTGCTCTATCTGACGAAGTCCGGATATCAGGAGGATTGTGGTGAGGACAGATGAATATAAATTAAGTCTCTTTGCGGACGATGTCTTGCTCACTATATCTTCCCCTGTGACATCCCTTCCGAATCTTTATTCTGTACTCAACAGTTTCACTTCTTTTTCGGGTTTTAAAGTGAACCATTCTAAATGTGAAGCATTGAACATCTCCCTACCAGGACCTTTACAAAAGCTGCTGGCTCTAAATTTCAACTTTCGGTGGTGTAAAACCTCCTTGTCCTCTCTGGGAGTCCGCCTCACGACTACATACTCCTCCCTCTATAACTTGAATTTTGCCCCCTTGTTTAAGTCTCTACATATTGACTTGGATAGATGGCATACTTATCGCACATCTTGGTTTGATAGGATTTACGCAGTTAAAATGTCCTTTTTACCCAAGCTGTTATACTTTTTCCGCTCCTTAGCTCTTCCTATCCCACGTCGGGATCTTCAGTCCCTTCAGCAACACATTCTGCATTTCATATCGGCTTCGAGATGTGCTAGACTCGGATCCGGTTTGCTATATAAATCCCGTTTCAAAGGCGGTTTATCTGTTCCACATCTTTTGTCGTACTACAAGGGCAATACAACTTGCTAAAGTGATTCCAATGCACCTTTCGTGTCATAAACCCCGATCGGTTGATCTGTAAATGATGATGTATGGATCCCCCCCAGACAATGTACTGTTATTGGTCTCCTCTCTATCACCGGCGGCCACTGCTGGTAGCCCTACACTTTCACTCTGTAACGGTTTATTCAGACACTCAGACCAGAGGTAAAATATAAAACACAGTTTTATTGAGAACAAATGAGGAACACGGCCCCCTAAGGGCAGAAATAGGTAATGACACGTAACTGAAGGCAAATATGGTAGTATTGCAAGGGTTAAAGTCCAATGCAAGTAATCAGTCTCTGATGTGGTGTGTGAGACAACACCCAGTAGAGGACAAGAGCAGCCAGAGGCTGAGGTGCAAGGTGGAGAGCACCTAGTAGTGAGTCCAAACAATAGTCCTCAAAGACTGGAAATATGCAAGACCAACCACTTGTGCTAGAGCTAAAAAGTACAAGAGCCAAGAGCACTCTGCCATGCGTAATGGGATTAACCACACTGCGTGAGCTGAATGTGACCAGAGCCAATGGCACCCTACTGTGCTGAATGGGTTAATGACACTGCGAGAGCTGAATGGGACCAGAGCCAGTAGCACCCCTTGGTGCGTAAATGGATACACAACACTGCCAGACCTGAGTAGGACCAGAATCAGTAGCACCCTTCCTGTGCGTAAATGGAGCGAGTGTATTGCAAGAGCTATCGGTAGACAGTTAACGGAAGCCACAACTGCTCTGCAAGTATAGCGGACAGGCTCAGTAATGAAGGCAGCAAGCTCAGCAAGTGTTAATGGAGCGGCTCGGTATCTGAGGCAACAAGCCCTGCAAGTGTTAACGGACAGGCTCGGTAACGGAGGCAACAAGTATCTGAGGCAACAAGCACTGCAATTGTTAACGGACAGGCTCGGTAACGGAGGCAACAAGCTCAGCAAGTGTTAATGGATGGCCCAATATCTGAGGCAACAAGCACTGTAAGTCTTAACGGGAAGGCTCGGTAACTGAGGCAACAAGCTCAGCAAGTGGAAGGTCAGCATATGTAGCTCAAGATTAACAGTTCACAATGTCGCCAAGCGACATAGACGAGATCTCGCTGGAAACAGGATCACATGAAACCGGTCACAAAGCAGGAACGTCAGCCAGGCCAGGTCATACACGGAGCAGGAGTGTCAGACAAGCCGGATCAATCACAGAGCAGGAACGTCAGCCAGGCCGGGTCACACACGGTGCAGGAGCATCAGACAAGCCGGATCAAACACGGAGCAGGAACGTCATCCAGGCCGGGTTATACACGGAGCAGGAACCAGAAGAATAGTCAGTCAAGCCAAATCGGTACACAGGAATGCAGGAACACAGCAATGGAAGCACTGGTACCGGAACACCACGAAAGGGCACCTGACAGGTGCCAGAGGCCCGGTATAAGAAGGCCACACTGGGCGGGCATAACCAAGCTCCACCAATAGGAACACACCACAGCAGAGAGTGACAGAAAATCACGGGAACCGTGATATACTCTTGCTGACGCTATGGCACCGTCATAGCTATAAAGACTGGCTGACCCTACCTAAAACCAGGATGTGTTCCTTATTTTATAATCCCGAGGTCATATACCTACTCAGGTTTAAATGGTGGAGTGACTGGGGCATTATGAGTATATCAGATCTGTATTTTGTGAACACCCCTCTTTCATGGGATCAATTTCAGGAGAAGCATGATGCACCTCTTTGTGAGCTTTTTCACTTTGCCCAAGTTTGACATTTTGCTCTTTCCTATCTAGGTAGGGGTATCCCCCTGGCAAGGACCCTTTTTGAACATCTGTGTTCTTCACCACAATCCGCTAGGGGAGCTATTGCTAAGATTTATGCCCATATTGTATCTGCTCTATTTCCGAGTCCCCCTCTTACCGAGCACTTTGGGAGTCGCATCTGGGGGAGACCTGCGGAATGGCTGGACATAACGAGTAATGTTAGTAGCTTGACTCCTTGTACCTTAGTGAAGGAAAACGCTTATAAACTGCTGGCTAGATGGTACTATAGTCCTGTACGTTTACGTTTTCCTTCCATGACCCAATTATGTTTCCGTGGTTCTGTCTTTGAGGGCACCTTTCTGCATATGTGGTGGTCCTGCCCCTCGGTACGTGACTTATGGAACTATGTGTTCCGCCTCTTGAGTACAGCTATAGGGACTTCGGTGATTTCTCATCCGTGGACTGCCCTGCTTAACAGATCATCCCATACCCCTATTTTGTCCCGAAATGCTAACAAGTTGGTATTCTGGGTTTGTGCTATGACTCGATGCCACATTGCTCAGCACTGGAAGTCCTTACCTCCGACTCAGGCATCCTTGGATGACCGCATATGGTGGCTACTTAAGATGGAGAAGTTGACAGCGTACATCTGCAACTCTTCAACTAGCTACTTGCAGATCTGGTCCCCCTGGGTGGAAGCGTTTGCTCCCCCTCACTTTCATCGAGATCTACTTCTCCACTGAAGAGTGCGGATGAGAGATCCCTGCGGAGTGTGTTGTGCTGGAATTGGGTGTGAACGATTTCTCCCCCCCCCTTTTTTTTCTCTTTCTACTCCCCGCCCTTCTCCGACCCTCTCCTACTTCTCTGAATGTGACCAGTTGATGCTAACAGTGTTCGGGGGTTCTGATTCCTGATGTCATTCTGTTTGTAGTAATGGATGTATATTATGTTGACGATGCTTGACTCCCTTGTTTCTCTTTTTCCTTTTATTCTTTTCTGTACCCCCTTACTTGTTGGAAAACCAATAAACTGAATTATATATTAAAAAAAAAAGAATTGCGAGTTCGCAAAGTAATATCCAAATTTGGAAATTGAGATTTCTCCTCATCATTTATAGAGCCACACCAAAATGCAATCCATAGGAGAGAACACTTCCAGTCCGATATATGTCCTGAATATGCAACAATCTGCATTCTCTTTTCTCCTTTAATTTGCTGTAATGTGCAATAGGTCACTGTTCCACATATGATCCACAATGCATAAAAGAGCATACCTCGAACCCCATATAGGACACCCTGGATTTTCCTGAAGATAAATCTATATGCAGTCTCTATACTCCTTTATTGTCCTTCGATGTTCCATAGGTCACTGGGCCACATCTGATAGTCAAGCTGCCTCAGCCATGGTAGGGACAAGCCCATTCGTCTCACACTGTAGCTACACCAGAGCTACCTCCATTGGAACATAGTGGAGAACATTAGGACTAAATCCACATTACCTAGTATATAGGTAACCCATAAATGTGTGGTACAAATTTAGTTACTGCATATATCAGTGTGTTGAATGTACCCCTGGTTCCGAGGCGCTTCTTGGGAGTGATCCATCATGAACTAATAGAAACTGCTGAAAGATAATTTTTCATTTAATCCATACGGTGACATAGATTTCAGTTTATATATCCATTTAGTCTCTCGTTGATGAAGCAATCTTTCTCTATCTCCTCCTCTCCTCATAGGTGGTATATGATCAATCATCATATATTTAAGAGTTGAAAGTTCATGTTTATGTTCTTGCCAATGTTTGGCTGCCGGTTTATCACTCTTTTGGCCAGCCAATGCTTTGGCGATGGTGGCCCGATGGTTGGCCATCCTTTCTTTTAATGTACAAGTAGTTAGTCCCACGTATAATTTGTCGCAAGGACGTTGTATGATGTAAATTACAAAAGAGCTTCCATATGACAGTCTATGATAAATTTTAAATTCTTCACCTGTGAGTGGATTCTTAAAATGATCACCCGTTTGCAAGTATCTACATGTTATAGAATTTGGGCAACGATAACAGCCCAATTTAGGGTTGGTAAGTCATGTGGTATTCTTTTGGTTGTAGCAGTGAGCTGGATCTGTTAGGACTAACATCTTTTAGATTAGCTCCTCATTTATAGCTTAACAAGGGTTGCTCTTTAAAAATAGTTGATAAAGTGTCATCTGCAGCCAGGATATTCCAATATTGTTTTATTTTTTGTCTTATCCATCCACTGGCTGTTGTATAGGTAGTGGGAAATACCAACCGTTCAGTCTTAGTTGTATCCTTTGTCTTTTTGATTGATAAAAGTGTTTTTTGAGAATATTGCAGAGCTCGATCTAATTGTTGCTTCATCTCTTGTTGTGGATAACCTCTGTCTAAGAAGTGTTTGATTAGATCCTGTAATTGGGCTAACGATCTGTTTTTGTCGCTATTATTCCTGATAATGCGAATCATTTGGGAATATGGCAAAATTCTAGTTACATGAGCAGGATAGAAACTGTCATAATGTAACAAAGTATTCCTATCTGTAGGTTTTCTAAAATTGGTAGACTGAATCATGTTATCTTGAATAAATAGTCACATCCAAAAATTCAATACTCTTCTGGTCATACTTGGTAGTGAATCTAATGGTTGAGGGGATGTTGTTCGTCGTCTCCAAACCATGAACACATCATCGATAAAGTGGTAATACCTAACAATCTGAGGTGAATATTGTGACAGTTTATGTGTAGCTTCGTATTGTGAAATGAAGATATTGGCATATGAGGGGGCCACTGGACTTCCCATAGTAGTATCTGTCTATAAAACCTCGTTTCAAAAAGAAAGAATTTAATGGTTAGACAGATCTCAAGCAGTTCTAGTACAAAGAATCAGGTGGCCCATTCTCTCTAGGATGTTTAGCCAATGCCAGCTGTACTGCCCTGATGTCCATATGAGTAGGTATCATGGTGTACAGACTGGATACATCCATGGTCACCACCCAACAGGCATACAAATCCTGCTGAATCTGATATATTTTGAATAAAAAAAAATCACCTGTATCCTGGATATATGAGGGTGTATTTTGAACCACTGGTTGTAGAAAATAGTCCACATATTGTGCCAGAGGCTGCAACAAGGAATTACAGGCTGAGATGATCGGACGAACAGGGGGTCTTTGTGCGTTCTTATGTATCTTTGGCAATGTATATAATACAGGGCAAACTGGGTGATCTGTAGTCAAAAATGTGCTGTTTTGGATGTGTAATGCTGAGCCTAGAAGCCCTAAACAAGTACCAAGGAGAAAGAAGGCTCCTCCAACAAGGGATAACTGAGCAAGAAGCTGGGGAGCGACGCTTGGGTACGGTGCTAGCGAGCAGAGGTTGCCTAGGATGGGGTTTTGCTGTGGCTGAGCTGCCTAAAGGTGCTGGCCATGAAGCCAGATGTTGTGGTCCTGAACAGAGGAGCTGAAGGGTAACCCAGGATAACCCCTACCTAGACAAACTGTACTAGGCTATCCCCAGGGAGAAGACTAGTACTCCAATATAAAAACAAAGAACAAAAGGCACTTACTCAGGATCCACAATGCCGATGACTGATGTAGACCAGATCGCCACAGCTTGGTGGACAGGAACAGACAGATGGGAAGTCAAGGAACAATCCGGGTCATACACAGGCAGGCAGTTCTGAGTAAACAAGGAGCAGATAGGAGAATGGTCAGGCAATTTTCCAGGTCGTACACAGGCAGGCAGTTTAAGCAGTGAAGGAGCAGGTAAGGAGAATAGTCAAGCAGGATCCAGGTCATACACAGGCAGGCAGTACAAGGAGCTGGCTATGAGAATGGTCAAGCAGGATCCAGGTCATACACAGGCAGGCAGTATAAGGAGTGAAGGAGCAGGCAAGGAGAATGGTCAAGCAGGATCCAGGTCATACACAGGCAGGCAGTATAAGGAGCTGGCAAGGAGAATGGTCAAGCAGGGTCCAGGTCATACACAGGCAGGCAGTATAAGGAGCAGACAAAGAGAATGGTCAAACAGTTTCCAGGTCATACACAGGCTAGGAACAACACAGAAAAGGAGCAGCAAAAGGAATGTTCAGGCAGTAATCCAGGTCAAACACAGGCAATTGGCAAGTTGAAGTCAGACAATAACTAAGGCACGAGACTCTATAACAATGCATCTTACCAGAGGTGCAATCAGCCTAAAATAGTCCAGACCCAGAAGCAGGAGCCAAAGAGTGGATGTTGAAAAAATCATAGAGAGGTAGAGGCCGACAGGGGGCACGGAAGATGGCATGATGGACCGGAGGAAGCAACAAGCAGCAGAGGGGAGAGAATCGAAAGCCGCTCCTAGATGAAGGTGAACAAAGGCATGACAGGATGTTATCCAACTTTGTTTTGTGGCATTCAACAATATATTGTCTATTATTTTTTTGTCTTTCCAAGTAGGATCTGTCATAAGAAGCTCGGATGCTGACTGATCTTTCAGTTGAACCAGTATCTCATCATAGTATCTCTTATAGTAGTGTTGCTGCATAGGACATATCGTATTGTTGTTTATACTTGTCCTTTGAGATACAACTCATGATGTTCCTGTCTGTCAGCTGTGCGTTATAGCGGGGTGAAGGATTGGAACATTGCTCATGATGGGACAATTATATTAAATGTGATTTAGCATGTGTTTACCATGTATGCTGTCTATGCGGTGTTCTCCTGATGGGCACCGGGCACCTGGGTCTATACACTTTGCAACATGGTGGCAATGGGACGAAGGTGCCCGGTGCACGCTGGATACCACTGGATGGAGCAGCGCATTCATTAACTCCTCATTTGCTGGAGGGCCAGGCATTGCGACACTTTGCTACATGCTGTATGCCATTCTGCCACCCGGTGAGTTAATATTTGGTTTATTATATCAGGTCTTTGAAATTGTTCAGTGTAGACACAGTTTGTTACTTTACAGTGTAGGTTATTCGTTAAGGATCCGCTCATATACCATCATACCTGGGAACTTTTGAAACAGGCTACCCGGAGGGTAACTCTGTCAGTGCCGACCTGGGAGGAAAATGACGCGATTCGCATCGGAGGGGGGCGGACAAAAAAAAAACCCTGCAAAATGTATCTAAGAGGGCGGGGAGTGGGAGGAACCAGGCGGGACGGAGCACAAGTAGGCAGAGTTTCTATTTAAACTCTGCCCGCCCGGTGATCCACACATTGCCCCGGAGACCCAGTAATTCAGTCTGAAATCCGGTGTCTCCGGGGCAAAACCGGAGAGTTCCCAGGTATGTATACCATGGTCTCTTGAACAACTTGCTCATAATTATCTTCTGACATATCTTTACTACTTATTTTGTAAACTTATTTTATTTATCAGTATCTTTGATACTTCATCTATATAGACGACCATTGGAAGGTGATTAATTAGATTTTCTAACATAAGTTGTTTCTATAATCATGGGGCCACAAGGAGTTACGATGCTACTGTTATGGATTTTTTAGTATTTAGAACTAGGTTCATCTACACATGAATCTCACACGGTGTTTAATTATTTTTGTTTAATAATTTTAGACACATCGATTTAATTGGCGTCTATGGTTATTTAAGATTTATTTCTCCATTGCCCTACTCCCTCACACTTTTGATGATGTCATTTGGCGCCATTTCTGCCCTTGGTCAAGTTCAAATAAGGTTACTGTTTGTTTATTCTGTAAGGCATCTTGACAAAGGCCTAAACTGAGGAGGAAATGTTGATGGAATAAACCAACACGGAGGTCACCATAAAGAAGTCATGTGAGTGCTTTCTTTCTTCTAAATGACATATATATATATATATATATATATATATATATATATATATATATATATATGGAACAACTTAGTATAAACTTAAAGTAAGACGTGATGGAAGGAGCTGGGGAGAGTCTGTGCCACTCCGGTACCAGAAATCCATTTCTTGACCTCTGCTTTGAGATAAAAGAAGCTTACCAGAACCATCTCCTAGGGGGAAGGGGGGCTGCATGTAGTGCAAGCAAATTACCTCTACCCTGAAGCCCTGGTGATTATCTCCTAAAATTATCAAAAATTGCCACTCTGAATAACTAATTCCACCGTTTTGATAATTTCACTTTCCACCATCCAGTGAGTCAGCAGTCATGCTTTTCAGTGCTATAAATCATGGTGGGTATACAAAACTTTAGTCTTTAAACTAATTGCAAAGAACTTTAATGTCTGCTTAAACTTAAACCTAAGATTGTCATCCTTAATTTGTTTAGCACACTCACTTATCTAGGTAGGTGTCCGCTGTACAGAAGTATCCATCTATATATATTTTAACATATATTGAGATCCCTGTTAAAGTCTGCCTCTTGGCTACACCTCCTAACAACAAATCAGCTGCAATTCTAGACTTATCTCATTTTAAACTGAAACAATTAGAAGTGAACTACAACATACTTTAAATGCAAATAAGATAGTAAATAGAAATAACTGACTGCAGAATGAATGAATGACACTTAGACATGTTCTTCTGATAAACAAATTAAGATCCACATTTTCTTAAGGTATATTTCTCCTTTCACACCTTTGTAGAAGACTCTTTGTGTTTTCAAACGGGCACTTTGCATCACATGCTCCATGGGGTGTGTAGTGTAGGATAAGGGGATTTTTTACTTAATGATAAATCTTTTTTTCTTAATCCATTAGAGGAAAGCAGGGAACAAAGGGGTACTGAGATCTCCTCCAGGAGGCAGAGCACTCTGTGATGACATTCCTTCCCCATTCTGCCCTATATAGCCCTCCCAACAGCCAGAAGGTTCAGTTTATGTATAGCAAAGCCAAGAAATGCAAGGAGAGAAAAATAAAGAAAAAATTTCAGGGCATGCTGAACCACCCCATGGGTAAGTAAAAATACCGTTTTCTCTAGAGACAATTGAGGATGCAAGAATCCATGGGGATGGAAAAAGCAGTTCCAAAAAAACAGCTTGATGTTTCAAAGACCATGAAAAACTAAGTGAGCATGTAGAATGGGCTTTAATTCAAAATAGAGCTGGGCAAGATATAAAAAGATAGGCTTGTTTAACAGTCCATTTAAGCCATGTAATAATTGTGATTTTGGAGGCACATCTGCCTTTAGTGGTTGATGTTCAAACTAGGTTGTATTACACTGTAGGGCAGTGATCGGACAGCTCATGTCCTATATATGATTTAGTAGAAGTCATTGATAGAGCTATATTCGGACAAGAGGTGGTTGAACATATCCGATACAGTGTACTCATAAATATATTGTGTGGGTCTCCTAATCATTTTTAATAAAGTTTTATATTTTTTTTAAACACTTTGGGACCATAATTTTTCATTCAGCATTTATTACATTTAAAAATGGTGCTTTACACTGTTATTTTATATAGATTTTCCTGTTTTTTTCCATACAAGTGAGGATTTGGTGTGTAATATTGACAGATTATATATAGGGCGCATCGGAATTACTTGTATTTAGGAAAAAAAATGCCACAATACTCCTGAGGATAATCATAAAACTGAACTAGCTGGTTTTTGGGAGGGATATATAGGGCAGAATGTAGGAGACGTTTCATCAGTGAGTGCCCTGTCCCTGTAGGAGATCTCAATAAGCCATTGGTCCCTGTATCCCTCAACTGACATTAATATAATACCACTTATCTGCACACAGGTACAAACATACCATATACAAATTGGGTGCAACAACATGCTACTATATATAATTTTGTGCGGATGTTTATGTGTATCTGTATTTAACTTCTTACTGTAAAAGGTCTCCAGTAACTTGAAAATGAAAGAACTCTCTAAGGGACTATTTAATCAAAGAGCTGTGCAAAAAACAAAAGGACATCCATTCAGACTAGATGAAAGGTGTTTTCAACTAAAACAAAGGCAGGGATTTTTTTACTGTAATGTCAGTAAAGTTATGGAATTCTTTGTCTCGGGATGCTGTGCTTGCAGATACTGTAATTGCTTTAGAAAAAAGTAATGGATACCTATCTAGCACAGAACAATATTGAGAAATATGACATCTGGTTTCAAAGGAGATAGAATGTTGATCCATGGAAGTATCTGACTGCCATTTAGAATCAGGAAGAAATTATTTTACCCACTTGGGCTTATTTAGAAATTGCTTCATTTTTTTTTTAACTTTTCTCTAGATCAACAGGAGTGATATGGCATGGGCTGATCTTGAAGAAAGCATGTCTTTTTTCAGCCTCATCAACTATGTTATTATATTACTGTCTGTTATATGCAATAGAAGTCTATTACCTATACGGTATCTTTCTAGATATTGCAGTATGTATTAAAAAAATGACAGAAATTATATATTTACAGAATAGGTAATGAATGCCTGCAAATTACGTACAATAGGCAGTATCATAACCAATGGGGTACATTTGTATTATATGCAATGTATGTATTAGAGTGCATTATTAGAGACCTTATGTATAAACTTAAAGCTGAGCAATTCTGGAGCAAATCAACTTCACCATAGGGGGACAAGTAAAAAAAAATCCCCAAATTCACATTGATTTTAAAAAGGCTTTTATCCCTTTGAATGTTATCATTTATATCAATGGGACTTTGTATCTGACCCTTATGATACAGTTGTTTTATTGTAGAATTACTCCACTTTTATTTTATACATCAGAGGCAAGAGGGGAGATAAAGAGAAAGAAACAAGAGGGGGAGAAAGATAAAGAGAGGAGACAAAGAGAAAAAGAGAGAGGCAAGAGTGGGAGAAAAAGGGAAGAAGGGGAGAAAGGAAGATGGGGAGAAAGAGTCAAGAGGGAGAGAGGCAATAGTTGGAGAAAAGGAAGGAAGTGGCAAGAAGGAGGAGAAAGAGGCAAGAGGGGGAAGAAGGAGGAAAAGGGGGAGGAAAGAATGAAGATAAAGAGGCAATCGTGAATAAAGAGGCAGGAGAGGGAAAAGAAAAAGAGGCAAGAGAGGGAAAAGAAAAAGAAGCAAGAGGAGGAGGAGAAAAAAGAGGCAAGAGGGAAAATAAGAGGCAAAAGAGCGAGAGAGAGGAAACAGAAGGATAAAGAGAGGAGATAAAGAGGCAAGAGTGTGAGAAAGCAGGAAGAGGAGGATAAAGAGGCAAGAGGGGATAAAGAAAAAGAGGCAAAGGGGGATAAAGAGGTAAGATGGGGTAAAGAAAGAGTTACAGAAAGAGAGGGGGATAAGGTGAGAGAGAGAGGAGGAGAAAGGGCCAAGAAGGGGAGAAAGAGGTAAGTGGGGAAAAAGAGGCAAGAGTTGGAGAAACAGAAAGTTGCTGTTGGCCTGAGAAGCAGGCAGGCCTGCCCTTCTCCTCTCCCAGCAGCTCCAGACTCTCTGGAAGGTCAAATGAGAAGGGTGGTGTGAGGGAGCTGGTGAAGTCCATGTTTTCCTGTCTCTCATGGACCTTTCCTGGATCTCACAGACAGCAGGCCAGCTCAGAGTGAATCCTCAATTAATGGATCTTCCCTGTCGTCTCTGTCCCCTTCTTGCATTAAACTATTGTGAGGAACAGGGGACCTGTATGTAAAGATCCACATGATGAGCAGCGACATGGTGCATGCTGCAGGTTTCTTCATCTTGCAGAGAGCCAATGACAGACTCTCAGTGCAGGTTTAAAACTGGTGCTCTGACCAGTGAAGAAAACTTCCTCATACAATGTGTCATCGCACTCCACAGTGTTCTTCACATACAGGTCCCCTGTTCCTCTCAATAGTTTAGTGTGATCAGGAGACAGAGACAACAGAGAGGATCCAGCAGGCATATGTTCCCTCAGAGCTCATCTGCCTTTCTAAAAGGCCTGACCCAGCACACGTGGCCTACTTGGAAATATCCTGGTCCCCAGGTAGGCCAGTCTTTGAGAGAAATCCTTCAGGAGTTACATACTTACATAGTAAATTAGGTTGAAAAATACACAAGTATGTCAAGTTCATCCTTTGCTTCAGTATGACAAAGAAAACGTGAATTATATGTCTTCCCAACTCCTAAATGGGTATTACTCTGTTTAACCTACTGACACACAGTATAACCCTGTATGTTCAGTTAAAAAATGCATTTACTCTTCCCTTAAAAGGTGTCCATTGTACCGGCCATTACCACATGCTTGGGCAAGAAATTACACAATTTTGCAGACCTTACTGTAAAAAAAAAAAAAAAACTTTCCTCTGTTGAAGTTGAAACCTCATTTCCTCTAAACTTAACAGGTATATACTTAGTACATCCACTGCTTTACTATTATATATGTTGCTACTTATTTCTTCATAGAAGCTCACAATATTTGTTTAGCAAGATCTATTCCTCGTAAAACCTTGTTGATTCCTGCTAATAATCTTATTTCTCTGTCCTCCAATACAGGTTACTGGTAACTTTGGGTAGGTAATCCGCCCATTTAAGTAGGCAGGAACAATTCTACAAGTGAATGCAGGGGGTGGAGCCTACCTTCCCTCCTTGGCTGCAGCTAGCCAATCAGTCCCAGTAAGATTTGTTCCTTGGTGAAGACACAGGCAAGAGAACAGTTCTGCTATAGTTTTAGCTAATTTTTTATTTTTCTGTTAGATATGGAATACCACCATTAGGCAAATTACCATAACGAACAATGCCCTTAGATGTGGCTAGCTCAGTATCCAGGTGCTTTTTGTGGACCTTAAGCCCTGGGAGAAAAATCTTGGGTTCAAGTTCTTTTTTAATACATGGTAATCTGAAGACAGAAGATCTGCAGGAAAGGTGAGCAATCCTTTGAGTGCTGCAGGTCCACATGTCCCACAGTTCCCCTCCTCACAGAGGTTTTCTTTTGGAGTTCCTATTGCACACTCCTGCACTCATTGGGGTTATTTGTATGTCTGTTGGGTGTTTTGTAGCAAGTTTCTGTGGTAACTTAACCCTTTAGCTGCTGGTTTTGCATCTTTTGGGGTTTATTGGCACTTTCCCTACTGGGTTCAATGTTTTTTGGGTCTGCTTACATGTTCTAGTGATGTTTCATGTAATTTTAATTCACAGATTCAACTTTGCATAACTTGTGTTCTGCGCCTTTTAAGGAGCGTTTTACCGCATAGAAGCCATTGCTCCATTCACCTCTATGGGACTGTACAGTTTGGGACATATCTCTGCAACCGCTCAACGTAGCGACTTCAGAGATGGCTCATTTTAATTGTCTTCCCTTGCTCTGTCATCTGGTTAACATTTTATGTGTGTTGGGGGGCTCAATACTGGTGTGGTGGCTACTATGCTTAGTGCTCACAAACCTGTTTATTCTAAGGCCTACCATCGTGTCTGGTCGACCTTTCTCTCTTGGTGTGCTGATAGGGACCTCTCTCAGGATTTTGATCTACCTATGGTCCTGGCCTTCTTGCAGGACGGTGTGGCTAAGGGCCTCAGTTTGAGTTCCCTTAAGGTTCAGACTTCTGCTGTCTCTGTTTTCTTTCAGAGGCACATTGCTATTCTTCTCGATGTCAAGGTTTTCTTCTAGGGCACTGTTCATACTTGTCCTGTTTTCAAGACTACCGCTCCTCAGTGAGATCTTAACTTGGTTTTGGGCGTGCTTCAGTGCCCTCCCTTTGAGTCCTTGGCTACTATTCCTCTATGCCTGATGACATGGAAAATGGCCTTTCTCTTGGCGATCATGTCTGTTCGCTGTGTCGCGGAGTTGCATGCACTGTCTTGTAGACCACCATTTTTGGTGTTTCACAAAGACAAGGCAGTGCTTCAAACTTCTCAGGAGTTTCTTCCGAAGGTGGTCTCTGAGTTCTACATTAATCAGGAGATTGTGGTGCCTTCTTTCTGCCCTGACCCTACCTCTGACAAGGAGAGGGATCTCCACTTGTTAGATGTTGTGCGTTGTCTCAAGTTCTGTGTGCATCGCACTGAGTCCATTAGACAGTCTGGCACGCTGTTCGTCATTCCTGAGGGCCCCAGGGCAGGGAGACCTGCATCCAAAGTGATCAAGTCCACTATTTATAAGGCTTGAGAGCTAAGGAAGAAGCCTGTTATCTTTCGGGTCACGGCTCATTCTACTAGATCTATTGGGGCTTCTTGGGCTTACAAGAATCAGGCCTCCGCTGATCAGTTGTGCAAGGTTGCCACTTGGTTGTCTGTGCACACCTTTTCGAAGCAGTACTGTGTTGATGTGCTGGCATAGGCTCACGCCAGTTTTGGGAGGAAGATCCTGGAGACAGTCTTGCCTGTCTAGGATCTTCTTCGATTCTTTGGTACTTCCTTCACTTTTGAGCCCTGTTGGCTCTAGTTCACTGTGCTTTGTAACAGTTCCTGGGGTGTTGTTACCCCTGTTCAGTGTCCGTTGACACTTCATTTGTTTTGCTGGCTATCTCTGATGGCTCATATCTGCTCTAGTGACTTTGGGGGCCTTGCTCCTGGTCCTTGCCTTACTTCCCGCCTCTGGGAGAAAAGAGGATTTTAGTCTTACCTGTTAAATCCTTTTCTCTTGGTCCATACAGGTTACTGGTCTCCCACCCTGTCAAGGGACCATACTTGGCTCTCCTGTGGCAGACCGTGGGGGTCCTTCAGGGTCATGCTCCCTTCTACTATCTGGTCAATAGTTAGTGTCTCAAATCTTACTGGAGCTGATTGGCTATCTGCAGCCAAGGAGGGAAGGTAGGCTCCACCCCCTGCATTCACTCCTAGAATTGTTCCTGCCTACTTAAAGGGGCAGATCGCCTACCCAAAGTTACCAGTAACCTGTATGGACTAAGAGAAAAGGATTTAACAGGTAAGACTAAAATCCTCTTTTTCCACTATGTAATTCTGAAAATAATCCCTTATTATCCCTTCTGGCAGTTCTCAAAACCACCCTATTAGAATAAAAAACACAAGGAGGGGGGCTTACAAGATGAGGGCTGAAGTTCAGTAACCCGCAGAGACAATCTTAGCAGGAAAGCTGTCTTAAGAGTCAAGAATCAAAAGGAATCCAAAGTTAAATGCCTGAAAGGATCCCTCTGAAGAACTCCCAAAACCAAGTTCAAGTCTCAAAAAGGAGTAGGGTCTCAAATTGTGTAGGCATGAGCCACCCCTTACACAAATTTCTGTACATCTGTCAATAAGGTGATAAGCCTCTAGAAAAGGACAGAGAGAAAATCTGGACCTAATATTGAGCCTTTTCTGAAGGCCATCTTAATGAAAGTCTTAGTCTTATCTAGGGTGTAGCCGTAACCGCTAGGCTTCAGACTACTTTCAAAACAAGAACCATAGCCTGGGGTATGACATGGAAGAAATCAACTTGAAAGCCTTCATCATAGTAGCAATGACAAAGTCAGTTAAACCCTTCTGTCTCAGGATACTGTCTTCAAAAGCCAAACTGTCAAAGCAAGCTTCACCAGCTCTGGATGACACAGAGGGACCCTGCTTCAAGAGGTCCAGAAGCAGGGGGAACTGACATGGCAATGCCAAGAACAGAGAGTTCTAAAAAACAGGCTCTATGGGGATAGAATGCTTCATCATGACTTTCCTCATGGAATGTCCAGAGGATCCCAAGACCTGGAACAGAACGGGAGGACCTTATGGTTCAACCAAGAGGCTATGAAATCCACAGACGGAGGACCCCTACAGGTAAACTTTGGAGTTGAACACCATATGGTTGAGCTCCCAGTTTCAGGGATTCATACATTGGCTACTTAGAATGTTTGCCACAGTGTTGTCTATACTGGAATGAATTTGGATAACAAAGAAGAGAGCTGGCACATGAGCCTTCACCTACATAAGAATCAGCCGAATTTTGGCTATGTGGATGATCTCCTGGTCTCTCCTTGGCAGTTAATATACACCACTGCAGTAGCATTGTTGCACTATATTGAAAGCAGCAACCCTTAGAGTGACTGAAGCCAATGCAGAAGAGCTAGGCAAATCACCTGGACCTCCAGCATTTTGCTGAAGAGAAGACTTGGACCAAAGACAATGGGCCATCTGAGGACCTAAAGTGGTTTCTCAGACTGGCCATTGTGACTATCACCCAATTCAGAATGACCCTGCTGTCTGGAGTAATTCCTGAGAATCTTCAGCTGCAGTTCCTGCATGTGGAATTGGGCAAATGACAGAATGACCAGCAGCTGCCCCTGTGAAATATGGGACCTGCGGAGCAAGTTGGACAAAGACACAACACAGGAGAGATGACCCTGATGTCTGGACCGACAATATTCAGCTGCAGCTCCTGCATGTGGAATTGGGCAAATGGGATTTCCTCCAAGGAAGAAACCAGCTAACCCAGCACCTTCCTGTACTCTCTCACCATCGCATGTGGACACAAAAAGGCCTGAGACACTTACCAAGACAATGACAGAATCTTTTCTTCTGGCAGAACGACTCATCCCTAAAAAGTGTGAAATTTCATATGGATAAAGAGAAGAACTTGGGATGGAACCAGGGCTAATCTCTTGAGATAGAGCACCCAAACATGCTGTTCCTGAATGGAGACACACTTCTAAATCTTAAGGCATAGAGCTTCCTCCAAAGCAGCCTTTAACAATAGGTTGCCCAGACAGGGATTAATAGGAATTCCTAGAGAGAGAATGTGAGCAAGTGAGGTCATCAAGACCTTTATAAAATGTCTCAAATCAGACACCAGCCCAAAGGGAAGGATGGTGAACTGCAAATGATGGCCTTGAAAAGCAAACCACTGGAAGAGTTGATGATCTACATGGATTGTGATATGGAGATAAGCATTCTTTAGGTCTGGGCAGGCTAAAAACTCTCCTGGAGACATAGCAGCAATGACAGAGTACAAAGTCACCATTTTTAACCAAGGTGTAAGAATATAATGGGTGAGACACTTCAAGTTCACAATAAGACTGCAGCTGCTGTCTTTATTGAGAACTATGATAAGGTTCAAAACAGAATCATGTGAACCTTTCCTGAGAAGAAGAGGCACCAAGATCTGCATATCTTCCAAGGAGGAAACTGGTTGTGTAAATAGATGGCTCTGCGCTGAATTGTGAGGAACTCTGGACATGAAGGAACGATGGGGACGAAGTGGATATGATACCCCTATATCAGTGAATCTCAAAGCACCCCTAATATGCTGTTTTGAATTCCTAGGACAGACCAAATTGTTCTAGCTCATTTATCAAGGGTACACATACAAAAATGTATATTCTCAGGTCTCACAATCAGAATGGCAAACATTTGCATATTGTCCATAAAAAAGTTACACAAATGTACATTTCTCTGTCGTCCATATCACATACAGGTACCACAGGGAGGAGACAGCTCCTCCCTGTAGGCTGGAACAATTCTAGAAGAAGTTGTGGGTGGAGCCTCCCCTTCCTCTTTATCAGGTTATCCCACTAGCCCCACCCCAGATAGACTTGTTCCAGTAACCTGGTATCACAGTCTGTCTCAGCCTGGGTCAGGGTTAGCTAGTATGCCAGTGAAACAGGATGCAGAAACACACTAGGACTGACAAGAGGTCGGAGCCCTAATGTAGAGTCTGGAGGTCGAACCACAGGCTAGGGTCAAAAGTCTATAAGAATCGGTAGTCGTATGAAGGCCAAGAGTCAGGACACAGTCGAACAAGCAGGGTGGTCTTACAAAAGCCAGGAGTCGGTACACAGTTAGTCGAACATGAACAGGGGTTGATACCTTGGAGTTGAAAGGGTGCAGATAGTCGTAAAGCAAGCTGGATGCACAGAAGGTCGAATGCTGAAGGCAAGCGGATGGTTGAAAGACAGAGTTGGAGTCGGTAGACAGGAGGTCGGATGAAGCGGTGAGTCAGTGAGCAGAGCCTGAGTCGGTACATGGGAGGTCAGATGAAGCAGAGAAGTGGAGAGTCGGTGAGCAGAGCTGGAGGTGGTTCACAGAAGAGCAGAAGATAGTCAATAACAAAGGCGGGGTCAGGAAGCCAGATAACAGGAGCAACGAAGAACAGACCAGGTCACAACAGGAATCAATTGTGAATCAAGTTCACAGGTACAAGGAGTACTGACCATACAAGGGTGAGGATAGTAGGAAGGCCCAGGGTATAAGTAAACTGCAACAAGGTGTAGGTGTTTGGCAATCAGAGCTAGGACCACCTATGACAAGGAGGAGTAGGACGGGTTGTGACATAGAGGCTGAGAACATTTCTGCTTAATTTTTAGAATATTTTATTATTTTCTTTTAAATATGGGGTGCCAAAATTCCCCTGGTGGATTTTCCGGCTATCAGGTGCTGTGGTGGACCCTTGCAGCCCTGTGAAGAGAATCATGCAGCCCATGTCTCTCTTTCCTGACTTGGTCTCTCTGAGGCTCTTTCTTTCAATGGTAATCTGAAGAAAGAAGTCAAGTAAAAAGGTGAACAACCTATGAGTGCCATGTCAGCTTACACCTCTGTTCCCCTCCATACAGGGGTCTTATAGGAGTATTAAACTCCTGTACTCATGTTAGGTATCTTATTGGTTTGATCTCAGGGTTTTTGGAACTTGGATGGCTGTATTTTCTGTATTTTACCCTTCCCTGTTATGGGGCTTATTTTGGCTTATTCTTCTAGATTTATGTGTTTTTATTTGTCCCTACATATTTCCTTGGGTATTTGGGCACTTTATCCTGTTTTGAAAATTTTAGATTTTTTTGAGTTCTGCAAGCTTTACCTTGTGGCCATACTTGTGCCATTGACTTCTCTGCAACTGTTTGACTTACATAGTTGAGAGAGGGCTCATTCTTCATGTCTCCTCTTGCCCTATCATCTGGTTTACATCCCCAGTGTCCTGAGGGCCCCACAAGTTTGGGCTCAAGTATTGCTAGATAACAGCAAAGATGAAAAAATAGGATTTTAGTCTTACCTGTTAAATCCTTTTCACTTAGTCCATACAGGTTACTGGTACAGTGGGAGGCGATCCGCCCCTTTAAGTAGGCAGGAACATTTCTCCAAATGTATGCAGGGGGTGGAGCCTCCCCTCCCTCTTAAGCTGCCCTCAGCCAGAACAAGCCAGAATGATTTGAGACACAGATACTGACCAGAGATAAGAAGGAAAGGAAGACTCCTGTGAGCATGCCCCAAAGGTCTCCCACTGAATGCCACAGGAGAGCCAAACATGGTCCCTTGACAGGGTGGGAGACCAGTAACCTGTATGGACTAAGTGAAAAGGATTTAACCGGTAAGACTAATATCCTATTTTCACTGTCGTCCAATACAGGTTACTGGTACAGTGGGATGTACAAACATTGAGCTTTCCCAGAGGCGGGAAGAAGGCAAGGACCAAGCGCCAGGCCCCAAAGTCACCAGAACTCCTATGAACCAATTAATCATACACAGAAGTGTCAACAGACACCAACCAGGGGTAAAAACGAACCCCCTGAACTATCACAGCACACTGAACTAGAGCCAACAGGGCTCAACAGCAAGGAAGCACTGAGAACCACAGAAGCAGAAGATCCTAAACAGGCAAGACTGCCTCCAGGACCTTTCTCCCAAAGCTGGCATCAGCCGAGGCCAGAACATCTACACAATAGTGCTTCGAGAATGTGTGCACAGAGGACCAAGTGGCTGCCCAGCACAGTTGATCAGCAGACGCTTGATTTTTATAGGCCCAAGAGGCCCCAATTGATCTGGTGGAATGATCAGTAACTCTGAAGGGAACGTGCTTATTCCGCAACTTGTAGGCTTCACGAATGGTAGATTTTATCCAAGATGCAATAGTCACCTTGGATGCCGGTCTCCCTGCCCTAGGCCCCTCAGGAATGACAAACAGAGCGTCAGACTTCCTGATAGACTCAGTGCGATGAACATAAAACTTGAGACAACGCACCACATCCAACAAATGAAGATCCCTCTCCTTGTCAGAGGAAGGGTTAGGGCAGAAAGAGGGTACCACAATCTCCTGATTGATGTGAAACTCTGAGACAACCTTGGGTAAGAACTCCTTGGAAGTGCGTAATACAGCCTTATCCTTGTGAAATACTAGATAAGGAGGTTTACAAGACAGAGCTTGTAACTCAGCTACCCGGCGAACAGATACAATATCCAAGAGAAAGGCCATTTTCCAAGTCAAAAGACGTAAAGGAATGGAAGCCAAGGATTCAAACGGGGGTCTCTGAATAACCCCCAACACCAAATTGAGGTTCCACTGGGGAGCTGGACTCTTGAAGGCAGGCCGAACATGAGCCACACCTTGGAAGAAAACTTTAACATCAGGAAGAATAGCAATGCGTTCCTGGAAAAATACAGACAGAGCAGAAGTCTGAACTTTGAGAGAACTCAGGCTGAGTCCCTTTTCAACCCCATCCTGCAAAAAGGCCAGGACCGTGGGAAGATGGAAATCAAGTGATAGATCCTTATCAGCACACCATGCAACAAAAGTGGACCATATGCGATGATAGATCTTGGAGGACACAGGCTTTCGAGCCCTAAGCATCGTAGACACCACAGAAGAGGAAAACCCTTTCTTCCTCAAAATTATGGGTTCAACCTCCAAGCCATCAAACGGAGATGCTGAACATCCTCCTTCCAGAGATAGCCTTGCAGAAGCAGATCTGGACGGGCAGGGAGCAGGAAAGGATCTGCCACTGACATGGCCAGCAGGTCCGGATACCAGGACTGACGAGGCCAATTCGGAGTGATTAGGATGACTGGACAACGCTCCATCTTCAGCTTCTGGATGACTCTGATCAACAGAGGGAGAGGAGGGAAGATGTACGCTAGGGAGAACTCCCAAGGGATTCACAAAGCATCCACTGCTAGAGCAAGAAGGTTCCTCCACCGAGAGCAAAACACTGGCACCTTCCTGTTGTGTCTGGTAGCCATCAGATCCACTACAGGAACCCCCCACATCTGGGTTAGAAGGTGAAACACCTCTGGATGAAGAGCCCACTCTCCTCTGTCGACTGTGTGACGACTGAGGAAGTCTGCCATGACGTTGTCTACGCCTAGAATGTGTACCGCTGAAATGACGGGAACATGTGCTTCCGCCCAAGATAAGATGGCCTTGACTTCTAACCAAGCGATGATACTTCTTGTTCCGCCTCGTCTGTTGATGTAGGCCACTGCGGTGGCGTTGTCGGACTCCACTCTGACTGGACTACTCTCCAGTTGAGATTCCCAGTGTCTCAGGGCAAGAAAGATGGCACGAAGTTCCAGCACATTGATGGAGAGGAGAGATTCTTCCAGTCCCCATTTCCCCAGAACACTGCCCCCCAACCCCGGAGGCTGGCATCTGTCGTGATTTTGGTCCAATAGGGAACCTGAAATGACCTCCCTTTCAGGAGATGAGACAGGTCCAACCACCATTCCAAGCTCAGCTCGACATGTGGAGGTAGAGAGACTGACAGATGCAGATGATCTGGATGATTCTTGCACGTCTGGATCACAAATCTCTGAAGCTCCCTGGTGTGTGCCATGGCAAAAGGTACCGCCTCTGTAGTGGAAATGAACTTCCCCACCAGAGAAGTCAACTTCGGGACTGGAACCCTCTCGAGTTCCAGGATCTTGGATACACAGAGAGCAATCTGATGAGCCACTTCTTCCGGTAAAAACGCCATGCACTGCTGAGTGTCGAACAGGAGACCCAAGAAAAGGATCTGTTGAGATGGGATCAAGTCTGATTTGTCCAGATTCACGATCCATCAGTGGCGATTGAGTGTCTGGATGCACTTCTGAACCTGCTGGTGAAGGATCTCCGCAGATGAAGCTTTCAGAAGCAGATCGTCCATGTAGGGAGTCACCCTGACACCATCTCGATGAAGCACAGCTATCAAAGCTCCCAATACCCTCTGAAAAACCTGAGGAGCTGAAGTCAGTCCAAAGGGAAGAGCTGAAAACTGAAAGTGGCCTCTGTGACAGGCAAACCTGAGATACCTCCTGCTCTCTGGGTGAATAGGGATGTGTAGATATGCATCCTGAAGGTCCAGGGAGGCCAGGAACTCCCCTGGAGACATTGCTGCTATCACAGTACGCAGTGATTCTTGACGATAGTGGGAACTCACAACAAAGGAATTGAGATCCTTGAGGTCCAAAATAGGACGGGCGCCCCCGTCCTTTTTGGCCACAACAAACAGGTTGGAATAAAATCCTGAACCTGTGTCCTCTGAAGGAACCAATTCCAGGACTTCTTTGTCCAAAATATCCTGAATAGCGTCGTCGAACAGACGTCTTTTTGTAGGCTCCTGAGAAGGACGAGTAAAATGGAACCGAAAGGGAGGAAGGGAAGAGAAAGGGATCCTGTATCCCTCTGATACCACCTGAATAACCCAAGGGTCCGCCACTGACTCCTCCCAAATCCGGCGAAAGATGTGGAGACGTCCACCTACAGCCGGATGCAGACCCGGGTTCGGTGAGTCATGCCGAAGCAGTCTTGGAGGTCTTGGCCTTGGGGGCAACTTTGGGCTTCCAGGACTGTTTGGGCTTGGAGTAGGAGTGCGCAGAGGATGGACCCGCCTGGGACGCAGAACGTGTCTCAGTTTGGAAGGAACTAAAGGACCGATTGCGTTTGGCTGGAAACTTCTTTTTGAAGACTGATGGTAGAAGAGTACTTTTACCACCAGTAACCTCACTAATCATCTCCTTAAGTTCAGATCCAAACAGTGAGGTCCCTTGGAAGGGTAATGAAAGCAAGGCTTTCTTAGAAGCGGTGTCAGCAGACCAAATTTTCAGCCAAAGAGCACGTCTAGCCACCACAGAGGAAGTGGAGGCCCTCGCCATCATGCGCACAGCATCAAAAGCAGCATCAGAAACATAGTTTTGAGCTTTGGATATATTAGCAAGAAGCTGTAACTGCTCAGACACTGGCGCATCCTGGCGAACCGCCTCAGTAAGCTGTTCAGTCCAGACCGCAATGGCCCAGTTAACCCACGCCACTGCAAAGGTTGGACGCATGGCAGTGCCAATGGAGGCAAAAATAGACTTAAGACAAGTTTCTAACTTGTTATCCGTCCAATCTTGCAGGGCAGAAGCATCAGATACAGCCAAGGCAGTAGATTTAGACAACCTAGAAACCAGAGCATCCACTTTAGGAGGATGAACCCATTTAGCCAGTTCAGTCTCAGGAAAAGGGTAAAGTTTAGCAAACTTTTTGGATACAGAAGAGGATTTATCAGGATTTCTCCACGCATCAGAGACTAAACGTGCAAGAGTAGGATTAGTGGGAAAACATATAACAGCCTTAGAAGGTTTCTGAAAAACATCAGTTGGATCATGAGTAGATTCCTGACTCAAAGGAAGGTTGAGAGTGGTTAGCACAGCCCTGATCAAACCCTCAGCGGAGAGTTCAGGGTCACATTCAAAGGGGTCACCAACAGACTTGGTAGACTCAATAACAGTGCCTTCCTCAACATCAGAATCCTGCAATAGTTCTTCCTCAGAAGAATCAGACATATCAGGAGCACCCTGTGGCTTGGGCAGGGTGGTCCTGACAGTGGAGGGGGTATGCCAAACCTGAAGAGCCCCCTGAACCTGAGAGGGAAAGAGCTGAAGAGTGGATCTGAGATCCCTAGTGGCAGCCTTGAACTCTTTCACCCATGTTGGCTCAATGGCGTGACTGGAAAGCCCTGGGTTGCTGTCATGGCCTTCCGCACATTTTGGGCATAAATGACCTGAAAATTCTCTAGGCAGCCCAGAGTGACAAGAGGAGCAAAACGCAATGGGGGAAATGGACACCCCAGCCTCCTTAGTCTTGGGTCTAGCCCCTGATTCCAGTGGAGTAGACATGCTCACACCGTCAGATATACTCCACTGACAAGAGTCACCCAATTGAAGTGTGAAAGATTAAATATTCACCCCAGAAATGCTTAAAATTAAAGTTATCTGGCAAGCGAAGGGTTAATCTGCGGAGGGGAGAGAGAGAAGGCTCGGTCCCTGCGTAGTATACTCGCTGAGAAGAACTCACAAAATGGCTGCCGAGACCGGAGCCAATCAGAAACAAGCGCGATTGGGAAACGTAGTTTTTGTCATAAGTACCCCAAAACAGTGCCCGAAGCCCCCCCAGACCTCCAACACACCGAATCATGCAACCGGATGATAGAGCAAGGGAAGACCAACAAAATGAGCCCACTCTGAAGTCGCTGTGACAAGCGGTTCCAGAGATACGTCCCACACTGTGTAAATCCATAGAGAGTAAAGGAGCAATGGTGTCTATGCGGGAAAAAGCGCGCTTAAAGGCGCTGAACATTAACTTTTAATAAATTTACCCTGACAGAAAAAAGTTACCAAACACACATAAAACACATGAAAAACATGAGAAAATTATATCCCAATGAGGGAAACAGCAGGGAAAAGGTTAAAACCCCCATAAACTGCTCCAAAACCCAGAGAATACACACAGGCATTGTATATACAGTGCAAATAAAGAAAAACACCCAATGAGTGCTGGAGTGCATAATGAGAACTCCCAAATACAAACCCAATGAAGGGACACTGTGGGACAAGTGGACCTTCAGCACTCAAAGGGTGGCTCACCTCTCTGCAGGACTTCTGTCTTCAGGTAACCATGTGAAAAGGGAATTAACCAAAGGAAAATCCCCCACCAGGGAAGCTACTTGACTCAAGTTGTTCCCTCTTCAGGGCATAAGGTCCACCAGAAAATCCCTGGAAGCTGCACTAGCCACTTTGGAGAGGGCAATTGTCAGCCATGGTCACCCACCTAATGGTGTTATTCCATATTTGAAGAAAACAATAAAAAAACTAAAGTTGATTGAGAGATGTTCTCCACCTGGTGTGCACAGCACGCAGGAACAAATCATACTGACTTGTTCTGGCTGAGGGCAGCTTAAGAGGGAGGGGAGGCTCCACCCCCTGCATACATTTGGAGAAATGTTCCTGCCTACTTAAAGGGGCGGATCGCCTCCCACTGTACCAGTAACCTGTATTGGACGACAGTGAAAATACAAATCCCAGAATGCCTGTTTTGCGGGCTTCCTTCTGATTGGCTGTGATTTCGGATGACATTTTCTCTCTCTCTCTTTGCTGGAGTATCCTATGCAGTGGCTTGTCTTTCTTACTCTCCTACTCAGGTTAACCATTCGCCTGCCACATAAGTACTTTCTTGGGCTTTCTGAGGGGATATTTTAATCTGGGTCATAGTATTTGGGTTTCTCATACTGTCTAGACACTTCTCCTGTTAGGATGTCGGATACAAAGGGACATGGGGCTAGACCTAAGGCTGAGGAGCCAGGGGCATCTATGACACCCCTGGCTTATTGTTCTTCATGCCAAATGGGGCTCCCTAGAGAATACTCAGGACACTTATGCACTGTGGCCCCTACTACTCCACCTGGGCCCACCAGCCTTGATCGAGAACCACTCGGGGTCAAGGACTTAAAGTCCTCTGTGGCACAGTTTCCTCTTTCCCTCCAGGGGGTCCTCCATTAACCCCCCACTTCCTTCAGGTTTGTGACCTCCAAGGCCTCTGGCATTCCTGATCTAATAGAAACCTCTGAGGAGGATTCCTTTGAGGATGAGGAAGGGGAGTGTGAGAAAGGGGCTTCTTCATTTGCTTATGGAGACCCCTTTGAGGATGACCCAGCGCCCTCTGCTGAGGGTCTCATTAAGGCAATTATAATGGCTTTACAGGTCACTAGTACCACTGCTGAGGGTCAAACTTCTTCTGGTTCCCATAACTTCTGGCTGTCCCTATTCATGATCCATTTCCATTGCCACTCAGACCAGATCTCCTCCTTCAGGGTTATCTGTGGAAGGAAGACATGGAGCGAATGGCTTTGATGGTATAGCTGCTGAAGCCTCCATCCATGGAAAGGATTCTCCTCTGAGGTGGTCTCTACTATGATCCAAGCTAGGAAACAGGTTTCTTCCAAAGCCTACCATTGGGTTTGGTCCATTTTTCAGTCTTGGTGTGTTGAAATGGACCTGTCATCACAAGAGTTTGATATCCCAGTGATCCTATCTTTTTTACAGAATAGTATGAACAAAGGGCTCAGTCTTAGCTCCATGAAGGTTCAGACTTCAGCTCTCTCTGTGTTTTTCCAGAGATGCAGTGCCATCTTGCCAGATGTCAAGGTTTTCTTTCAGGATGTCGTGCATACCTTCCCTACCTATAAGGCTCCCACTCCCCAGTGGGACCTTAATCAGATTTTGGGAGTTTTGCAGCAGCCTCCCTTTGAGTTCTTGGCTACTATTCCTCTGCGACTTCTAACATGGAAGATGGCCATTCTTCTGGCTGTGGTCTCTGTCCTCAGAGTTGCTGAATTTCAGGACTTGTCCTGGAAACAGCCTTTCTTGGTGTTTCACAAGGATAAGGCTGTTCTCCGTACCTCACAGGAATTCCTTCCTAAGGTGGTCTCGGAGTTCAACATCAATCAAGAGATTGTTGTGCCTTCCTTTTGTCCAGACCCCAGATCTGACAAGAAGAGGGATCTCCACTTGTTAGACGTGGTACACTGCCTTAAGTTCTATGTGCACTGTACTGAGTCTTTCTTTAAGACTGATGCCTTATTTGTCATCCATGAGGGTCCCAGGGCAGGTATGCTTGCATCCAAGGTCACTGTTGCATCTTGAATTAAGTCTACCATGCTCAAGGCTTATGAGCTCAGAAAGAAACCTGTTTCTTTCCGCATTACAGCACACTCCACCAGGTCCGTTGGGGCCTCCTGGGCCTACAAGAATCAGGCCACTTGGTCTTCTGTGCACACCTTTTGCCAAGCACTATCATGTTGATGTTCTGGCCTCAGCTGAATCCAACTTTGGCAGGAAGGTCTTGAAGGCAGTTCTGCCTGTTTAGTACCTTTATATTCCCGTGCCTTACCATTCTTTAACTGTTTGAGACCGGTTGGCTTTTGTTCTTGAGTGTGGTGATATTGTTCTTCAGTGTCCATTGACATTTAGTTAAGTTTGGGCTGTTCTGTGTCCTGTATAGTCCGTGGGAAGACAACTTGGTAGGGAGCGCTCTACGGACCTGCAACTCTCCGGAACACCCAAACACTCCACACAGCGATGATATATAAAATATCCAATTTATTGAAAAATACAAAAATAAAAAACACTGTAGCAGAGAATTCGGGAAACGTAGTAAAGATACAAAGACTACACAAACCGCCTAACGCGTTTCATGTAAAGTTTACATTTAATCATAGACTGTGGGAACTCTGGTGTCATGGGGGCTGACAATTGGTCCTTTTCCTTCCCTTCCTGGGAGCTTAATGTTGGTACATCCCCATGGTACCTGTATGTCATATTGGACGACAGAGAAAAAAGGATATTAGTCTTACCTGTTAAATCCTTTTCTCTTAGTCCATATGACATACAGGTCTCCCAGTGAAAGGGACCATGCTTGGTCTCCAAGTGCTGGACGTGGGAGTCTTCTTGGGTCTGCTGCTCACAGGAGTTTTCTCTTTCTTCTTTCTTGCTGTCCTACTTAGTAGGCTTGTCTCAAGTCTATTTGGGGTGGGCCTAGTGAGATAGCCTGATAAGGAGGAAGGGGAGGCTCCACCCACAACTAGAATTGTTCCAGCCAACAGGGAGGAGCTGTCACCTCCCAGTGGTACCTGTATGTCATATGGACTAAGAGGTAAGACTAAAATCCTCTTATGAACTTTGAGATTCCTATTTCTATTAAAATCTTTAAATGAAAACAGTGGCACCCTAAGTTACTGTCCAGGGAATACCAAAGTGCCACAGCACCCTGCTTGAGAACCACTGCACTACATGATCACCCGCTAAACCCACTGGTCCACCAAGGAGAGAGACCAGATCCTATGAAAAAGACACAAAATACCTATTGCCTAAGGTGGACCAGACCCCAGCATGTCACGCAGAGGTAGACATGTCAGCCAGGTGCTTATGGGTAGGTTTCTTGCCTGTCTAGGCCTGTTTGGGTTCAGGGGTAGAGAGCACCTAGGCCCCTGTGGTAGTAGACCTTGGTACCCATACTGGCAGATGTAATGAAAACTGCATCTTTCCTGGAAATAAGGAACTTTTGGGAGAAACCTGAAGCAATAAGGCACTCTTAAACCCAGTGGCATGGCTCATAGGCAACTTCCAGGAACTGGAAAGACAGTAAGATATGCATGAGCCTCAATGATGTTAGAGATAGGTAGAAAATACATAGTAACAGTTGATGAGGTTGTAAAAAAGATGTGTCCATCAAGTCCAGCCCATGCCAAATCACCCCTGTTGATCCAGAGGAAGGCAAAAAAAAGAAAGCCATTTCCAATAAGTAGGTAAAAAATGTCCATTCTGACTCCAAATGGCAGCCAGATAGTTCCCTGGATCAACACCTTATCTGCATTGAAGCCATCTGCCATAATTCTCAATATTGTTCTGTGCTAGATATGTATCCATTACTTTTTTTAAAGCATTTATAGTATAGTCAAGCACAGCATCCTCGAGGCAAAGAATTCCATAGCTTTACTGCCCTTACTGAAAAAATCCCTGCTTTTGTTTTATAGTCAAAATCACTTTTCCTCCAGTCTTAATGGATGTCCTCTCGTTCTTAGCTCAGCTAAGTAAATAATTAATTACTGAGTTCTTTTTTTTGACATTGAATATATTTGTAAATGGTAATCACATCGCTCCTTAGACGTCTCTTCTCTAATGTAAACAAACCCAGTTTAGCTAGTCTCTCTTTATAATTCAGATGCTCCAATCCCTTTATCAGTTTTGTTGCATGTCTTTTTACTTTTTCAAGTAATGTCTTTTTTAAGAACTGGTGCCCAAAACTGTGTTCCATGTCTAGATGCAATGATTTATATAGAGGTAGAATTATATTAGTATCCAGTGCATCTATGCCTCTTTTTATTCAAGATAGTACCATATTTGCACTTGCGGCAGGTGAGTGACCCTGTACACTTCTGTGAAGTCTATCATCTATCAGTACTCTTTCTCTAATGAGGATTCCCCAAGTTGCTTCCCATTTATATGCAGCAGGTTTGTTTCACTCAGTGTATCTTCCTTCTGGAGAAAAACCATCCAGCCCTGTATGTATTTCCTTACACAACTTAGTGTCATCAGCAAAGATTGGGACACTAATTTAAATTCTTACTTCTAGATCAGTAATAAACAAATTAAAAAGCATTGTGCCCAGGACTGAACCCTATGCCACCCCACTTACACTTTTAGACCAACTTGAAAAGGTTCCATTTACAACTCTCTGCCATAATCAGTTCTCAATCCATGTATAGGTATCACCTGCCAAACTGAAGCCTTTTAATTTATGCAGTAACCTGTTGCGAAGTACTGTATCAAAGGCTTGTCCAAATTACTACTTACCCTTTTATAAAATGCAAGTAAATTAGTCTATCTATTCATCATAAAACCATGCTGACTCCTACTAATAATATTGTTTGTTGTCACATAGTTCTGAATACTGTCTGTTATTATCCCTTCTAATATCTTACACCCTATGGAAGTCAAGCTCACAGGTCTATAATTTCCTGGTTTGGATCTTGCCCCCCTTTCTGAACAATGGTACTACATCAGCTTTCCTCCAATCACAGGGCACCATGCCTGAAGAAAGTGAATCAATAAATATGAAGTATAATAGTCTTGCTATTACTGAACTAAGTTCCTTAAGTACCCTTGTGTGTATACCATCAGGTCCAAGTGCTTTATTCACTATAAAAAATTTCCATTCTGTTTTGGACTTTATCCTCAGTAAGCCATGTACATGATGGAGGAAAGATGTGGTGTTATCCATTTGCCCATAGATTGTCATTGTTGCTCCCTTTGGATATACACAAGCAATGAATGTGATTCACCTCTCTCAGCCTTTAGAGGACCAATATCAACCTTAATCATATTTGTTATTAATATTGTTAGAATTGTTTAGGGGTTTTCTTGGTCTCTTTTGCAATATGTCTCTCATTATAAATTTTAGCTAGCCTAATTGCTTGTTTGCACATTTTGTTACTTTCTTTATATTTTTTAAATGATGTATCTGACCTGTCTAACTTAAAGGTGTTAAAAGCCTGCTTCTTATTTCTCATTTCCCTGCAGACCTCATTATTAAAACACATTGTTTTTTATCTTTGAAGCTTCCATCCCATCGAATATACTTTAATACTGCCTTTTGGAAATTGAATGTTTTGTTTACACCCTGCTATTGGGTTTCTTATAACAAGCCTCAAAAGATACCATATTGTGGTCACTGCTGCCTAAATGTTCCCTTTACCTGTATACTGTTTATAATGTCAGAACTGTATGAGAACACTAGGTCAAGCAAGGCCTCTTTTCTAGTTGGCTCTTCTACTAGTTGGGACATAAAATGATCATTAATCATACATAAAAAAATAATTTCCCTTTGTTTTGCTGGAAGTCAATTTCAGTATGGATGTAATCTCCCATTGTGATTACATTTCCTGACTTAGCAGCCTTTTCCATTTGCAGTAAAAGTTAGGTTTCCTCAAACTCAACAACAAAAGAAAAAAGAAAGCTCAATCTAAAGGGCCTGTCAGTCAGTAATAGACTGAAGAGTAGGTTGGGAGAAAAGCTACAGTGGATACCTATGGCACTCTACCAAACATAAAAGATAATAATAAATAATAACCCGTGCACACCCTTCTACCAAACTCCTTGAACACTTAACCAGGGAGATGGATCAAAATTATACTATAATGCAAACAATAATAAATATTGACAAACAATCCTGTTTAATGGTAGTTACTAAGAAAATGTCTGTACTTTTAGGTAAAGTCTATAGCATCAATGTGAATTAGTGTAGGGGAGATATTGCCTACTTCAAGAGTTCCCCATAGTCCATAAATGAATACTCACTAACCTCTAGGCATATGACAGTTCCCCAACCCTGGATAAAATCAAAACTGTAGAGATCTTCCGATTATAGTAGTTATAAATGGACACACCAGTATTCTCTTAATCGACTAGATGAAAATGCCCAAAGTATGTCTACTTGGCAAAGTTCCTTAAAATAATAAAGATCAAAATAGTGTAGTAATTCCAAAGCTACGAAGCCCTCTCTCCCTGCTCGTTATATGAGCAATGAACCAGTACAAGAGGTATCTATAAAAACACTTTATTTCTAAAATAAATAAAAAATCCACATGGGCAGTATGAGTGAACATACACAAAACCCAAACACGTAGTAAATTACCTGGTCAGAAGGAAAAGTTCCTCTCCAAGCAAACAATGGACTATGAGATCTTATGACCCTGCCGGCTATGATCCCTGCTCAGACTCACAGTTCGGTAAGCAGTCCACTCACTGACTACTAACTCCACCCAATACGTTTCGCACTTAGTACTTTGTCAGGGGTCAGTCAGTAACCTTATACCTGCCCTTATTTATAACCTCTTAGCCACAATGTATAGGTTTAAAAATCAATCCTTAACAAAACAATTTAAGTCTATACATGCATTCAAACCTGAAGGCTGAAGACTTTTAATTTCAAAATCGATTCCGTTTCTCTCTGTGATATTTTAACTTTATCATCCCATCTCCATTCCTACAATATAGTATCAAAAGACAAAACATTTAGATTGCAGTTATGCATCTTTTTTAATTCTCTGCGACATTGTGAGGCTTTGCTTGTGTCTTGATGTTGCAAAGATGTTCATTAATTCGAACATACGGAGATCTTGTGGTCCATCCCACATATTGGAGGCCACAAGAGCACTCCAGTAAATATACATGAATTAATCATCTCCTCCTCCCATAAACCCATTAATAAATTAGAAAAGCTAGGGGCAAAATGTGTCCCCATAGCTGTGCCAAGAATCTGCAAATAAAAACAATCCTCTACCCAAAAATAGTTATTATATAAATAAATTCAATACATTCTAGTATAAAATTAATAGATTTTGGAGGTAAGAAATCTTTTCCAAAAAATATTTGTCAGCCCTTAATACCATCCACAATTTTAATCACTGTATACAGTGAGTTGACACATGTGACCAGTAAAATATTTGCCTTCCATTCAAACGACAAGAGGCATCTGTTCAGATCCCCTGAATCCTTCAAATAGGATGGAAGGGTCTGGACACTAGGTTGCAGGAAGATGTCAATATACTGATATATTCTACACTTAAGAGAGTTAATTCTAGATACCTGGTGGATCCACTAGGGACTTATGTATCTTAGGGAGTATATTAAAAAAACTGTATAACTGGGTGCTCTGTGTTCAAATAGTTATACTCTGTTTCATCCAGAACACCTTTATGTTTCTCTTTCAAAAGTAATTTTTGCAAAGTGTTTTTCATGGCACTTGTGGGATATTTCCTCAATCTTTTATACATAGTGTGATGCTCCAGTAATCTCTTAACCTCTGTCTGATACTTACTCTTATCCATCACCACTACTCCCCCACCATTGTCGGCAGGCTTAATTAATATATCTATTTTTATGCAATTCTCTTAAACATTCCCTTTCTCTCAGACAGATTCCCTTTCTTTTTAGGGTTGATCACTAGCTGCTCCTCATCTTCCAGCACAGCTTTCTTAAAAGTCTCCATGAGATGGCTGTTACTGGAAGTTGGGTTGAAAACCAATGCCCTTTTTAATCCTGAATGAGGAAATTTGACTGTTACTCTCTTCTCTGGTTCTACGTAATTCATAAAATATTTCTTTAATGACAATCTTTTCATAAATTTATAAATATCAATAAAAGTATCAAACTTATTAATTCTGGAAGAGAAGGCATGCTTCAGAACTTTTTCCAATACTTTTTCCTGGTCTTTTGACAGTATTGTTTGACTTATATTAAAGACTTTTGAACTTGCCTTTTCTACCAGTTTTCTCTGTTGAAACTTTTTTCCACCATGTCTACCTCTTTTCTGTGGATCATAATAACCTTTTCTCCTTCCTCTCCGTTTGTTGCAACAGTAATGGTTTTGGTAACATCTCTCCCACTGGTTGTTTCTTTCTACCTCCTGAAAAACCTGATGTTGTTTGTCATACAATCATACTATCATGATAACTCAACTGGTGTACAGGGGAAAAGCAGTTGTGGGTACTCACAAAATTGTTGATATAATCATTCTTTATACTCTGGATTCTAAAGTTGTTGGAGTTATGCTTCTTCCTATTTATTTTTCCATCTTTGATCTTTATCAGCTCTGTACTCTATATTGCTGTTATCTGCTATATGACTTTTATCATTTATCTCCGAGTGATCAAGAGTAGTTCCTTCTTTATGTTGGAACCTCTCTCTTCCTAAACATTCCTCCTTATTATTACTTCCTCGGACTCCCCAATATTAGGTGGCTAATTAACATATTTTTATTATTTCAACTCAAAAGGCCTCTACATTCTCACTGGGCCCTTCATTTATATCTTCCCTTATACTAGCACGCTTTATATATAGGAATTCCCCCTCCCCTTTTATTAACCCTTTCCCTCCTAAAATGTGAATAACCCTCTCGATTGACTGCCAAGTCATATGTATCACTACCCAGGTTTCAGACACACCAATTAGATCATACTGCTCATGCATACTGCTCATATATTGCAATTAAAGTTCCCCCATCTTACCAATCAGACTACTAGCATTTACATACATACATTTTATCTTTTTGCCATTCTAAAAAATTACATTCTTTGTAAAATGTATTTGCCTTTTATCAGAATGTAACACTGGCACCTCCCTATTAGATAAACAAGCCCATTCCCCCTTTCCACCTCCATGCCCTTTCTCTAATTCCATTTCCTCGTTTATACTACCTTTCCCATCAAGTGTTGCAACACTTCCCCCTTTTTTAGTTTAAATTCTCCTCCAGCCCTCTACCTATCCTAACTCCTATCACTGTGGCCCCCATTCCATTAAGGTACAATCAATCTTGACTATAAAGATTTCCCCCAAGGGAAAAGACCACCCATTGCTCTAGGAACTCAAACCTCTCCTCCTGACACCAAGTTTTTAGCCACACAATTAACTCCCTAATCTCTTGATGCCTTTCTGATGTAGCACATGGCACAGGTAGTATTTCAGAAAATACTACCTTCGATGTCTTCTGCTTAAAGGGATAGTAATGTTTGATAATAAAAGCAGCTCCAATTAATCATCATAGTATTTGAACTTTGGAGAGTGTTATTTAATTTCTGTCAGAGTTGTAGTTCAAGAGTAATTC
Organism: Rhinophrynus dorsalis; assembly: GCA_037306005.1. Lineage (NCBI taxonomy): Eukaryota > Metazoa > Chordata > Amphibia > Anura > Rhinophrynidae > Rhinophrynus > Rhinophrynus dorsalis. The sequence goes on from CM074722.1 coordinate 113,488,534, forward strand.
AATGACAAAGTATCCCCCTCCCGACCCTTTTACTGATGTAACACTGCTCAGCCAGAGCAGAAGGGAGGTGCCAAAGTAGATTGCAGAGAGGGACAATCTTCATTTAAGATAAGGGAGAAACCTGAAAAACTTGTCAAGGGGGGCAGAGCTTTCATTGTTCTCATTGTTCCCCTGCTGTTATCTGTCTGGTCTATGGACTGCATTCCACATCTGAGAAGAGATGGCTTACACTAGGTAAAAGGGGGCGGGAGGGGCTGTTGTGGTGATCCTGGGAACAGTTTATCCTGTCTGTCTTCCTAATAATGGAATCCCCCTACTACCACCATCCCCTCCTCTTCCAAATGGACAACCTCTAATAGCTACTCCCCCAAAACAGAAATTATCTTAGTCATCCAAGCAACTGGGAAGGTGGGACGTAAGAATGCCCCAGGAGACATAAAATTCACCTATAAGAGAGAATCCATGCACTTATCTGCCTGATCCTTTAGTGCCACCACATAGGCAAACACTAAAGCTATAAAGCTTAAAAAGGTGAGAAGCTGGAGGGTCTAATGCTGGGGGTGGGGGGAGTAGCCCACTGTGCCAAAGCATCAAATGAAAAGGGATATAAGAGAAATATGTTTAGGAAGTTAAAGTCTCTTATCAGGTGTCTTCTATTCCTCCAGGAGCTCCTGGTCTAGGGAATGGGAAGGAGGGAAAATAGCAGCCTGACTTTTTGTGCCTCTTAAATATATCAGGGAAATAAGTATGGGAGTCTCAGGCCTCTGAGACTTCAGAATTTCAGCAACCCTGATAAGACCCTCAGCAGGGGAGCTAGGGTCTTCCTCAGGGGTAAAAGATGAATCAAAATCCTCCTCATCTGATTCTCCTTTCTCCACTGAGGAATTCTCTTCAAGGGGAAAATTCCCTCTCCTCCTATGCTGCGAAGTGACTATAACCCCCTTTAGGGCGAAAACACCAGTCCTATGTCCAAGTCTAAAGGAGCCATTGAATATAAGAATGTAAACTATTAACAGATGAAATCAAGGCTTAAACCAATACAGGTTATTGTTGAGTAGAAAAGGGCAATGGAAGCTGGGTTGTGGCCCCAAAAAAAGAGGAACCAGAGGAGTCTTTAGGAAGACTAACCTGGCAAGAGAAGCAACAGATTAACTGGTAGAGCTCTGAAGCCCTGGTGGTCTTGGACTTGTCCATGTCTTCTTAATAAAGAATACAGGACAGAAAAAAACAGACAATTACTTATCTGCCTGAAGGGGTTAAAACAGAATGCAAGGAGGGAGAAACCAGCCTTGTGTGTTGGACTTTTTAGTCAAAGAGGAATTGGGCAGGTGTAGAACCTTCCCTTCCTATTCATTGAGGCCTGAAAAAATGTGTCTTATGGGAAATGTAGTTCTGTGGTTTCTTTCCAAATAACAGTATGGTGGTTCTCCAGCCACTGTGCAATAACACCACCCGGTGGAGCAGAAAACACACATTACCATCTGTGCCCCATCTAATGCTGATCAAGTAAGCCATCCTCTAGCAGACCCATGTCCTGTAACAGTCTACACTCTGGGTCAAACAAAAAATGAAGGTCAGAGATAGGAGCCCCCCTAGTATGGGATTACACAGCCCTATTCTACAGAAAAACAAAACAAAACAGAACACCAGCTAAAGTGGAGTAGGGAAGGAGTCTGCACAATGAGATAACCTTTTAAGGCAAATGCCTTGCCCTCCTGTCTGAAGGGTACTTAACCCCATGGTTCCTACCACTGTGTATGAAAGGGAAGAGGATTTTAGTGTGCTTGTCACTAAATCCTTTTCTCTTAAGTTCATGTGGAAAACAGGAACCATAGGGTAAAGTTCTCTCATGCAGAGGGTAGGACACTTAAAAAAATGTAAAGGCCTCTGAGACTGAGACTCCCCTTTTCTCTCCAATTTACCCCTGCCTACTTACAGTTTCAACATATAGTAAAGTCAAGATAAAACAGAAGGGTAAGAAGGAAATCCCCTGAACAGAGAACCCAAGAGGACCCCCTCTTCCGGGGAACAAACCACAGTGTTTTTTCCCTCTGATAGGGAGTCCAGTGTTCCACATGGACTAAGAGAAAAGGATTTAATGGTAAGTATACTAAAATACTCTTTTCTCTTTCATCCAATTTGGAACACAGGAACCATGGGGATATACCAAAGCTATCCACCAAGATTCCCAGGGAAATAAAAATAGATAAAAAACCCTCCACTGGAGACCAGTTTCCAAAGGCAGGGATTTTTTACAGTAAGGTCAGTAAAGCTATGGAATTCTTTCCCTTGGGATGTTGTATTTGCAGATAATGTCACTTCTTTAAAAAAAAGGAATGTATGCCTATCTAGCACAGAACAATATTGAAAATTATGACAGAATGCAGATAGGTTGTTGATCCAGGGAACTGCCATTTGGAGTCAGGAAGGAATTTTTTTTTTACCTCCTTGGGTCTAAATTGGAAATGGCTTCAGTGTTTTTATTTTTTGTCTTCCTCTGGATCAATAGGGGTGTTTTGGCATGGGCTGGACTTGATGGATGTATGCCTTTTTTCAGCCTCGTCAATATTACTATGATACAGGACTAAACTTGTACAACATGGACCTCAGATGTCAACAGATACTGAACTTGCCCATCAAATAATATAAAATGAACAGGAAACCAGGAGGGTTCTGGTCTCTATGAAGAAAAAAAGGTATCTAGAGAGATCCTTAGACACCACAGCCTGAAGCACCTTCCATCCAAAACTGGCCTCAGCGAAGGACAGGACATTCAGTCGGTGGTGTTTGGCAAAAGTGACCATGCCGTCACCTTACACATCTGCTCAGCAGCAGCCCAATTCTTGTACGCCCAAAAGGCACTCACTAATCTGGTACAGTATGCCATGACTCAAAAAGGAACAGGTTTCTTCCTGAGGACATATGCCTGGCAGATGATGGCCTTGATCCAGGAAGTGATAGCAACCTTAGATGTAGCCTGGTGCACAGATGGGCTCTCAGGGATGACAAAAAGAGTCAGATTTCAGAATTGGCTGCATGTGATGAACATAGTAGGTTAAACAATGTACCACATCCAACAGATGGAGTATCCTGTCTATTGGAAGGAGCCAGGCAGAAAGTAGGAAGACACAATTTCCTGTTTGATTGGAAATTCAAAAACATACTTGGGCAAAAAGTCCCTAGGAGTTTATAAAACCACCCTATGCTGGAGAAAGACCACAAAATGGGATTTATAGGACAAGGCATGGAGTTTGGCCACCCACCGAACAGACACAGTGGCCAGAACAAAGTCCATCCTGAGTGTCAGGAGATGCAGAGAAGCAGCTGAAGGCGGCTTAAAAGAAGGCAAAGCAATGCGTAGCTGAAAAAGGGCTGAAATTTGAACCTTGATAGTGCTAAGGCTAAGACCTTTTTGAACACCATCTTGAAGAAAAGCCAAAGCCTCCAGAAGTCTAAAAACCCACGGTCATGAACCACAATTGTCACACCACTGTTAGAATAGGGACCAGACCCTATGATAGACTTTGGACTATACTGGATTACTAGCTTGGACCTAAGTAGAAATTAAAGACATCCAAAAAACCCTTTTGTTATAAGATGCTGGATTCAAAAGCCAAGCCATCAAAGTCAGAAGGTCGGGCCTCAAGGGGAGGCAAAGATTAAAAAGATCTGAAAACTAGGCCTGATGGGGCCATAACATGGGCTCTCCTTTCTGATCTGAGCACCGTAGGAACCGGAAGGAGGGGGCTGGAGGAAATACCTATGCCAGATGGACATTGCACTGTTGCAAATGCCAGAGGATCCCTTGAATTGGCATAGAACAACTGAATTTTTGCGGTTGCGGTGAGAGGCCGTGAGAGCCACTGATGGTAATCACCTGCATCAGACAATCAGGTCGAACACACTCTGGTTATGTTCCCACTTCTTAAAAGCAAGTATTACTATCCCTTTAACACCATCCCGAAGATAAAGCCACAATAGTAGGAAGACTGAAAGACTGAGGGGACACTTCCCGATCAGAACACACCACTGGTAAAACAGAGAAGAGATCCTATTATAGACCTTGGACAAAACACACATGCCATCAGAGCCAACAATTCCACCTGATGTTAACAAAGTGGACCTTGAGTCAAGAGATCTGGCCTCAGAAGAAGGTGAAATGGTTCTGTGATGGACAAACTTAGAATATCCGTGAAACAAGCCTGACGGGGGCCAAAAGGGGGAGATCAGAATGACTTGAGTCCTCTTCATCTTGATCCTCCTAAGCACCTTGGGAATCAGGGCAGAAGAAAGGAACCTTCCGGTTGTAGTGATCCATGGATGGAAAACCCCAGCATTGTTCAATCTGGTTGAAAACACTCTGATTAAGATCCCAATTTCCAAAATTCAGATCTTGGTGACTTAGAAAGTCTGTAACTAAGTTTTCCACTCCAGGAATGTGAACTGCAGAGTTCCCTGGGACATGAGCTTCTGCCTATTGAAGAAGTCCCCGGATCTCCGCCCAAGAGGACTCACTTCTGATTCCTCCTTGATGATGTCTTAAATTAGGGTCTGTACAGAACTGAGTTGTAGCCAATGTGCTAGGCCTGCTTTTAGGAGGGCAGTTGCTAGAACCATAGAACCTCAAACATTGCTCACTGCACATGGTAATCTTAAAGGGAGAGTAAAACTTAAAATGAAATATGTTTACAGTATATTCCCTGGAGTAAAACATGCATACTCCCACTGCTGAAAAGTGTTTTATTCAAACATAAATGTTCATAAGATAGTGTAGCAACAGCACCACTGTACAATTTCAGGCCACTGTGATGCTGCACCTAAAAATTTCAAGTTTGAGCTATAATAACCTTTGAATAAAACTCCTTTCAGCAGTAGGAGAACCCTTGTTTTACTCAGGGGGATAAACACTATAATATATATATTTTTTTACAAATTAAGTATTAATGTCCATTTAACCTTTCAAGGACAATGCATTGCACACCCCTATGGTCCTCAAAAATGTATATATCCTCATGTACATTAATAACCCCTTCCCTAAACATGTATAAACAGTCTCAATTTTATTTCCTTCTCATTGCTCAGTGAGCATCAAGTTTATTTCATGGGTTATTAAACAATTTGTAAATGACCATAAATGTAATCTTATCAGTCAGGACATTGCACTGCAGTTAGTGGCAGGGAACCATGGAATAAATTGCACTGAAAGTTTAAGGATGAAATTCAGAGCAACATATGGTGAAGGTTCAAGATTTATGGCCATGGATAGAATTAACCCCTACACTTTAACCAGTGTCAAAACACTGGCAGCTCCAAAAGTACGCACTCGTGGTGCCTTAAATGAAAAAAAAAAAAAAAAAGGTAAATGAATATATAAAGTTGAAATGGAACTCACATTCTCCAACTATCATCTGTATGACAATAGTGCCAAACTGTAACCAGTCAGTGCTCATGGAAGGAACTGGACACCGTGGTGAGCTTTATTTTAGCCAGAAAATCCGAATCACCCATATGAATCTGGCCCTTGGCCATTGTTCAAGAAATAACTTCAATCAGGCCTGGATATCAAGTCCTTGGAGGAAGACATGACTGTGGTGAGCAGCACCACAAGGGCACAAACTCCACCCACTGCTTAATCTTAACACTGCTTTTGCAACATGCTGTGCACTCCTCTGACTCTTAATGGGTTAAGTAGACTCATTTACAAATCTGGGAACTTTTTGGTCTGGGCTCCCCGGAGGGGAGTCTGGTGGTGCCTCTGAGGGGAGAGAAATTACGTGATTTGCATCATAAAAGAGACGGGCCTTAATAATAAGTCGGGCGGGACTTGTAAAACATACAAAAAATAGGCAGAACAGACTGGGGAAAGAGGAAAAGAGGGTGGGGAGTGGGAGGAACAGGGTGGGAAGGAGCACAAGTGGGCAGAGTTTCATCGGAAACTCCCCACATCCAGATAATCAGACTCTGCCCAGGAGACCCATAATGCAGAGTCAAAACTGGAGTCTCCTGGGCAAAACAGGAGAGTTCCCAACTATGCTCATTTACTCTGCCTGCTTCAGTATAACTGTCATTGCCACATCTATGGACATTGAATAAAGGACTGATGAAGATGTTATATCTTGAACAATGATATGAGAAAAATTCATTGGGGCTGTTAGGATTCTCTGGTCATAGAAAGGTAAGAGGGAGTATTAGTGGGTGGTGTTAGTTCTCCTTTAAATACTTCCTCTCACCCTCCTCCATGTCTATAACTTGCCATGATGCGACAGACATAGAAGTGATCGGCACAGCAGGATGGGGCATTTACAGAGAATTTTTATTGAAACAAAAGCTACAAGAATCATAATAAATGCATATTGTGCCTGTATACAAGCACCTCCTGAAGAGATCTCTGCTTAGAAAAGGAGTCTGGGGGTCATGAAATTCCCATATAAATACCCTTCTAGCATTAACCAACCCACCTGCACATTTCATTGGCTCGAATATTGAAATATATATTTAACCCTGGATAAAATGGCTATAAGAATCTCTATTGCACATGAAATGGTACATAATATTGTCTTGGGTACATAGATTGCTGAAGGCAACATCTAAAAATAGGTCCATACTGGCTAAAAAAATCGATTAAAATGCTTCATATATCAGAACATAATATTTGATCTACAAGATATTTAACTTCACCAGTAATAAACTGAAAAAAAACTCTGGATCAAATACAATACATTCATTACAGTTAAGCCAATACGAACAATGAGAAAAAAATGACATAATTCCTACATACATACATGAGTAAAGGAAGAGATTTCAAGGACAAATATAAGGGATTATAAAATACTCAAAGTAATCCCCATCACCTAAAAACAAGTTTCAAAATATTCTGCGTTAGCCAGCAATTTTGAAATGTTATTTTAGTTATTTTTATTTAAAAAAATTTTAGATTGATAGATGATGTTAATGAAGGCATGTCATGCAGAGATTTCCTGTCTTAGCCCTATATTTCTTCCCCCATTCACTGACATGTAATCCATTCAGTGCTAGGGGAGGTGGGCAGTGCATAGCTGAGTAGTGTCATTGAATTGGGAAGTAATGTGGGGCTTAAACAGGAAGTACCTGCATGATATGCCTTAACCTTTTGATTGCCAGAGGGATACGCAACACATTGCTTTGCAATGCGTTGCGTACCCCTCTGGTACTCAAAGGGTTTACCCATTGAATGTCAGGAGGGTACAGAATGGATTACCACCACTACTGGCACTCAAAGGGTTAATTAGCACACTGTATATCTCTCAAAAATAATTTTTCTAAATAAATAAAAATGATAATACAAAATATAAGTTGTTTTAGGTAATAGGATCCTTTTATGGTTAATTTAAAGGGGGACTATCACCCCCTATACAAGTTTGGCTAAAAAGTTACTTTATAAAGTGACTAGCTGGAATACTAGTGTATTATTTTTTTAATTTCTTGTTTGGCCGAAATTAAATGTTTAAAGATGATCCTGTGCCTTCCTTCTGGACAGACTGCGGGTACAGCTCTGCACAGCAGTCTGTCAGTTGTCCTCTGCTCCCCTCCCACGTAGCATCTGGATCCAGCCTCCTCTGATGACGGAGGATTTCTCCTTGTAATCTGGAGTGCTCTCTGGCCAATGCATAGTTCTAATCTATAGTGAAGTTGGTCACAGAATTCCTCCACTTTTCTTTTGAACATTTGACTTTATGATAAGGTTTATTTTTAACCCTTCGCATGACAGAGGGATGTACAGCGATGACAGAGAATTCCAATGCTAAGTAGAAATTAAAGGCATCCAAAAAAAACCCTTTTATTATAACATGCTGGATTAAAAAGCCAAGCCATCAAAGTCAGAAGGTCGGCCCTCAAGGGGAGGCAAAGATTAAAAGATCTGAAAACTAGGCCTGTTGGGGCCATAATATGGGCTCTCCCTTCTGATCTGAGCACCTAGGAACCAGAAGCAGGGAGCTGGAGGAAATACCTATGCCAGATGAAAGTTCTACAGTATGGACATTGCACTGTTGCAAATGCCAGAGGATCCCTCAACTTGGCATAGAACAATTGAACTTTTGCGGTTGCGGTGAGAGGCCGTGACAGCCACTGATGGTAATCACCTGCATCATACAATCAGATGAGCACACTCTGGTTGTGTTCCCAATTCTTAAAAGCAAGTATTACTATCCCTTTAACACCATCCCGAAGATAAAGCCACAATAGTAGGAAGACTGAAAGACTGAGGGGACACTTCCCGATCAGAACACACCACCGGTAAAACAGAGAAGAGATCCTATTATAGACCTTGGACAAAACACACATGCCATCAGAGCCAACAATTCCACCTGATGTTAACAAAGTGGACCTTGAGTCAAGAGATCTGGCCTCAGAAGAAGGTGAAATGGTTCTGTGATGGACAAACTTAGAAGATCAGTGAACCAAACCTGACAGGGGTCAAAAGGGGGAGATCAGAATGACTTGAGTCCTCTCCATCTTGATCCTCCTAAGCACCTTGGGAATCAGGGAAGAAGAAAGGAACCTTCCGGTTGTAGTAATCGATGGATGGAAAACCCCAGCATTGGCCAATCTGGTTGAACACCACACTCTGACTGAGATCCCATTTTCCAAAATCCAGATCTTGGTGACTTAGAAAGTCTGTAACTAAGTTTTCCACTCCAGGAATGTGAACTGCTGAGTTCCCTGGGACACGAGCTTCTGCCCATTGAAGAAGTTCCCGGATCTCCGCCCAAGAGGACTCACTTCTGATTCCTCCTTGATGATTTATATAAGCAACTATAGCATTGTCTGACTGGACCCTCAGTGGGGTGCCTAACAGCACATAGGACCAACAGCAAAGCACCAGCTGAATAGCCCATATCAGAAAACAAAGTGAACTGATTAGCGCTCACACAATGATGGGCCCAATGTATAAAGGCGCAATTTGAAAACAAATGAACGGCCTGGTAACAGATAAATAAAGCTACACATAAATGCATAGTAAAGAACCTCTGCTCTAAACTCTGCTAACCAAATAAACTGAACTGATTAATACAAGATGCAAGGCAGTTTTTTTAATGAATGAAGAGAACCATTCAAAAGCAGCCTTTCTGTAGGCCTCAAAAACCATGTTTAACTCACAAAGAAGGATAGGGTCTCTATAGAAAATCATATGTGCTACTCCTGCATAAAAGAATGAGGTCAGGAATATCTGCAGTTGTACAACCAAAAGTATGTATGTCTTAAATTAGGGTCTGTACAGAACTGAGTTGAAGCCAATGTGCTAGGCCTGCTTTTTGGAGGGCAGTTGCTAGAACCATAGAACTTCAAACATTGCTCACTGCACATGGTAATCTTAAAGGGATAATAAAACTTAAAATGAAATATGTTCTACGGTATATTCCCTGGAGTAAAACATGCATACTCCCACTGCTGAAAAGTGTTTTATTCAAACATAAATGTTCATAAGATGGTGTAGCAACAGCTCCACTGTACAATTTCAGGCCACAGTGATACTGCACCTAAAATTTTCAAGTTTGAGCTATAATAACATTTGAATAAAACTCCTTTCAGCAGTAGGAGTACCCTTGTTTTACTCAGGGGGATAAACAATATAATATATTTACATATTAAGTATTAATGTCCATTTAACATTTTAAGGACAATGCATTGCACACCCCTGTGGTCCTCAAAAATTATATATCCTCATGCACATTAATAACCCCTTTCCTAAACATGTATAAACAGTCTCAATTTTATTTCCCTCTCATTGCTCAGTGAGCATCAAGTTTATTTCATGGGTTATTAAACAATTTGTAAATGACCATAAATGTAATCTTATCAGACAGGACATTGCACTGCAGTTAGTGGCAGGGAACCATGGAATAAATTGCACTGAAAGTTTAAGGATGAAATTCAGAGCAACATATGGTAAAGGTTCAAGATTTATGGCCATGGATAGAATTAACCCCTACACTTTAAGCAGTGTCAAAACATTGGCAGCTCCAAAAATACCCACTCATGGTGCCTTATATGAAATATAAAAAAATGGTAAATTAATATATAAAGTTGAAATGGAACTCACATTCTCCAACTGTCATCTGTATGACAATAGTGCCATACTGTAACCAGTCAGTGCTCGTGGAAGGAACTGGACACCGTGGTGAGCTTTATTTTAGCCAGAAAATCCTAATGACCCATATGAATCTGGCCCTTGTTCAAGTAATAACTTCAATCAGGCCTGGATATTGAGTCCTTGGAGGAAGACATGACTGTGATGAGCAGCACCCCAAGGGCACAAACTCCACCCACTGCTTAATCTTAACACTGCTTTTGCAATGTGCTGTGCACTCCTCTGATCCTTAATGGGTTAAGTAGACTCATTTACATATCTGGGAACTTTTTGGTCTGGGATCCCCAGAGGGGAGTCTGGTGGTGCTTCTGAGGGGAGAGAAATCACGTGATTTGCGTCATAAAAAGGGCGGGTCTTAATAATAAGTGGGGGAGGGACTTAGGTTTATTTTTAATCCTTCGTTTGCCAGAGGGATATCCAACGATGACAGAGAATTCCAATGCTAGTATGTGGCAGACAGATGTGCCAGCCAGTACTGTCTAACATACTGACACATGAATCAAGACAAATATTTAAAACAATTATTTTTTTTGCAGGGGTTTTTAAAAGCTTCAATTTAACATAAGTTGTCATACAGTATTACTTCCAGTTTAACTTTTAATTCCTGTTTATTTTTCTATTGGCTGGGGACTACATCTCTCAATGAACATTGGTAGGAGTTGCAGTCTCCAACATCTGGAGAGAAAAGTTTGCCTATTTTGGGTCTATCCTTCTCATAAGAGTTCTGTACAGCTGTTGTGGAAAAGTGTATTTCATATTGAAGTGATCTTTTAACCCGTTAAGACCCATGACGTGCCAGGACCGCCATAGGTAGATTTTCCTTAAGGACCCATGAAGGTCCTGGCACATCATGGGTTAAATGATAGCAGCTAGCATTCGTGCACCCTGCTATCATTCTTTTCAGGCTGAAACTGAGTGCTCCAGGTCTGGAACACTCAGCTACAGTCCTTCTCTCGTCTGTCGGTTCAAGTGATTGCTCTAGGAGCAATCCCATGTAGTGGCATTTGCATTCAAAAAGGCAGCGTGCTTGACACACTGCCTTTGTGTCTGCTTTGTTCCTCTCTCTTCCTTACTATTAAAGTAAGGGATAGAGAAGCAGACACATAGTGAAATAAAAGAATGTAGTAGATGGGGGTATTAACCCCTTCAGTGCTGGGGGCAGACTGGATGCAGGTCCTTTTCTGACCTGCTTAGAGCAATTTTTTTCTTTTTAACATTGTAAACAGAGAAAATAGTTTATTAAAACAAAGTATTCATAAAACAAATCTGCTAACTGTAAATAAAAATATTTGGGAGTTTGATTGTTCTGGACCAATTCCATACACTTATACACACTGCCAAGTCTTACTAAGAAAAAAGTATAAAATAGGGAGGTAAAGAGGGACATGGGGATTTTCACCCAGGGGGGACAGTGTCCACTTAAAACTGCCCATTTTGTAGGTATGAATGACCGATAATGCAGTCTCCATAAAAATGTAATCCTTTGCGTCCAAACAATAACAAGAGAAAAAATAAAAATGGCATTTTTTTATGGTTTTCTTTAATTTTAATAAAATATATGGTGGGTTATCCATTTAAGTGTGGTATCAAAAGAAAGCCCTAATTGTGTGCAAAGCAATGGTATATATTTTGTGTGGGTGAAATAAAGGAATTAAAGGGGAAACACTGTTGAAACAAGACATAGTCAAAAAGGTCAAAATTGCTCTGGTCCTTAAGTGCAATCCACTCCATATTTTTATGGTCCTTAAGGGGTTAAAACCTTAGCTTGTTTATTAAACAGTTTTATAATGCTATAACTGTGTCTAATCGAACTAAGGTCTAGATTTCATTGAAGATAAAAAGGGTTATCTTTGGTTTTATCTAACAGATTCCCATTGAAGTTTATGGAGGCATTTGTAGAAAAAACTCTGTTATAATTTTCAATGTAATCCATGCCTAAATTAGCCAAAACCATTATTAGTTAGTCACTTTCTGTGATGATGGTTACGGTAATCCAGACAGCAAATTTTATCCAACATCCAAAATGCTGGCCAATTGCCTCACAGATCTATAAATATCATTTTATCTTAAAGGGATAGTAATGGTTAATTTTAAGTTGATTTAATATTGTAGACATTAATAAAAGATTAACATCAATGTAAGTCTTATCTCTCAAACTTTTATGGTTTGAGAGATATAACTTGCTAAAGTTACCTTTTCCTGGCTGTTTTACTCAAGTCTGCCATCTAGCTGACAGCTGCAGATTCCATTCATTTGACCAGACAGAGGCTCTTCAGCAGAGTTGAGTTCATGCTATTTAGAAATAAATACTTCATTGGAACGGTCTATAAAGTGTGCTTGCAAGCCAGGCACACTTTGTAGCCTGTTCCAAATTAAGTATTTATCTTTAGATATTGTTATATCGGCGCTACTGAAGAGCCACTTCTGGTCAAGCGACCAGAATCTGCTTCTGACAGCTTTACAGCTCGTAAAGCAAAAAGGGGAGGGACCAGAGAACTTTATTTTCCTGTATCTCTCAAACCATAATGGTTTGAGAGATACAAATAAGTGCAAGTACTCTCTTTTAATTGTATATACCATATAGTTCATACTTTTTTTTCTAACATTACTATCCCTTTAAATTGCAGAGCCCATGGATTATTATTGATATCTCGCCGATAGGGACCTTGCATATGACAATTATATCACAAATATAACAGAAATAGAACACCGGGGGATACCCTAAAGGGCAATAAGGGCTCAGGATGGAGATTTGTGTCAATAGCAACATTATGCAGTGAGCTGTCTTCCCATCATATCTATGCGAATCCACCACCGATCTGCCAACATCGCCATGAATCCGCCATTCCTTCAACAGGTTTACGATTTTGCTATAACTAATCTGGCAGTGGCTCATTTGCATATGGAAATGCAGATTAATGAGCCATTGTCATTCATGTGGGTGTGTTTATATGTTAATGTGGCAGTTTGCAACCAAGTGCACTGCGACTCCTGTGCTTACCTGAATCATCTGATCAGGGGATAGCCCACTCAGCTGGTTCACTCAGTACAGAAGGGCAGAAAAATTAAGATAGAGCTTCTCTACCATTTTCTCATTTTGGAACCCTTTCAGTGCCATAGGGGTGTGCAGTTCCCATCCTTATTGCACTGAAAGGGTTAAGGAAGCAATGCCATTTGTCTGAGTGGATCCTCTCAGTTCCCCCCAAGTGGGGAAGCAGAGAGGATGAGCCCAGGCATCACGGTTATCAAACTGTTGGCAATGTATAAGGAAGGGCCTCTCTTACACATTGCCAGCATTTCGATAACTCTGCATGCTAATGAGCTGACTCTCCCTTCCTACTTTTGCATCCCTAATATTTAGTGCATATGGTGATGTGTGTCTCTATCTCCTAGGTGATGTGCTCCCCACATATAGCCAGAGACACATTGCCACAGTATCTCTCCTTAGGTTCACTCCAAATGGATTGGTATTCCAAACAAAGTTTTCATCCAGGAATCCAATAAATATATTAGCATAACTTGAGTTGAACCTAGTACTCTTAACCCCTTCGCGACCACTGACCTGCCAGGACTGTCACTGCGGTCTGACACGTAAGGACCAGTAACGGTCCTAGCACGTCATGGAGTTCAGGGCTCCCGGCGTGGCTGCATGCCATTCCAGAAGCCCTGAACCGGAAAAAAAAAAAAGCCCCGTGGTCACCAAGTGCCGGCACCTGACAGTCCTTAAGGGGTTAAAGGGATAATAATGTTTCAAAATAAAAGCAGCTCCAATTATTCTTCATAGTATTTGGGCCAGGGAGAGTGTCGTTTTAATACTGTCAGAGTTGTAGTTCAAGAGTAATTGAATGATAAAGTTTCCCCCTCCCTCCCCTTTTACCACTACTCACCTCAGTGCAGCAAGCAGTGCTGTATCTTGGCCTAGGCCGACTAAGCCTAGGCCTAGGGCGGCAGCAGCACACAATCTTATGTAGGCAAATTCACCGTGACGGTCCGTCCCCAGGTTAAGACCCTCCCACTTGGTGTCACAAGGTGGGTGGGGTCCCAGCTCTCTGCTCCCATCAGCCGCAGTCTAGATTGGGCACCGGAAGATCAGAAATGGGTACCTGCACCCTGGCAAGTGGCTCTGGAGGTCCCTAGTCATATTACTGGAGAGGTATTATATACGGACCTCAAATATCCAGGAGCGCACACTACATCTCGTCATACCATATACAACTCATCCTATAGCACACACATACAGACACACGTGGGAGGTCCATGTAAAGGTGGACATAATGGTGTGGGAAATATACTTTATACTAATACATACAGTAAGTGAGGGGAAAGAGAGGAAGGCAGAGAGGTGTTTATGGGTATGATGAAGTACTGCATAGTGGCTGATACCATCGTTGTTCGCTGTATTTTAAGGCACATTTGACTTGAGCACCGAAACGTTTTTTCGATCAGTCTCTATAACCCGGTAGGGTGCCAGACGCCATTCATTTCCTCTTCTGATTTGTGGCTAGATATTCCAGTACTTTGCCAAACCTCATTACAGTACTCTTATCTGCCACATCGGTTTCCAGTCCCAATACACACTGATCCTGGGGGTAGAGATCTTAGCCTGGACAGACCTGAAGCAACAACAGCAGCCAGTCTGACTATTCATTATACATAGACACACAGCTTAATAACTGTAGTGATTATGGAGAAAGTGTATGTGTGGAATTATTAGATTCAGTAGAACTGGAGTCATTCTGGACTAAACTATCTGCTTCATAGGGTACAAACTCAAAATCCCCATGATTTAAATGCTACAGAGGTTCTAGAGATCTCTTAACCCTTTGAGTGCCAGAGGGATATGCAATGCATTGCTTTGCAACGTGATGCTTACCTGTCTGGCACTCAAAGGGTTAACATTCAAATTATGGTTAAAATTAAAAAAAGGGTGGATGATTATTTGTCCACTAAGGAGCAACTGGTGTGTGTTAAAATTGGTTTTGTTTCAGCTCTAGTATTCAGTAGGTTAAAGGTTCCATTTAAATTGGTGGGTTGGATGAGGGATTTCTCCCCTACAGTGCAGATGGTTTGCACCAGACTTCTTCCAGTTTCTTGGTATTTTAATAATTTTAGTGATTTAGAACATTTATTTTATTTTACTTGAGCATGAAAAATAAATATCACATATAAATACCAGCCTTTCATTAACAGAAATTTAGTCTGTATATTAACCCTTTGAGTGTCCGAGAGTGTAGAATGCATTGCTTGAAAGTCTGGCATTCAGATGATTAAAATAGGTTTATTCCCTGTCAAAGACATTATCCTACTTCAAGTTGATAGCTCTGTGGTATTATTAGTACCCCATTTCAATTGTTAGCTTGGTGGTATCACAAGTGTAGCCCCATTTCAATTGTAAGTTCTATGGTATAACATATGTAGCTGTATTTCAATTGCAATTTCTATTGTATCACTAATGTAGCTACATTTCAATTATTAGCTCTGTTGTATCATAATTACAAATACCCACTGATTTACAAGGGTCTATTAACCATTTAATGTTAGGGATGTCTCCCTCGCATTCAAGGGATTAAAAGATACATTTAATTACATGGAAATATTTGTTTGCCATGGCACAGTTGCTTTGCTCCAGAATTGCATAAATCTCTTTTCGTACATAACCCTGTATATCTTCAGAACATGGCAGGCATGATTTTGATGGGGGGTTGCAGCATTTCATCCTTGGACCCAGGAAGCCTGAAGTTGCATGCAACGCTGTCAATAGAGGAAGGGGTGGGGTTTACAGATGCAGGGGTGGATCATAAACAGGAAGAGGTGTGGCCTGGACAGGAAGGGTTGAGGCAAATAAAGATTAGGGGGGGGGGTGCGTTTAGTCAGACCTAAATACACCACTGGCAGCAAGACTGTCCGGATGGATCGCAGAGAAGGACAATCTTCAGTGAGCATAAGGGAAAAACCTGTGAAGGGGGGCAGGGTTTTCCTTATGTTCACAGTAAGAAGATTGTCCCTTGCTGTGAGCTGTCTGGTCTGTGGACCAGATCCCACATCTGAGGGGAGGTGGCTTACACTAGGTAAAAGGGGAGGGAGGGGGATACTTTATCATGCAATTACTCTTGAACTACAACTCTGACAGTATTGAAATAACACTCTCCATGGCCCAGATACTATGAACATTAATTGGAGCTGCTGTTTTTATGAAACATTACTATCCCTTTAATCTGCATATAACAATGCTCTCTAAAGTAAGGTTGACAGAAATTCTGACAACAGAAAATAAACCTGTCTTGACACATTTATCCACTTAAAACCGGCCGCGCATGCACTCGGCCGGCACTTAAGGACCACGGACTTTTTTTTTTTTCACAATCCGGATTCAAGGCTCCCCAAACGGCGTGCAGCGCTGGGAGCCCCGATTTCCATGAGGTACATGTATGTCCTTGGTCCTTTAGGGACATCCACCCTGTGACGTACATGTACACCATGGGTCGTTAAGGGGTTAAAGATCTTTATTTAAAAAGTATTTGGTGGCCTCAATGCACACTACCTGCTGGATATTAGAATAGATGGAAGACGCATACACTTTCAGCCAAATAAAATACATTGCCAGGTGAAATCTGTTGCCATTTGTATTAATATAGTGGGTACACTTGTGTTTAATAACACCAGAGGAGACAGTAAATACACAGTTATAAACAGAAGTGTAGATGTCAGGCATGACAGCTAGGGTACCCAAATAAGGACACACAGTAGACAATGTACAGAGTGTCCTTCTGCACTAGAAAATAAAATAAAGGTTAGTACCACTTTAACATAACATCACCCTGCATTTCAGTATTATACCAAGCTCATTCAACAAATCAGGATCGGATTTTTGAAGTCTCTGTCACACAGTTTATGGCAATACATCAGGCTAGATCAAAACAACTTCATGGATTCCTTGTTTCTCTTACAGTAGTCACCCTGGCAAAAAGAAATTGGTGAAGCTTTTGAATGTTTGATTACGTGAACAATGAACAGCATGTGCTGCTAAATTCTGCTTTTTGTAACAGAGTGCCAAAATAGAATTCTCTAGTATGGGGCTGTCCAAGTTCAGTCCTCAAGGACCCCCAACAGACCAGGATTGAAAGACTGAGTCAGTGAAAATGAATGAGCTGCTGATTAACTCACCTGTGCTCAGTCAGAGAAATCCTTAAATCCTGGCCTATTTGTGGCCCTTGTGTACTGAACTTGGACAGTCCTGCCCTAGTAGACTCCACCGCTCTCCTCACCAGAGCTTTAAGAACTGGAAGTCCTGAATAATTCTGCTGTGGATGCTAGAACTAGGATAAACCTCTATGGCAATCAAAGCAATATACATCTGTGTCTGTATATATCCCCTCACATTCACGCTTAGTTCGTGCTTACAAAAACTGTTGGGCTATCTTTTTTCATATAGTTTTGTTTCCTTAGCACTAATAACCATTAATCCCTTAAGAACAAAAAAGGGTGAGAAATGCACTGTGAGTCAATACATTGCACACCCTTCTGGCCCTTAAAGGGTTAAGGAAAGTAACGTGGCTTACAGCAGCATCCCCTGCTAGATTTTCCCCCCGATCCAGGTTCCTCAGTTGAACCAAAATGCCCTTATGCACAAAGCTAAATATAATCAACTCTGGAGCATACCAAATGTATCATGGGGGGGGGGGGGGGGAATAACCATTCCCAAAGGTCTCATTTCTATGAGTTACAGAGATTACCAATGCAGTGCAGAGCAATGTCTTGGAGACCTCTCTAGCATTGTAGTGTTGCAATGCATGAATAATTATCTGGCACTCATATGGTTAAAATCAATAGGAATTTTTATTTCCCTCCCATTCCACGGTGCAGATGGTGTGCTCCAGAATGGCTCATGTTTTGCTTTCTTCATAAGGCCCTAGGACTCCTACAAAAAAAAATATACTACGACCATGGACTGAGCCCTATTTCAGTATCTACTGCTGCAGTGAATGGGCGTTCTCCCTCTAGTATTTAGAATTCTGTATTTCATACACCCAGGGAACACCACCTCTTTCGATGCCCTTAAGAAGTAAATATTTTCTTTAGTACCAAATAAAAAGCAAGCAGACATAATTTATTAACCTTTAATACCTTTATTGAGAATACACACCATCAGAGCAACCAATCTCACATGGTACATATCTGTAAACGTGGAATATATTTATATATACTGTTTGTGTATGTAAATAATATTATACATTGTACATATAGATGTATGAATATAAATCTTTGTAGGCAGTGATATTTAGGAAACTCTGGCTTGTAACAAATGTTTACTATTTAGAGGGGCAGTAAAACCTCCTAACAATAACTCCAAATTTAACCCTTTGCATGCCCAAGGGGTACGCAATGCATTGCAGAGCAATGAGTTGTGTACCTCTCTGGGACTTCCAAGGGTTAACCTTACTATGGCCTTATGGTGTCTATGATTTTTGCCATTGTCTCTTCGGTCAAGAGATAATGTCTTAAAATCAGTCCTGGATTTCATTGGCGTGGAGGTAGACATGACAGTTTTTGTTTTATTTTTAACTGAAGCAGGCAGATTCCATAGCATAAGCCTACTTAAGATTACCATGTGCCATGTCATGGAGTTTATGTCCTGTGTTCCTGCTAGCAACTATTATGTCCGCCTCTATGAACATGGCATCAGGACTAATGGAGATTTTATTTCCTGAACAAAGACATGCAGGCAAATGTCACACGAGTAATTAGGATTGTTTGGCATTAGTAAGATTAATGTGTGGGGGGGTTATTATTAGGAGGGCTTATTTCTGCTTTATGCTCAGTCAAGGTTACCACCATCTTTTCTGTGGCTGATTTTAATGCTGCAAGTGACAAATGCCATTTTGGCAAAATCACTAAAATACTAGGGACACAGATGATTCTTCAATAGAGTTATCATTCCAGTGTATGAATTAGTAACTTTACATTATACAGAAATTCTACATGTAAAGCTCAATCTCCCTACTAATGACCAGCTGAAAGGTTCCTTTCCTAATTCTGTACACAAAAGGAAACTGCACAGTAACAAATATGAATGAGGAACAATACCACCAAGCTGCTGGTAGATGATAACACACCATAGCACCTGTCATGATGGGTAATAGCACTTGCTTATCTTTTTGGAAATTTGGAATACACTGAAGCAGATGTACTAAGAGGAACTGGACAAATTCTGGGGCAAACAATAAGGGACAAATAAATTCCGACTGATTTATAATGGGGGTTTTAACAATTCTGGTGCAAACCAACTGCACCATTCAAACCAGTAATGGATACCTTTCTTACTCAGAACAATACTGAGAATTATGACAATTGGTTTCATAGCAAACAGGATACTGACTGCTTTTTGGAGTCAAGAAGGATTTTTTTTTTACCTACTTGGAGCTTCATTCAAAGGGACTTTACAGGGTTGTTGTTTTTTCCCTTCCTTTGGATCAACAAAATGTGATATGGCAGGGTCTGAACTTGACGGGAACAAGCCTCATAAACTATGTCCCCCCTCTGGCACTCAAAAGGTTAATATGTAAATCAAAACTAATACGGATTTCACCCACTGAGTGCCACAGTCCTATCCAGCACATTGTGTTGCAATGCATTGGATAACTCTTTGGCAATGCATTGTAGACCTCTCTAGCTTTCAAAGGGTCAAAATTCCATTCACCCCTTGAGTACCACAGAAGCATCCGATGCATTGCAACACAATGTGGGTTAAGCACTAAGGCGTGATAAATCACTTGTCCAGTGATATAACTTCTCCAATTCCTATGTTATTCTATGGAGCCAATGGACTAAGATCTCCAAAGTTGGAGAGATCTTAGAGTATAAGCTGCATAGAATAACATAGGGACTGGAGGAGTGATATACTGGAGAAGTCATCTCTGCTTTATCATCTCTTTATCACACCATCTCCCCCTATGTGTTGGATCTCTGTGGCACTCAAATCCCCATTTACTGCAAATCAATGGATAGTTGTAGATTTTTTTCATTGTTTATGTTCACACAGCATGACCCACTATGTAAAGACAGAACAGAATTAAAATGAAATAATCAATTAAAATCAAATAGGCTGTTCACAAATCTTTGCTTAGTCTGTATGTGTAAATATTTTTCCTTTAATTGGCTTAACCCATTGAGTGCCAAACAATTTTCCAACACATTGGTAAGCAATGTGCTGTACACCCTTCTCATACTCAAAAGGTTAAGGACTATAAAGAATCTTTATTCAGCAATTCAACAAACACAATTTTACTAAAGGGCTAATTGGTGTTTTCAAGTGATTTAGGGTTGTCTGTGAATGTTTTTTTTTTTTTTTTTTTTTTTTTTTTTACACATTTGTCCATTCATGGGATATACTAAATTGTTTTATGTTGTATAACATACTTTTACTCCCCTTTCTGTGGTTGCAGTATTAAGTTTAGGAGTAGAAAACATGAGCATTTTTTCTAACATTTGATATTGATAAAGTTAATCTGTTTCCAAGATATAATGTGGGACTTTGAAAATTTTGAGCCCTGAGTTAAAGCATTTTATCTCGCCACTAGTCAATAGCGAGTGAAAATTTAGCCCTGGCGAGTAGAAATTCAGCCCTGGTGGCTATGTTATGGTGAGTAACTTTTCAGATTTGGCTAGTAGCAAAGGACTTCAAATTTTAAGCCCTGCTTTAACGAATAGCTGTATATTAGGCTAGCCAAACTGACAGAAAATAAATATATGTTTTGCAATTAGAAAACTTGATTTGACTCAATCTACTGCAGAGAAACCTAGTTTCTACACAACCAGGTACAGTATTGTCTGTGAAATACTGTGGTGGGAAGAAAAGAAGGACCATAATGGGCATGACAAATTAAACCCTTAATCCCAAAAATCTATCTTTGCCATGTACTACAGTTCATATCACCCATGCTTAATTATGGTCATGCATGGTCAGTCTAATCACTATAAAATGATACATTTCCCTTAACGAAGATCCAAAATGCCTTTGAAATTGTTATATTAAGTGGACAGCTCCATCTATTGACTGGACTAAGAATACCAACAATGCAATATGCTCAAAACGAATTCTGTTGCTGCCAAATAATGCTTTGAGTTGTTGGCGAGCCAGCAATATGTTAACTCTTTGGGTGCCTGAAAGGTACACAACTGGCAATGAGGTAGTTAAAGGGACAGTAATGTCCCAATTTTTTTTCCAGTTTTGTAGAGTTTAAAATATTAATCAATATGCTCCAAATCCTCTCTCTCAAACTGCTATGGTTTGAGAGATATAGGGATTCAAAGTTCCCCCTCCCTCCCCTTCTCCTGATGTCAGTGTCTACCTAATAGCAGGAGATCCCAGTCCGGGGACCAGCAGACGGCTCTGCAGCAGAGCCGAAATCACATTAGTTAAAAAGAATTCATCCATTGGAAAGGTCTGCAATGTGTGCTTGTAAACCAGGACACTTTTTAGACCTTTCCAATGAATGAAATCATTAGCAATAACGCGATTCCAGCTCTGTTGCAGAGCCTCCTGGAGTCATACAACTCGATTCTCCTGCTGTCAGCTGTCAGGGGAGGCAGGGGGGAACTTTGAATCCCTATCTCTCTCAAACCACAGCAGTTTGAGAGACAGGGTTTGGAGTATATTGATTAATATTTTAAACTCTACAAAACTGGAAAAAAAAATTTCGGACATTACTGTCCCTTTAAAGAGCTTCCTATGGATAATGGGGGAGATTCACTAAGTGGTCATAAAGTGGGGATGACTTCTCCAGTTTATCACTTCTCCAATTCCTATGTTATTGTATAGAGCCAATGCACTAAGTTTTTTTTCAACTTTGGAGATCGTAGTGCATAGGCTCTATAGAATAACATGGAAACTGGAGGAGTGATATCACTAGAGAAGTCATCTCTTCTTTATCACCTCTTTAGCACTGCTTAGTGAATCTTCCCCAATGAGTTCCATATTTGGGACTCTAAGTTAAAATGGTGACTTCTGGTGCAAGTCGAAAAATCGAAAGTCGAATATATATATATATATATATATATATATATATATATATATATATACACACACACACACACATACACACACACACACATACATACACACATCGCTTCACAATGCATTAAAGATATCTCCTCATTCAAGGGATTAAAAGCCCCATTTAAACCAATGGAGATTTTTATTTTAATTGTTTCTATCCACTATAATGCATGTGGCTTGTCCCAGAATTGATCCAATTTACTTTGAACACAGGGCATTTATAGTCTAAAAGATTTGAGAGGAAAGGATGTTACAAGTTATTGAAGATGGGAATGTGAAATAGGTTTGTGCAACACTAAAGCGATAACCATTAACATTTTAACTTCTAGAGGACCACAGGGCTGAGCCTCTCTGGTCCTCATGAGTCAAATGCAGAGCTTGGTACCATTCTCTTTAATCCTTTGAGTGCCAGGGACACTCCAAGAGTTATATATCTTTTTAACAATGACGAACAGAAGAAACCAACAAGAACTGTTTTCCCCCTCTGGGTACAGAACTAGAGTTAGGGTTGTATCCAATAACCAACAGAGGTGCAATTCCAGAGCTAATCAATTGCACCACAAGGGAGGAACTGACAATTTAATGGGACTTTGAAGCCCAAACTTCAAGAAAGGCCTCCAACGCATTGAGAAGCAATGGGATGGAGACTTCTCAAGCATTCAAGGGGTAAAAAAAACCCACATGAAGACAGTGGACATTTTAGTAATGTTCATTTTTTTCCCTATGGTGCAGATGGCTTGCTCCAGAATTGCACCTCTTTAGCTTATTGGATACAGCTCTTAGACCACTCCTTAAAAGAACAGTAACTCTTAATTTTCACTTTATAAATTATTCAAGTATATAATAGGTACAGTTAAATTTTCTATACTTTTATTTATTTTTTTAATACACTAAAGTTCCTAACAGCAAGCTCCCTAGAACTCAGTTTGCAGAGATTTTTCTGGTCAATAGACCATTAAAGCAGGATACAATACAATGTTACAGTCTCACTGCAGCATTGAATGCTCTGTGTGCTATCTTGATTACATTGTTGCTTTTTACATGGTATCACTAGACCTGGTTTCATGTTCCCTGTCAGAAACTCTTTGCAAACAGATACGGGCAGCTCATTGTCAAGGACATAAGTGTAAAATAATACACTGTATATATCATGTACTTGCAGATTATGTAATGTCAACAAAAATGGTTACTTTTCCTTTAAAAATGGCAATAACCTGCATAATCCGCTACAGGCTCCACTAGAATATAGCTTTCAAAGACCATTGCTCAAAAACAAATAGCACATACTTAAGGAGACTTTCCAGCAATACGTCAAGATACTTTACTTCAATGCTACCTATAGATAAAATAAAAATCTACTTGCTGGTTGCCTTTCCGGACTGAATTTGAGGATTCTTTATCTAGAAAATGCTGCAAGGAAAAAGATAAGGTTTGCTCCTCCATCTAGTGGCTGCTATTAGAATTACAAATGTACAGATCACAATCATATGTAGAAAGACTAAAGTAAAGCAATGAGTTGGAAACCTCTGCCATGGAAGAGGTTACAAGCCCCATTTAAATAAATGGCAGTGTTTAAATTATCCCTATATTAGAGATTGTCTCCTCCATAATTGCTCCAATTGGTCTCTACACATAAAACCATTAGTGTTCTGTTTATTTCTATTAATGTGCAGTTCTGAATCTGATTAAAACATAGGGGGAATGCACTAAGCGTGATATCACTTCTCCAAATCCTATGTTATTCTATGGAGCCTAACCACTAAGATCTTTCAAGTGGGAGAGATCTGAGCATGTAAACTCCATAGAATATCATAGGATTTGGAGAAATTATATCACTGAAGAGGTCATCTCCACTTTATCACCTCTTTATTGAACCTTAATGCATGATCCCCATAATACAGAAAATATACATTAATGTAGCAAGGATAACTGGAGCAATATTCGGGCACATCAGCAGCTTTATAAGGGAACAAAAAAAAAATCCTGTTGATTAAAAAGTGACTTTTAACCAGATGAATGCTACAGATGTCTTCAAAGCATTGCAAAGCATTCAACAGGTTAAAAGGCCAATTTAAATCAACTGGAATTCAAGGATTTTTTTTTAAATTTGTCCCATATGGTAAAGTTGGTTTTCTCCAAAGATCTTTGTATATCAGCCTCACAGAAGGATATGCAAGCAAAAATTATTATAAGATATATTAGTACAGATTTGAGGCAAGAGACAGACTCCATTCCCTTAATTTCTCTCTTTCAAATACATATGTTTATATTTAGTTTTTATTGGATAATGTAGATTTTCAGGCCTGTGCTTTTTGTAAATAAAGTTAACAAAAGTGGAAATGCATTTCAAAAACAGTTTGAAATAGACCAGTAGTGAATCAGTTAAAGGACTTTCCAAATAACAGATACACAACACAAAGACATATTTACAATATTGCTTAAGAGCACAACGACAAAAAAGTGTTTACTCTTCTACACAAAGACACCAAAGTATTCCCTTTTCAAAATCCTTTTGGTATCTTTGTGTTGCTTGCAATGGATTCTGGTAGATACCTGCCATCTCTTCAGTTCAAAGACTCTGAAAATCACAATGCTGAATATTAAACAGCACTGTTAGCCAATCATGCTCATCCACTGATGGGAAGCCGGAGCTTCATTCCTGAACCTTATATTACAGGTTGTGTAGCTAATGAAGACTGGCTCGTGTAGTGGATTCAATTCTTTAAATACAATACAATGTAACTTTAAATACAATACAGTGTAGATTCAGACGATGGCTTGTCTTTTAAAGCATATATATACAGAAAATGCTAAATATACAGCAGCTTTGTTTTTTCATTGTCTGTAGATAAAGTAAAAAAATATTAAAATAACACTCCTATAGTTAAACAAAACAAATAATACAGTGGTTAAACGAACACTGCTGCAGAACAAAACAAGAGATTATGGACCTTATTCACAAAAAAAATACAAAAAAAAAAAACAATCAGAGCAATTCCGGAGCAAACCAACAGTACATAAGTGAGAAATAACAATTCCCTCAAACGTCCTTGGCTCTAAATGAGGGTTTCAATCCACTGAATTCCAGACATGTCTCCAAAATAGAGAAGCAACATGCTGCAGTGCTTTCTAGCATTCAGAGGGGGTTAACCCTTGAATGTCACAGGGGTATCCAACGCATTGCTTTGCAATGAATTGGATACCCCTCTGCCACTCAAAGGGTTAAAGTAATAGCTATGTTTTCTTTAGTTTTTCTTTCTTTTCCTTTAAAGAATACATATTTATTGGCGATTTCAACAGAAAAAGTGTATAACATGCAACCACATTTTACAAAGATATTATGTCCATTCCAATTCATCTTACAGTGGTCAAAGATAAAATGCAGTCAGACACAATCTTTTATACTCACTAGTTCAGTGTTTATATCTCCTATCTGACTCTTTACCTTGATGTTGGAGCCTGTTCCAAGTTAGGAGGCAGAACCACTCAAGCTGCTGCCATGGCAACCTGACAGGCAATTACTCACACAAAGACATTTCTCTCTCTGTGACCAGTTTTAATGCATCCATTTTTAAAAATAATGAATATTAAAGATTGCGACACATCAGCCACACACTAATACATTGTAATGCATTAGAATAATTAAAATTAAGTGCTTTAAAAGCCCCGTTTTAGACAATTTGTCATATACTGTGATGCTGTTTGCTCCAAGATTACTCCGTTTGTTCTGCATAAGGCCCTGAAGTTGATGTCACCAGTTCTGCAACCCATAGCTTCTGAGTACAGACATCTTTTGTTCTAGAAACTCCAGTGTATATTTTGTTTCTGAAAACAACTCCCTCTTCATGGATTACCAACAAAAAAATTGAAGACTTCAAGTATAAAAGATAAATTCAAAAACAAGAGAAAAAAAACAAACTTTACTAGCAACTGCCTAGCCCTAGTCCTTCAAATTCCTCTGTGTTCCATTGTTCCATGTTGCTTGGCATGCAAATAAAGAACTATGTTTGCATATTTATGAAGTCTATTGGAAAGGAGAACCAACCTAATAATAAATCTCCACTTATACCTTACTGTGACCAGAAAGAAAATAATGTCAGTTATGAATTTTGCCTTGTTCCTTTTCCCAGAGCAAAAATATTTAGTCAGCCCTGGGTGTTAAGTGCATGGAGGCAGACATGATGGTTGTTGATCGTTTAAAAAAAAAAAAAAAAAAAAAAAAAAAAAAAAGGCCGGCAAAGTATACAGATTTCCTTAAACTGCTATCAATTAAAGAGGTGTGCAGTGCTCTGCAAAGCAATGTGTTGCACACCCCTTTGGTCCTTAACTCTCTGAGTGCTTCGCAATGCGGTGCGTACCCATCTGGCACTCAGAGGGCTAAATTGTAAAGATTACAATGCGCACTGAGCAGAGTGAGGCGGTATGGTCCGGCTACCAACTGTCATGTCTTCCTCCAAGGACATTACATCCAAGATGGCTTTCAAAGGTTATCTCTAGAAGCAAAGAGCAAGGGCAAAATTAATAGGTGTCATTAAGATTTTCTGGCTACAATAAGTCCAGTGGAGGTGGGGAGTTATTATAAGTTGCTAGTACTCCTTTATATCTGGATTTTGTAATAAAGAAATGCAGTGCTTAAATTAAAAAAATGCCATCAGGGGCAGTAGGTAACACTCAAATCAAACTCAGTCATAGTCCCTGTATAACCAACTACATATCTATTTTTAATTTAGCAGTCTTTTTTTAATGCAGTGGAGGGTCACATACCTCCTGCTGTTTGCTTGTACTTGCTACCCTATGCAACACAAAGTTGCTATCTGGTACAAAAGATTAAATCAAAAATATTAACTTGTGCAGAGTTTTTTGATAAAGCTTTTGTTATGACCATATCAGTAGTGGGCATGTAAGGTCGCCAGCTGTTGAGGACTTCAATTCCATGAAATGATGGGAGTTTTAGTCCAAAATAGCCAGAAGGCCTCACGTTATGCAACTTTTTTTGTTGCAGAAGGATCTGCTGTTCAATATTTAATAAAGTGTTACTGAAGTCAGTCTACCTCTTTTAGACCTTCTGAAGTTATTAACATTTGACTCCCCCTCCCTTTATTGGAGGTCAGTAAATGAGATGTGTGGATCCACAAATGGAACCAACATCCTGATTTTTATAGTGGTGTTAATTTAGTGTTCAGGACACAGTAAAATGGCTCACAGAGAAGGCATAACTTGTCTATCAACCTTATGCATTCATTCACTGCTGAAGGACTGATGGCAGTGAAAGAAGAGAAAAACAAAACCTTAGAAATTATGCATTGTGACGGATATCAGCCACACTCGTAAACATTATACAAAATTATTTTTAAGCATTACTGTCCCATTACTGTATGTAAGCACTGGAGAAAAATGATATTGGGCCATTTGCTGCATGTTAAATACCTTTTAAAAAAATAACATGCTTTTTAAGCTTTTAGCGTCTGCTTTATGCATATCAGGTAATGCATTCCATTATTTAGACTAATATTACAACATGGGTGCTATATGGACAAGAAAAATATATACTACCAAAGGGTTTATTTACCCGTATTACTAAAGGATAACAACATACTTTTAACCCAGTCTGATATCTACATTCACTCTTTTTGGATGTGTTGACAGGCTGGAAGAATCTACTTCTTGCAGGTCAAATTGACCTGACTTCCCATATGTCCAACTCCAAATAATGGTACCGGAAGCAACCAGTCTTTTATGATAATGGTAAAAAGCAAGGTATACACTGATAAAAAGTAATTGAAAATTAACTTTAAATATCCTGAAGGTATTTTGAGGAATTTTTTTAATGAACACTGTTTCTTAATGGAACTGTAAACTTTTTTTTTTTTTTTAATGAAAAGTATGTTATAATTAATTTTCTGCTAATTAAACAAAGATACTCCCATGGTTGGGAAACATTTTGATTAAAGGTTTTTGCAGATCAAATCAATTTATTTTCCAAATTGTTAGTGCTCCCATATGGTGCAGTTTCTAAGGAGTGATAAATTGAAGATTTCACCAGTGATATCACTTCTCCAATTCCTATGAAAGTCTATGCAGCCAATGCACTAAGGTTCCTAAAACCTGCTCTACAAGGGCCACATGTTCAAAAGAAAAGTAGATGAAATCAGGGCCAAAACTGGCAGCACTAGAAGGAAGAACTAAAGATCCACAGTGATTTAAATGTGGATTGCAACCCCTAGAATTCTAGATGTCTCTAATACATTACTTCACAACGTATTGGAGACCTTTCTAGCATTTGGGGAGTTACAATTCCCATTTAAATCAACAGGGATATTTAGATCTCCCTTCTAATGTTGCACGTTTTGTCACTGAATTCATCCACGTTTTCTTTTGGACACTTGGCCATTGACTAGTTATGCTAATGTTTACGTATGTGCACTATATATATTACTATATTGGCCTCCTTCATGCTCTATTTGTGCTGCTGTTCTTTGCGGAATGGAAGCCGAGCAGACGGCCTCCCTGTGCCAGCACATACTGCAAGGGAACATTTATTTTGATCAAGTTTGAGCTTCGATGTGACACTGTGTATATATAATGCATCAATTCATTCATTATAAATGTGTATCCTACAACTGAATGCAGGTGGGAAAATGAGCCAGAAACTTGACACAATGGGAGCAGAAACAGACAGCGATTTAAAGACCGCATGTACAGATACACATCTCCTTATTTTGATTGTAAATTTCAGGCATATTTTTCCATCAGCGTTAAAGCAAAGCCAAAAGCTACATATCTTAAGTGCAGTGTTTTTTTTCTCCTATGAAAATCTCGCCAGCCGAGTCATACAGGGGGACTCCTAGTGATGAATATTTTGAATTCAACAAAAAGACACCAAACATTTTTTTTTTTTTTTTTTAAACTGTAACTTTCTTTTCTAGTTACTAGGCGAGTGATGCACTGAGATGTGAAAAGGAGGAGATAAACACGAAGGTGGTGAAATGTTAGTGAATAGGCACTACAGAGACAGGTATAATAAATACTTCATATATCATCCCTTTGAGTGCCAGGGAGGTATGCAACGCATTGCTTTGCAATGCATTGTGTACCCCTCTGGCACTCAAAGGGTTAAACTATTTGCACCGGGGGGAAGGGGGGGCATTTTTGTTTTACTCAGAAGGGAAAATACTTTTTTAGATGTTTACTGATCCTTTAAGATATACTTTACTAGCCTGTTCTTTTACTGGTGGTTTCCATGTAGGTGCCACCAAACCCCATTATATTGGCCAGCTTATGGAAGATGAATACTGCAGAGTTGCATAGAAACATCTGTAACTCCACAGTAAAGGCATGCACAATCAAAGTCCATCAAGCCATTTTTGGACTACAAAATGCACCAGGGATGATGGTAGTTGAAGTCCAATAGCTGGAAAGCTAAATCCACCCTTGCTTTGGGACTGCAGTGGGACTTATGAAAAACAGCTGAACAGCCTCAGGTTGCCCATCCCCGACTTAGAGGGCTGCTGAAATGAGAGAAGTTTGGCAAGCGCTCAACAAGGTGGCATGCTTTGTTGGTTTATGTTCCTTCAGTTGCCTAAAAACATATTTGAAAGATCATGTGACTGCCCCATAACATGTTGAGGCCCAACAAACTTCAGTATTTGTTGTCCCTTTCCTAATTAGATTATCTTTGTTTTTGCCCAAAAGGCAGCACAAAATGGAGCTGTTGACAAAACACTGTACTGGCAAATTATCTCTGTCACCAGAAGATTCTTGGTCAGTTAGATTTCATTTAAAGAGGACTAGATTTGTAGAAAATGTGCCAGTGGTAGCCTATGTCTACATAACCGATATATTTATCCCACAGTCAGAAAGTGGACCTTATTCAACATACTACTGAAGGGCAATTCTGGAGCAAACCAATTACACCAAGGGGGACACATTATTATTCCCATTGATTTCAATAGGGATTTTAACACTTTGAATCAAAGAGAGGTCTCCAACGTATTGCTACTCAATGTGATGGAGACCTCTATCGCATTCTAGGAGTTAAAGCTCCATTTAAAAGAAAGTAAATTTGGACTCCAAGTAGTTTGCTGTTGGTTTGCTCCAGAACTGCTAATTTGTTTCTGGATAAATCCCCAGTTTCTTGTGAGCCTGCTGGAGTTACTTTACCTTTACAAGAGGTGCAGTGCAGTGTTCTGACTAAAGAGAGCAGGAGTGAGTGACCCAGCACTGAAAGAGCTAAAATAGCAATAAATCTGGAACAGCTGCAAGGTGCATCTGTTATTTCAATACAGCCCTGCACAAAAAGTCCTTTAACTATTTCAGAACTGGGCTGCTCACCGTACCTCTCTAGCACTCAAAGGATTAATTCTCCTCCAATGACATCCACTTAATGTGCCCCCTTTCCCCCCCCATAAAGCAGTTGATAAAAATAGGAACACTGACTTTAAAATGTATATTTATGGCTATTAATATGTACAATATGTTTATTATTCTGATTGTGAGAGCTTTGAATGAAAGCGATTGTAATGTCTAACCACAACTATATCGCAGAGTCATCTTTCGATTATAAGAAACACTTTGCGCTGTTTAAAACGACTTTTGTATCGTTCTAAAGTTATGAGGTGGAGAAGGATCCCCCGCCCACTCCTTCTTGCCACCTCCCACTGAATGGCTAGTAGTGTCGTACAATCCGACTGCTGCAGAGAGGCACAAACTTCAGTAAGTATAAGGAAAATCCTGCCCCCCTTGAGGACGGAGGGCAGGATTTCCCTTTGCTTACGGAAGCTTGTCCCTCACTGCATCCGTCCAGACCTGAGAGAGCTGCTGAGTTATGTAGGCAGAAGGGGCGGGGAATCTTTCTCCACTTCATCAAATATAATAAAAGTCCAGAGATGTTTGTCCTGATGCAGTGATGCACAGTAGAGATTGCCCGCGTTCTGGCAGTCTCTACTGCGCATGATTGCATTGCGTGAGTGATGCGACGCATGACTGCATCACGTGGTGCAGTGAGGCAGCAGCAGTACACAAAGCAGGACCGGGCTCTTAACTCTTTGAGTGCCAGAGAAGTACGCAACGCATTGCAATGTGTTGCGTACCCCTCTGGCTCTCAAAGTGTTAACACTGCCCGGACCTTGGACCGTGTACACGGGCTTTTACACTAGTAACTTTAGAAATACGCAAAAGTAAAGTGTTTTTAAATTGCTCAATGTGTTTCTTATCTAAAGAAGACTCTGTAATGTAGTGTTTAGACACTGCAATCACTTTAACTATATTTATATAATGTTAATAACTATATCTATATAATTGTAACCTTTGTTAGGGTGACTTGAGGGAAAAAAAAAAGCTGGAGAAGCACTGCCTTAGAGGAAACACTGGTCTGGAACACCTGGGCAGAACACACTAATGAATCCACATAATGTGTTTACACAGGGAAGAAGTATTTGCACACCATCAGTTTCAGTCCTTGCTTATGTTTAGTCACTCGGTATCATCTGACTGCCAGGTAATTGCACAAGATTTACAGATGTGGGAGAAAGATGTGCAAGCAATGGAGGCTCCAGCACCTTGACTGCTCTCCATAAATGGTGACATGCATCAATCTCCACTAAATAACAACAAGAAAAAAATATGTTAATAAATCCAAAATCGGGTCTAAATGTTCCCAGCCAGGGTTGTGAAAACTAACAATATAACTGAATGCTTAACTCTTTGAGTGCCAGAAAGGTGTGCATTGTTTTGCAAAGTGCTGCTCACCCCCCTCCCCCTGGCACTCGAAGGGTTAATGCTCACACAGAGGTATGCTGTGACCCTGAATACAGTGCAAAGAAAACTATCTGAACTGAGACAGAACAGGGAGAATTATATTGTCTCTAAATAAGAAAGAGACCAAGGGCCATATTTACTACAAGTGCTACAATTGCTGAACAAACCAACTGAGCGGGGGAAGGGGGGGGGAGTTATCATTGACTGCATAGCTCTGCAATAAGGCAGACTTCTTTAGCATTAAAGGGGTTAAAAAATCACCATTTAAATGAATAGGAATCTTGATTTGTTCTCTACGTTGCAGTTGGTTGGCTCCAGATTTGCCCTTTGCATAAGGGCCTAAGGATCTTATGCCCAAAAGAGGAGCAATTCTCGAGCAAACCAATGCTAGAGAGGGCACCGACATGTTGAAAAGCCTGAATTATACAATGGGTAAAAAAAAAAAAAAAAAAAAAACATTAGGTATATTCATTTCTCTCCTAGATTGTAGTTGGTTTGCTTCAGAATTACACCTGTTTCGGTTTCCATGAATAATGCCTTAACCCCTTGAGTGCCAGAGGGGTAAGATACACATTGCTTTGCAATGCATATCGTACCCCTCTGGTCCTCAAATGCTTCTAGAAGTGACAGGGAGTCAATTCCAAAATAACAAGAAGGAAAATCAAATAATTATAAACCAACAGAAAAATAAAAAATACTTTCCCAGCCCCATCCATAAAAATAAGCACAGGTTTCTTAACCTTTTCACAACCAGAGAGGCCAGTAACCTATTTAAAAACCAGCAAATTCCTGGCCTCAAAAGCATTGAAAGATCCTTTGGGGGGGGGTCTTCAGTAACCCTGGGTCTGGTAACCTTGTTGGTCAGCCTCATAGGCATCTGTGGGTGGTTGCTGATAGCCAGCAGAAGGATCCAAGTCATCGTTGCTGGCATAAGGTGGGTAAGGAGGACCTTGGTCTTGGCTTGGGTCCATGTAGTCCTGAGAGAAGAGCGCAGAGTCGGATCCCAGGCGGTAGCGTTGAAAGGCCAGTACAGCTTGTCCCACCTTGTTTTATTGTTGAGCGGGAGGTGAGAGGGATGAGGTTTGTGGCGCATGAACAACAGAGTGCAGGAGAGACAGAAAGAAGCAAGAGACAAGAGAGACACACACCCATCACCATGGTTAGTAGAGGTTAAAACAGCAATCCTCAAGATAAGGTTTATTACCTAAACTGGAAAGTGACTCAGAAATAATGTGCACCCTCAACCAGGGAAATTTTTAGGTTCCCAGAAAACAGGAGGTGTGGCCAAATTAATACTTTATTAGTGCATATTGCAAACCAAATGTACCATTAGCATTAGTATAGAAATTAGAATCATTAAATAAAACTGGGGGTTGTAAGCTTTAGACCTCTGGGCTTTCCCACAGCAAGTATCTAGCAACCTCTCTACATTCAGCCTCTAGTTACCCTAATTTTCTAAGAAACGCAAAGCTTGGCACTGGCACTGAGAGGCACAAAGCAATAGCAGATATTTGCAGCAGTGATAAAGCAATATACTTTCTGCTAAGGGCAAGATGTCTCTGCAGGGTAGAGAACCCAAAACAGATCCAAGAAAGGCCATAATGCAGTTAATGTTAAAAAAGAAAAGCTAACAACTAGTTTTATACAAGCAGTACTGATAGCTATTTCCAATTGTAAAGAACATTTCTTTTGAGACAGGAAAGCTGGTGAGATTCACTAAGCGGTGATAAAGTGACGATGACTTCTCCAGTTTATCAGTTCTCCAGTTCATATGTTATTCTATGGAGCCTATTCACTAAGATATCCAAAGTTGAAGAAAGATTAGTTCATAGGATCCATAGAATAACACAAGAACTGGAGAAGTGATAAACTGGAGAAGCCATCTCCACTTTATTACCTCTTTACCACTGCTTGGTAAATCTCCCCCAAAGTGTGTGAGTGTGAGTGTGTGTGTGTCTACATTCTGCTGGTTAGGCCAAAGGAAACTCAGAAGTGATGGAGGGTGGGTGACCGATCTAAACAATTAGGGCCATATTCAGGAAGCTTAACCCTTTGCTTTGCTGTGCGTTGCACACTCCTCTGGTCATTAAAGTGGTACAATCGTGGTGCAAACTAACTGAACCTGCAGTAGTCCCTGCAAATTCCCATTAATCTAACCTTTTGAGTACCAGAGGGGTACAAAACGCATTGCAAAGCAATGCACTGCGTACCCCTCTGACACTCAAAGGGTTAACTAGGTATTTTAATCTCATGAATGCTAGAGATATCTCCAACATATTGTGAGGCAATGCACTGGAGACCTCTAGAATTCAGAGGGTTAAAGGGATAGTAATATCTCATTTAAACTGTAGCTCTGAGTACTATGTACACGTTTTTTTAACATATTGCGATATGTGTATTTACTTACAGATTTGTAGTTCAAAAGCAATTGAAGTGGAAAGGCTCCTTCTCCTGCATCACTGATCCTGTCTGTCTGGTCCGGATGGAGAGCGGTGAAGGACCATCTTCAGTAAGCAAAAGGAAAATCATGTCCTCCTTCCTCAAGGGGGCAGGGTTTTCCTTATATTTACTGACTGAAGATTGTCCCTCACTGCATCCGTCCAGTCCCACAACTGGATTCCAAATATAAGGGGTTGCGGCCAGAAGGGGAGGGAGGGGGATACTTTCAGCTTCAATAGCTTTTGAACTACAAATATGTAAGTAACTATATTTAGAGCAATATGTTAACCCCTTAAGGACGGCCAACCGCGCATACGGCCTTCACTAAAGGACCATAGACCATTTTTTATTTTTTTTGCCGCATCCACTTCCAGGCTCCCCGAACGGCATGCAGCCACGCGGGGAACTCAGAATTCAATGATGGTCCAGGACAGTCATGGGTCCTTAACGCGATTCTACTCATGACGGTCCATGAGGATTAAAACACTTGTACATAATACTCGGCGCTAAAGTTTAAATGAGATATTACTATCCCTTTAAAAGCACCATTTAAGTCAGTGAGAATTTGGATATTTTTTTAGTCCCACACAGTGCAATTGATTTTCCCCCTCTTCAGTTTCCGGACTAAGGCTCTTCATATGGTGACTGCGACTTCTATTCAGTCTTCTATATAATGGAAATATAAAGATGGATTCATAAGGTTTTGGCAAAGTGAGTGAGACTGATACCTACACTGGTTGCCAGTTTATTTCTTTGGTGCAAGGACAGAGAATGGATCAACTACATGTGCACTTTTTAACTCTCTGAGTGCCAGAGGGGTGCAAAAGAATGTGCTGGCCTCCTCTGGCATGCAAAAGGTTAATGACATCAGTGTAAAGATACTAGCACCTACACTGCTGGACAGTTTAAGGCTTATGCATAGTGAGGCAATATCTAAGACTAAACACCCTAAAACACTGACATAGCAATTAATTGCAACACATAAAGGATGGAACATTTTAAGGGACAGGGGAGCCACCTTTTTGTTAATTATAAGTTAAGGGAAGGACTGTGGGGAAGGGGGGAAAAGACTGCTGTATTCCTCCTGGAAAGTAATTTCATTCAGCTGCTGGAGCCTCAAAACTGCTAGGATGCCCTGTGGGAGGGATAACGTTATAAGACAGTGAGAGCCCACTTCTCACAAGTAGAAGACAGATTAGACATTGTTTGCAGGATCCTACTTACTGCATCACAGGGAGTTTCTCAGAGATAAGAATTGACACTAAGGACAAGGCTCTCAATTGTCATAACTGCTGAAGTATGCTAGAACAATCAAATCTGTAGAAGCCTCTTATTAAAGCCCCTTTCACACGGGCAAAAACTATTGCAGTGATGCTGTGTTGGTTATGTCAACCATTGTGAAAGATGACTGATGCTTGGCCATGATGCCTTTCACATGGGAGAACACTACCTCATGTCAACACAAAGTCCAACAGTCTGCAACTTTACTACTTTCCTTCAAGAACACTTAAAACTTGCAGTTTTGCAGCAATGCACGGCGGCCTATAGGGTGTCAGCAGACCTTTCACATGAGCGGTGGTGGATGCAGAGATGCTGAACCTCTAAAGAATGGCAGAACTACTCAGATGCCAGCCAGTAATACTACACCAAGTGCTGAAGGACAATAAAATAGGCATCTACAGCTCATAAATACATAAACTTCCACAAAGAAACCAAAAAGATCTCAATTCTACAACGGCCACAAGAATGCAGAAAAGGGCTACTTACCCAGGTGAAAATGGAGAAGAATGAGAAAGTGATGGCGGCACGTGCAGCATCTGCACCTTCATTCAGTGGGTTGTCATCTGGGTTGGAAACCTGCCACTGGTTGGCTAAGAAGCAGAAGCCAACAAACCAAAAGAAGGCCCACAAAGCTATAATGAGAGGATTAAAAATAAATAAATAAATTAATTAAAAAAAAATAAAAAGCATTAGACAGCAAAGGCAATAAAGTACTATGTATGACTATACGCAAGCATTTGAAGGCAGCCTCTGCAGGGCAAAGAAAGCAATAGACAGCCTCAACAGGGAAAAGAAAGCAAGGGCCAGGCAATCTCAGAAGAGCAGAGTGAGGTGGAGTCAGACCATCTCATTAAGGCTAAATGAGAGGGGGGCACATACAGCCTTAATAGGGAAAATAGATCCAGTGGTCAGGAAGCCTCAGTAGGGAGTCAGACAACCTCAGTGGAGGAAATTGAGAAGGTACCTTCAAAGGGTTAAGAATGAAAATGGTAGAATCATTCAATATGAAGAAGGTGGAAGATTAGGCTGAACAGAAGTAGCTGATTAAGTCAAGATGTAAGGACAAGTGGAGAAGGCAGAGTGTAAGATCAAGTAAGAGAAGGTGTATGTACTCACCAGATACAGCAATATCAGAAAGTACAGTTTTCTTGCGGTCCTTGACGCTGCTTATCTGTGGAAAGTGGATATCCAGAGCTAAGTACAGCAGGCAGGTAAGGAATGCCAGAACTCCTACCGTCACCCCATAGGTGCAGGCACTTCTGTTTCGGTTGAAGATACAATGCTCCTCTTCTTCATCTGAACGATTTATATATCCCTCGTTAACTATGCAACCAAAGACCACTATGGAGAAGATCTGAGGGAGGAATGAAGTGCAGAGAGAGGAGAAGCAGTTATTTGCAACATTGCATACATGTCAGAAAAATGGTTTTAAGGACATTTCATCTAGTACAATATAGGACAAGGCTTGTTGTTCACATCTAGAGCATAGCTACAGGAATAGCAGGTAATGAGAAACAATAAAGGGCCATGGGATAAGGAAAGGAGGAGAAGCTGTGGAGCACAGAAAGAGTGATTACTGGTGGAAGGCAAACAGAGCTGGGAGGAAACTGAAGTTGGGGTGTAAATAAAGAGATGTGAGAACAGGGGGAGAAGCTTAGGCAAAGAAAACCAGCTCAGGATAAAAGGGAAACTGGGGGGGGGGGGGTACAGAAAGTATCCTGGGAGCAGAAAGGAGAAGCTGGGGGCAGAGAAAAAACTCTGAGGGTAGGGGGAAGAAGCTTGGCAGAGAAAGAGCTTGAGAAGCAGGGGGGCAGAGAAAGAGCTCTAAGAACAGGAGTAGAAGCTGGGAGGGCAGGGCAAATGAACCTGAGTGTAAGAGGGATACGATGTCAGAGAACAGCTGCATGATGGATAGATAAACATTCAGGAAGACAAACAGGGAAGGAGAAACTGAGTTTCACTGGGGTGGGGCGAAGCGGAGGTTGAGAAAGCTCAGGGGGAAGAGCGGGTAGGCAGAAAAACAGCTGCTAGAGAAAGAGGAGGAAACGTTGAGGGGAAAAGAAAGAGCTCTGGGAGCAGAAAGAAGGTGACAATGGGGGTAGAGAAGGAAGCTGAGAGGCCAAGGGGGAATAGATGGCCAAGAGAAAAGCTATAGAATGGGTGGCAGAGCAGGGAAGGAAAAATGGTGCGAGAAGTGCTAGGGAAAAAAGCTGGGGGTAGACAAAAATTTGTGGGAGTAGAAGTCAGAGAAGATGTTGAAACAATGGAGGGAAGAGAAACTAGGATAAGATGTGGGAGCAGATGTGGGTAGAGGCTACAGTAGCACAGCAGACAGAGGAACAAGCTGTGTAATCATAGCCGCCTTCTTTTATTACCTCCTACCTCTCTCCCTTTCCCCTACACTTACCAGGTAACACCTTTATTTTCTTGCTAGTGTATATTATATATACATATAGCTATATACATACATACACACACACACACTATATGAATTAAATAAAAAATCCATGACTATCTTATATTTATTGACTTGGCTGTTCCAAACTATGGATTTTTCTTGCATAATAAATATACTGTAATTACCCTTGTACCAGTCATTTTATGTACTGCCTCTCTTTTGAGTCTTGCATGGAGGTCCTGATTAATTCCTCCAAGCATCACTAAAGCTGGATAACTATACAGGTCATGCCAGTTCTCATGCAGATAAAACAAGGAACCTACAACTACTGTGAGATTCTTAATTAAAATGGTATTACAGCACAATTTTTTCACTTTTAATTAGTTACAAAAACTGCAATTTTCTATTGTGGTCACAAGGGGGCACTGTTACCATCACTTTCTTATGACACAAGGGAGGTTATGCACGAAGGTGTGATAAAGAGGTGATAACTCAGAGATTAATTCTCCAGTTCAACACTTCTTCATTTCCTATGTTATTCTATGGAGCCAATGCAGTAAGCTTTTTCAGCTTTGGATATCTTAGTGCATAGAGCTCCATAGAATAACATAGGAACTGGAGAAATGATATCGCTGAAAAGGAAATCTCCGCTTTATCACGTCTTATTGCATAACCCCCAAGCTCTTCCAAAAAGAGTAGTAAAAAAAAAAAAAAAAAAGCCTTCAAGATACAGATTGATATTGTTAACAGGTTGATTAAAAACAAATAATAATAATAATAAAAAAGTGTTTGAGATGTAATAATGTATATGTCTCACCAATAAGTGCACCATTCAGCAGGAAAAGGACCTACAATAAGAATTGGATACCTCATGGCACTCATGGCTATATCTCTACTTTAATTTTTGTGAATATGTTTGTTTCATTACCTGCTGAGGTGTTACTGTGTATGTCACAATTAATCAATTTATTGAAGTGGCTTTGTATGCCAAACTACAGGTATACTTTGAAGAGTTTTGATGTTAGAAGGCATGGTAATTAGAAATTGTAGTTGCCAGTGGTGCTCACTGCTACCTGTTCAGCATGAATACCTGCAGGCCCTGCATTTATTATGTTTACAAAAACTAATAAAATACTGCCAGTCACATTCAGTCTCGCCAAAACAGTTCCCCTTTAACAAGTCATGAAGAGACTATAGTCTCTTCATTTAAATATATCTCACGACTAAACAGATTTTAAATTTACACATGGCTTTACATGAATAGCACCTATCCTGAAAATCAGAGACTCCCCTTCAAATGCCAAATTTCATTTAAATTCAAAATGCAGATAAGACATTCAGCAAAATCTTATGGCCATAATAATATGGACTCTTAGAGCACCAAATATTGCCCTGAATTTATCAACTTTCATTATATCAATATACACATCTGCTAGGGCGATACTACAAATAACCAACATTTTATGGATTTCAGATTTCAAATCATTCAAGATAATAAGCTTACACTTCTGAAGCTGATTCCTAGGAAGTACAGACATGAAAATATTATTATTCATTTTCAATCCTAAAACCAAGCGCATCTCTGGATTTTGGATCTGCATTCTAATACCAGAAGCTTTCATCATTAGTAAACACCAAGTCTGTGTAAAGGGACAAAAATTAACTCACCTGATATTTCAATTTATTCTGTGTCCCTCAATGGCAATTAGAGCGGGCTGCTACCCTGCCTTCCAGTTGGGTAGGACCAATCAAACAATAAATAGCTGGCTCTCCCTCCAACACTTTAGTTATACTAATTGTCCAAGCCATAAAGAACAAAGACAAAGAAATAGTCAAGCATACTGTGGGGGTGGGGGGATGACACAGAAGAAGTTTAAATATCAGGTGGGTAAATGTCTCCCTTTCTTCTGTGTCCTGGTCCATGACAATTCGAGTGGGATATACCCAAGCAGTACAACAGGGACGGAGAGAGGCCAATACCATAGAGACCCTAATAGATGCAAAGAAAACCCCAGGAAAAAAGGGATCCCTGGCCAGTCATCAATGTGAGAAAGACAGAGAAGGGTAGATACTGCCATTAAACTGGAAAGACAGCCTGCAGAACGTTCTTCCCAAATCTAGCCTCAGCTGAGGAGTGAACATCCATACAATAAATGTTTGATAAACGTTGAGATGGACGACCACGTAGCTGCTTCTACAGATTAATTCTGGAGAGGCTGTAGCCTTTCTTGCCCAGAAAGGCAAAATATCAATCAATCAGAATGAGCCTTAAGTCTTGGAGGAGGTTGAATATTAGCCTCTTGAAAAGCAAGACTAATGCAGTCTCAGATCAGTCTGACCTTAGATGCTGCTGAGCCCTTAAACTTTAAAGAAAAGTGTACAAATAAGGAGTCAGATTCCTTAAGTCTTTAGTTCAGTCTAGATAAAGATCTACACCTAACCATATCTAAATTATGATAAAATCTTTCATTCTTGTTACCCGAGTTTGGGCAGAAGGAAAGGAGAATTATATCCTGATTGAGATGAAATTCAGACACCAGCTTACATCTGAAGGATGGTTTAGTTCTAGAGACAAGCTTGTCCTGGAGGAGGATCACATAAGAAAAGACAGGACTGGCTGATGTTATGGTCACTAAGAATGCCGTCTTGAATGAAAGAGACTGATAGAAGATTGAGCAATCGGCTCAAACAAAGGATCAAGGACATTATTAAGGTCCCATTGGGGAACCGGTTCTCAGATTCTAGGCCTTAGTTTGTTTATTGCTCTGATGAACATCTTTACCAAGATAATCTGCAAACTGGGTTGCTAAAATAGTGGACAGCTGAACCTTGACATAGGATCTGTAAGACCCATGCCAAAACCTTGCTGGAGAAACTCCAAAATAGTTGTATGGGAGACAGTCCTTATTTAAACCCTTTCTTTAAAGAACAGCATGTGAATGTCTTCCAAACTCTCTGATAAACCCTTGAATTAGCCACCTTCCTGCCAGAGAGAATAGTTTTGGCTATTGTGCTGGAAGATCCCCTTGAAAGTAGCAACTGATGCTTTGTCTCAAGGTTGTCAACTTCAAGAAGGCTGGATTGTGGTGGATCATGGGGCCTTGGCTGTGAAGGCTCAGAGTGAATGGGTGAACTGTTTATGTGTAATTTAAGCATGGTGCTAATTCTGCTCTGTTTTTCAGTGCAGTGGTACAGGAGTCGCTGTTTCAATGTGCCAGACAGGAGATTATCTACAGCTCAATATATCATAACCAAACAATTGAATGGCTGCACTAAAGCAAAACTATTACACTCTCTGTAACCAAATAAAAACAACTGTATCTTTATTGAAGTAAAAACTTGTACAGCATCGAGTTCAAGTGACCCAAACAATAAGTATAAATTACAGACTGAGACGTCTTCATGAACAGGTGTGAGCTATCCAATCAAAGCGTTTCACGGGTATTAACGCTTAGTCATGATCATAAGTTTGTCTCAATGCCACAAGCATGTATTTGTAGTTTCTGGTAGCCAATCATGATCAATTACATTGGCAGCTTCCAAGATTCCCCGTGAGTCAAAGAATTAACCCCTTCAACATCATCTCATTTAGGAGATCAATTATATACAACTCTAAGCTCTCTTTACATCTACTTAAGATATAATTTATTAAACCAAGGGGTTTCTTCACTCACTATACACTTGGAAGTCGTCAAGTCTCAAACATGAATGAGTATCAACAAACAATATAAACATATAACATATCCACTGTATGACGCAAAAGCCACAAATAATAAAAATAATAAAACATGAGAAGTCCAAAGTTAACCCTCTGTGATACAAGGCCAACATTAAGCCAACTGACAGACGAACATAGTCCGAGGACCGGATCCTTCTAGGCCAGTATCGAGTTATCAGCATTACTTCGGATCTGTCAAGGCATCCTGTCCCAGCACCTGTGGATCTCTCAAAGAGGAAAAGTACACTTCTACACTTGAAGTTCTGACTTGACACCATGAGATTTTCAACTGGCCTACACAATCTTCTTACTATGATGTTGAACACATCTGGGTCTAATGACTATTCCTCTGGATCCAGATGTCTATTTAAAAAATCTGGCTGGAGATTCCTGCTTCCTGATCTATGGGATGCTGACATTGCCAATGGATTCTTCTCTGCCGATCACAATGCCTTTTCTGTTTGCTTGAACAATAGCCTGCTTCTGGTTCCTCCCTGATCTTTTAGATATATGGCAACCACTGTATTGTCTTGATCAATGAGGACTGGTGTTCCTTTTAAAATTCCCTCATGCAGGTCAGAACAGTCATCATCAGAATGTTTATGTGCAATGTAGATTTGCTTGTTGACCGCAGACCTGAAGCTGTGAGGTTGTTCCATACACCTCCCCAGCCCGAGGCTGGCATCCATGGAAATTCTCTCTCAGTGAAAACCCACTAAGGACTGACCCCTTGATATATTCTCGTAACTTAGCCACCATGCAAGGCCTGTTTTCAGAGAATAAAGCAGAGGAATCCTCCGAGATGCATCGTCCATCCTTCGGTTGTAGAGTAACAGAAACCTTTTTCTGTAGATTGCGGAGAAGGAACCTGGCCCATGGGACTACTTTAATAGTGGATGTGAGGATTCAGATTAGTGTGCCAATATTTTCTTCAATGATAGCACTCTTCGCTTCAGTCTTCCTGTTCTTTCCTCTGAAAAAAAGCCTTCTTTTTGCACGTGTCTAGCCTGACTCCCACAAAGACTAGGCTCTGGGAGGGATTTAGTCAACTTTCAAGACACTGGTGTTCTGAACTGGCCACAACTAAAACATTGTCCAGATAAGGGATCACAGGGCTTGTAAGGAGGCTGCCATGGTCTTTGAAAAATAACATGGGCGCCAAGGAAAGGCCATGAGGGATAGCTCTGAACTAAAGATGTTGGTTCCTAGCTGCAAATCTTAGAAACTTTCTATTACATGGGCTGGATCAGGATATGATAGGCATTCTGTCAGTGAAGGGTGGTCGGAAAAGCATCTGAGGGAATCGATTTGAGTACAAGTTCCATCCTGAACTTGATAGTCCTGACGAAGCAATTTTGGTCCTTTACATCCAGAATTGTTCTGAAACCTCCCACGGATTTGATCACAACAAAAAACAGAGATTAAACTCCTAAACCCTCTGGCTTTGGTGAACCACTTCTATCGCCCTCTTCTGGACCAGCTCCTATAGACAACTTCATTGAGGTTTTCTTGGATTTGCTGGTACTCGGAAAATATTTGT
This sequence comes from Rhinophrynus dorsalis, assembly GCA_037306005.1. Classification (NCBI taxonomy): domain Eukaryota; kingdom Metazoa; phylum Chordata; class Amphibia; order Anura; family Rhinophrynidae; genus Rhinophrynus; species Rhinophrynus dorsalis. The sequence goes on from CM074722.1 coordinate 113,531,850, forward strand.
TTTTGGGACAATGTTGAATTCCAGTGGATACCCCATCACTACCAACCTGGTATACCCAATTGTCTGGGGGACGATGAAATTCCCAGGCTTTCAAGAAGTTTTCCAGTCTACCCACTACTGGAATGAAAGATTAGGGCTGCTGCTCCTCACAGAAAATCTACCTTGAATTGACCCCTCCAGGAGAAATCCCTTCTGAATACTCCCCTTGAGGTCCAAGATCTATTTTGACCTCTGGACACATTGGATCTTCTCATTTCTTGAAAAACCTACCTCCTAGGCCTATAACCAGAAGAACTAAAACTAAACGGAGGAGACAATCAGGATTTTCTCTCATGTGGCAAGAGGGAACTATGATTTTTTGCTTACTTCTTCCAGATGCTCCCCAAAGAGAAATTCCAAAGCAAAAGGAAAGGAAAACAACTTCGATTTAGAAGAAGAGAGTCTGCAACCCAAGGTCTTACCCAAAGGAAGCGACAGGCAGTGACAGAGTGTTGAGGATTTAGCCAATAGTTAAATATGATCTACAGGAAAAGACATCTTTAATGGAAGATACTTAGCAGTCTGGAACGGGAGACAGAGGATTTTATTTTTTTCCTCTAACTCAGAACAGACAAATACACATTTGGTGGCAGTTGAAGCCTTTAGATTCTGACCCAGAAGAGAATATAGCTTATTTAAAGTACTCTCTAATTTTCTATCCATGGGATCCCTTAAAGATGTACTACCTTCCATCAGAATATCCATATGCTTTGCTAAGTGAGCAATGATGGCAGCAACTTTGGAGTAGTGACCCACTGCTTAAAGCAGAACTACCACCTTTAAACAAACAACTTTAGTGTTACGGTTCAGTACACTCAGACACGGTAGATGTTGGTAAAAACACAATTTTATTGAAACACACAAGGAATAATGTAACCTTCACGAGTCCAGTAAATAGCAGCAATAACTGACACAAGACAGGTTACAAGCAGGTTAACCCACACGGGTCCATTACGGATATACAATCACAATACTGACACATGTCAGGTAACTAGATTGATACAGTGTATAAAAGTCCAATGTGAACTCTGGAGCCACTGACTAAGTAGCCAGGATAGCGGAAGGTCAAATGTCGCCTATAAGCAGCAGGAAGCGACAGTGACAGGACTGCAACAGCAAACAGGCAGGGATCACCTGTACGTAGGCTACACAAGGCAGGTCAGAGCTCGTGCCAGGAACGGAGGCCCTACCGAGACTATCCACTACCGTGTGCTCTTGCTACCCACGAAGGGTTAATGTGCGTATAGTATAAAATGGATGGCAACCGGAAGCGCCCAACGGTACCTATATGGAATCTCAAACGCACAGATAATGGAGCCAAACAACACTGGTGTAGCAAGTAGTAGAACGAGGCACCACTCCCGAAGGGATTAATGAACACTATGGTCTGGGTAACAGCATTCAACCGGATACGCCCAACTGAACCCAAGTGTAAGACCAAGCGATCACTAGCACAGTGTGGAGGAGCACTGGCACACCGAGACTCTGAACCCACGGGATGGATAGAGCAAGGTACCGGAGTACCGTGACACAGAGAGACACAGTAACACGAGAACTGTGCAAGGTAGTCAGCAGCAGGAACTGCACGGTATTTGCCCAGCCGGGCACGGAGAAAGCAGGAACCACCGCCAAGCCGATTCGGTACACAGCACAGGAACGTCAGTCTCACTGGGTCGGTACATGGAGCAGGATCGTCGGTCTCGCCGGGTCGGTATACGTAGCAGGAATGTCAGCCAGGCTGGGTCAGGACAGGAAGCAGGAACGTCAGCCAATCCGAATCGGTACACAGAATCAGGAACAGTAACAAGAGCGTAGTCAGGCAGTCCGGGGTCATACACTGGTATCAGGAAATCAAAACTAGCACTAGGCATCATGTACACCACGAAAGGGCAACTGCAGAGTGACAGCCCAGGGTATAAAAAGGCTGTCACTGGGAGGAGCAGTACAGCGCAGCCAATGGGAAGGCAGCAATAGCAAGATGGTCAAAATGTCGCCTGATCATGGGCGCCGTGATATTTAGCTTCAATAACTCCCCACCTGGCGACTAGCTGCTTAGTAGCGCTAGTCGCCAGAATTATTACCTTGTTTAATAGATTTATCAATTCTTCTGGGGCTGACAGGCAGGATGGATCGCGGACATCTTGCCATAATGACGTCCCCGCACCTGCTCTGTCCTTTCCAGCTGGGTAGGACCAAATACCTAAAGTGTTGGGGAGGAGCTGGCTATTTATTGTTTGATTGGTCCTAATCAACTGGAGGGTGGAGATAAAGCCCACTGTAATTGCTGTGGCAAAAGACACAGAAGAAATTACTATATATCCATATAGAGTGACTGCCAAGGCATAACCAGCTTTCCTATATTTTAAGTATGAACTTAGGTGCCTAGACAATTTTAGCTTAAAAAAAATAAAAGTAGCCTAATCTATTCTCAAGCAGTGAAAATAAATTTTAAAGCAGTTTTGAAATCTATTTTTTACAGTTCCTCTTTAATAAGTGCTTATTTTTAGGATTGTAATTTTTTTTTTTATTTAGAAGACCTGTTTATTATACGTTTCAGTTAGTGCATAACTGGCAGGCACTGCCAATTCCCATCAGACAGTACTAGCTTACGTGCATAAAGTGACAAATGAATACAGCTACATATTTCAGACTTTTGAAAGCTCCTTCAAAATCACATATTTGTCACTAAGTGATAGTTCCACTTTAATGAGGATATTCTCCAGTCTTTTAACCCTTTCAGTGTCATTGGGCCTCTGCAACTGAAAGGGTTAAATAAATCTGTCACTCACTGATTTTTATGCTAAAAATTGGCACAGAGCTTAAAGGGATAGTAATACATTAAATAAACTTTAATTAATCTTGTATCCCTTAAAAATACAAATTCAATTAGCCCTGTGGCATCTCTCAACCCTGTATGGTTTGAGAGATAGCCCCTTACAAAGTTTCCACTCCCCTGATGTCAGTGTTCTAGCTGACAGCAGGGGAATCCGGTCAGTGAGCAAGCTGCAGCTCTGCAGCAGAGTGTTACAGCTTACCTTGTTTTCAGCGTCATCTGCAGGCACAAGGCTTCAGCAGGCCTCTGTTTTATGTGCCATGCTTCCTGTAGTCCCCTCCTACCTACTATTCCTGATAGCAGTGCTCGCTGGCTTGTAACCCTCTGCTTGCTACTTGTGTATATAGTATGCTCTACTTTTCTATTATTAATACATTTTGCATTTAACTATATCGTACTGACTCCTGAACGTTATTGGTAAACAGTGACACAGAGCTGAGATCGCGTTATAGAAACAGAAATCCTTCACTGAAAAGGTCTTCTACATGTGCTTGCAAACCAAGCACACGTAGAAGACCATTTCAGTGAAGGATTTTTGTTTCTATAACGCGATCTCGGCTCTGCTGCAGAACCTCCGTTGGCCCCGGGACCGGATTCCCCTGCAGTCAGCTAGAACTCTGACGTTAGGGGAGTGGGAACTTTGAAAGGGGCTATCTCTCAAACCATACAGATTTGAGAGATGATTTGAATTTGTATTTTTAAGGGCTACAAGACTGATTAAAGTTTATTTAAAGTATTACTATCCTTTTAAAAGGATAGTAATGCATAGTACACCCACTGTGGAATATTCCTCTTTTTCCCAATCACTGGCTATGTCATCTACTGAAACAGGGAGTGATGGGAAGAATGTGATTTAGGTGATTCTGCTGCTAAGAAGAGTTGACTCTACTTATTAAAACAAGGGTGCTGAGATGTTTTAGTCAAAAGTTATTGCAGCTGAAACTTAGATTATTTGGGTGTATTAGTTTGATGGCCTTAAATTTTAAAGTGGCTCTATTACTAAAGTATCCTATGGAGATTTATAAAGTCAACAGACCAAATCAATCCAGACTTCTGTAGCAAGAGTGCCTCCATAAAATTTCAGGTCATGGAAGTACTGCACCCAAAATATTACAAGTTTGAACTGCAGTAACTTTTGAATAAGCAACAGACAGTAGTGTGAGTGTCCTTGCTTTACTCAGCAGGATAAACTCTCTAACTCTCCAATATCACAGATTATCATCTATTTAAAGGGGAACTGTACCTGGTGAATAAGTAGCTATTAATTTAAGATATTAAATTAACTAGGTAAGTATCCTGTATGCAGCAATCCTGTATATCTATCTACTTTTTCATTATAGCTTCAGGGTCCTGTTTATAGTTATCTCTATTCAAGTCTGCTGCTAGGTCTCACCTCTTCACAACAATAGGCTTCAACAGACCTGAGTGAATCATAAGGGAAACAAGGTTTTATCAGTCTTTATTAGACTGCAAACAGTAAGAGCTAGCAGTGCTTTACAAGTGGGATCAAATATAGAACAATCAAACAAACAAAAAAACGCTATTGATGCACAATAATGCTGTTTGAAGGAAATTATTACCACTTATTAGGGTATAGTTCCCCCTTAAGTGCATACTAAATGATCTCCCAGATATAGGGAATCTGCTTAAAGAAGCAGTTCATTTTATTCTGTAAATAAATGCCCTGCAATACTTAGGCAGGTGGCGACTAGCTTACTAATCATTATTTTACCTTTCAAAAGTGCCCACAAATGAAGTTATCCTTAAGCTTCCGAGACTGACGGCTAGTTTACTGTAGCCTGTGCGCAATCAGTCTCTTCTGGAGCCATCCGGGCAAGTGCAATGCCTGTGAAGGGTGAAGAGGAATGACAGCGCAGGCGCTCATTCAAGATGTCCGCGGTGATGCCTGGCTTCCGGTCTCGTAAGCTTAAGGATAACTTTATTCGTGGGCACTTTTCAGAGGTAAAATAATGATTAGTAAGCTAGTCGCCACCTGCCTAAGTATTGCAGAGCGACTTTAGTGGAGGTGGTAGTTCTGCTTTAAAGCTTGAAGACTGTACAACAGCAAAAACTCAACAACAAATAGTAAAACAAGTGGGAGAATTGTATTCCAACCAAGAAAATATTTAAACTGTGAACAGATTTGATTCAAATCTTTATAAGGATGAAGGACAGCAACTGAATGAAGTGCCAGAAGTTTTGGTAGAAGAAGCTGAAATAAAGTTAATGAAAAATTGCAAAGCAGCTGGACATATACAGTTACTAATGAAATGTGATAGATGCAGGTCAACTCTTATTCAAAGTCCTAACTAAACTATTTTCAAAATGCCAACTACTCGGCAAAGTGCCTGAAACATGGAAAAAAGTAATCATACTGCACAAAAAAAGGTGATCAGGAAGATCTAAGCCTTTTGCCAGTGGTCTGCAAGGTTTTCACAAAGGTAACATCAAGAAGAATGGGCAATACTTAATGCAGCACAACCTAAAGGCAGCTATAAATCATACTAAATACATATTATAGTATGGTCTTTCATCATTCTTTGGATTAGGACAAAAATGGCAGTACAATCTCCTGATTAAGATAAAAATCCAAAACTACCTTTGATCTAAAAGAAGTTCCAGTCCTTAGACTACTTTATCCTGATGAATAGTTAGGTATGGAGATGATACAAGAGAGCCTGTAGCTCACTTACTCTTCTTAATGAAATATCCTGAATAGGTTCAAAAGTCCTTGCTGAATGAAACTTGATGCAAAACTAGATTCAAGTTCCATGAGGGAATCATTTCCCTAATTGTGGGCTTTGCCTTAGAAATAGCCTTAACATATTTTAACCGCTTAAGGACCGGCCGTGCAGACACGCAGCCGGCACTTAAGGACCATGGAGCATTTTTTTTTTCCTTCATGATCCAATTAAGGGTTTCCCCAACTGTGTGCAGATGCACGGTGAGCCCTGAAATCCATGACATACATGTACATCATGGATCCTTGAGGTATGTCCGCCCCATGACATACATGTATGTCCTTGGCCCTTAAAGGGTTAGCAAAATAATAGTCTGCAAACTGAATGCCCAGAAGAGCTGAAAACTGTACCTTGATGAAACAAGGCTTTAAGACTTTCTGGAATGCTTGCTGTAGAAAACCCATCAGCACGCTCACTGAGGTGATGTTACTGGAGATATTTTTATCTTTGCACCATTTCTGAAAAATGGTCCAAATGCTATAATATATTTTTAGAGAATAATGCCCCAGAGCAAAAGTCTGCATTTGGATCTTTTTACTGATGCCATCATATCCATGTTGGACACCCCCAAGCTGCTGTAATGGGCTTGACAATTACCCTGGATCCAAGGATGTTCTGCTCAGTAAGTCATCTTCTTTATTACGAACTCCTAATATGTGGGATACTGATAATGCAAACAGGTTATTCTCTGGCCATAAAAAAAAATCTAAGAAGCCTGTCTGTAAAGACTTGCGCTTTTGTACCCACCTTGACTGGCTATGTAGACCACTGTTGGTACATTGTCTGATCTGACAAAATGGCTTTCTCTTTGAGATCATTCTGAAAGAACTTCAGACAGTTTAATACTGCCCTTAGCTCTATAACACGGATGTGGAGCTTTGATTTGTTCCTTGAATTGTATTAGGTCGCCAAACTCCTCCCAAGCCTGCCATGCTTGCATCCATCTTAAGAATCTCCCATTCTGAGTCCTTGAATGCTTTTTTGCTGTGAGATGTTGTTCTTGTAGCAAACCATTTAATTCTTTCTTGGTTGCATCCTGAAGAGAAATCTTCTGCAAAAAGTTGGCTGAATCCATCTACTAATATCACAAAACATTTTCCGGTGTTCTCCTGATTTGAAACCTAGCCCACAGAACAATCTGAATTACCTATAGTTTTGAGAATTCTAGGGCAGTGTGATAGCCTTCTTGAGAAAATCGGATATCTCTTCTCTCTCTTTGACTGTCTTCTGAAAGGAAACCCCTCCTGTTAATGTGTTGCACCCCACTCCTAGAAATAGTGGTCTTTGGGAAGAAATTTACTTTTTTCTCTGTTAATGAGCCATCCCAGACTTGACAGGTATTGCAGACAAATCTATGTGTTTTTCTCAAGATCTTTCTTCGTATTCCTCCACTATCAAAATATTGTCTAGGTATGGGGTGATTTGAATGTCTCTCATCCTTAAACCTGCCATGGAGGCTGTCAGTACAAATGTGAATACTCAGGGAGCAGATGCCAGTCCATATGGTAGTCATCTGAAGTGGAAATGTTTTCTCATGATCGCAAAGCTTACAAATTTTCTGTGTATTATCTTACCAGAATATGGGGATATGCATCTTTTTGATTGTTGTTGTCAAGAAGGATAATGGAGGAACTGACTTGACAGCTGATGCTATTGTTTCCAACTTGAATTTCTTGGTTCTTATGAGTGAATCCAATCATTTCAGGTCCAGAATCAGTCTGATGCCTCCTGATGCTTTGGGGACTGCAAATCAAAAAAACCTTCTAGTATTTTGGAACTTCCTCTATCACTAGATCTTGTACTGATGACCAAACCTTTGCTCTGAGACTGAGACAATTTATTGTAGAATTCCTGAATCTGTTGGTTTTCTGTAAAGTGATGAACTCCCCATAAACTGCTGTACCCACTTGTCTGACAGAGGTCAGCCAGTTAGATCTGAAGTATTCCAGTCTGCTCCCACTGGGACTGGGGATGGAGACCTCCTCTGATGATTGGAAAGTCTTAGAATTGAGTTTTCATGGAGAAGTCCTTTATAGGACCTCCCCTATTATAAGCAGCTCTTCTTTTCTGATCAAAAGATCTTCCAAGCTGATAACGTCTTGCATCACAGATTGTCTCCTGGATCTAAAATGCAGATATGTGGAGGGTGATGCAGTCCTACTTCTCCTATCTTTCGGCAGAAAGGAGCTTTTACCCCCTGATGATCTTCTAATAAGCTCTCCCATCTGTTCTCCAAACAACATATTGCCTGAGGCAGAGAAACTAATGTATTCTTGGATGAGACATCCATTTCCCAGGTGTTAATCCATAATGCCCTTCTGGCCGTAACAGAAAGAGAGGATGATCGGACCAGCAATTTGATGTTGTCCAGAGAGAAAAAATTAACTGCCTCTTTGATAGATGCTACCTCTCTGATCTATCGGGATCTAAAAACCCATGACTCAATTTTTTTCTTCCAGCTCATAAACCTGTATTCTTAGAGTCAGAAATAAACACACCATAGCTGTAGCTGCCTTGATGTTGTAGCCATTGGTAAAGACTCTTACATCCAATATGGAACACTCAACCCCCATGGTACCGGTGTTCCTTTTGGACTAAAAGAAAAGAATTTAACAGGTAATAACACTGAAATCCTATTTTCAGGGCACTGCTGGCGCTTTTGCGCATTGGATCTCTTACCATGCTGCAATCCACTAGCAGAATTCGAGTTCAATATTAACTATTCTTCAAAAGAATACATTTTAAGAAAAATCTTGACATTCTCTTGTCTCCGTTCTGAACTGATGAGGTCCTGTATGGAGTAACGAATTGTAAAAATTAAAACTTCTTTTTTGTGACCCACAAAGGCTGCATCCATAATATCTAGGTCTTTGCACGTCTCAGTTAAACCCAGCATCTTCCTCATGGCTTTAATCATGCCTTCAAGTTTATCTAGGTTAAAATTACCTGCATCTTCAACCAGCTCACCTTCCTCAGTGTAAGACATAGAATCTGCTATGACAAGGTAGATGGGCCTTCATCTGGGTCTTTTCTTTACAGATTGCAACACAGAAAAGGTTTCCTGCATAAACATTTCATCCAACCAAGAAAATCTTTAAACTGTGAAGAGATTTCACTTACAGCAAACGTTTTCATGCATTCCATGCAGAGCTTCGAGTTATCAGCTGGTGATAGTTCATTACCACAGCCAGCACAAATGTATGTCTTTTTAGGCACTTTTCTCATTTTTGGAAATATCATTTTCACTAGAAGGTTTAGTAGCTGTTGCATCTTGCTGTGATATGGTCCTTTTTAAATTCTACCTACAATGCTGCTGGAAGTCTGCTCCTTTAAATAAAGCAAAATTGTGTGTTTGGCTCTCATGTTTATATATACCTTGCCAGTTACAACTGTGATTTCATATGTGGCCTGCGGGGGTGGTATATTCTGACCTATAAATAGGATGAAAGGACTTATAGTCCTCTTTGGTCGGTTACCACTTCCTGCAGGCCACGTGAGTCTCATTTCAAGTAAGTTTCCTCTTACACCTTTTTTTTGTAATGTTTGTTTGTCCTACTGTTTTTAATTGCATACACAAAGGCCATTTCTATGAAGCGTTTCCTTATAACATCTGATTAACCCCTTTTTCAAATTGCTGAAAAAATATTTTAATTGAAAAAATGTTTTATTTTTTTGTTTAATTTAGATAGGGTACATAGGTGTAATAGAGTAGGTACTTGCCAGATTTGAGGTACCTTGGCGAGGTTGGTGAGCTTAACATCTCATGGCCATTGGATGGACAAATCCTCATATTTATTATTATAAATGCACTAGACAGGGCACATGTATATATTCTGGTTTGGAAGAGCGCAGGGTCATTTTTTCTTGCTCCTTTAAATAAACTCATCTTGAAAGCGCATGGAATAGGCACACATTAAATCCATGGAACGCATGCAGGGTTCATGTATGGCATGAATTAATAAAGAATTCAAACACTGTATAATGCACGCCTCTTTTCACAGTTCTCGTTAGAGAGAATGCCTTCAGTGCTAGAACGCGGAAGCAACCTCCTTCTACGTGAAGAAAAACAGGAAACCCAAGAAATCTTGCTGAGAGTTCCTCAAAAAGCTCTAAGCAATAGCAACCCATGCAACACTCATTTGGAGGGTATCTGATCAATCAAATTTTAAAAGACTCATGCATGCAATCTGCAGCTGATAGGATATAGCAAAAAACAACAATCCTAAAAAGAAAAGGAATACTAGAAAGAAGGAGGTAGTTTTACCTCCTTCCTCCAAGCTAGGTAGAACCAAAATAACTGCAGTTACAAGGGAGAATGGTCTCTTAAGAGACTGATTGGTCCTACCAGCTGGAATGCTTCTTGCAGTGAATAGGACACAGAGAAATCTATGTCACTGTGGAAACACCTTCAGGTCTGTACTGTCATATTGGCACAAAATAGTAAACCTTAAAAGGAAAGTGACACCTCTGATGGACTACAAGAAAAGGGCTGCCAAACCTTAAGATACACATCATGCTCATGTATAGCATTACTAAAAAAGAAAATGGTGCTGCAGTTCCTGTTTTGGAGTTAGGAAGTAGGGTTCAGTTATCTTGTTGGATTAGTGGTTCTCACTTTTTTGCTCAAGGCACCCCTTATATGAAGTATGTAATTTTCAGTACACCACTAACAATTCTTTTTCTCTTAGTCCATGTGGAACACCGGTACCATGGGGAAAACTTCTCTCTTCCAGGAAGGGCATTTCTAACAACAAAAGGTCTACGAGGTGGAGACTCCCTCCTTATCTCCACCTAAAATAGCCAGTTAACATATAGCAAAATCAAGATAAAGCAAAATATTAAAGGAAAAAGGAAATCCCCTGAACAGAGAACACAAGAGCCATTCTGCCAGGGGACTCAAAGCACTGAGGAAGTGTCAAGGTTTTTGATGAACACTCAGACAAGACTTGTAGGGTTAAAAGATATTTATTGAAAATAAACAACAAACAGCAAACATAATACCCCACACAGGGCTCAGAATAAGTTAGTACAGCACACAATGGTAGGATGGTGCCTGACAATAGTGAGAATAACAGATGGCAGGTTCCCTAGCGAGCTAAGGTGATGGAAGGCAACAACCTGCTGAGGAGGCACAGAACCTAGGGTCCCCAGTAAGCACTAGGGATGAAGGTAGGCCCTAGACCAACGGATACTCGCAACAGAACCCCTAGGACGCTGGGGTAACCAAGAGGCAAACACCACAACAGTGGCAGGAGGGCCCCTAGAATGCTAGGAACCTCAAGGCTCTCGACCAGCAACACAGACCCTAGAACACTAGGAGTCCTAAGCTCTCGACTGGCAACACAGACCCTAGAATGCTAGGAGTCCCAAGCTCTCGACTGGCAACTAAGACCCTAGAACGCTAGGATAAATCTGAGGCACAACAGCGGAAGCTGGCGGTGAGGACCCCAGTACAGAAGAGCACAGGGAGGCCCAAGGCACAGCTAGTAGTAACAGAGACCCTAGAGCGCTAGGGGTGAATACGGAGGTCAGGCAACCCTACACGGAAGGCCACTGTGTACAGGTACAGAGTACCAAAGCAATTCACCCACCTACAGCTGGCTCTAGAGCTAAACAGCAACAGCGATGGTGAAGGCTGGAGGAAGTGGACCAGACCGAGGGAGACCTAGGACTGCAAAGTTCACGGATGGTAAGCGCCCAGTGACAGCCTGTAACTCCCCACAGGGAGTGAGCCCAGCTAAGGAGTGGTATATGGACACGTCAGATAAGCGAATAACAAGGCCAAACTAATAATAGCCTGAGATCCGGTACTCCGTGCGTACACACCTCCAAAGGCGGTAGATACTAGAATGAATGGCTGAAGCAGCGAGTGCTCAGCCCAACAGTAGGCAAAGAAACGGGAAGCGAAGCACAGCCAGAGCGATAGCAGCAGAGTGGATACAGCCAGGTCAGGCAGCAACGGAGCAGTACTCAGCCAGGATCAGTCAGCAATGTAGCGGGTTCTCAGCCAGGATCAGTCAGCAACATAACGGGTTCTCAGCCAGTCCAGTCGGTAACGAAATAAAGCGAATCAGGAACGCAAGATCGTAGTCAGGCAGGCCAGGTCATACACGAACAAGCAGCATCAGGAACTAGCACAATAACAGGTACACCATGAAAGGGTGCCAGTCTACAGACATGACAGGATATATAAAGGGTTGGCCCTGGGTGGAGTTAATTACACTGGCCAATAAGAAGTGCGGCATTCAAACAAGGAAATAATAATGTTGCAGCCCGCAACCAGGAGCACGGGGCACCGTGATAGGAACTTGTGGTTTAAGCAAAAGGACATGATATCTACTGTCGGAGACCCAGAAACTGACTGAGCTCCCAATATTTGGGATCCAAGTGTTGGCAACTCAGGAAGTTTGGCACTGCATTTTATATGCATGGAATATTAAACACAGAGAGGGCTGACATGTGGCTTTGGCCCACTAGAGAATCTTCCAAACCTCAGCCCAGGCTAACATACTTCGGTTTTCTCCTTGGAGGCCAGAGGCGTAACTAGAAGCCACCGGGCCCTGGTGCAAGAATTGTCATGGGCCCCCCCCGACCACATTGGCCCCCTCAACCACAATGGCCACCTCCACATTGCCCCCGTCTCCACATTGCCCCTTCAACAATGCCCCCATCACAATGCCCCTCATTCTCCACAATGCCCCAACTGATTCCCCCATCCTTCTACTTCTAGTCCCTGGTGGTCTAGCGATGTGTGACATTCGGCTAAGACTCTTACTGGAACTCAAGCTCCCACACGGTTCTTAGTAATGCAGAGCGCTGGGAGATTAGGTTATCTCCCAGAGATCTGCATTACTAAAGCGCCAGCCGCCGGAAGATCAGCTGTGCTGTGGGCGTGTGGCAAGTGGGTTACTATTGTTACTCCACTGTTGGAGGCTGATGTAAGTGACTGCTATCACATTGTCTGTCTGGATCCTCATTGGAGATCCTAACAGGGCATAAGACCAGTTGCATTGAACTAGGTGGCTCCCTCATAACTCTAGGACATTGATGGCTAGGAGGCTCTGCTCCCTGGTCCAAAGGCTTTGGGCCATCAGAGGGCCAAGGGTAGCACTCCAGTCTAACAGGCTGGCATCCGTGTTGACCACAATTCAATTTAGAATGACAAATGATGTCCCAGAGTCAGACAGTACAGCTGAAGCCACCAAGGAAGAAGGTCTTCCTCCCAGAGAGACAGTGACATGATAGAAGATGAAATAAAGGAGCTTGATGCTTGGACCAATTTCAAACAATGTACATCTGCAATTTCCATGTATAGAATTGTGCAAAGGGAAATGCATCCAAGGCAGAAACTAAGCAACAAAGTACATTCATGTATTCCCACACCGTTGCTCAGGATATGACCTGGCTGGATCTTGTCATCTGGAAGGAACACCCTCCCTTGGAAGGTAATGATTTTTACAAACTGAGCACCCAGCCGTGTTGATTCAGGATGGAGATGCACTTCTGAATCTGAGTGAACAAAACCACCTGAAGACCTTGAGTAAAAGTTAATCAAGAAAAGGGGTCAAAGTGATCCCTTGAGTGTGGGTGTGAGCTGCCAATGTGGACAAGATCCTTGTGAAGATCCTCAGTGTGGATACTAGACCAAAGGGAAGGGCAGTGAACTGAAAATGGCAGTCCTGAAAAAAAAGCAAAGTGCGGGAATCTCTGATGATCCAAGTGGAGCAGGACATGCAGACATCCTGCAGTTCTAAGGAGGCAAGAAACTCCCCTGGACACAACCACGATGACAGAATGCAAATACTTAATTTTGAACAGCACGGCCAGCATAAAATTGTTGAGGCAGTTTAAGTCCAGAATGTGACACCGCAGTCACCAACTTTTTTTTTGGGGGGGGGACAAGAAAAGATTTGAGTAGCATCCGGTGAAGTACTCCTGGGGAGGAAGAGGGGCTAATACCTGCTTTTGTAGATGGCCCTAAACCAGATCCAGAGGAACTCTGAACAAGGAAAATGGAGAGACATGACATCTCCTGAGATAACCTGCAGAACAGACTGATCCATCAATGAAATCACCCACGTATCTTGGGAGGAAAAAACAAATGGAGACTACCCCCTATGCAGGACCCCCAAGAGTTTTGCCTTTGTCTAACAAAGCCTGTTTGGGTTTTGAGGGAGGACACAGCTGAGGGATTTGAACCAGAGGAGTGTACCCTAACTAGCAGAGGTAATAAAAGTCAAGCATCTTCTTTAAAAAAAAAAAAAAAAAAAAATGTATTCTTGCAACCAGTAACATGACTGACGAACTTCTTCAAGTCAGGACCAAACAATTGTTTGCACGCAAAAAGAAAATAAACCAGGGGCTTCTTGGAAGATTGGTCATATAATCAGATCTTGAGCCACAAAGTGTGATGAGCAGCCACAAAAAAACAAGGCTTTTCAGTAGAACCTGGCAGCATCAACAGCTGCTTCAATAAGGTAGTCATTTGCTTCAAAGACCTTGGGGAGTAGCACCAACAGTTCATCCTTGGATCGAAGGGCATTACCCGTGGCTGCAAAGCTCACTTTCAGGAGGGAAGCCTTAAGATGCTGCACATATGCAGAGAGATTGAGGGATCAACTGCAGGGTTTCATCAAGGCCTCAGTGGAAAAAAAATATACATATTAGAAATGCAGCTGTAAAGAAAAAGTTGGCTGTCAGGTGGCTTCCACTCTTCCAGGAGAGCCTTGCCTAAAAACATAGGTACCCAAGTTTTGAGTCTATGGAAAATGACAAGGAAAGAGGAGCCAGGATTTGAGGCCTTTGAGACCAAAAAGGTCTCCAGGACTGCAGGATAAGCCCCTCATCTGACGGGCTACAGTTATCCTCCTAGACGTCCCCCAGTGACAAGTCATCCCTGTCAGTATCCCCCTCCCCAGTAGAGGAATCCTCAACAATCTGAGAATTACCTGATGGGGGGGGATAAGGGGTGCAGGGTGTCCCACAGACCAAGAGCTCAGTGCCCCTTGGTTAGATGATATGATAGAGGTGACTGAAGAGAGATGAGCCTTAACCCAAACTGATTTCTGTTCAGCAGTAGAGGGCCTCGGTGGTGGTGTAGGGGCCACAGTGCAAGAAGTTAAAGTATAAGAATACGCCCTAGAATTCCCAGTCAGGCATGAGGAGCAATAGATTAAAGGAGTTAGGAGAACCCCAGAATCCAGAAGCTTGGACTTACCTATGTGTCCCTTCAATTCTGATACTTTTTTTTTTTTGGGGGGGGGGGGCGGCTTTTTTGGACTAAGGATATTCTAAATAGCAGAAAAGATAGATAAAAGTATGAAAAGTACTTATTTGACTGCAAGGGGTTAAATAGGTAGGAAAAAGGGAGCGACCAGCCTCTGTGCAGAGTGCGGCAAGCAAGAAGGAAGACTGTTACTTCAAGACAACCTCTTCCATGTTGGGAATACCGGGGAAAAAAGGTTTTCTGGGGATTGTATTTTTTTTTTTTGCAAAGAAGAGAAGGTGTCTCTCCAGCCATCCTAAAACCAAGAACCCTCTGACATTGCAGAGGGTCCTACAGGCTATCGCTAGGTAGATTAGGTCAACTGGAGAAATCTGAGCCCACTCTGAGCCTCTGGTGGTCAGCCAGTGGTGAGATATGCCCCATGCATGCTAGGTGTGTGAATCAATTATGGCCACTGCACGGACAACGAAACTTAAAGAGACTGTCATCATTTCAATAAAAACAGAAAGTGTGTAAAAAGTTTATATAAATAGTGAGAAAATCATAAGACAAGTTCACTAGAGTACAGACACTGCCCCTCCAAGTTGTAATAGATGCCCAACTCCTTAACACTAGGGAAGCAAGAAGGGGTTAGCAACCCTTACACCCAAGCAGCCCAGATAGACAAAACTTAAAGCAGTAAAGTAATAGAACAGAGTCAAAATCAGGCAGAATACCACATTACGGTGGATGCCAGTAAAGTAGGGACACAATACAGGACCATAGCATTCAAGAGGTTACTCAACTGTAGCTTCAATTTTCAGACTTCCATTAGGATATAGTAAGGAAGTTCAAAGGAGCTCACTAATGAGGTGAAGACCAGAAAGTCAAGTCAACCTCCACAGGTTTCAAGTGGACCTTGATTCAAGTCTGCATAATTGAAAGATTAATTCAAAACTGCCCGTGTGTCACGTTAACCAAAACTCCAGCAGATATATAGTTTAGGAAATATTCACACAGTTATTTCTGGGAAAAAGGAAAATTAAATTCTCCTGGGGCAGCACAGCATATGAAATGTCACTGCAAAAGCTTCATTAGCACATGAAACATCACTTGTATCATAGGGTACAGCAATTAGTCATACTTGGTACTGTATAATATCTCCTTAACTGTACATTTGCTACTCTTTTGGCCAACATGACACAAAGGCTGTTTTCAATGAAATCTTCAAATATGCAAGCTTGAATCAAGGTGACAGGTCCACTCCGTGGACTCCATTTGGGGAGCCCTGAACAGGACTTAAAAAAATAATAATAATAAATAAATAAATAAATAAATAAAAAGGTTCTGTGGTTCTTAAGGGTTTAAGGTCCTGAAAAAGAGCCAGTGAACTGGGCAATCCATGAAGTAGGAAGCCAGTATATAGGAGGATCTCACCTAATGGGGCATTATACAGCCCCATAAGCCAAAATAAAATATAAAAAACATACAATCTAAGAATGCAGTGCCCAAACATCCTTCTTATATGGGAGGTCAGTTAAAACTGAATGTAGTAGGTGGGGGTAAAGTGGTGGGATGGAATGAGTCGCCAGCTCAGAGACCTTGTTTACAGAAGTGCCATGCCCTCCTGGAGGAAGGAACTTTTCACATTGGACAAAGAACAGCATTTATGGAACATGGTTTTTGGTGTTTGACATGCCTCTTAAACCATTCTCCTCATATTTGTTATTATTCCTCTAAGTTTCCCTCTCCACCATCCTGCATCCTCGCTCTTCAAAAATCAATTTTCCAAACATCCCCTCTACTCATCCCCCCTTATTCTTCTGACACTTGAAACCTAACTTTCTTCTTCCACCACTAATTCAATCACTTCACTGTCTCTTAAATCATTTCTTTCCTGATATTCTGTAATCTCATAATAGGTTTAAATCAGGGATGAGCAAAGTAAGGCTCTTCAATTGATATACAAATAAAACAGACCTGTGCTCCTCTATATCCTGTTAATAATGCGTGCCCTGTAATGGGCATATATAATAATCCTTAGTAAACCTAAGTGAAAATAAGTGAGAATTTAGTCACACAGATTGGCCGATCCATGTTTAAACTTCAATTGATGCCGGACTACAACACCCATGACTCCTGGTTGAATGACAGAAGTTGTATTCGGGCAGCAACTGGAGAGCCTCAAACTGCCTACCACTGGTTTAAAGCGGGACTTTCACTTGTAAGAAACCCTGTCCCATATTATTAGTGCTGTGTAATTGTTTCTAGATCGACAGATTTTTTTATTTTTATTTTAGGTCCATAGTTAATGAGAAATTCGCTGTCCAAATTACATTCCTGGGACCCAATTCCACATTCTGCGGCACAGGGAAACTGCGGCACAGGACTTCCCAGTCCTGAAATTCTCCTCCCACCTCCCTCCCAGCTCTACCAGGGAATGTGTTCACGCTTCCCTTCATAGTGGTGTGCATCACGTCTAGCTTTACAACAGTATAATAATAAAATGGAGCTTGTTGTAAAGATAGACGTCATGCACACCACTATGAAGGAAAGCGTCTAAGCGCTCCCTGATAGAGCCAGAAAGGAGGTGAGAGGAGAATTTCAGGACTGGGAAGTCCTGCGCTGCTATGCCACAGAATGTGGAAATGGGTCGCAGAAAGGTAATTTGATCAGCAAATTTCTCATTAACTACAGAGTTTAAAAAAAAAAAAAAAAAAAAAAGCGATCTAGAAACAATTACGCAGCACTAAAAATATGGGACAGGGTTTCTTACAGGTCATAGTTCCGCTTTAATACACATAAAAACAGGATAATTTACATTGTCTCTGTTTGTACTATTCTTAAACTGGACCTTTAACCTTGGTCCTTGAAAACTTCATTAAAAACATATTAGCGAAAAGAAAGAGAATTTTAGTCTTACCTGTTAAATCCTTTTCTCTTAGTCCATATAGCTTAAAGGTAACTCTGGGGAAGGCGACAGCCGCTTTAAGTAGAATGGAATAATTCTTGGAAAGAATGTAGGGTGGAGCCTTCCTTTCCTCCTCAGCTGGTGTGACTAGCTAGTCCGCTCCCAGTTAGATTTGAGACAATAATCTAGCTAGCTAGAGAGCAAGAAGGAAAATAGAGAAAACTCCTGTGAGCATGAACCCGAAAGGACTCCCATGTCCAGCCATAGGAGAACCAAGTATGGTCCCTTGACAGGGTGGGAGACCTGTAAGTTATATGGACTAAGAGAAAAGGATTTAACAGGTAAGACTAAAATTCTCTTTTCTCTGTTGCCCAATGTAGCTTACAGGTAACTCTGGGATGTACCAACATGGAGTTCCCAGTTGTGGGAAAGAAGGCACGGACCAAGCTCCAGTCCCTATGATACCAGAACTCCCATGGACTAATCAGAGCATGGAATAACCCAAACAAACAAAAAAAGTGTCAATGGACACTGAACTGTAACACAGCACAGCAGTAACTGTAAACACAGCACACTTAACAAGAGCCAGCAGGGCTCAACAGGTAAAGATCTCTAAGACAGAGGAAACAAAGTCCTAGAGAGGTAGAACTTCCTCCAGGACTTTCCTGCCAAAGCTGGCTTCAGCCAAAGCCAGAACATCAACATGGTAGTGTTTGGTGAAGGTGTGCACAGATTACCAAGGGGCCAACTTGCACAGCAGTTCATCAGAAGCCTGATTCTTATAGGCCCAGAAGGCCCCAACACACCTAGTGGAATGAGCTGGGATGCGAAACGGAGCAGGTTTCTTCCTAAGTTCATAAGCCTTGCGAATGGTAGACTTAATCATGGATGGAAGGCCATGGCGGAGATGCAGGAGCCACGGCACATGAAGGGCCTAAATTACCCGAGTATTCTCTAGGGAACCTTGATTGACATAAGGAACAATGAGTAATGGGGGTCAAAGACACCCCAGTGTCCTTAGTCTTAGGTCTAGCCCCAGGTCCCAATGGGTCTGACATCCTGACAGGAGATAAAGTGTGATAGTACAAGGAAGAACCCAATACTGTGTCCCAGATTAAAGAATTCAACCCAGAAAGAGCTAAAATACACGTATCTGGCAAGAGAACAGTTAACCTGAGGAGAGAATGATCCAAGCCCTGCATAGGATACTAGTTAGAGGAAGGAAAGAAAATGGCAACTGAACTGTAAGCCAATCAGAAAACAGCCAGTGAAACAGGTGTTTATGGGAAATGTAGTTTCCTCTCAGAGTACCCCAAAACAGCTCCCGCATCCCCCCAAGCCCTCCAAGACACTAAAGATGTGCACCGCAGTGTTGGACAAGGGCAGACAAGAAGAATGAGCCGTCTCTGAACTCGGTACGTGGAGCAGTTGCAGAGATATGTCCCAAGAGAAGCTGTCCCATAGAGATCAATGGAGCATTGTGGCTATGCAGTAAAGTGGGCCTTAAAGGGATAGTAATGTTTCATAATAAAAGCATCTCCAATTAATCATCATAGTATTTGGACTTTGGAGAGTGTTATTTCAATTCTGTCAGAGTTGTAGTTCAAGAGTAATTCAATGACAAAGTATCCCCCTCCCGCCCCTTTTACTGATGTAACACTGCTCAGCCAGATCAGCAGGGAGGTGCCCAGGTAGATTGCAGAGAGGGACAATCTTCAATTAAGATAAGGGAAAAACCTGAAAAACTTGTCAAGGGGGCCAGGGCTTTCATTGTTCTCACAGTAAGATTGTCCCCTGCTGTTATTTGTCTGGTCTATGGACTGCATTCCACATCTGAGAAGAGATGGCTTACACTAGGTAAAAGGGGCGGGAGTGGAAACTTTGCTTGTGAATATATCTCAAAGATAAGACTTGTATCGTTCTTCATGTTTTTTTTAATGCCTACAAAATAAAATAAAGATTAAAGGGATAGTAATACTTTGTTTTAAGGCAAATTAATGAACATTTTCAAAAGTGTCCCAAAAGTTATAAAACACATAGAGAACACCTGAACAACAGTAGAAAACACTGAATCCCGAAGGGAAATGAGTGAAAAACATC
This sequence comes from Rhinophrynus dorsalis, assembly GCA_037306005.1. Classification (NCBI taxonomy): domain Eukaryota; kingdom Metazoa; phylum Chordata; class Amphibia; order Anura; family Rhinophrynidae; genus Rhinophrynus; species Rhinophrynus dorsalis. The sequence continues at coordinate 113,551,679 of CM074722.1, forward strand.
ACCCAAGCACCTAACATGGCAGGGAAGGGGTTAATGCACCACAGAAAACCCAAAATGCTCCAAGGACTCTAAGCAGACAGAAAGATAAACACAAATGAGTGCAGGAGGAGATATAAGAACTCCAGACGAAGACCCCTGTGCAGAGGGGAAGCAGTGGGACAAGTGGACCATGGCACTCAAAGGGTTGCTCACCTTTTTTTGCAGGTCTTCAGCCTTCAGATTACCATTGAGAAAGGGAAAAGCATGCAAGGTTTTCCCCCAGGGATGGAAGGTCCACAAAAGCGCCTGTTAACTGAGCAATCCACCATTGGGAAGTCAGTAATGGTATTCTGCCTATACCCCATATCTAACAATAAAATAAAAAAAGAAGCTAAAACTAAGCAGAACTGTTCTCTGTAGCCTCTCTCTTCTACAAGGAACAAATCTAACTGGGAGAGGACTAGCTAATCACCAGCTAAAGAGTAGATGAAGGCTCCACCCTGCACTGCCTACTTAACCCTTTGAGTGTCAGTGGGGTACGCAATACATTGATTTGAAATGTGTTGCATACCCCTCTGGCACTCAAAGGGTTAAAGGGGCTGTCGCCTTCCCCAGAGTTACCTGTAAGCTATATTGGATGACAGAGAAATCAAATGTACAGTTAGAGAGATTCATACTTGATACTGTATGGTAAATGTGGTACTCTGCAGCATAAGTGACATTTTATATGCCATTTAAGCTTTTCAGTGACATTTCATATGCGAATATGGCAAATAATTACCCATTTGATGACTAGCTGCTCAGTAGTGCTAGTTGCCAGAATAATTACCTGGTTAATGAGAATTATACCCTGCTCCAGGGCTGACAGGCAGTAAAGAGCGCAGACATCTTTCCATAGTGACGTCTGCAGGCTCTATTTACAATGCTACTGAGGTTGCAACGGAGTTTGCTGTAACGTTGGCCCACAGAAATACAGCTACGAAAGGAAGTGTGAACGCGCTCTCTGAGGTAGCTGGGAAGTCCTGCAGCGGCGTGTGTATCATACTGGGTCCCGCAGAACGCGGAAGTGCCCGATTTGAAGTCTAAATATCTCAACTACCAGATGAGTAAAAATAATAATAATAATAAAAAAAAAAAAAAAAAAAACAGCGCTAATCTACTTTTAGGAGTTCAAGCCCATGCTCAGAATTTTTTTTTTTGTAGGTGAACGTTCCGCTTTGAAAAAACTGATTCTCTAAACAACTGGGAAGCAATGTTTAGTCTCACGGATAAACATAAGAAATGGTTAACAGAAATTCATATCTTGTTAAGAATCATAATTATCCCAAAACACAGACTGTGAGACAGTCATAATTTTGCAAGCAGGATATAAAGTTAAGTTGCATTGCTCATGACCTCCTGAGTGTCACAAGGCATCCGTCACATTGCCTGCTGTAACTAAATTAGGGGAAACCTCATTTTAATCTGGCATGTGACCCTCAAGAACAAGGAAAATGCTAGACTCAACTGACAGCCAGTATAGATCTTGTTTTGTTCTGTGTCCATACATACATAGGCATTTGTTCTCAAAATCAGCTAGCTGTGTTAATTTAACCTTTGAGTGCCAGGGAGGTATTCAAGACATTTTATACATCCCAAAATTTCCAATGGCCAAAGTGGGACACTTTTCTTTTAGGTGGTGTTCCTGGGGTGTGTGGCTGGTGGACAGGGCACTGCAGAGAATATTTAGGTTATTTCTTGACCTATTGACACCTCTGTAACTGAATGAATGATTTAGAACAAGTCCAAATTATTTTATCATGCCTCCCAACGTTTCGAAAGTCCAAAGAGGGCACTTCTGTTTTAGGTGGTGATGCTGGGGGCGTGGCTGGTGAGCATGGCATTATCAAGAATTTTTAGGCTACTTTGTGACCTATTGGCAGCTCTTTATATAGGTGAATAAATTACTTTACAAAACACCAAAGAAATGCATTTACACAGACTCATTTCTAAACACATACACTGTGTGCACAATTATTAGGCAAGTTGTATATTTGAGGATTAACTTTATTACTGAACAACTACAGTGCTCTCCGTCAATCCAAAATGTTAAGAAACCTTAATAAACCTGAATATTTAAGAAATTAAAAGTGAGGTTTTGGCTTTCTTAGGAGAATATCTATGTGTGCACAATTATTGGGCAACTATTACTGTGCAGAATTATTATGCAACTAAATGAAAAAATGATAATTTTCCCATCTTACGTTTTTATTTTCATCTATTAAAGTGAGAATACTAAACAAACAACTCAAAATTTACAAATAAACATTTGTGACATTAAAAAATAAATAAATAAATAAATATCAATCAGTGACCAATAAAGCCATCCTTCTTTTCAATAACAGTCATAAGCCTTCCATTGATGGAGTCTGTCAGTTTCTTGATCTGTTGACGATCAACTTTTTGTGCACCAGCAACCACAGCCTCCCAGAGAGGCGTACTGTTTTCATTCAGAGTAAATCTGCCGTTTAAGAAGGGCCCACAAGTTCTCAATAGGGTTTAGGTCAGGTGAGGAAGGGGACCATGTCATTATTTTATTATCTTTAACCCTTTGAGTGCCAGAGGGGTACGCAACGCATTGCAAAGCAATGCGTTGCGTACCCCTCTGGCACTCACAGGGTTAAGACCTTTACTGGCTAGCCACGCAGTGAAGTACTTCGATGCATGCGATGGTGCATTGTCCTGCATAAAAAATCATGGTCTTCTTGAAAGATGCAGGTTTTTTCCTGTACTACTGCTTGAAGAAAGTGTCTTCTAAAAACTGGCAGTAGGTTTGGTAGTTGAGTTTGAGTCCATCTTCAATCCGAAAAGGCCCAACTAGCTGATCTTTGATAATACCAGCCCATACCAGTACCCCTCCTCCACCTTGCTGGTGTCTGAGTCAAAGTGGAGCTCTGTGTCTGTTACTGATCCAGTCACAGACCCATCCATCTGGACCATCAAGAGTCACTCTCATCTCATCAGTCCATAAAACCTTTGAAAAATCTGTCTTCAGATATTTCTTGGCCCAGTCTTGACGTTTCACTTTATGTGTCTTATTCAGTGTTGGTCAGGTCTCAGTATTCCTTACCGTGGCCATGTCTCTGAGCACTGAACACCTAGTACTTCTGGACACTCCAGTTAGGTTGCAGTTCTGGAATATGACAGCACTGGAGGATAATGGGTTCCTGGTAGCTTCATGTTTGATTCTTTTCAAATCTCTGGCAGTTAATTTGCGTCTTTTTTTCTCAACACTTTTCTTGCGACCCTGTTGACTATCCGGCAACAAAACGTTTTATGGTTCTGTAATCACGCCCCAATATCTTAGCAATTTCAAGAGTGCTGCATCCATCTGAAAGACTTTTTACAATTTTTAACTTTTCAGAGTCATATATCTCTCTTTTTCTGCCCATTTTGCCTGAGGAAATGAAGCTAATAATTATGCACACCTTGACATTGGGTGTTCATCTCCTTAGGCCACAACCTCTCTCATTACACAAATACACATCACCTGATACGCTTAAATCCAATAAGCATTCAAGTTTATACAGCTTGGAGCTGGAAAATATGCATAAAAATGATGATATGGTCAAAATACTCACTTGCCTAATATTGTGCTCACAGTGTATACTGCAGTTTACACAAACATTAATGTGAGTTTTATTGCTGTGGGTCAGTGTGATACTCTTATATACATACCACGCAGTCTGATCTCCTAAAAAAGATGGTGGAAAAAGGGACAGACTGATTTGAGTCTCAAAGAGAGACACTTGAGGGGTATGTTTTATTTACACAGATTAATGTATACACATATATACTGAAAGGGATAGTAATGTTTCAAAATAAAAGCAGCTCCAATTAATCTTCATAGTATTTGGATCATGGAGACTGTGTGTTCTTTCAATACTGTCAGAGTTGTTAGTTCAAGAGTAATTGAATGATAAAGTATCCCCCTCCCGCCCCCTTTACCTAGTGTAAGGCACTTCCCCTCAGATGTGGAATCTGGTCCCTTGACCAGACAGCTCACAACAAGGGACAATCTTCTTACTGTGAGAAAAATGAAAACCCTGCCCCCCTTGACAGGTTTTTCCTTTATGCTAATTAAAGATTGTCCCTCTCTGCAAGCCATCTGGACACCACCTCTCTGTTCTGGAGTAGTGTTACATCAGTAAAAATGGTGGTGGGGGAGATATTTCATCATTCAATTACTCTTGAACTACAACTCTGACAGTATTGAAATAACACTCTCTATTGCCCAAATACTATGAAGATGCTTTTATATTGAAACATTACTATCCACTGAAGTGTATACAAACATTAATGTGTTTTATTGCTGTGGAGTAATGTGAATCACTTATACATACACACACGCCACACAGTCTGATCTCCTAAAAAGAGGGAACACCAGGGTAGGAAAGAGGGACAGATAGATTTAGGTCTCAAAGAGACACTGTCCCTCCTAAAAAATGACACAGGATATATGACATTGGGCTGCAATGCACCGGATACCTCCAACGCTCAAAGGGTTAAGGGCACGTACATTTAACACACACTAGTGCCCTTATTCATTGAAATAAAGAGGTGAAAACGTGGAAGAAACCAATGGCACCATGGGGTGGTGGGGTTTGACACAAATTTCTATTTAAATGTGGATTTCAACCCACTAAATGTCAGAAAGGTCTCCAACAAATTGCATTGGAGACCTGTGGCACTGAAAAGCCCCATTATAAAAATAGGAAGTTAGTCAAGTTAGTACCAATACACTGCAGACCCCTCTGGTCCTTAAAATGTTAATTCTATTAACATCTAAAGCAAATGGTAGTCAACTGCTGAACCTCCAGCTGTTTCAGACGACTACAACAAATATATTTGATCTTATAACAAATTATGTGTAAACAGATGTAAAATACCACTAACAATTAGCATTTAAATCTGAGCAGGTAAATAAATAAAAGGATTCAAACATTGGAAATTAACTGTACACTGGGCCATTAAAACCCTAACTCTGTTAATACAAGGTGTTTATTCTAACAAGGTTGTAAGAAATACCGCACCCACATCCCAGATTGACTGGGGCCTGGTGAGAGGGCCAGATGGACGCAGCTCTCCTCTGCTGTGCTAATCCCTCCTTCTCATTACCCTTTTGTCTTAATCTCCATCATGTTCTTCATGTGACATTTCTCTTGTGCTGCTGCCATCCCCCCATCTAACTACTCTCCTGACCTTTCCCAGTGACATCAGCAGAAGAGCACATATAATTATCCGGGGCCCAGCCTTCCTGACTCAAAAGAGCAATACACAAATCCATATGAAAATGTATCAGCTAGAGTACCTAGTGCAGCTATGAGTAACTTGCAACCCTCCAACTCTGTTGATCCACAGTTCCCATCATCCTCACCCAGTCCAAAGACCGTTGGAGGACTATGGGTGTCATCAATGGTCCAATGTATTTGTGGATGTGCTTTTGTAAGTATAATAAGTGCAGCTAAATGCACTCACCTCATTATGTATGTATCTTGTGAAAAACAAAATAGAGATTGATATTTTTACCCCCTAGTTCTGCTGTAAGTGCATATGTAATTTAACCCTTTGAGTGCCAGAGAGGTACGCAACGCACTGCAGAGCAATGTGTTGCGTACCCCTCTGGCACTCAAAGGGCTAAATGCCTGTTAAAAATATAAACACCTAATCACCTTACTGGTCAGAACAGCTTAATGGCCTCTATGGCTTTTGCTTTTGTCCCTCTATCCAAGAAATAACATTTTCAGTTTTGGATGTTATGTCCATTTGCTACCTAAACCCTTTGCGAAGCAATGTGTTGAACACCCCTTGGTACTCAAAAAAGGGTTATTATATCATATCGGGTATAGTTATAAAACACACAGACTTGCAGGGATGAACCAATTCCTGTTCAGACCTATAGAATGAAGTATTCATATGGGTCCGTGAATTAAAGGGACATGTGGTCCATGGATGGTGACACGACAGTAACTAGCAACACCACAGGGCCTATACAGTGAGGGAAAAAATTATATGATCCCCTTCTGATTTTGTACGTTTGCCCACTGACAAAGAAAGGACCAGTCTATAATTTTAATGGTAGGTTTATTTGGTTTATAACTTTTTTTGAAATGCTTTTTTAAAGATTTTTTTTGTCGTTATTCTGTCTCTCACTGTTCAAGTAAACCTACCATTAAAATTATGGACTGATCATTTCTTTGTCAGTGGGCAAATGTACAAAATCAGCAGGGGATCGAATAATTTTTTCCCTAACTGTAGCTCTGCTCATGGCACATGGAAACCTCAACTAGGTCCATGCACCCTGTCAGCTTCAGTTTGAAAGAAATTGCCAGCAACTGTGCTATCTGACTCAGTGGACATGACATTCAGGATGAACTGAAGAGTTTATTTACTGAACAAAGGCAAAACAAATATGGGCTGTTAGGATTTCTGGCCATAGTAAGATAAGTGGGAGGTTATTATTATTAGGAAGTGTTAATTCTCGTTTAAATATGATTTTGATGAGCCTCATCTTATCAGCATCAGTGGGTTTAAACTGCATCCTCAGCATTGACAATCTGGCCCTTCATGTAAACTGCATTACCGTAAAATCTTGCGTATAATACGCACAATTTTGGCCCACTTCACCTTATATGAATGGGGGGGGGTGCGTATTATACACGAGTGAAAAAAGTAATTAAAAAAAATTCCATTGCCTCACTGCTTCCCTATATCTGCCTCTGCCCCTTTGTAGTACAATTTCGGCAGCCTGACAGGGCTTAGGACCTCTTCTGCCTTGCCAATGGTAAGGACAGGGCAATGCGGGAAGCAGGCTGCAGATGCAAGCATGCCGTCTGCTGGCACCCTGTCAGGCTGCTGAAATTGCATTACATAGGGGCAGAGAAAGATATGGGTAAGCGGTGAGGGAGGGAAGCAATGCGGCAATGGAATTTTTTTGCGTGTGACAGGGGAAAACAACGGTGCATATTATACATAGGCATTTTTCTTTTTGGCCAAAATCTTGGGTATACTGTACACCTGCGTATTATACACAGGTGCATATTATACCCAAGATTTTACGGTATATAACTAGCAAAGAATATAAGGGGGTTATGCACTAAAGGTGTAATAATGTGGACATGACTATGGAGCCTATAGACTCCCACTTCAGAAATGAGTGCATAGGCTCCATGGAATAACATAGGAACTGGAGAAGTGATATCACTGGAGATGTCATCTCTACTTTATCACACAACAGTGCATAACCCCAGTGTGTTGCCCATAACTCACACTTTCACACAGACTCATGTATTAAAAAAGTGGTGCAATTTTGGAAGAAACCAACTATACCCATAGGGAATACAGAATATACCCATAATTGCCATTGACTTAATTGAGAATTTAAAATCTTTTGAATGTTAGAGAGGTGTCTAATGTGTTACAATACATTAGACACATATATAACACTGAATATGATAAAAGCCCTCTTTAAATCAATGACACTTATTTGTTCCCTAAAGAGCAGAACTGCACCACTATTCCTTAGTACATCAGTGAGACACACACACAGTCATGTGCATTTACATGCACATATCACAAATACACACTCTGAAGCCCTAGCCTTGTTCAGGTTCCACTGGTAGTGACAGAACCACACATGCACAGTCTGAAACACAAACCTTGATCCACTGACCCACTAGTAGCCACAGAACCACAAATACACAGTCTGCTTCCTGATCCTTGTTCCATTAACTCATTGGTAGTGATAGAGCTATGCATACACTTAAGCACATACCATTACACATACTCTGACACCCCTGCCTTGTCCACTTGTAGCCACAGAGCCATGCATACACTGGTTGAGTTGCCAACCTGGTTCCACTGGTAGTCAAAGACTGTTGTGGGGGGGGGGGGAGAACGACACTGAGGAGGGAGTCATACACGGGTTGGTGGTGGGAGAGTCAAAATGATACTATTCATGTTGCAGTGCGGGCAGGCTTTGCCTGGAAATTGGGCAGAATGTGGAAAGTTAGCGGTTAGGGATACCAGACAAGATTTCCAAGATTTGGAGCTGAATGGGTTGGAAGAGACATGGAGGAGGAGAGGTGGCAAAAGATAAGGAAAGAGGCAAGTAAGGACAGAATGGGATTGGAAGAGAATCCTTTCCTACCTTATGTCCTTCTGCTCTGATCCAGAAAGCCAATAACAACCCTTTAATCACCAGAGGCGTAAGCATCGTATTGCAAGTCATGAGACTTCTCTAGCACTAAAGGGGGTCCCCTATGGTATAGCTTTGTTTGCCACAGAAGTCTCCACTTTCATTTGAAACATAAGACCCTAGTATAAAAATATATCTATGCATTTCCCCATTGATGGGGAATACCATATAGCTCTCACTCCTTGTGGAAATCTTATTCCCTTGTTACTAAATAAGTGATTTCTACACAAGTGTTTCAGCAAAATTAATTCTATGGCTAACTCAAGGACTTAGTAAAGTGTTTGTGTCCTTTTGTTCAATATTTAAAATGAGAGGAATGTCCATACCTGGGAACTCTCCGGGTAGCCCTGTTTCAAAAGTTCCCAGGTATGGGAATGTCCCTTTAAGGTCATAATACTGTAGCAGCCAAGTGAGAACATGCTCATTTCCTATTTTGTTGTATTTACCATCATGATAGTGCTTGAATCCATATTCACATTTTATTATCCCATCCTCTAGACAATTCAAGAGACTTAGATATCCATGTAGCCTTGGTTACCAGATTTTAAAGGGGATTTATTACCACTGTACATGTTTGGCTTAACTGATAGCTTATATAGCGAATATCACAATGTCTTTATTATTTTCAGATTTTAAATCTCTATTTCGCCAGAAAATACCATTTAATGATTGCCCTGCACCCTACTTCCAGATAGACTGCGATTAAAGAGCTGTACCCACAGTCTATCACTCTGTATCTGCTCCCATCCCTCTATCCAGCCTCTGCCAATGAGAGCTCTCCAGCTTACAGACAGAAGCCCCCGTCATCGGAGGAGGGTGGCTAGAGGGTTGGGAGCAGAGGCAGAGTGATAGACTGCAGGTAGGGTTGCCACCTTTTCTTCAAAAAAATACCGGCCATGGCATTCCCGCCATAGATTTAACATTGGACAGAAGCCAATTTTTTACCGGCCTGCCGGTAAAACAGCGGCTGGGTGGCAACCCTAACTGCAGGTAGAGAACTGTACCTGCAGTCTATCTGGCAGTAGGGTGCAGTGCACTCTTTAAACTGTATTTTTCGGAGAAATAGAGATTTAAAATCTGAAAATAATAAAGACATTGTGATATTCACTATATAAGCTATCAGTTAAGCCAAACATATACAGGGGTGATAGATCCCCTTTAAGTATTTGTATTTCGATGCATGGCTAGTAATTTTCTTTAACAAACAACACAGCTTAAATGGTCAGAAAAGGTTTGCTTATCTGACATTTCACAGGAAAAAATGATGCTTTTAAGATTTTTTCTTTTAAAATGTGTCCTGTGATCCACGTGATCCCATTGACCCAGTCTGAACGAAGCAATGAGTGAAGAAATTCCTCTCCTAGTCATACCATTAAAAATACTCTAAAGATATAATTTTTCTACACTCCAACGCAGTAGAGAAAAAAAAAAATCTTAGTGTCACATCCAAGAAGCTAATGACAAGCTATTCAGCGATTTTCAATTCATTAGAAACTCCAGGGTCTAGACGCACTAAACGTCTATGCGGTGTCCTTATGATCTTGTCGATGTGTTTGAATCACTCCGACAATTCGATCTGCACACACATCGACATATGCACCAAAATTATCGGATGGAAGGAGAGAGTTGGAGAAGGTCCCTATTAGCATACAGGATTTTCGACGTGTTGTCAGTGTGGAAGGGATCTTCTCTCCTCACACATCACCAACACTATGACAATTCTGAAGTTGAACAGCATTCTCTCTCTCTCTCTCTCTCTCTGTTTCCCTACTTGGCCAGTAGTGGAATAAAGAGAAGGCTTTCAGCACCATGGACAGCACTGAATGTCATAGGGATGTGCATTGCTCACCCCTGTGGCACTCAAAGGGTTATAATAAACAGAAATAGTACACCAAACACTACACAATGTGCATCCCCTTCGACATATTAACCTTGCTCTTAGTCATTTGACATATAGTGCTCGCATTTGACATACTAACTGTGTTGGTCGTACACTTCACTTTATTCAACATACACTTCAACTTTATTCGACACTTAACCCTCTGAGTGCCAGACAGGCAGCAAATGCAGTTTCTGTTGTATAAAGCTTCAATGCAGATAGGTTGTTGATCCAGGGAACTGACTGCCAAATGGAATTTTTTTTATCCACTTGGAGCTAAATTGGAAATGGCTTCAAAGTTTTTTTCCTTCCTCTGGAAGAACAGGGGGCGTTTAGGCATGGGCTGGACTTGATGGACATGTCTTTCAGCCTCGACTATGTTCCAACATTCTAGGGGTTAAAATCCCCATATAATTTAATGACAATTTTTAGTTCTTCCTATAGTACAAATGGTTTGCTTCGGAACTCCTTCACTTTTCTTCTGAACATATAACCCTTGGTGAATTTACATTAGTAAACAGATGTCTAAGGGGAGACTATCACGGTGCCCGTGATTCTGCCTGGAGGAGTGACATTCCTACTTCCGGGTTTGCTTTGGCTGCTTCTTATTGGTTCTGGGTTGTTAACCCCTCCCTGGGCGTGCCTTTATATACACCCTCCTGTCACTATGCCGGTGCCCTTTCGTGGTGTTCCTGACCTGACGCTTGTTGCTGTGTTCCTGTTCCATGTATGATCCGGTTTCGTCTGACCTTACTCCTGTCTCCGCTGCCAGTATTATTGGACCCGGCTTGCCTGACTACGATCCGTTACTGATCTGGCTGACTACCGCTCTCTGTGTACCGGCCCAGGCTTTGGCTGACTACCGCTCTCTGTGTACCGGCCCAGGCTTTGGCTGACTACCGCTCTCTGTGTACCGGCCCAGGCTTTGGCTGACTACCGCTCTCTGTGTACAGGCCCAGGCTTTGGCTGACTACCGCTCTCTGTGTACCGGCCCAGGCTTTGGCTGACTACCGCTCTCTGTGTACCGGCCCAGGCTTTGGCTGACTACCGCTCTCTGTGTACCGGCCCAGGCTTTGGCTGACTACCGCTCTCTGTGTACCGGCCCAGGCTTTGGCTGACTACCGCTCTCTGTGTACCGGCCCAGGCTTTGGCTGACTACCGCTCTCTGTGTACCGGCCCAGGCTTTGGCTGACTACCGCTCTCTGTGTACCGATTCAGGCTGTGACTGACTAACACTTTCCGTATACCGATTCTGGCTTTGGCTGACTTCCGCTCTCCGTGTACCGTTCCAGGCTTTGGCTACTCGCCTAGCGTCCGCTTGTCGCTAGTGCTTCTGTTGTCCCTGTCTTGTGCCCATTGCCTTTGCCTTAACGGTCGCTTGCCAGTCGGTGCTTATCAGTTGCCTCCGGTTGCTCTACCTGTCAGCCGTGCCTCATTGCAGCCTCCGTTACTTGCTATACAGCCTGCGCCCTTCGGTCACTAATGGTGCTACCACCTGTCAGTCTGCTCTTACCCGCTGCCTCCAGTTGCGCTACCTCTCAGCCTGTGCCTCCTTGCAGCCTCCGTTTGCATACTATACAGCCTGTGATCTCCGGTCACTAGCGGTGCTACCACCTGTCAGTCTGCTTTTATCCGCTGCCTCCGGTTGTGCTACCTCTCAGTCTGTGCCGCCTTGCAGACTCCGTTTGCATACTATACAGCCTGTGCTGTATAGCGGTTCTACCACCTGTCAGTCCGCACTTACCCGATACCTCCGGTTACGCTATTTAGAGCAGTCTGCCTATATCAACACCTGTTGCGCCCCGTGCAGACGGTGCCTACTCTGTGTGCCTCTGGGGCACTTCCTCAATATACTCGTTGGTGCTATTTCTTGGGCTGCCTTACCCGCTTATAGGTAAAGCCGGTAGAGCCTCCTCAATATACTTGTTAGTACCATTTCTCGGGCTTCCTTACCCAGTTATAGGTAAGGCTGGTAGAGCCTATTCACTTCCCTATATTGGGGTGTCTGCCCTGCAGTACAGTTCCCTCTTATGGCCTCTCTAGACATGTACTGCTGAGGTTTTGTTCCTGTCTCTGTTCCAGTCATTATTGCATATTTTGTTAACTGTTTGTGCCCTGACCTGTGTCAGATTCAATATTACTATCCACTGTTTGAAGTCTGGACCCGTGAAGGGCATCGCTGTTCTTTATTGAGTTGTTTAATAAAGCTTCATTGTTTTATCTTACCAAATTGTCTGGGTGTTCAATAAAACAGAATTAAGTTTTATTAATATATTCAAGGCCAATACAAAGAACTCTCTGGGGAACAAGAGGTCATCCGTTAACATTAGGGGAAAGGCATTTTTTGACCAAAACAATGGAAATACTGTAAATATATATATAAGTTGTAGATATCTTTGCCTTGGGAGTCTGTGTTTGAAGATACTGCTTTCAAAAGTAGTAACGTATACCTTTCTAGCTCTGCCCAATACAGAGAAGGATGTACAGTTGGTTTCAAAGCAGATAAAATGTTGATATGGGGAGATTTCAGACTACCTATTGGAGTCAAAATTATTTTTTTTTTTTAGCCACTTGAGGCTTAATTGGAAATTGATTCAATAGGGAATGTTGGTTTTGCTTTAGTCTGGATCAACAAGGTGATATGTCAAAGGCTGAGCTTGATGGATGCATGTGTTTCTCCCAGCCTCAAATATTTCTATGCTTGTATTGAAATTGCCAGAGGGTTGCAAAAAAAGGGTGATGGTATGACCATGTCCGGTGAAGGACCGAAAACGTTTGGCGTTTTGTGAAGCATGCTTTTATGCAATAAATCTTCAAAACCTATTTGAACTGTGTGCTGTCTCCCCGTGGTGAGTCCAGGCTGATTGTGTATATATACATACATACATACATACATACACACACATACATACAATTATTAACTTAACCCAGAGAAATATGGTTATACAATGAATTGAACAGCCTGGTGCTGTACACTCATTTTACACTGAAATGTATAAATGTGATAGAATACTCCGTACTTCAATGCAATGCTTTGGATACCTTTCTGGTACTCACAGGTTTAAGCCCTATATCAACGTTATGTTCAAATGAAAAGTGGCGTAATTATGGAAGCAAACCAGCTACATCAAAGGTGTCAAATAACATTGTAAAAATTCTGACTGATTTAAAAAGGACAATTATCAAATGTTACTAAATGTGCTCTAATGGAGTTGCAGCCCCAAAATGACTCATCTCAGTTTTGAATGGATGTCGCTCACAACTCCCTCTGTTGCATGTGCAATTCCCATAGATCTTCTGTGTCAGGGGTCTCTATGGACCTGCGCGGCACAGGACTACAACGGGTCCTGCTCAGTGCGGTACAGATCCACCAGGGGAGCATCTGGGGGTCTATTTTATTACCCTCTTTGTCCTGTTCTGCTTCCCCACTGTCCTGCCAAGACTCAGGAAGCAGATTTTCTGATAGGGAACTATGGAATGTCCTTTTAACCTCATGAATTCCATAAGTGAGGGGGTTATAAAAAAAAAGGCAGTGAGAGTTCTACAGCAATATTATTATTTAAAAACAGCATGTCTTAACAGAAGCCTGGAAACTCTAATAGCTTTATGATTGCTGGTGAACTTGACTTACTGAGAGCAATAACAATAAGGCCAATTACCGATCCCCCTTTCTAGCGGAAGTGACAAAGAAAGCAAAAGGATCTACAAAATGTAGATGTAGGGGTGGGCAAAAGGTGGCCCTGGGGCCACATATGGCCCTTGTAGACTTATCCAGCAAACCCCAGTCCGTTCTCTAGTAGAGTGGTAAGAGAAGACACTTTCTCTCTACCGCATCTTTTTAATTTCTAAAACCACAGATCCTTTGTTTTGACTCCCTTCATGCACGCTTTTCCAAGTTAACCCGATAGGTGCTACAGAGGTCTAAGCATTGTGAAACAATGTGTGGGAAACAAGTCTAGCATCCAAGAGGTTGGGGGGAAAAAAAAAGCTGAATTTTAACCATAACGTGCCCATTTGGTGGACTTAAGGGCAATAGATATGACCTTTTGAGTTAACCTTGATTGCCTGCCATTGCTTTACAGCCTTAGAAATGTTAGTAATAGATGAGTTATGAATTGTATCCAAAATGATATACCAATGCTTATTTGATGCATATGGGGCTGTCACTACAAGAATGACCTCTGTGCGCCCTCTGAATTCACTTAGAAATGATCAAGGCATGTTTGTGTCCGTTTGCTGAGCAAGGTTATTGTGGCAAAATATTTGGATGATGATATATGACCATTGGGTTGCCAGCAGAAAATCTAGTCTTGTGAAAGAAAGCATTGACCATTTGAGATGAGTAAGTAACACACTGCTTTAATGGTAACTCATCTGGCACTGCAAGGATTGATAAGTCTCATTATTGAGGTTGTTGTCCTCGACATGTTTGATTCCAGAACTGAAGGAGACCCACTTACGGTCCAAGAGGCTTTATCCAGTTTAACTGATCATAAACTGGTGCTTTAACCACTGCTTTTCTCAGGGGTCTGCAAAGCATTTCAAACACACCAGGGTGATAGATACCTGTGGGGTAGACAACTGTTGAGTGGATTTGCCTGACATTTCGGAGCTGGACTGTCTGAACAGGATCAGTCTGATATGGATATGGAGATTTTCTCTCTGCAATAGCACATGGGGGTGAAAAAGTGACTTATAGCACCACCATGCCTTAGAACAAGACACTTTGTTTATGCTTAAAGGGATAGTAATACTTAAAATGTAAAAATAAAAAAAAAAAATGTTGTAGGGTTTATCCCCCTGAGTAAAACAAGAGTACTGCTTAAAGGTGTTTCATTCAAAAGTTATTAATTTTCAAAGTTGAATTTTTTAGGTGCAATATCACAGTGGCCTGAAATTGTACAGTGGCGCTGTTGCTACACGATCCTATGGACAGCTTTGGTCCTGGGACCATAAATCTCCATAGGATGGTGTAGCAACAGTACCACTGTACAATTTCAGGCCACTGTGATATTGCACCTAAAAATTCAACTTTGAAAATTAATAACTTTTGAATGAAACACCTTTCAGCAGTGGGAGTACTCTTGTTTTACTCAGGGGGATAAACACTGCAACATATTTTTTTTTTTTACATTTTAAGTATTACTATCCCTTTAACGGGTGCTCGTCACATTTGTTTGTTGTAGGTCTCAACATGTTTGATTTCAGAAATTAAGGAGGCCCAATTAAGATCTTCTAATCCAGTTGAAGTAATTATAAACGGATGCTTTAAAATTTGTTTTTTCTCTCAGGGGTCTCCAAAGCATTTCAGATAGATACCTGAAGCGGTAGTCAACTGTTGGGCATCCAGCTGATGAGTGCTACAATTCTCATCATATCCAACCAACAGTGAATAGGTGAGGAGTGCTGAACCTCCAGCTGTTGAGGACTACAACAATTGACTACATCTGCATTAAGTTAAGGAAACCAGATCTCCATTTTACTGTGGGACATTTATGAAATGTTATTCTGCAGGACTGAACAGGAACCAGTGCAAACAGGTAGCATGTGTTTTTCATAAGAACATTCATTCAAAATGTAGATCTGGTCACATTACACTACAGCAAGAGAAAATTAAATTCTGATTCTATGGAGCATATGTAATGCACAAAGATCTGTCCAACATGAAGTGGGTGCTCCACTTAATAAAACAGTGGAATTTGAGATACATTTATCTCATTGAAGTGGCAACAACCCCAGGAATCTAATGACTAAGCACACTTATACAAAATAATTTACATGCACCCATTTCATATACTATGTGCTTGTGAACAGATAATTGGTTGCTAACTTCCCCATGTTAATATTACATATTTATATGACTTTCTGCAGATTGTAAGTAGCAAATAATGTATAGTCTACTGTAGAAGTACAGATTTAAGTCTCTTGTAGGATTTTATTTCTGCTAGAGTCTAACTACACATTACTATGGACTGCTAGTGACCATGGAATGTTTTTGAAATGTTGAAATGTGATTAAAATATAGTGCCACCAGTGTATTAAGGGGAAAAAAATTATATGTATTTTCAAATACCAGAAGTCTGATTTATCATTTTGTCACAGACGTTTTGGTGTGCGCCATTTCACATGCAAACTATAAAAATTATCTCTATACTATATAGATAAGCAATATGCAACTAATTTCACTGAATGAAATGATTAGTCACACAAGGATCTGAATCGAAAAGACATATTAACCCCTTCACGACCACAGTCATGGTGGTCTGGCACTTAAGGACCAATGATGGGCCTGGCACGTCATGGAGTTCAGGGATCCCGGCACAGCTGCACACCACTCCGGGAGCCCTGAACCGGAAGCTGAAAACAAACAAACAAACAAAACCCTTTGGTCATCAAATGCCGGCCTCGCGTGCTGGTCCTTAAGGTGTTAAATCAGAACTACAACCTCCACTAAAGTCACCCTGCAATACTTATTCAGGTGGCAACTAGCTTACTAATCATTCTTTTACCTTTAAAAAATGCCCACAAGTAAAGTTATGCTTAAGCTTTCGAGACCGGAAACCAGGCATCAGCTCAGACATCTTGAATGAGCGCCTACGCAGTCAGTCCCCTTCACTCTTCACAGGCATTGCACTGGCCCAGACGGCTCCGGAAGAGACTGACGGCGCAGGCGGAGAGGCTGCAGTAACCTCGGAAACTTAAGCATAACTTTATTCCTGGGCACTTTTTAAAGGTAAAATAATAATTAGTAAGCTAGTCGACACCTGCATAAGTATTGCAGAGCGACTTTAGTGGAGGTGGTAGTTCTGCTTTAACCCTCTGAGTCACAGTACACAATATGTTGCACAACTCTGTCACTTAAAGGTCCAACAGCAATAAGAAATGTATACAGGATTTTGACACTCCTCTGGCAATAAAGTATTAAATTCTAAAATTAAAAGGTAGCACCAACAGTCATGGCCAGGTATAATCATATTTATTCTGATTAAAAGGCAAGGATTATACCAGTATTTTTTCCTTTTTTATGTTTAAGGCACCCCTATCATGGAGTGACCTTTTCAGGGCACACAACACTTTATGCCCTTGGCAAACTATATATAAAATGAAGGGTGCAATATACAGTGATTATTAGGTCTCCCAATCAAAATGACAAGCATATTGAACATAAAAAAAAAAAAAAATAATAATAATAATAATAATAATAAAAGAAAATATAAACTTGAAATGCAACATTCACATTTTTTGTTATAGTCCTTATAGACAAAAAGTGGCCACCTTAGCTGGTACCTATAGTACCCCAAAATGCCAGAGCACCTTGGCTGAGAACCACTCACTGCATTATAAACATAGGGTCAAGAAAGAAAGAAACCAACTGCACCAAATGGAAAAATCTCATGTGACTGACATTGTGATTTTAACCCCTTAAATGCTATGCATTGCTTCATAGTATTTTGTCTAACATTAAAGAGGTTAATGTCCCCTTTTAAAGCAGTGGGAGTTTGGGGAATCTTTATTTCTGTCCCATGGTGCAATTCATTTGCAGCAGAATTGATACTCTTTTCTTTTGTTCATAAGACCCACAATGGAAAACTGATAAGGAAATGTGTGATCACTGTTTTAATAAACAGTCACTCATTTTGCAAAAAAGAATACAGAGCATTGCTTCCAGGGGATGGAGGGGAGAATGTGACCAAGGGAACAGCTATATTTAGCAAACCAGGCCTATTCACTCCTGAAATACATTATACACATTTTGAAAGGGGTACATGGATATGTAACTATATGTACTATTCCACAAATATAAAAGATAGAATGCTTCTGGAACGTTGTATAAAAAATGAGCAATGGATAGGAGGCCCAATCTGACTTCAAGGTGGGAAGTGGTGTTCCCACTATATGGCCTTCTTTATCCTTGGTGAATATGATTTCATAATCTTCTGTAACACACACCATCAGTGAGTGGGAGGCACTGTTCCTCATGTTTATTAAGGACGAGCCTTGATATACAACCTCACGTTTGCACTGTTTCCCTATTAGACATCAATGACATCCAACAAGAACACCAGCTGCAATGATTATCCGGGATACGCGTCACAATACAAAATTAGACATTACATGTAGGAAGATCAGATATAACATGATAATCATGAGAGGACGTATTTAAACCAGGACTGGGTTACTCAGCCATCCTAATACGAACTACTAATATAAGACCAAGACAGGGGATGTTTTGCGATGGCGAACTTACCCACGATACCATCCTAAGGACAGTGTGAGGTTGTCTAATGAACGTCTGAGGGTCAAAGGCTCCTCCAGCTTTGCCAGCTCCATAAGCACCTCCTTCCATTCTGCAAGCCACCAGAAATCCCTTATGTGTAGGGACCGGTCCCCAGCACACCACAGATGCCTTTTCAGAAGTGGCGGATGAGAGGGAAGCAACAGATCAGATAATGGTTCAAAGCTCAAGGGCACAGAATGCCTTGCCAAACAGATGAGCTGTGCTTGCTCGCAATAAGGATGTAATTGTGAAGACAGAAGGTTCTGTGGTTCCAGACGGTTTGTAAGAGGAACACAGTATAACGAGAGAGGCACTAAAATTGCAAGTGCCACACTGAAGGGGATAGAGATCAGTATGTCAGGGATGTGGTGAGAGCAGCTGATGTGATAAGAAAACACAGCCAAACCCTGTCAGTGTCAGTGCTGCAGCTCCAGGCTACTGCTGTTTCTGTAGCAGAGGTCCGCGCATGCGCACCCAGCCCACAGCGTCCCAGCCACCTCCTCTACCTCAGCCATGTGACCCCCACCTTTAGCCATTTTGGACTAGGACCGCGGTTAATCTCCATAGTAACGGTGCAGGAAAAAAATATGGCGTGGAGTAGTAAGGTGGGTTTGGAGGTGAACATTTGTGTCAAAAGCATCTAAAGGGACAATTTTTCTGGATATCAGTGGCTGAGTTTTACACCTATGCTCCAGCTAGGTTATCCTTCAAACAAGTAGGGTTGTATTTTGAGTTACCTATACCTGGATGGAGTCATATCATCCCTTCCACTGTCATCACTTTAGATCGATGTGGTTTTTGGTTGTTAATATAATGCTTGGTTTTATTCTTATATTCTTACCTCACTCCTTGCACTTCTTATTCCTATTGGATCAGATTAGAAACGGAAAAGTTTACTTCCTCAAGAATGGTGAATGATTTCTCTTGAACTGCATACATCTATGCCAGTACCTCCAGCTGTTGTTGGACTGCAGTTTTCATTCTTCAGCTGTTCTTTGGTTAGCTAAGGATGATGGAAATTGTAGCCAAAGTATAGTTGGAGGGATACTGGTTGCACACTCCGACTTATGCATGTGAAAGTGCAACGGGTTTTAAATGCAGAATTGCACAAAACAATAAATATTTTTTATTTCTTTTGGGAAATCCCTCTCTGAAAACTGGTTTACCTCTCTATTTATATAAAGATGTGCTGAAAACTAAAACATTGGCTGCTAATTAGTTGAATAGATACAGGCTTTCTGCAAGTGAACAATGTAACTTGACATGTTTCACAATTTCCATAAACAATTCAACTGAAACATTTTGAGCTCGGCCTTCACATTTTTTGTCAAAGCTTTTGTAGAAACAAGTGGCACACTGAGTGGAGATCCACGTCTCCCAAATTGCCACACAATCTGGTTGAGAAACGTTGGCTTATGTTTACAAAGTAGACTCGGCTAAACTATGATATAAAGCAGGTATAGCCACTTAGAATTAACTCGGACCGCCTACATACCCCTTCAATGTGCTAAGGGCCACACTCCCCATTCCCCCCTTTTTCCCCTCCAGCCACCAAACACAAACCATTCCCAACCTTCCCCCCAACCTTATTTGTTTCCCCAAATAAACACACTGACAACAATATAAGGTGGCAAATTGTGAGGTCACAGGTTTATTAATTTGGGATATTGACCTATTTATAGGACCCGAGGAGTACCCTCCCCCCTCTTATGTGGCTCCTCCAGGGCCCCTAATAGCTTGGGTGACGCCTGCACCCAGCCCGCAGCCATGGGAGGTAAAGGGCGAGACCTTTCAGACAAACCACTGCCTCCCCACCTCTGGTCCCTCTCCATGGCCGCCTCCCAACTGTACCAGGGGAGGCAAACAAGGCTCAAATGTCAATCTGCCATGACAATACCTACATGCCTCCCCTCCTCCACAGTGCTTGATGGCAATCGCTCACCCTTCCTGCAGGCTGACCTGGCCACACAGCACAAGTCTGCCCTCCCACCGTTACCGAATGGCTATGCCGCACTGCCGGGGCCCTGTAAGTGCCACACCCTCCAAGGGCCTAAATGGATTACTTCTGCTGACTTCCACCATCTCTTGCTAGGCCTAAGCCGGACCTCTTCCATGGCGCATCTAACAGCACCTCGATGACCTAAAAACCAAAACAGAAACAAACAGGGAGGGAGGGTGGGAAAAGAAAAAAGGTTATACAGCTCACCTCTGCAGGTAAGCTGTATTTAAACTCTAAGCCTCGCCCCCTTTTTTCCTGCCTCCCTATGCTACGTGACCCCAGCAAGGGAGGGTGAGAGAACCCAGTCCTTTGTCCCAGGCTCCCCCTCCCCCCCACCGAAACCAAGCAACACAAAGAGGGGACAGGGGTTTCGGCTCTCTGGCCCTTATCCAGCTTTGGGCGCCATAAAGGCACCCTCCACCTTTTGTAAGTGCCACACTCACCATTCCCCCCTTTTTCCCCTCCAGCCACCAAACACAAACCATTCCCCAACCTTCCCCCCAAACCCCACCCCCAACCTTATTTGTTTTCCCAAATAAACACATTGACAACAATATAAGGTGGCAAATTGTGAGGTCACAGCTTTATTAATTTGAGATACTGACCTATTTATAGGACCCAGGAGTACCCTCCCCCCTCTTACGTGGCGCCTCCAGGGCCCCTTATAGCTTGGGTCACGCCTGCACCCAGCACACGGCCATGGGAGGTAAAGGGAGAGACCTTTCAGGCAAACCACTGCCTCCCCACCTCTGGTCCCTCTCCATGGCCGCCTCCCAGCTGTACCAGGGGAGACAAACAAGGCCCAAATATCAATCCGCCATGACAATACCTACATGCCTCCCCTCCTCCACAGTGCTTGATGGCAATCGCCCGCCCTTCCTGCAGGCTGACCTGGATGCACAGCACAAGTCTGCCCGCCCACCGTTACCGATTGACTATGCCGCACTGCCAGGGCCCTGTAAGCGCCACACCCGCCACCCATAGAAGGGACTCCTAACCCTTGACCCTCTATGACCCCCCGCTGTGACCCCATACAAACCTCTAGGGCCTCCCTAACTGCCTCTGTAAAGACCTGCAGCCCACTGTCCCCTAGGTGCACACCATCTCCCCTGTACCATCCCTCTTCCTCCATTTTTACCTTTTTATGTGTAATGGTGCCACCCCCACAAGAGAACATGAACCTAGCTATGGCATGATTCACCTTATGCCTGGACCTCTCAATGGCTCGGGGCGATACCGGAATGGCACAGCGTAATCTGTGACCAAATGATTCTCTGCATGTATCTTTAATACGTTCGATCAGTTCTACTGATACTGAGGAAGTGAGATCGTTACTGCCAGCATGCACTATCAAAATATCTGGACTCCCCAACCTCCAGCAGGTGTCCCGAAATAGAGCTTCCATCTGCTCCCAGACCAAGCCCCTCTTACCACACCATATCATTTTCATGTCCTCCTGCGGCATTCCTAAATTCTCCCTCTGACTCTGCGCGAGGTATTGGTGCTCACAATAGATGAAAGAATGGCCTATGACAAAAACTCTGATCTGCCTTCTCCTGCTTCCCTCTGCAAGCAAAATGCCAGTTAGATCATTTCCATTCGAATATAGGTTTTAAATGCATTAGATCGCCAGCGCCCTAACCTTTTAATGTCACCCTCACTGCCCACCCTTTGTGCTGCAACTGTAGCTGCTCCTATTCTAAAGGAGTGTGTCCCATAATTGTTTGGGTCTGCCCCCATTCTGTACAGCACACTGTCCATCACCATCCTGAATTGGTATTTTGATAGTGCACTGCCATCCCGGTGTATCAAAAAACAACCCTTGCGTGGGGGGCCTAATCCTCAAAAATTCTTTTACTGCCCTCATCGCTCCAGTTGAGCAACACCCACTGGCCCCCACCTTCCTGACTGTTTTTTGTCTTAGCCAGCCAACAGCGCACCACCTGACCTGACCATTCCACACCATCCCACTGCAACCCCGTATCCTGCCTAGTTTTTGCTACCGCTACCAATTCACTCACCCTGAACGCTCCATGAAACACCATCACAAATGCTGCCTTAAACAAAACTCGCTCATAACTATTTTTACACACGTCCTTCAAAGCCCTACACATTTGACTCGGCTTTAGCTGATCTATGGGCCTTCTAGTATCTGCCTCTTTTTGCCGTTTCCTCCCCCAACCTTTCATAACCCTTCCTACCGCAAAATTGTCTTTCAATGCCTCCTGACTTTTGTGAAAAATGAAATAGCTGCCAATGTTGTTACTGCCTTCCCTCTGGCTGCCCCCTGCTTCCATAGGTACTTTAAATACTCCAATAACACCCTCACATTAACTACCCCATCTCTCCCCACCTGTGCTGCAGCAAACTCACCCCAATCCTGAAAAGCCTTCTTGTACGCCCTCCAAGTGCTTGGTGCTAAGGATGCTGTTATCAGATCGTCTATATCTTCATCCCCAACTGTCAAACATATTTCGGACACAAACAACCATATTTGTTAGCTCCTGGTGCTAATGCAAAGAAGACATCCCACTCCTCCCTAGACAAGGCATCTGCCTGAGTGTTATCAACCCCTGGTACATGACGCGCCGTGAACATAATGTTGTGCCTCATTCACCTCCACACCAATCTTCTTAGCAGCGCCAACACATACTGACACCCAGATGACAATTGATTGATGGCATAAACCACATTCATATTATCTGTCCAGAATACTACCTCCCTATTGGCTAGTCTGTCATACCACAACTCCAACGCTACAACAATAGTACATAGCTCCAACAGTGTCAAATTCCTTGTCAACCTTTGCAAATGCCATGCCTCTGGCCATCTCTCAGCACACCACTGGCCTTAGAAAAAAGCACCAAACCCAACTTCCCCTGCCGCATCTGTATGTAACTGGAGTTGCATATGCGGCATTGGAGGTTCATTCCACAACCTGACCCTATTAAAACGTATGAGAAATGCCTCCCACACTTTCAAATCTTCCCTGAGCTGCCTAGTAATCCTTATCTTATGCAGTGGGCGTCTTACTCCCACCGTAGCTCTCTACAGCCTTCTGCTTAAAATCCTGCCCATACGTATGACCGTTGATGCACAATTCAACAATCCCAACAAATCCTGCATCTCCCTTAATGTGACATTCTCTCTGGCAACCATTCCTACCACCACCGCCCTGGCTTTCAACACCTTTTCCATGGGCAGGCGCACCTGCTCTGCCGCAGAGTCGATTTCCGTCCCTAGATAGGATAATTTAGTGGTTGGCAGCACTGTTTTGTTGCGCGCCACTGTCACCCTCACTTTCTCAAACAATTGCTCCACACACTTCAAAAGTTCCCCACACTGCTCGCTCCCTCTGTCCCCTACAAACAAAAAATCATCTAGGTAGTGAGCCACCCCTGCAGCCCCTTCCCTATGTTCTATTGCCCAATGTAATGCTGAACTAAACTTCTCAAAGAATGGGCAAGAAACTGAACAACCCATTGGTAAAAATTTGTCTACATAAAGCCCCCTTGAAAGTAACTCCCAGTAAATCGAGAACTATTAGGATGCAGCGGCAGCAATCTAAATGCTGCCTCAATATCCAATCTTGCCATCAATGCTCCCTGTCCCTTTTTCTGTACCAATTGCAATACATCATCAAATGACTGATATGCCACACTACAATCTTCCTGGGGAATAGCGTCATTCACTGACCCCCCCAATGGGAAGGACAAGTGATGAATCAACCTATATTTCCCTACCCCCAGCGGTGACACAATGAGTCCTTCCACCGGATGTGCCCCAAAAGGCCCCGCTATTCTGCCCAATGAGACTTCCTTAGCTAGTTTATCCTCATAGTTTATCCTCCATAGTGTGTCCGATCTCAAATTCTTAAAGGGATAGTATTACTTTAAAATTACTATCCCTCAAATTGTAGCCCTTAATAAACTGAGTTAAATGACACCAGCGGCATCTCTCAAACCTTTATGGTTTAAGAGATAGCCAGTTTCAAAGTTTCCTCTCCCCTGCTGTCAGCGTTCTGCTGCCAGCAGGAGAATCCGGTCTCTGAATCAAGCAGAGGCTCTTCAGCTGAGCTGATATCTTGTTATGGAAGGAAAAATGATTAATTGTAACAGTCTTCTACGTGTGCTTGGTAACCAAGCACACGTAGAAGACTGTTTCAATGAATCATTTTTCCTTCCATAACGAGATATCGGCTCTGTTTAAGAGCCTCCGTCTGTCCCGGGACCAGATTCCTCTGCTGGCACTGCCCTCTTATCAGGGTGATCTGCAAAGACTCTGCTTAACTGGTCTACCTTCACTGGCGTTACTGCTTTTTCCAGAGAAGTTGCGAAAATCGCTCTCTCTCCTTTTTAAAACAGGCCTTTGCTGTATGGCTCCCTCCACAGTTTGTGCACGCATGGCGAAACCTGCAAGCCACACCCCTAGCACAACCACGATCATTAAATTCATAACACACATCCTTCGTCTTAAAGCCTAGAAATCCTGGCTTCCCTTGTGAGCTTGCCATGCTCTGTCTCCTGTCATGCATGACTAATCTAAGCCATGTGTCCATGTCCCTAGTCCCAAAAGACAACACCTTGCTGGCCGCCATCCTACGCCTCAATGATTTATCATAGTTAAACCATGCTTGTCCCCCAAAAGCACTATGTATATCTACATCAATATACTTCATCACATTCCTACCCTCCTTTGGATGATACTTCAAGTATAAACTAGCATATGGCACAAAACCCTTAATCCACTCCATGAAATGCCTTTGTCTCACCTTCCCTTTCTCCTCTTGCACCCCTTCCTCCTTTGCCTCCACTGCGTCCCTGGAAATTTTATAAATATCCACATACTTCCCCTCTTTTATTTGCCTCTGTTTTTTTTCTAGGTACATGTGCATGTGGTTCCGCTACCTCACATGCAATAGCATCTCTTTTAACCTTTCTTTTCTTAACCTCTTTCTTCTTACCCCCTATGTGCGGACGCTTGATCTGCTTCCCTTTAATAGCCTTAAAACATTTCTTCAACATATGAAACGCTGACCTGTGTTTGCTTCTTTCCATCCTGGTTCTGATGCTGCAACGCTTTCCTTTCCTGTACCCTCCTCCGCTTACTTGCTGCTTCTGGAGAAAATAAGGGGTAAGTCCGCTTCCACTCATGGGAACCAAAGTCACAGTTATCCAGATCCATCTGGCTTCCACCTTCTCCCCCCTGTTCCCAACCCAGCCCCCCTTTCCTCCTAGCACTCCCCCCCGGTTCCCTCTCCCCCTATTGTCTAATCTCACCTCCTCAACCAACTCCTCATCTTCCTCCTCCTCCAACTGGCAAAACCCCCTCTGACCTCCCCTTCCCCCTAACACCCTACTCTGCTTTCTGCCTTCCCCATCTGTTAACCCCTTCTGCCTCCATCCTCCCTACACTGCCACAGAGCCAGTAAGTCCCCTACCCTTCCCCCCTTCTTGCCTTCCACACTCCGCTGCCTTCCACCTAGCACATCCCTGCTCCTATCCCTTGCCCTGTCCTCATACCCCTGCATGTCCGCTCTCTCCCTTCCCCATCCCCTGTCTGCCCCTTGCCTCTTACCCCTTTCCTCTGTTCCATATTGGGTGGTGTGATGCCCGACACCGGAAACAGCCCTGCGCATAGGTCCTGATTAGGACCCGATGTAGGACAAGTTTCGCGGTTAGCTGAAATCCCGTGACACTTGGCCTGTACATACAGGGAAGCGGCAGCTGGAGCAAGCAGGCTCCCAGTCACAAACTTTGCGGCACTTATATCAATATAAGAAACAATGTAACTGTGTGCATAACAATCATGCATCTCACCGATGTCTTCATAGTCCTCACTCGGTGCCAACTTCCAACAGACCTCCAGACCGTCATCGGGGGATACCAGTGGGACAATTTCTCCGCTTGAAGTGGACCTGCTCTACTGATGTTGTCTTCGATGGGGCGAGTATTGAACTCCAGGGGAGATTTTTGGCAAGAGGATATCCTCAGTGGATGTTGGACAGGGCGATTTCCATTGCAAGAAAAACCACTAGAGATGAACTATTGAAGGAGAAATCTAAGGATAATAAACAAATCAAAACTGATAGTGAAAAAATTGGAGGAGCTATAGTGTTTTCCACCAAATATAGCTGTTAATATATTAAAATAGTACAGGTAATAAAGAAACATCTACCAGTACTGTTTGCAGATAGACAATTACAATCTATTATAGAAGAAGAAGGTTGTAAGTTTGTCTCAAGGAAGACAAATACCCTAGCGCAGATCTTGTCTCCGAGTGTACATTTAAATGACAGCTTGCGGAGTAAGAAACAAACTTGGCTGAATGTTAAGGGATCATATAAATGTAATCATAGCCGATGTCATTGTTGTAGGTGGATGAACCCCTCTAAAAAGTTTTACTCTGCAGTTGATGGTGCTGAACATGACATTAGACAGTGTGTTAACTGTGGAACACGTAATGTAATCTATTTAATTACATGTACAGATTGTCATATACAATATGTAGGTAAAACTGGTAGATGTCTTAGAGACAGGATTAGGGAACATGTCAGTAACATTAACTGCAGAGACTTTAAATCGGGGATAGCTTCACATTTTTGTATGGTGCATAGTGGATGTTTAGATACGTTTTCTGTAAAGGGTATAGAAAGAGTTAATAGCACGTTCAGAGGAGGTGATATTTCATCGAGGTTATCATATTGTGAAGTATATTGGATCTTTACACTGGGTACTCATATACCAAAAGGCTTGAACAAAGAATTTGATGTGACATGCTGTGTGTAGAGTAACAATCTTATACAAAATGTTTCTTTCAATTTTGAATAGTGATATAGTTGTTGTCGTCTTGATTGTCATCATTACAACATATAAGATGCTTCTCATAAGATTGATAGTCTTTTTTCATTTTTGTATATTGTATTGGTTTTAAAAGTATTGAAGATAAAGTATTTTAATCTTTGAGAGATGAGCTTTGTCAGTACAACGGTTGTTTGGTTATAAGAAAGGAGACAATTTTTTATGTTGACCGGTTGTGTCAGCAGCGGTGTATCCCGTGATGAAAGGAGATGTTGAGGTTAATACTTAATTACCTCTTGATTTGATTCATGTGATGGTCTGTTGCAGGCTTTAGATTGGTCAATTCAAATAAAAGACGTTACTTTCTAGACTAAATAACAGCCGTGGCATTGTTAAAGATTCTATCTATGAGTAAGCACCGTATGGTGCGAAAAGCTTTAGATGTGAGATAAGGTGTATAAGTCGTGTCTGTTTGCCATAAGTAGTTCAAATAAAAATTGCTTTTATTATCTACTCAAAGTCTGACAATGAGTGCCATTCCATCTTTTTACAAAAGCAAGCAGGCTCACAGCCTGCCGCCGCCACTTCATACCACGTGCTCCCCCCAAGTCCCTGCATTAGTAAGTAAGTAAGGGGTACTTATCTTTGTAACAGATACTGGGGAATCCACAAATCTTGCGGGTCGACGTCTCCACCTCTCCGGACGGCTTGATCCGAGTTCCATGGCAGCAAGTCTCTTCAGCTTCTTCCACAGCCCAGCACCTGTAGCACAAAAGAAAAAAGGTTATACAGCTCATCTCTGCAGGTAAGCTGTATTTAAACCCTAAGCCTCGACCCCTTTTTTCCCGCCTCCTTATACTACGTGACTCCAGCAAGGGAGGGTGAGAGAACCCAGTCCTTTGTCCCAGGCTCCCCACCCTCCCCCACCGAAACCAAGCAACAAAAAGAGGGGGAAGGGGTTTCGGCGCTCTGGCCCTTATCCGGCTTTGAGCACCATAAAGACACCCTCCACCTTTTGTTGTGTATGTATATAACATGTATGTGTGTATGTACAATATCATAGTTGATGAGGCCCATGCCAAATCCAAATCACCACTGCTGATCCAGAGGAAGGCAAAAAACAATTAAGCCATTTCCAGTTAAGCTACAAGTAAACATTCCTTTCTGACTCCAAATGGCAGTCAGATAGATTGTTGATCCAGATAGCTATCTGCCTTAAAGCCAGCTTTCATAATTTTCAATATTGTTCTGTGTTAACTAGGTATCCATTACTTTTTTGGAAAGCAGTTACAGGTTCTTCAAGTACAGCATCCCGAGGCAAAAAGTTCCATAGCTTTACTGCCTTTACTGTAAAATCCCTGCCTTTGTTTTAGTTGAAAGTGCCTTTCCTCTGGTTAATGGACAACCTCTTCTTCTTAGCTCAGCTCTTGAGTAAATAAATAATTGGAGAGTTATTTGTATTGACTTTGAATATATTTGTAAATGGTAATCATATCATCCCTTAGATGTCTCTTCTCTAA
The DNA here is from genome assembly GCA_037306005.1 of Rhinophrynus dorsalis. Classification (NCBI taxonomy): domain Eukaryota; kingdom Metazoa; phylum Chordata; class Amphibia; order Anura; family Rhinophrynidae; genus Rhinophrynus; species Rhinophrynus dorsalis. The sequence continues at coordinate 113,580,370 of CM074722.1, forward strand.
TGTAAACAACCTGTTTGGCTAGTCTCTATTTTTAACTCAGATTCTCCAATCCCTTTATCAGTTTTGTTGCACTTTCCTGCACATTTTCCAGTCCAATAATGTATTTTTTTAAGAACTAGTGCCCAAAACCATACTCCGTATTCTAGATGAGGCCTTACCAAGAATTTATACAGAGGTAGAATTATATTTTCTTTTTATGCAGGATAGTACCTTATTTGCTTTTGCAGCAGCTGAGTGACTCTGCACAGTGCTGTGAAGTCTATCATCCATCAGTACTCCTAAATCTTTCTCTAATGAGGATTCCCCAAGTTGTTTCCCATCTGGTGTATTTATAGCATGTTTGTTTCTACAGCCCATATGCATATCTTTACATTTGTCTACATTAACTGTCACCTGCCACTTTTCTGCCCATTCACTCAGTTTATCTAAATCCTTCTGCAGAAATAAAACATTCAGCTCTGTATGCATTTCCTTCCACAGCTTAGTATCATCAGCAAAGATTCCCAATTCTGTATCATTAATAAACAAATTAAAAAGCATTGGGCCCAGGACTGAACCCTGTGGCACCCCACTTACAACTTGAAAAGGTTCCATTCACAACAACTCTCTGGCATCTTTTAACCATTTCTTAATCCATGTATAGATATCACCTTCCAAATCAAAGCTTTTTAATTTATGCAGTAACCTGTAGTGAGGCACTGTATCAAAGGCATTTGCAAAATCCAGATTGCTACTTACCCTTTAGTAAAATGCAAGTACATTATGCTGACATGATCTATTCTTCCTAAAACCATGCTGGCTCCTATTAATAACATTGTTTGACTTCAGATAGTTCTGAATGTGCGTTAGTAACCCTTCTAATATCTTACCCACTATGGAGGTAAAGCTCCCAGGTCTATCATTTCTTGGTTTGGATCTTGCCAACTTTTGGAACAATGGCACTGCATCAGCTTTCCTCTAGTCACAGGGCACTATGCCTGATGAAAGTGAATCAATAAATATTAAGTATAATTGTCTTCCTTTACTAAACTAAGTTCTTTAAGTACCGTTGGTTGTGTACCATCAGGTCCAGGTGCTTTATTCACCATAACATTTCCAGTCTCTTTTGGACTTTGGCGACCGCCAAACAAGATGGATGCATAACTGGTGTACTCTGTGGGCTGGATCTATAATCTCTCTATTCCTTACACACAACTATAGCTATCTTTCCCTGACCTGCTGCTGTTCACTTCCTAATGTCTCCGCCTAAAAAAAACAGCCAGAAAAAGAAGCGGCGACAGAGTAATTAGATGGGTCCGGTCTGGAGATCTGCTCAACAGCTTCCACAGAGTTTGATGACATGTCGAGCAGCACTCCGTCCTCACCGCATGGCTCGGGTGCTTCTCCTGCCTCTGTTCTCCCTGATCCGTTACCTCCCAACCCTCCTTACCTTCTGAAGAAAGATATTGCTCATCTGACGACCTTAGAGGATTTTAAGCATCTTGTTCTTGAACTTAAAACTGCTGTCCATGCTGACATAGGCGAGCTGAGGAATGATATCAGTCAGTTGAGCCAAAGGATCCAGTTCTTGGAACAGGACAGAGATGCTCAACAGCAGCAGTAACATAACTTTGAGCAAATTCTGTGTCAACACAATGACACTATCGAAACTTTACTTAATAGAATCAACGACCTAGAGAACAGGGGATGCCACTGCAAAATACGTATTTGTGGTCTCCCTGAATCGATCCCTGGGAAGGATTTGCATGCCTGTCTCACGAACTTGTTCAGTGAGAACATATGGAGCAGGCTCACAGAGATCTGAGACCACGGGGCTCCCAGTCTGATCCTCAGTGAGACGTAATATGCTGCATGTCCACTTATCAAACCAAAAAGGCCATAATGCAGAACAGCAGGGAGATGGGCTACATTTTGTTTGCTGGGGTTACCTTTCAGCTCTTTCATGACTTAGTCCCGCTTACGCTGCAGCAGCCCTGGGCCCTTAAGCCACTTACTCAGCATTTGCGCGAACTCCATATACGCTACAAGTGTGGCTTCCCCTTTTACCTCACAGCTAACCACCCCCCCTCCACATATTTTTTGTGGGTATGCTTGTTCACTGGGTTCCCAGGGATGGGTCCTATGTGGGTGGGTGGGGGTCTCGTCCTCACCCCCTGGTGGCTTGGCTATGGTCGACCTGCCTGGAGCTGGGTACATACTTGTGACTGCTCTTTATTTGGAGCCTAATATATTGTTTATTGCCTAGGCCACAGCTCGCCTTCTGTATCCTTATACTGTTATTTACTTTATTAATGTTCATTTCTTTTAATTTTGTATGTTTATCTGAATGTTTGGTATAGGGGTATGGATCTGTCCTTTGGGGCTGTTGGAGCCTGTGGCTGCTGTGTGTGTGTGTGGCTAGGGGCGGTCTGTGTGGTCTGCCCTTGTTGGGTTGGGCCTGCGGGGACCCCCGCCCTCCTTCCCTTCCTCCCTTTCCATATTTTTTTGCATGTTAAATTTATGGGACATGTCATGCCTTACTTATTGCTGTTTCATGCCGATTTGCGATAGCCCACAGTGTGGGTTTCCCTACCCTACTCTGTGAGGCCCTGCCAGGTTTGCTACGTCTAAGCGGGCTCCTTTCGAGAGCCTGTTCGTTTTGTTTATACTCTCACTTGTGGGCTGTTGCAATCAGTTCTTGCAGGGACCGTACTGCTTCCTTGTCTGTTTTTGAAGTAATTTATTTCTGTATCCTATTAAGTAACTTTAGCATTTTCTGTTGTGTTCTGTTTTCTACTATGCTGATCCTGGCCCGCATTACTGGACCATCGTCTTGTTTATCATGTTTTTCTTGTGTCCTTCCCCCCAGGCCTTTGTGACTAATTCGTGGTTACTCAGGTGGGCCCTTGAAGCAACTGCCGCTTTGTGGTTCCCACCCACAATATTTTTCTTTACTCACTTCCTGATTTTCCGTCTCTTCCTTTTTCTACTTTTGCTGTCTCTCATTATCTCTGTACCTTCCTTGTACCTACCCCCTCCCTTTTTCCTGTCCATGCATGCTTGGACTGTAGTTTGGGGACTTCTCCATGTTCCATTCTCAATCCAGTGTAACTTCGGCTGATGCCAGACACTACCGTTAAGTCCTTTAAACTTCTGTCAGTGAATGTCAAGGGCTTTAATGTCCCTGAGAAGCGGTCCCTTGAACTCAGGGAATTTTGTAGGCTTGGAACAGGGATTGTCTTTGTGTAGGAGACCCATTTTCATCGACATCGTCATCCCTCTTTTGGTGGCCCTTATTTTCCTATTATACACTTGGACACGTGGCCGATGCTGAAGAGAAAAAAAAGAGGGGTAGCTATTCTTGTCCATAGAGATGTGCCCTGGGTCTCGCACTACTCGTGGACCTGGAAGGTCGCTATCTTGCTATTAAAGGTACTTTATATGGTGTTCCTTATACCAGGAATTTAAAGTGGGGCGTTTGTTCTTCTGAGGGGATTTTAATCTTCCCCTTGAAGTCCGTTTGGACTCATCTTCTGGTAAATCCAGCATTCAGTATGCTGTTCTCAATAAACTAAAAAAGCATCTCCACGATCTCTATCTTATTGACCCTTGGCGTTACCTTTATACTATGGATCGGCAGTATTCTTTCTATTCCTATTCACATGCAAAGTATTCTCGCATTGATTATTTATTTATGGGCCAGCATAGGATTCATTCTCTTCACTCTGCTGACATTGAACCTATAACCTGGTCGGACCATGATCAGGTGCGGGTGCAGTTCTTTGTCTCTGCATTTCCGGATGGCCCTCGTTCCTGGAGACTCAACCAATTACTTTTTAAAGACATTGCGGTCACGACTGATTCTATTACCCATTACTTTGCATCCAACCGAGATCCTGCCATCTCCTCTCCCATCCTATGGGAGGGGCATAAATGCGTGGTGCGGGGTGAGTTTATTAAATGGGGAGCGCAATGACGGAAAGACTGTGCAATGCGTTTGAATGAACTCATTGCTGCTGTTCAGGCTTTAGAAGAAAAGCATCAAACCTCCTTAGCGGAGAGCGATTTTCAACATCTTACTCAGACGAGGTCTGAACTGGCCCAAGTACAGAACACCTCAACCTTAAAATCTTTCCATTGGGCTACATATGACCATTACATAGCGGGTAACAAATGCGGTAAGTCTTCGGCTAGGTTCATTGAAATTAAACGTAGGAAATCCTTCATTCATCAAATTATAGATGATTCTCAACTTATCTGATCATGACCCTAATTTGCATAACCCTACTTTGCTAGATAAGATCAGATCTTTTTTAGAATCTTCTGCAATGTCTTGTTTGCCTCAAGCTACGTTAGCCCTTTTAGAGACTCCCTTTACTCTGCAGGAGGTTAATACCGCCATCTGATCTACCCCCTCAGGCAAAAATCCGGGCCTGGACGTTTTGCCAGTCTCTTACTACAAACTCTGTCTGGACACTTTGGCCCCATATCTTGTGGACTGGTGTAATTCGATTGCTGTTGGGACGCCTTTACCCTCTCAAGCGCTTGTTGCACATATATCAGTCATCCCTAAGCCTGGTAAGGATCCTTAGAAATGTGTGAATTATCGCCCGATTTCACTACTTAATAATGATATTACATTTTTTGATAAAATGATAGCTCTTCATCTCCACCCCTGCCTGTCGTCCTTCTTGCACCCCAACCAAGCGGGGTTTGTCCCGGGCCATGAAACCAAAGACAACATGTCTACTGTCATTGCTCTCCTACACACTGCTCACTACCGTAAGCTCCCAACTTTGATGGTCTCGGTTGATGCGGAGAAGGCATTTGACAGGCTGGGGTGGCTGTATCTTAAAGAACTCCTATGATGGCTTGGTATAGGTCCCCGGGGCTTAAGTAGTATTCTTAGTCTTTATTCTATTCCTTCTGCCAGGGTTAGTGTGAATGGTTTCCTTTCTGATCCGTTCCCGATCTCTAATGGCACTAGGCAGTGTTGCCCCCTGTTTCCCCTCATTTTTGTTCTGGCTCTCAAACCTTTGCTTTGATTAAACGGGATACTGCCATTGTTGGTGTTACCAAACTAGGTGGTCATTCGAAGGTAGTTGGCTATGCGGACGATTTACTCTTTACCATCACTGCCCCTGTGACCTCCCTGCCTCATCTGGTGGAGATTTTAGATCTTTATAGTTCGGTATCTCAATATAAGATCAATTTCAATAAGTCCGAAGTTTTAGCGATTGGTGTCTCTGATCAAGTTCTCTCTGTTCTTAAGAATACCTTTCAATTTGCCTGGGTCGAAGATCACATTAAGTATTTGGGTATTTATATCTCTAAATCGATCAACAGTATTGTATCTCTTAATCTAGCAAGTCTTACTAAGGCTATTGACTCTGGTCTTAAATTGTGGCATACCCTTACGATCTCCTGGTTTGGGCGAATTAATCTTCTTAAAATGGTGGTGCTCCCCAAAATCTGCTAGGTTCTTGCTTGTAGCCCCCTTTCCTTTTCATCCTCTTTACTTCTTTCTCTCTCCAGGCCCTCCTTACCTCCTTTATCTGGCAATATAGACCCTCTCATTTAAGCCTGTCTCAGCTTTCTCTCCCTATTTCTCAGGGCGGTGTAACGGTTTGTTTGACACACAGACACAGTGGTTTAGGATAAAACACAGTTTTATTGAAATCACAGTAATATAATAACCCTCACAGGTCCTGTAGTATTTAAGCAGAATAATACAGACGCAAGACAGGTTACATATACATATGCCTACACAGGTCCAGTATAACCATAGAGTCCATAACAGAATATACTGACACAGGTCAGGCAGAATACGAAGGATTCCCAGGATAAAGGTACTGCATGGGTTAAGGGTCTTCAACGAGTGTAAACAGTCGCATGTGAAGAAAGGTCTGTGATGGAGCTCACTCAAAATAGAGAGCTTAAGGATAAGTAATGCCCAGTAATAGGTTAGCAGATAAACGTGAACTGCCAGAGTAGTATAAGGAACTGAGCAACATATAACACTGCCGTAGCAGTAATGGAGACCAGGCAACTAGCCCACTGCCGTAGGAGTAACGGAGACTAGGCCACTTGCACTCTGCAGGATCAGTAACGGAGACAAGGTTACTTGCACACTGCAGTAGCAGTAACTAAGACTAGGCCACTTGCACTCTGCCGTAGCAGTACCGGAGACTAGGCCACTTGCACTCTGCAGGAGCAGTAACAGAGACAAGGCCACTTGCACATTGCCGTAGCAGTAAAGGAGACTAGACCACTTGCACTCTGCAGGAGCAGTAACGGAGACAAGGCCTCTTGCACACTGCTGTAGCAGTAATGGAGACTAGACCACTTGCACTCTGCAGGCGCAGTAACGGAGACAAGGCCACTTGTACACTGCCGTAGCAGTAATGGAGACTAGGCCACTTGCAGTCTGCCATAGCAGTACCGGAGACGAGGCCACTTGCACTCTGCTGGAGCAGTAACGGAGACACGCAACTGAGCACTGCCGTGACAGGATGGACTGGGCAACTGAGCAACTCATCCTGAGGTCGTAACCAACCGGGAGCGTCACAAATGCCTGATTGATAGGAATGTCGCCAAAGTGACACAGAGGCAGCCAGAGCAGGAACGTCAACCAAGCCGGGTCGAATCACAGAGCAGGAACGTCAGCTAAGCCGGGTCGGTACGCGGAGCAGGAACGTCAGCCAAGCCGGGTCAGTACACAGGAGCAGGCGCAGAAGAATGGTCAGGCAGTCCGGGTCGGTTCACAGGCAGGAGACGAGATGCAGTGTAGTCAGGCAGGCCAGGTCGGTACAATGGGAAACACTGAGAGCAGGAACAAGCACTGGTACAGGAACACCACAAACGGGCACCGGAGGAGTGCCAGAGCCCTGTATATAAAGGCCATACTGGGCGGGACAAGCACAGAATAGCCAATAGGAGTAAAGCAAAGTGTAGATTGACAGAATGTCACAAGGGGAGCACAGGCACCATGATAGGCGGCTTGGGCATGCCGCATGTGATGACTCATACTTGACTACTAATGTATCACAGTGCCTGTGATTCCTGTCAGTCTCATCTATGGCAGATACTGATTTGCTGTGTTGGTTTGGCCCGCCCCCTGGTGACCTTTTTATACCTGGCTAGCACAGCTGTCAGTCGCCCTTTCGTGGTGTTTCTGTGCCAGTTATACTGTTGCTGTGTTCCTGTGTTCCGGATTCCTGTGTACCGACTCGGCTTGTCTTGACTATTCTCCTGTGTTCCTGCTCGTGTATGACCCGGCCCGTCTGACTACCACCCTTGGATCCTCACCCGGTTTGGCTGACGTTCCTGCTTGTGTACGACCCGGCTTGTATGACTGCCTTCTACGTGCTCCGACCCGGCCTGGCTGACTTCCTGCTCCGAAGACCGACTCCTGCTTTCTACAGTGACCTGTGTTCCAGTTGTCGCCGCCGCAACATTTCTATCTGCTGTTCCAGCTTTTGGTGTGACTGCCTTGCCTGGTGTACTCCGATCTGTGCAGTGTATTTTCCTTTGCAGAGTTGTGCGTATACGCGCCTCCTTCAGACTGCAGAGCCTTGCTATACCGCTGAAAAGCCTCGAGTAAAAGTGCTAATTAACCCTAGCAGTGCCGCCTGGGTTCCACTCTCTCGCTACTCCTGTAAGAGTCTCTTTCTCGGTGATACTACTGCTGAGTTGGCCGCTCTCCGTCGGCAGCTCCACACATCCTTGCAGAGTATTCACATCCGTTTGGCCGGTTGGGCGCCTAAGACTCTCTCTTGTTCATTGAGAGATTCCGCTTTACCGAGTGGTGTCAGGCACAGGCATCAGCATTCGTATTCCGGTAATTACGCCCGTGGGGGCTGTCGGCTCTAGCGTATGTTATCCCGTTGTCCGGTTAAGTCTGAGGAGGCTTGGCAGCTCTCGCATTGAAGGCCGGTTCCAATCACGCCCGTGGGGGCCTTTTGCACTTGCACTAGTTGAAGCAGTTCCAGTAGGTTCGCCCGAGGGGGCTACGTGGACTCTTGTGCTTCTTCTTACTGAACACCGTGGCGAGGCAGTCCAGTATCCAGCCGGTGATAGTCTTGGTCTCCAGCACAGCCTTATAACACCCTGGGCGTTCCAGACATCCACATCTGAGACTGACTGTTATCAAGGACTTAACCCCTTGGGGGTATACGCTATTCTACTGCTGTGTAATTGTACTTATAAGTCAATTGTGCTTTACCATTGTATCTATATATATAATTACCACTGGTGTATATCTACCTCCACTAGAGGGCGTGTTATTGCCTTATTTTATTTTTAATAAAATTGTGTTCTTATTCACACACTGGTCTGAGAGTCTTAAAAAACCGTGACAGTACGAAAGGGCCATGACCTCAGACGGTAAGGGTGAAAGTCAAACACAAAACATCCATTGGAGAATGGATCTTCATGAGCAGAGCATGGGCCAATTGGCACTGGCTTTGCAGACGTTGCTCGAGCGTACGGTACATTTGGACAGGCCTGGTCCTAATCCGGTGGTCACCCCAGTCCTGACACCGGATAATCAGTCCATAGTCCCATCAGCTAATTCGAAAGGGCTAACGGCATCCGCACCGCTACCGTTAAGGTATGATGGCGAACCTTCCCTTTGCAGGGGATTTATTAATCAACTAGAGATATTTTTGAAGTTGGCAGCAGTTCTGCAATGGCCTCGTCCTAAAGGGTTAAAGGCCATTCAAAGATTCTTAGGTTTTGCGAACTATTATAGGAAGTTCATCCAGAACTTTTCCACGATTGTCAAACCATTGTCAGATTTGACTCATAAGGGTGCTTCTCCCTCTCAGTGGTCCGAGGCGGCGGAGACCGCATTTGTTACCCTGAAATCTGCCTTTGCATCTGCTCCGGTGCTGTCCCACCCTAATCCCTCCCTGCCCTTCACGTTGGAGGTTGACGCTTCTAAGGTTGGGGTTGGAGCAGTACTCTCCCAACGTCCTGTGGGAGGTGGCGCCTTGAGGCCTTGCGGTTTCTTCTCTAAAAAATTGTCCAGTGCGCAGAGCCATTATGAGATTGGGGACAGGGAGCTGTTGGCCATAATTCTAGCTCTGAAAGAGTGGAGTCACCTTTTGGAGGGCACTCGGACTCCAGTACTAATTCTTACGGATCATAAGAATTTAACTTATCTCTCCGAAGCCAAAAGACTGTCTTCTCGACAAGCTAGATGGGCACTTTTTTTGTCACGATTTAATTTCCTAGTGTCTTATCTTCCTGGCTCAAAAAATATTAAAGCCGATGCGTTGTCTCGTCAGTTCGCTTCTGACACTGAGAGGGAGGAGGAACCTGTTCCCATCATTCAGCCAGATCGCATTCTGGCCACTATCCGTACCACCATTACCTCACCTCTGGGGGAGGAGATATTGGCATCACAATCGAGGGCACCCCCTGAGACCCCTGTGGGGAAGTGTTCTGTAGATGTGCCATTCCTTGTCCGTTTGTTGGAAACTTACCACGCTTCTAAAGCGGCTGGGCAAATTGGTAGGGACCAACTAGTCTGGTCTCTGTCGCAATTATTTTGGTGGCCTACCTTGAGAGCCGATTGCGCCGCTTTTACTGCAGCCTGTACCACCTGTGCCCGTGCTAAGACCCCTAGGCATCTCCCTGTGGGCTTATTGCAACCTGTGCCCAACGGAGACCGTCCTTGGTCTCATATTTCTATCGACTTTTTGGGAGAATTACCAGCGTCTAGGGGATTTACGTTCATTCTTATGGTGGTCGATAGATTCTCTAAAATGGCACATTTTGTGCCTCTGACTGGCCTTCCATCGGCCCAGGAATTGGCTGTAGTCTTTTCTAGGGAGGTATTCCGCCTGCACGGAGTACCCAGAGTCATTGTATCCGACCGAGGGAGCCAGTTCGTTTCTAGGTTTTGGAGGCCATTTTGTGGCCAGATGGGCATTCAATTGTCATTTTCCTCCGCTTACCATCCCCAAACGAATGGGGCCGCTGAACTTGCCAATCAGGGACTGGAGCAGTTCCTGCGTTGCTTTGTCACTGATCATCATGACAATTGGGCTGACCTGTTGCCATGGGCTGAGTTTGCCAGAAACTGTGAGGTTAATTCATCGTCCGGGAGCTCTCCGTTTCTCGTTAATTATGGGTTCCAGCCTTGTCTACTCCCGGACTCCAGCCTTGTCTACTCCCGGACTCCTTTCAGGCGCAGCAGATTCCTGCTCTGGACGAGCATTTGGCACAGCTTCGTTCCACTTGGTCACAGGTTCAGAGGTCCCTCAGTCAGTCATTTCGGCGTCAGCAGAGGCACGCTAATCGCAGACGTCTGCCAGCGGTCTCCTTTCAAGTTGGGGACAGGGTATGGCTGTCATCCAGAAACCTTAATTTACAAGTACCATCCAACAAACTGGCTCCCCGGTTTATCGGTCCATTTAAGATTATCCGCAAGATTAATCCGGTTTCTTATGCTTTGGAGCTTCCACCCTCAATGCACGTTCACAATGTGTTCCATGTGTCGCTCCTGAAACCCTTGGTGTGTAATCGCTATACTACTACGCCAGTGATTCCTGGGCCGGTGGACATCCAGGGCCAAGAAGAGTATGAGGTGCAGAGCATTATTGATTCTAGGAGATTTAGAGGAAAGCTGCAATACTTGGTTCATTGGAAGGGCTATGGTCCTGAGGAACGTTCTTGGGTTGATCAAGGGGACCTCCACGCACCTAGATTACTACGCAGCTTTCACTCCAAATACCCTTCTAAACCCAGACCTCGAGCGGGGAGAGGGGGTCTTTGAGAGGGGGTACTATCACAGTGCCTGTGATTCCTGTCAGTCTCATCTTGACAGATACTGATTTGCTGTGTTGGTTTGGCCCACCCCCTGGTGACCTTTTTATACCTGGCTAGCACAGCTGTCAGTCGCCCTTTCGTGGTGTTTCTGTGCCAGTTATACTGTTGCTGTGTTCCTGTGTTCCAGATTCCTGTGTACCGACTCGGCTTGTCTTGACTATTCTCCTGTGTTCCTGCTCGTGTATGACCCGACCCGTCTGACTACCACCCTTGGATCCTGACCCGGTTTGGCTGACGTTCCTGCTTGTGTACGACCCGGCTTGTATGACTGCCTTCTACGTGCTCCGACCCGGCCTGGCTGACTTCCCGCTCCGAAGACCGACTCCTGCTTTCTACAGTGACCTGTGTTCCAGTTGTCGCCGCCGCAACATTTCTATCTGCTGTTCCAGCTTTTGGTGTGACTGCCTTGCCTGGTGTACTCCGATCTGTGCAGTGTATTTTCCTTTGCAGAGTTGTGCGTATACGCGCCTCCTTCAGACTGCAGAGCCTTGCTATACCGCTGAAAAGCCTCGAGTAAAAGTGCTAATTAACCCTAGCAGTGCCGCCTGGGTTCCACTCTCTCTCTACTCCTGTAAGAGTCTCTTTCTCGGTGATACTACTGCTGAGTTGGCCGCTCTCCGTCGGCAGCTCCACACATCCTTGCAGAGTATTCATATCCGTTTGGCCGGTTGGGCGCCTAAGACTCTCTCTCTTGTTCATTGAGCGATTCCGCTTTACCGAGTGGTGTCAGGCACAGGCATCAGCATTCGTATTCCGGTAATTACGCCCATGGGGGCTGTCGGCTCTAGCGTATGTTATCCCGTTGTCCGGTTAAGTCTGAGGAGGCTTGGCAATTGTGCACTATATTTTTATGGTATTCAGGAGGTTGATCCAGCTAATTCACTCTTGCTTTATCTGACCTCCATCCCTCATAGCTGTCATTCCCATCCTGTTTTAGGTCAACTGTTGACTGTATGGAGCCGAGTGTTGGGTCCTATTTCTTTAGCCCCCTATCCGTCCCCCTGCCTTTCTATCTTTGGCCACCCAGATTTCCCCCAGTGAAATTAGGTTCTCCTTTCCAGGTCTGGAAACTTAGAAGGGCACATACCCTTAAAAAATCCTGCTGAAAGACAACGCTGTGATCTCCTATCACACTCTTGGTTCTGACTTTGCTCTCTCTTCCCCACCTTTACTTCACTGGCAGCACAGTTAAGTTCACCACTTTCTTCTCACCTTTCTTTCTATAGGTTATGAATCAAGGAATCTTTCTGTTTTTTTGTCTAGCATCATGACAGGCAACTTACATACACACACCTTTTCTAAAGTGTATCAGCTTGTTATTTCCTCCCGACATCTTGCTGTCCCTTGGTATATCGAACAATGGGAGGTGGAACTTCAGTGTCACTGGTCACTTCAGTTTTGGATGAGTGTTTTCGTCCACCTGATCCGCAGTGCTAGTGATACCGCGCATAAGGAGACAAACTTTAAACTTTTCACTAGATGGTACTATATCCCTCAATGACTGAAAAGAATGTTTCCGGCTGCTTCAGGCCTTTGTTGGAGGTGTTCCGCAGTGGTGGGTGACATGTTATATACCTGGTGGTCTTGTGCTGCCCTTGCCCCCCTTTGGTCCACTACATCTGCCTCTCTACTGATGATTTTTAGGGTCACCTTCCCCCATTCTCCTCTTCTTTACCTCTATTCACATCTAGATTCATCCATAACGTGTTCCGCTTCTGATATTGTGCTTCTGCTGCATCTCCTTAATGGAGCCAGGAGTCTGATCCCATTGCAGTGGAAAGATGTTTCACCCCCTTCGTGGAATGAATGGAAAGTTAAGGTCTGATATCTGATGGCTATGGCATGGACATGGGCGATTTCTACTGGAGAAGAAGCTCCCTATTTTCAGGTTTGGGGTGGATGGTTGGCCTTTGACAAGGATTGACTTGAGTATCTTCTTTTGATATTTCTGGCTCTGTTTTCTTTAGGTATTGGAGGCCTCTCCAGCAACTGAGGTTCGTCCCCTTACCCTCTTTCCCGCCCCTTTCCCCTCTGTCTCTCTTCTCTTTTTTTCTCCTTCCCTCTCACTAATTATTGTCTGTTTCTCTCCTTTTAGCTCTTCTTATGTCTGCTGCTTGTTTTCTGTTTCCTTTTGTGTGATTTATTCTTCACTCCATTTCTTCTGTTGATTTCAGTCACTTTACTATACTATCTATGAAACTTATGAGTAATTCGAATTCTTTTGCTTGTACATGATGTGGTGTATTCCGACTCTTTGTTGATAATCTTTTTCTGTTGCCTGTGACGTATTGCATTCGCATTCTGATTGTATAACCTTTTCTTATGGTGTACCTTTCTTAACGACATCTGTGAATGTCAAACTGTTTACGGCATTTCCTATTGGACGCAATGTTTGTACATTATTACTTTAAGTCTCAATAAACTTTTTTGGAAAAAAAAAAAAGAATGTGTTAAGGTGTCAGCCACAGCCTTATCCTCACCAATCAATTCACCTGTCTCAGCCTAAAGAGGACCAATATCAACCTTAATCTCTTTTGCTATTATATACTTTAGGATTTTTCTTGCTCTCTTTTGCACTTCTTCTCTTATTTTCAATTTTGACTAGCCTAATTGCTTGTTTGTAGAATTTATTACAATTTTTTTTTAAGGCTAGTTTTTTAAGGATACATCTGAACTGTCTGACTTAAACACTTTAAAAGCCTGCTTCTTATTTCTCATTTCCTTGCAAACCTAATTATTAAGCCACATTGTTCTTAATTTGCTTGTCTTGTGCTTATTCCCATGAGCTGTGCTCATCTCACAGATTCAAGACTGCATCATCATTCTGGAGCATCAGGGTTGAGAACTCAACCTCATGAAATCCTCTCTGGTACCTTCTCTGTACTTCTTGAGCAAGAGATTCAATACTCCCCAAAGGAGGGTATTTCTACAAGAAGACAAGATCCAGGCTCTGTCTCTTTATGTTACTTAAGCAGTATTCTGGCTATCGGTGATGGTAAGGAATTACATGGGGTTCTAGGTCACCTGGTCTCCGCTCTGGAAGCCGTCCCCTATGCGCTATTCCACACAAGGGATTCACAGCTGGACATTCTCATGAGGTGGTCAAGACATAATAGGGCAAAAACATACCAAAAGAAAGTGTATGATGGGCCAGAAGCAGAATTATTAAATAAGACAATATCAAAATTACATAATTTTATTCAGACAACAATATATAAGTAATATACAATATGTAGCATTGAGCAAAAGCAATTGAAAACAAAACACAAGGAGACATAGGGGGAGATGCCCTATGGTGTGATAAAGAGGTGATAAAGCAGAGATGACTTTTCCATTGATATCACTTTCCAAGTCCTATGTTATTTTATGGTGCCTGTGGACTTACCTTTCTCCAACTTTGGAGGTCTTAATGCATAGGCTGTATAGAACAGCATAGGAACATGAGAAGTGATCTAATTTGAGAAGCCATCTCTGCTTTATCAGCTCTTTATAATGCTTTTGTGTAGGAGTAGCCAACCCTGGTCTTCAATAGCTACCAACAGTGCATGTTTTCAGGTTCTCTCTGGATGAGCACATGTGAACCGACTAAAGTGACTGATCCACTAATTAGTTCACCTCTGCTCCAGCTGGTATAGCCTGAAGACATGCACTGTTGGTAGCTCTTGAGGACTAGGGTTGGATACTCCTGCCTTAGTACATAACCCAGCAGTAGAACAAGGAAATATAGCCATTGAACATGTATAATGGACTGACAGTTTTCTATATATGGTGTTATAACATAGTAACATAGTAGATAAGGCTGAAAAAAGACATGCGTCCATCAAGTCCAGCCCATGCCAAGAACACCCCTGTTGATCCAGAGGAAGGCAACAAAAAAGCCCTCTGGAGCAATTTCCAATGTAGGTGTGTGTGTCAAATAGTTCCCCGGATCAATATCCTATTTGCTTTGAAGCCATCTGTCATAACTGTCAATATTGTTCTGTTCTAGATAAGCATCCATTGCTGTCACGGTTTGTTACGACTCTCAGACACAAAGTTAGGTAAAAACACAACTTTATTGAAAATATTAAAAGGTGATCCCTTAGGATTCCAACATGACATACAACATACAATAATAGCGAGATACAGATACAGGCTCTACCGGTCCTGCCAATATACCGGGCAAGACAGCCAATAATCCAGTCCAATAGGCTCTACCGGCCTTGCCAATACCGGGTAAGGCAACCCGCAGATGGAGTATGTACCAGGTTCTACTGGCCTTAGCAATACTGGGCAAGGCAGCCCTAGGAGTTAACAAGCACTACCGGTCTTGCCAATATACCGTGCAAGACAGCCGTATCTAATGCTGTAGGCTCTACCAGCCTTGCCAATACCGGGTAAGGCAACCTGTAGATGGAGTATGTACCAAGTTCTACCAACCTTACCATTACCGGGCAAGGCAGCCCAAAGGTACTCACTCAGGGACGCTCAACAGTGAGTACAATCAGAATGCTCATGGAGCAAACCAGCGTCCGCACGCTGGGACCAATAATAATGTATAGAACGCAATGCGTTGTTGCAAACCAGCGACCGCACACTGGTATCAACAGCAATGTAAATAGCCACCAGGCTTGGAGCAGACCAACGACCGCACGCTGGGACCAACAGTAGTGTGTAGCCACGAGGCTTTGGAGCAACCAGTGTCCGCACGCTGGAACCAGCAGTAATGTGTAGCCGCAAGGCTTAGGAGTAAACCAGCGCCCGCACGCTGGGACCAACAATAATGCGTAGCCGCAAGGCTTTGGAGCAAACCAGCGTCCGTACTCTGGGACCAACAGTAAAGTGTAGCCACAAGGCTTTGGAGCAAACCAGCGTCCGCACGCTGGGACCAACAGTAACGTGTAGCCGCAAGGCTTTGAGAGCTTACCAGCGTCCGCACGCTGGGACCAACAGTAATGGATAGCCGCAAGGCTTTGGAGCAAACCAGCGCCCGCACGCTGGGACCAACAATAATGTGTAGCCGCAAGGCTTTGGAGCAAACCAGCGTCCGCACACTGGAACCAACAGTAAAGTGTAGCCGCAAGGCTTTGGAGCAAACCAGCGCCCGCACGCTGGGACCAACAATAATGTGTAGCCGCAAGGCTTTGGAGCAAACCAGCGTCCGCACACTGGAACCAACAGTAAAGTGTAGCCACAAGGCTTTGGAGCAAACCAGCGTCCGCACGCTGGGACCAACAGTAACGTGTAGCCGCAAGGCTTTGGGATCAAACCAGCGTCCGCACGCTGGGACCAACAGTAATGCCTAGCCGCAAGGCTTTGGAGCAAACCAGCATCCGCACGCTGAACCAACAGTAACGTATAGCCGCAAGGCTTTGGGAGCAAACCAGCGTCTGCACGCTGGGACCAACAGTAATGCCTAGCCGCAAGGCTTTGGAGCAAACCAGCGTCCGCACGCTGGGACCAACAGTAAAGTGTAGCCGCAAGGCTTTGGAGCAAACCAGCGTCCTCACGCTGGGACCAACAGTAACGTATAGCCGCAAGGCTTTGGGAGCAACCAGCGTCCGCACCGGAGTAAGAATGTCGCCAAGGCGATCAGACGTCAGGAATACATCTAGCTGGACGAGAGACGGCAGGAACTCACAGGAAACCAAGCGACTGGAAAGTTCCGTGAAGGCGATCAGCAGGAAACGTCAACATCACAGGACTAGGCCGGCATACTCTGGAACAACTCTGTAAACAGGAGATTCAGGAACAAGATGCATACTGGAACTCAGGAACACAGGTACAGGTACTGCTGGATACTAGAACATGTTCAAAGCTAAAGTGGTCAGAGACACCACGAAAGGGCAACCATAGTATGCCCAAACCAGGTTTAAATATGCAGCCTAAGGAAGGATAAAGGCAGACAACCAATAGGAGCCCCCTAATGGTGACTGACAGGGAATTGCAACAATCAGGGGCACCGTGATAGTACCCCCCTTTCAAAGACCCCCTCTCCTAGAATAGGGTCTAGGCTTCTGCGGATATTTAACATGAAAATCCCTAGTTAATCTAGGTGCATGGAGGTCCTTACTGTCCACCCATGATCGATCCTCAGGACCATAACCCTTCCAATGCACCAGATACTGTACCCTTCCTCTCAGCCTTCGGGAATCAATAATGCTCTGTACTTCGTACTCCTCCTGGCCCTCAACCTCAATAGGCCCAGGTACCACAGGTGTAGTAGTATAACAGTTGCATACAAGAGGCTTAAGAAGAGACACATGAAACACATTATGAATGCGCATAGATGCAGGTATGTCTAGGGCATAGGAAACAGGATTAATTTTGCGAATCACTCTGTATGGACCAATGAACCTGGGAGCCAACTTATTAGACAGAACCTGGAGCTTAAGATTTCTGGAAGACAGCCACACTTTATCTCCAACCTGAAATGAAACTGCTGGAAGCCTTCTGCGATTAGCATAGCGCTGATGACGCTAAAATGACTGACCAAGTGCCCTCTGAACTTGTGCCCATGTGGAATGGAGTTGCTCGATATGCTCATCCAGAGCTGGAATCTGCTGCGTCTGAAAGGAATCTGGAAGCAAGCAGGGCTGAAACCCATAATTGATCAAAAACGGAGAGCTACCAGATGAAGAATTAACCGCACAGTTCCTGGCAAACTCTGCCCAAGGCAACAAGTCGGCCCAGTTGTCATGATGGTCAGTAATAAAACAACGCAGAAATTGTTCCAAGCCCTGATTTGCTCGTTCAGCGGCTCCATTGGTCTGGGGATGGTAAGCCGAAGAAAAGGACAACTATATGCCCATCTGTTCGCAAAATGCCCTCCAGAACCTAGACACAAACTGGCTCCCCCTGTCGGACACCAGTACCCTGGGTACTCCATGCAACCAAAATACTTCTCTGGCAAACACAATTGCCAATTCCTTAGCCGAGGGAAGGCCACGGAGGGGCATGAAATGAGCCATTTTCGAAAACCTGTCCACCACCATTAATATAAATTAATATCCTCTAGACAAAGGCAATTCTCCCATAAAGTCAATGGAAACATGAGACCAGGGGCGCTCGCCATTAGGTACAGGTTGAAGCAAGCCCACCGGGAGATGTCTAGGGATCTTGGCACGGGCACAGGTGACACAGGCATTGGTAAACTCGGCACAATCATTTCTCATAGAAGGCCACCAAAATAACTGAGAAAGAGACCATAACAATTGGTCTCTACCGATATGTCCCGCAGCCTTAGAGGAATGGTACGTTTCAAGTAAACGAGTACGAAATGGTTCAGCGACAAAACATTTGCCCATCAGGGTCTCCTGAGGTGCAGAATCCTGGGAAGCCAAAATCTCTTCCCCTAATGGAGAAGTGATACTAGTACGTATTGTAGCCAATATTCGATCGGGTTGAATGATAGGTACTGGTGCCTCCATACTGTCACTCTCAGCCTCAAATTGTCTTGACAAGGCATCTGCCCTAACATTCTTGGAACCCGGTAAGTATGATACAATGAAATTAAATCGAGATAAAAATAACGCCCATCTGGCCTGACGAGAAGACAATCTCTTGGCCTCAGAGAGATAAGTCAGATTTTTATGGTCCGTCAAGATTAAAACAGGATTCTTTGTGCCTTTCAATAAATGTCGCCATTCCTTAAGGGCAAGGATAATGGCCAATAACTCTTTGTCCCCAATCTCATAGTGGCTCTGAGCTCTAGTCAATTTTTTCGAGAAAAACCCACAAGGTCTGAGTACTTCACCTTTATTATGTCTTTGAGAAAGTACTGCCCCAATCCCACTATCCGAGGCATCAACCTCTAATGTGAACGGAAGCAAAGGATTGGGGTGGGCTAACACAGGAGCCTCAACAAAAGCCAGTTTTAGTTTACGAAAGGCCTCCTCAGCACTTACTGGCCAACAAGATGGATTAGCGCCCTTATGTGTAAGGTCAGACAATGGTTTAACAATGGAGGAAAAGTTCCTAATAAACCTCCTGTAATAATTAGCGAACCCTAAGAATCGCTGTATAGCCTTAAGACTCTTAGGTTGTGGCCATTGTAGGACTGCTGTCAATTTTTCTTTGTCCATGGCAATGCCAATCACAAACCCCAGGAATGGCACGCTAGTTCTGTGAAACTCGCATTTCTCTAATTTGCAATAGAGCTTATTCTTTCATAGCCGTAGCAATACTTCAGACACATCCTTAATGTGACAAGTTTTGAGAATGAATCAATATATCGTCAAGATACACCACAACACAAGACTGTAACATATCTCTGAGCACATTGTTTATTAGTTCCTGAAAAACTGCAGGTGCGTTACACAAGCCGAATGGCATGACTAGGTATTCATAGTGCCCAGATCTGGTATTAAAGGCAGTTTTCCACTCATCACCGGCTCAAATCCGAACCAGATTGTTTGCCGCCCGTAAATCTAATTTAGTAAAGATCGAAGAACCCTTAAGTCTGTCAAAGAGCTCGGTGATTAGTGGTATTGGATAAGCTTTCTTAGCCATCAATTTATTCAAGCCACGGTAGTCAATGCACGGTCTCAATTCGCCATTTTTCTTTTTCACAAAAAAGAATCCAGCCCTTGCCGGAGAGGTGGATTTCCTTATGATCCCTCTAGCAAGGGCATCAGAAATATAATCCTCCATAGCCTTATTTTCGTCACAAGATAATGGATATGTGCGTCCCCTTGGAGGTACTACTCCAACAGGCAATTCAACACAACAATCATAAGGTCTGTGCTGAGGTAAGGTGCCAGCCTCTCCTTTGCTAAAGACATCACTAAACTGCTGGTATTCTCCTGGTATTGCAGAGGAGGTGCACAAAACCTTAATAGGATGGGTGACGTACTTATCCATACAAAACGGAGACCAAACCGAGATTTCACACTTTTGCCAATCAAATTGCGGATTATGCAACTGCAACCAAGGAAATCCCAATATTACTGCATGGTGAGGAGAATTAATAAGTTGAAACTGCTGCTCCTCTCTATGGAGAGCCCCAATAGTCATGGATAAGGGCATAGTTTCAAATGTGACTTGAGCAGGTTCCAAAGGTCTACCATCAATTGCTTCGATAGCCAAGGGGGTCTCCCTTTCAATACGAGGTACTCCATGCAATTCAGCAAAGGTATTATCCATAAAATACCCTGCTGCACCAGAATCGACCAGGGCCAAAACCTCCACAGACCATTGTGCCCAGGATAATACCACCCGTATGGTGGGTTTCAGTGTTCCCAACACTGGGGACGATTGTACACCACCTAGGGCCTGTCCCTCAAGGTACCCTAGGTGTGTACGTTTCCCGGACGTACTGGGCAAGATTTTAACAAATGCCCATTTTTCCACAGTACAAACACAAGCCTTTTTTCCTGCGATAACTTTTTTCCTCCTTGGTTAACTTAGTGAAACCTAATTGCATAGGTTCACCTGGTTCCCGTACAGGTTCACTAAGTTTAGATGCCACGGGAGGCTTGGGTGGGCAAAATGAACTACAAACCCCAAGATTTTTTGACCGGAACCTCCGGTCTTTGGCGGTAGCTCTTTCCCGTATTCTGACATCAATCAATATAACATATTCAATATAATCATCAAGATCAGTAGACAATTCTTTAGCTGCAATCTCATCTTTAATCTGGTCATTAAGACCTTGGGCAAAGTCTGCCAACAATGCCTCGTTGTTCCACCCTACCTCTGCTGCCAATGTGCGAAATTCGATGGCATAGTCGCCCACAGTACGCCTGCCCTGTTGTATTTCCATAAGGCGTTTGGCAGCAGAGGAGGTTCTACCGGGAGGTTCAAACACTCTCCGAAAGGATTGCACAAATTCTCTGAAGCTCTTAGTACAAGGTTTCGCATTCTCCCACAATGGGTTAGCCCATGCCAACGCTCTGCCAGTCAATAGGGATATCATAAACCCAATCTTACTGCGATCATTGGGAAACACATGTGCCATCAATTCCATGAATATTTCAAGCTGGTTGATGAACCCTCTGCATAGACCAGGGTCACCATCATATCTGAGCGGCAAGGGTGCAGAAGCCGTTAACCCTTTCACTGCGAGCCCTAATTGCCTGGTCTCATTCTCTGAAGTCTGACTAGGCGAGACCAATGGACTGGCTCCAGACTTGTCAGCAAGTACAGTGCGTTCAAGAATAGTTTGAATTGCAATTGCCAACTGATTCAAACGTTGCTCATGCATATCCATTCTCCAATGAATATTATGTGTATTACCATCACTCTTACTGTCTGAGGTCATGGCCCTTTCGTACTGTCACGGTTTGTTACGACTCTCAGACACAAAGTTAGGTAAAAACACAACTTTATTGAAAATATTAAAAGGTGATCCCTTAGGATTCCAACATGACATACAACATACAATAATAGCGAGATACAGATACAGGCTCTACCGGTCCTGCCAATATACCGGGCAAGACAGCCAATAATCCAATCCAATAGGCTCTACCGGCCTTGTCAATACCGGGTAAGGCAACCCGCAGATGGAGTATGTACCAGGTTCTACCGGCCTTACCAATACCGGGCAAGGCAGCCCTAGGAGTTAACAAGCACTACCGGTCTTGCCAATATACCGTGCAAGACAGCCGTATCTAATGCTGTAGGCTCTACCGGCCTTGCCAATACCGGGTAAGGCAACCTGCAGATGGAATATATACCAGGTTCTACCGGCCTTACCAATACCTGGCAAAGGCAGCCCAAATTATCTCACAAGAGGCTCTACCAGCCTTTCCAATACCAGGTAAGGCAACCTGTAGATGGAGTATGTACCAGGTTCTACCAACCTTACCATTACCGGGCAAGGCAGCCCAAAGGTATTCACTCAGGGACGCTCAACAGTGAGTACAATCAGAATGCTCATGGAGCAAACCAGCGTCCGCACGCTGGGACCAATAATAATGTATAGAACGCAATGCGTTGTTGCAAACCTGCGACCGCACACTGGTATCAACAGCAATGTAAATAGCCACCAGGCTTGGAGCAGACCAGCGACCGCACGCTGGGACCAACAGTAGTGTGTAGCCGCAAGGCTTTGAGAGCTTACCAGCATCCGCACACTGGGACCAACAGTAATGGATAGCCGCAAGGCTTTGGAGCAAACCAGCGCCCGCACGCTGGGACCAACAATAATGTGTAGCCGCAAGGCTTTGGAGCAAACCAGCGTCCGCACGCTGGGACCAACAGTAAAGTGTAGCTACAAGGCTTTGGAGCAAACCAGCGTCCGCACGCTGGGACCAACAGTAACGTGTAGCCGCAAGGCTTTGGGAGCGAACCAGCGTCCGCACGCTGGGACCAACAGTAATGCCTAGCCGCAAGGCTTTGGAGCAAACCAGCGTCCGCACGCTGGAACCAACAGTAACATATAGCCGCAAGGCTTTGGGAGCAAACCAGCGTCCACACGCTGGGACCATCAGTAATGTATAGAACGCAATGCGTTGTTGCAAACCAGCGACCGCACACTGGTATCAACAGCAATGTAAATAGCCACCAGGCTTGGAGCAGACCAGCGACCGCACGCTGGGACCAACAGTAGTGTGTAGCCGCAAGGCTTTGAGAGCTTACCAGCGTCCGCACACTGGGACCAACAGTAATGGATAGCCGCAAGGCTTTGGAGCAAACCAGCGCCCGCACGCTGGGACCAACAATAATGTGTAGCTACAAGGCTTTGGAGCAAACCAGCGTACGCACGCTGGGACCAACAGTAACGTGTAGCCGCAAGGCTTTGGGAGCGAACCAGCGTCCGCACGCTGGGACCAACAGTAATGCCTAGCCGCAAGGCTTTGGAGCAAACCAGCGTCCGCACGCTGGAACCAACAGTAACGTATAGCCGCAAGGCTTTGGGAGCAAACCAGCGTCCACACGCTGGGACCAACAGTAATGCCTAGCCGTAAGGCTTTGGAGCAAACCAGCGTCCGCACGCTGGAACCAACAGTAACGTATAGCCGCAAGGCTTTGGAAGCAAACCAGCGTCCACACGCTGGGACCAACAGTAATGTCTAGCTGCAAGGCTTTGGAGCAAACCAGCGTCCGCACGCTGGGACCAACAGTAAAGTGTAGCCGCAAGGCTTTGGAGCAAACCAGCGTCCGCACGCTGGGACCAACAGTAACGTATAGCCGCAAGGCTTTGGGAGCAACCAGCGTCTGCACTGGAGTAAGAATGTCGCCAAGGCGATCAGACGTCAGGAATACATCTAGCTGGACGAGAGACGACAGGAACTCGCAGGAAACCAAGCGACTGGAAAGTTCCGTGAAGGCGATCAGCAGGAAATGTCAAAATCACAGGACTAGGCCGGCATACTCTGGAACAACTCTGTAAACAGGAGATTCAGGAACAAGATGCATGCTGGAACTCAGGAACACAGGTACAGGTACTGCTGGATACTAGAACATGTTCAAAGCTAAAGTGGTCAGAGACACCACGAAAGGGCAACCATAGTATGCCCAAACCAGGTTTAAATAGGCAGCCTAAGGAGGGATAAAGGCAGACAACCAATAGGAGCCCCCTAATGGTGACTGACGGGGAATTGCAACAATCACGGGCACCGTGATAATTGCTTTTTTGAATGCAGTTTCAATATCTGTAAGCACAACATCCCGAGGCAAAGAGTTCCATAGCCTTACCGCCCTTACTGTAAAGAATCCCTGCCTGTGTTTTAGTCAAAAGCGCCTTTCCTCAAGTCTTAATGGATGACCTCTTGTTCTTAGCTCAGCTCTTTGCATAAATAATTCATTGGATAGTTCTTTCTATTGACCTTGAATGTATTGGTAAATGGTAATCATATCACCCCTTAGACGTCTCTTTTCTAATGTAAACAAACCCAGTTTGGCTAGTCTCTCTTTGTAACTCAGATCCTCCAATCCCTTTATCAGTTTTGTTGCACGTCTCTGCACCTTTTCTAGTTCAGTAATGTCTTTTTTTAGAACAGGCGCCCAAAATTGTACTCCATATTCTAGATGAGGCCTAACCAAGGACTTATACAGAGGTAGGATAATATTAGCATCCCTTGCTTCTACACCTCTTTTTATGCAGGCTAGTACTCTATTTGCTCTTGCAGCAGCTGAGTGACTCTGCACACTGCTGTGAAGTCTATTGTCTATCAGTACGCCTAAATCTTTCTCTAATGAGGATTTCCCAAGTTGTTTCCCATTTAGAGAATATGTAGCAAGTTTGTTTCTACAACCCAAATGCATAACCTTACATTTATCTACATTAAATGACATCTGCCACTTTTCTGCCTATTCACTTAGATTATCTAAATCCTTCTGTAGGGAAAAAACATCGAGCTCTGTATGTATTTCCTTACATAGCTTAGTGTCATCAGCAAAGATTGAGATGCTACTTTCAATTCCCACTTCTAGATCATTAATTAACAAATTAAAAAGCATTGGGCCCAGGACTGAACCCTGCGGCACCCCACTTATAACCCTAGACCAATTTGAAAAAGTTCCATTTACAACAACTCTCTGCCATCTATCTTTTAACCAGTTCTCAATCCATGTACAGATAACACCACCCAAACCGAAGCCTTTTAATTTATGCAGTAACCTGTTGTGAGGCACTGTGTCAAAGGCTTTTGCAAAATCCAAGTATACTACATCAACAGCAATTCCCCTGTCCAAATTACTACTCACTCTTTCATAAAATGCCAGTAAATTACTCTGACATGATCTGTTCTTCATGAAACCATGCTGATTCCTACTAATGATATTGTTTGTCTTCACATAGTTTTGAATACTGTCAGTTAATAACCCTTCTAGTATCTTACCCACTATGGAAGTCAAGCTCACAGGTCTATAATTTCCTGGTTTGGATCTTGCTCCCTTTTTAAACAATGGAACTACATCAGCTTTCCTCCGATCACAGGGCACTATGCCTGATGAAAGCGAATCAATAAATATTAAGTATAATGGTTTTGCTATTACTGAACTAAGTTCCTTAAGTACCCTTGGGTGTATACCGTCCGGTCCAGGCGCTTTATTCGCTATAACCCTTTCCAGTCTCTTTTGGACCTTGTCCTCAGTAAGCCACATAGATGTTGGAGGAAATTCCATGGTTTTGTCTGTTTGCCCACAGCTTGTCATTTCTGCTTCCTTTGTATATACTGAAGCAAAGAACGTATTTAGGGTGTCAGCCATAGCTTTATCCTCACTAATCAATTCACCTGTTTCAGTCCTAAGACTGAGGAGGAAATTCCATGGTTTTGTCTGTTTGCCCACAGCTTGTCATTTCTGCTTCCTTTGTATATACTGAAGCAAAGAACGTATTTAGGGTGTCAGCCATAGCTTTATCCTCACTAATCAATTCACCTGTTTCAGTCCTAAGAGGACCAATATCAACCTTAACTTTTTTGTTGTTAATATACTTGTAGAATTGTTTAGGGTTTTTCTTGCTCTCATTTGCAATGTTTCGCTCATTTTCTAGTTTAGCTAGCTTAATTGCTTGTTTGCAGATTTTATTACATTCTTTATATTTTTTAAATGATGCATCTGACCCGTTTGACTTAAACACCTTAAAAGCCTGCTTTTTATTTCTCATTTCCCTGCTAACCACATTATTAATCCACATTGGTTTTGCTTTACTTCTCTTGTGCTTATTCCCCAATGGTATATATTGACGTGTATATTTGCCCAAGAGCATTTTAAATACATTCCATGATTCTTGTGCATTTTTATCTTTGAAAATTACATCCCACTGGATATCCTTTAAAGCTTCTTTTAACTTTGTAAAATTAGCCTTTTTTGAAATTTAATGTTTTGGTTAAACTCTTGCTATTGGGTTTCTCATAACAAACTTCAAAGGATACAATATACAATATAAGACCTACTCGATCCATTGTTCCTTGTCACATGAATATAGTAATCCAATATATAACTGTATGCAAATAGGAGAATCCCTCCAGTTTCCAGACAATCCACAAGCAGCACCAAAAATTCGCACCACAGTCAAAGAACATATCGTATAAAATTAACTGATTTTGTTGAACATACTGAAAAAAGATAAAAAGGCTTAAATATACCTTCACCCCTAATGAGATTATGCACATAGAGCGATCAGTCAGGGAACAGCAGGAGTTACAAATGTTCACATACTGATGCCCCCAACAAAGTATGAATAAAAAAATAATAAAAGAAAAAAAATTAACCCTTTGTGTGACACAGGGGGCCCAATGCTTTGCTTTGCAGAAAAAGGATTATTTTGTTATCATTATTTTATTTAGACCTCATTGGGGTGGCATCAGGAGGAATGCTGATATACACCAACATGGTGTAAATAAAAAAAAAAAAAACCCACCAAAAAAACAACAAAAAAAATAACTTGTGTGCACCACAGGGCGTCCAGTGCAGTGCTTTTGCAATGTGTTGGACTCCCCTATGGTGCATGCAAATTTATTTTTTATTAAGTCCTTGTTGGGGGCATCAGGAGTGGTCGTGATGCCCCCCAACAAGGTATGAACCCTCTGTGTTCCAGAGACATCCCATGCACTGCTTTGCAATGCACTGGACACCCTTGTGGCACACAAAGGATTATTTTTTTTTTAGGTCTACACAAAAATATTATGGAAAAAACAACAAAAATCCTGCATGTGCCACGAGTGGGATCCAGCGCAGTGCTTTGCAATGCGTTGGATCCCCTGACACACACACACACACACACACACTTTTTTTATTGTTTATTCAGACCTTGTTGTGGGGCATCAGGAGTTGTCCTGTTGCCCCTCCCCATGAGATATGAATAAAAAAATAACTTTAAAAAATTAACTCTTTGTGTGCAACAGGGGGTCTTAAACCCCTGCCTGGTTCCACAGTCCATCTGGAAGTCCCATTACTCCAGCCTTACCCCCCAGCCTGGTTCCACTGCCTACTGGTGGACTCAAAGTATCAGTATGCACTAGATTCAGGCTGGAAATCAAACCGTGTATGAAGAGGACATGCAGTGCACACTGGTAGTCGCCCACCACCACCAATGTCCTTGCTCAGCTGCCCACTAGTAGACATACCCAAATACACTGCCTAACCCCTAACCCTCCACATGCTTAGTTCCACTGGCAGTAGCAGGTCCGCACGTACACTGGCTGAACCCCTATCTTGTTTCAACTGGTAGCCAAAGAAATCACACATACACTGTTTCTACATCTTTGTTCCACTGATAGCCATGCTCCTGGCACCCAATATGGTATGTCAACCCATACTAGTGGGGTACCATTTTTGTTAGGCTGGCAGGAGGTCATCCTAGGAAACCGTTTTAGTATCTTTGAAGTGACTAATGTGTAAAAATAAATGTTTTTTATTTTCTCTAGCACCACATTCTGGAAATAGTTGTGCACACTAACTTAGGGGTAGAAAGGCAAGTGACTCCTCATTCAATGCGGCAGGTTGTCTTCTTTCCAGAAGGATTGGTCTGCCTTTTCTTCACTTCTGTAGCTGTTATAACCATTTTCTTCTGTGTCCCCTGTCCACGGCATTTACTTGTGGGTATTATCTCAGCCTCTCAGCTGTGTAGGACCAATTATTTTACAGTATGTCATGAAGTCTCAGGACGTTTTTTTGGTCCTACACCACTGTGAGGACAGAGGGGAGAGAGATGCAGGCCGCTCACCTCAAATCATGATGAAGAAGCCGTGGTGCCGCCCGACCAGGCTACATGCCTGAAGCCCTTGATCCTTGCATCGCAAGCTATTATTGAGTACCGCTCCTGGTGTGGCAGTACCATGCCTTCCACTACTGAAACACATGGATGCTGTAAAAGCAGGAATAGACCAGAGCTGGAGGTAGGCTAGGATAGTGTGTGGTTTTAACTTTAATATAATAAAGTTGTTTTTAATCACTATGTCTGCCCCAGCTACGTAGACTCCATCTAAGGATAAGCCTGTATCAGAAAAGGAGGATTAGACACAACAATAAATGTAAATCTTGTTCAGGATGTAAGGCCAAAATACCTGCTTCTGATTCTTCTAAACTTTGCACAGAATGCCTTAAAAAGATTGCCAGTCCAGAAATGCCTGTGCAATTCCAGGACTTTTTGACCTGGATGAGATCTTCTATGCAGGACAGATTAATAACAATGCAGGAGGGTGCTAGCGCAAAGAAGAGACAGAGAGAGTAGATAACCCAGATGAAGGGACTTCTCACAGGTTTGATGACGTAGAGAAATCAGCAAGCTTCCAATACATCCTATCTGAATACCTTTTAGGTAACAAGAAGGAAATACCAGTATTCCCTATTCACCATTCAGTCTCGGATATGATTAAGGCAGAATGGAAGAAAGGAGATAAAAGAATGGCTATGACGAGAAGATTTTTAAAGATGTATTCTTTCAAGGAAGAAGAGGTTCAGGATTGGATTAATCCACCAAAGACTGATGCAGCTATAGCGCAATTGGCTAAACGTACAACCATTTCCATGGAGGGTGGATCCTCTATGAGAGACAGTATGGAAAGCGAGATGGAAGAGCCCTAAAAAAACAATTTGCAATATTAGAACAGAATCTGAAAGCAGCCATCGCAATGGCATGCATTTCCAGGACTAAGCTAGAGGAGAAGGTAGAATCGGCTGTATCCAGATCTAAGCTTCTAAGGCAAATTGCAGTCATTAAAGAAGCAGTGAGCTTAGCTTGTGACGCATCACTTGATGTTATTAAATTAACATCTCGTTCCTCAGCCCTTTCTGTCATCAATAGAAGGACTTTATGGCTAAAATCTTGGGGAGTAGACCCCTCCTTAAAGAATAAGTTGGTCACCCTACCATTTGAAGGCTCTCTGTCACACTTGACCTAAGCACCCAATGTAAGCGGCCAGAGAATGCTTAGAGGGGAGGTAACCCCAACAGGAGTAGCAACCTGCTGCTTTGATCAATACAGGAAATAAAGCAGGCAAAATGCAATACCAAATACTCACTGAGTAGGCCCCAGAGAGCCAGAAGCTAGAGTGACAGGAGTCAGGAGTGATTCTGGCTGTCAGTGGCTGTTCCAAGGAGGCCTTGCTGTGGCCAGAGCCGGGTGGGGTAGCAGGCCGCGAAGCCTGATGGCTGGATGACCACCTAGGAGACAGACAGCTACTCACCAAGTCAGGAATCAGTATTAAAAACCTACCAGCAGTATAGTGATTTTTGTCATATCCTAGATGAGAAGCAACAGGGGTAGTAAGGTGACTATACGACTGCGTTGCGTACTCCCTTTGGCAGTCAAAGGATGGAAGGAAATAAACATTGCACCAGGTCTTTTGGGCCTTCATCCATGTTGAAGTCTCTGCCAATTTGTTTTCTCTTCCTATGGAAGGACTGTGTATAACTGTCTGATGATATCCAGGATGGGAGACCGCCTGGGAATTCAAGGTGCCGTTGCTGCTTTTTGCTTTGTTTTTCAGCCATCTACAAATTACATTGAAAAGTTTCTGTTGCTAGTTTATTAACCCTTTGAGTGCCAGAGGGGTGCACAATGCTTTGCTTTGCAAGGTGTTGCGTACCCCATCTGGCATTCAAAGGGTAGAAGGAAAAAAACATTGCACCAGGTCTCTGGGGCCTTCATCCATGTTGAAGTCTCTGCCAATTTGTTTTGTCTTCCTAAGGACCATTGAAATCCACTATGATGTCATAGGACTGTGTATAACTGTCTGGTGATTTCCAGGATGGGAGACCGCCTGGGAATACAAGGTGCCGCAGGCTGCTTTTTTGCTTTGTTTTTCAGCCATCTACAAATTACATTGAAAAGTTTCTGCTGCTTGTTTATTAACCCTTTGTGTGCCAGAGGGGTGCGCAACACCTTACTTTGCAACGCGTTCCGTTCTCCCTTTGGCACTCAAAGGATGGAAGGAAAAAAAACTTTGCACCAGGTCTTTTGGGCCTTCATCCATGTTGAAGTCTCTGCCAATTTGTTTTGTCTCCCTAAGGACCATTTAAATCCACTATGATGTCATAGGACTGTGTTTAACTGTCTGGTGATCTCCAGGATTGGAGACCTCCTAGGAATACAAGGTGCCGTAAGCTGCTTTTTTGCTTTGTTTTTCAGCTATCTACAAATTAAATTGCAAAGTTTCTGTGCTAGTTTATTAACCCTTTGAGTGCCAGAGGGGTGTGCAATGATTTGCTTTGCAAGGTGTTGCGTGCCCCCTCTGGCACTGAAAGGGTGGAATTACAATAAACATTACACCAGGTCTCTAGGGCCTTCATCCATCTTGATGTCTCTGTCAATTTGTTTTGTCTTCCTAAGGACATTTCAACTCCACTATGATATCATAGGTCTGTGTATAACTGCCTGGTGATTTCCAGGATGGGAGACCGCCTGGGAATACATGGTGCCGTAGGCTGCTTTTTTTGTTTTGTTTTTCAACCATCTACAAATTACAGTGAAAAGTTTCTGTTGCTAGTTTATTAACCTTTTGAGTGCCAGATGGGTGCGCAACACCTTGCTTTGCAAAGCGTTCCCTATTCCCTTTGGAACTCAAAGGATGGAAAGAAAAAAAACATTGCACGCGGTCTCTGCGGCCTTCATCCATGTTGAAGTCTCTGTCAATTTGTTTTGTCTTCCTAAGGACCATTCAAATCCACTATGATGTCATAGGACTGTGTATAACTGTCTGGTGATTTCCAGGATGGGAGACCGTCTGGGAATACAAGGTGCCGTAAGCTGCTTTTTTGCTTAGTTTTTGCAGCCATCTCCAAATTACATTGAAAAGTTTCTGTTGCTTGTTTATTAACCCATTGAGTGTCAGAGGGGTGCTCAATGCTTTGCTTTGCAAGGTGTTGTGTACCCCTTCTGGCACTCAAAGGGTGTAATTAAAATAAACATTAGACCAGATCTCTCTCGGGCCTTCATCCATCTTGAAGTCTCTGCCAATTTCTTTTTTCTTCCTAAGGACCATTGAAATCCACTATGATGTCATAGGAGTGTGTATAATTATCTGGTGATTTCAAGGATGGGAGACCGCCTGGGAATACAAGGTGCCGTAGGCTACTTCTTTGCTTAGTTTTTGAAGCCATCTCCAAATTACATTGAAATGTTTCTGTTGCTAGTTTATTAACCCTTTGAGCGCCAAAGGGGTGTGCAACACTTTGCTTTGCAAGGCTTTGCGTAGTCCCCTTGGCACTCAAACAATGGAAGGAAAAAAAACATTTCACAAGGTCTTTTGGGCCTTCATCCATGTTGAAGTCTCTGCCAATTTGTCTTGTCTTCCTAAGGACCATTCAAATCCACTATGATGTCATAGGACTGTGTATAACTGTCTGGTGATTGCCAGAACGGGAGACCACGTGAGAATACAAGGTACCGTAGGCTGCTTTATTGCTTTGTTTTTCAGCCACCTAGAAATTACATTGAAAAGTTTCTGCTACTAGTTTCTTAACTCTTTGAGGGCCAAAGGGGTGCGCAACGCTTTGCTTTGCAAGTCATTACGTACTCCCCTTGGCAGTCAAAGGATGGAAGGAAAATAAACATTGCATGCGGTCTCTACGGCCTTCATCCATCTTGAAGTCTCTGCCAATTTGTTTTGTCTTCCTAAGGACCATTCAAATCCACTATGATGTCATAGGACTGTGTATAACTGTCTGGTGATTTCCAGGATGGGAGACCGCCTGGGAATACAAGGTGCCCTAGGCTGCTTCTTTGCTTAGTTTTTTAAGACATCTCTAAATTACATTGAAACGTTTCTGTTGCTAGTTTATTAACCCTTTGAGTGCCAAAGGGGTGTGCAACACTTTGCTTTGCAAGGCTTTGCGTTGTCCCCTTGGCACTCAAACAATGGAAGGAAAAAAATCATTGCAAAAGGTATTTTGGTCCTTCATCCATGTTGAAGTCTCTGCCAATTTGTCTTGTCTTCCTACGGACTGTTCAAGTCTACTATGATGTCATAGGACTGTTTATAACTGTCTGGTGATTTCCAGGATGGGAGACCGACTGGGAATAGAAGGTGCCGTAGGCTGCTGTTTTGCTTTGTTTTTCAGCCATCTCCAAATTACATTGAAAAATTTCTGTTGCTAGTTTACTTACTCTTTGAGTGCCAGAGGTGTGTGCAATGCTTTGATTTGCAAGGCGTTGCGTACCCCCTCTGGCACTAAAAAGGTGGAAGGAAAATAAACATTACACCAGGTCTCTGGGGCCTTCATCCATCTTCAAGTCTCTACCAATTTGTTTTGTCTTCCTAAGTACCATTCAGATCCACTATGATGTCATAGGACTGTGTATAACTGGTGATTTCCAGCATGGGAGACCGCCTGGGAATACATGGTGCCGTGGGCTGCTTTTTTGCTTAATTTTTGAAGCCATCTCCAAATTACATTGAAACATTTCTGTTGCTAGTTTATTAACCCTTTGAAGTCTCTGCAAATTTGTTTTGTCTTCCTTAGGACTGTTCAAGTCCACTATGATGTCATAGGACTGTTTATAACTGTCTGGTGATTTCCAGGATGGGAGACCGACTGCGAATAGAAGGTGCCGTAGGCTGCTTTTTTGCTTTGTTTTTCAGCCATCTATAAATTACATTGAAAAGTTTCTGTTGCTAGTTTATTAACCCTTTGAGTGCCAGACGGGTGTGCAGTGCTTTGCTTTGCAAGGAGTTGCGTACCCCCTCTTGCACTCAAAAGGTGAAAGGAAAATAAATGTTACACCAGGTATCTGTGGCCTTTATCCATCTGGAAGTATCTGCCAATTTGTTTTGACTTCCTAAGGACAATTCAAATCCACTATGATGTCATAGGACTGTGTGTAACTGTCTGGTGATTTCCAGGATGGGAGAACACCTGGGAATACAAGTTGCCGTAGGCTGCTTTTTTGCTTAATTTTTGCGACCATCTCCAAATTACATTGAAAATTTTCTGTTGCTAGTTTATTAACCCTTTGAGTGTCAGAGGGTTGTGCAACGCTTTACTTTGCAATGCCTTGCGTACTCTCTTTGGCACTCAAAGGATGGAAGGAAAAAAAACATTGCACAAGGTCTTTTGGGCCTTCATCCATGTTAAAGTCTCTGTCAATTTGTTTTGTCTTCCTAAGAACCATTCAAATCCACTATGATGTCATAGGACTGTGTATAACTGTCTGGTGATTTCCAGGATGGGAGACCACCTGGGAATACAAGGTGCCTTAGGCTGCTTTTATGCTTTGTTTTTCAGCCACCTACAAATTATATTGAAAAGTTTCTGTTGCTTGTTTATTAACCCATTGAGTGTCAGAGGGGTGCTCAATGCTTTGCTTTGCAAGGTATTGTGTACCCCTTCTGGCACTCAAAGGGTGGAATTAAAATAAACATTAGACCACATCTCTCTCGGGCCTTCATCCATCTTGAAGTCTCTGCCAATTTCTTTTTTCTTCCTAAGGACCATTGAAATCCACTATGATGTCTTAGGACTGTGTACAATTATGTGGTGATTTCCAGGATGGGAGACCACCTGGGAATACAAGGTGCTGTAGGCTGCTTCTTTGCTTAGTTTTTGAAGCTATCTTCAAATTACATTGAAACGTTTCTGTTGGCAATTTATTGACCCTTTGACTGCCAGAGCGGCGCTCAATGCTATGCTTTGCAAAGTGTTACGTACTCCCTCTGGCACTCAATGGGTGGAATTAAAATAAACATTACACCAGGTCTCTGGGGCCTTCATCCATCTTGAAGTCTCTGCCAATTTGTTTTGTCTTCCTACAGACCATTCAAATCCACTCTAATGTCATAGGACTGTGTATAACTGTCTGGTGATTTCCAGGATGGGAGAACGCCTGGGAATACATGGTGCCGTAAGCTGCTTTTTTGCTTTGTTTTTTAGCCACCTACAAATTACATTCAGAAGTTTCTGTTGCTTGTTTATTAACCTTTTGAGTGCCAGAGGGGTGCTCAATGCTTTTCTTTGCAAGGTGTTGTGTAATCCTTCTGGCACTCAAAGGGTGGAATGAAAATAAACATTACACCAAGTCTCTGGGGCCTTCATCCATCTTGAACTCTCTGCCAGTTTATTTTGTCTTCCTAAGGACCATTCAGATCCACTATGATGTCATAGGACTGTGTATAACTGTCTGGTGATTTCCAGCATTGGAGAACACCTGGGAATACATGGTGCCGTGGGCTGCTTTTTTGCTTAATTTTTGCAGCCATCTCCAAATTACATTGAAAAGTTTCTGTTGCTTGTTTACTAACCTTTTGAGTGCTAGAGGGGTGCGCAACACCTTGCTTTGCAAAGCGTTCCCTATTCCCTTTGGCGCTCAAAGGATGGAATAAAAAAACACTGCACCGGGTCTTTTGGGCCTTCATCCATGTTGAAGTTTCTGCCAATTTGTTTTGTCTTCGTAAGGACCATTCAAATCCACTATGATGTCATAGGACTGTGTATAACTGTCTGGTGATTTCCAGGATGGAAGACCGACTGGCAATAGAATGTGCCGTAGGCTGATGTTTTGCTTTCTTTTTCAGCCATCTCCAAATTACATTGAAAAGTTTCTGTTGCTAGTTTATTAACTCTTTGAGTGCCAGAGGGGTGCGCAACGCTTTGCTTTGCAAGGCATTGCGTACTCCCCTTGGCAATCAAAGGATGGAAGGAAAATAAACATTACACCAGGTCTCTGGGGCCTTCATCCATGTTGAAGTCTCTGCCAATTTCTTTTGTCTTCCTAAGGACCATTCAGATCCACTATGATGTAATAGGACTGTGTTTAACTGTCTGGTTATTTCCAGCATGGGAGACCGTCTGGGAATTCATGGTGCCGTAGGCTGCTTTTTTGTTTTGTTTTTCAGCCATCTACAAATTATATTGAAAAGTTTCTGTTGCTAGTTTATTAACCCTTTGAGTGCCAGAGGGGTGCGCAATGCTTTGCTTTGCAAGGTGTTGCGTACCACTTCTGGCACTCAAAGGGTGATATTAAAATAAATATTACACCAGGTCTCAGTGGCCTTCATCCATCTGGAAGTCTCTGCCAATTTTTGTTTTGAATTCCTAAGAACCATTCAAATCCACTATGATGTCATAGGACTGTGTATACCTGTCTGGTGATTTCCAGTATGGGAGACCGCCTGGGCTGCTTCTTTGCTTTGTTTTTGCAGCCTTCTCCAAATTACATTGAAAAGATTCTGTTGCTAGTTTATTAACCCTTTGAGTGCCAGAGTTGTGTGCAATGCTATGCTTTGCAAGGCGTTGCGTACCCCCTCTGGCACTCAAAGGGTGGACGGAAAATAAACATTACACCAGGTCTCTGGGGCCTTCATCCATCTTCAAGTCTCTGCTAATTTGTTTTGTCTTCCTAAGGACCATTGAAATCCACTATGATTTCATAGAACTGTGTAAAACTGTCTGGTGATTTCCAGGGTCGGAGACCGCCTGGGAATACAAGGTGCCGTAGGCTGCTTTTTTGCTTTGTTTTACAGCCATCTACAAATTACAATGAAAAGTTTCTAATGCTTGTTTATTAACCCTTTGAGTGCCAGATGGGTGTGCCACCCCTTCCTTTGCAATGCGTTCCGTACTCCCTTTGGCACTTGAAGGATGGAAGGAAAAAAACATTGCACCAGGTCTTTTTGGACTTCATCCATGTTGAAGTCTCTGTCAATTTGTTTGGCCTCCTAAGTACCATTCAGATCCACTATGATGTCATAGGACTGTGTATAACTGTCTGGTGATTTCCAGAATGGGAGACCGCCTGGGAATACAAGGTGCCGTAGGTTGCTTTTTTGCTTTTTTTATCAGGCACTTACAAATTACATTAAACAGTTTCTGTTGCTAGTTTATTAACCCGTTGAGTGCCAGAGGGATGTGCAATGCTTTGCTTTGTAAGGTGTTG
This sequence comes from Rhinophrynus dorsalis, assembly GCA_037306005.1. Taxonomy (NCBI): domain Eukaryota; kingdom Metazoa; phylum Chordata; class Amphibia; order Anura; family Rhinophrynidae; genus Rhinophrynus; species Rhinophrynus dorsalis. The sequence continues at coordinate 113,615,927 of CM074722.1, forward strand.
CGTACCCCCTCTAGAACTCAAAGGATGGAAGGAAAATAAACATTGCACCAGGTCACTGTGGCCTTCATCCATGTTGAAGTCTCTGCCAATTTGTTTTGTTGTCCTAAGGACCATTCAAATCCACTATGATGTCATAGAACTGTGTATAACTGTCTGGTGATTTCCAGGATGGGAGACCACTTGGGAATACAAGGTGCCGTAGACTGCTTCTTTGCTTAGTGTTTGCAGCCATCTCCATATTACTTTGAAAAGTTTCTATTGCTATTTTATTTAGAGATGCACCGATACCAAATTTTTAAGACCGAGTACAAGTACCGATACTTTTTTCAAGTACTCACCGATACCAATTACCGATACCTTTTTTTTGCGGTCATTTGCCAGTTTTCTAAGTACCTACATGTTTTAGGTACTTGGAAAACTGGCAAATGACCGCAAAAAAAAAGTATTGGTAATTTGTATTGGTGAGTACTTGAAAAATATTATGTGTATATGTGTGTGTGTGTGTGTGTGTGTGTGTGTGTGTGTGTGTGTATGTATATATATATATATATATATATATATATATATATATATATATATATACACACACACACACCACCTCTTGACTCTCCCTTTTTGACTCTTTCTCCCACCTCTTTCTACCCCCTTGAGCCCCCTTCTTTTGTCTTGGCTTTTGATCCCTCTTTCTCCCACTCCTCCTTGACTCACCCTTTTGCCTCTTCTTGGCCCCCCTCCTTTGGTCTCCTGATCCCCCCTCCCTTTGCCTCTTTCTCCCTCTTCACCCCACTGTCTGCCTCTTTCACCACCCCCTGCCCCATCTTGCCTCCTTTACTCTCCTCTGCCGGGTGCTCGCGCAAATGCTGGTATCGGCACTGATACCGATACCAGTATCTGTATCGGTGCAACCCTAATTTTATTAACCCTTTGAGTGTCAGAGGGGTGCTCAATGCTTTGCTATGTGTTGTGTACCCCCTTTGGCACTCAAAGGGTGGAAATAAAATAAACTTTAAACCAGGTCTCTGGGGCCTTCATCCAGCTTGAAGTCTCTGCCAATTTGTTTTGTCTTCCTAAGGATCTTTCAAATTCACTATGATGTCATAGGACTGTGTATAACTGTCTGGTGATTTCCTGGATGGGAGACCGCCTGGGAATACAAGGTGCCGTAGGCTGCTTTTTTGCTTTGTTTTTCACCCACCTACAAATTATATTGAAATGTTTCTGTTGCTAGTTTATTAACCCTTTGAGTGCCAGATGGGTGTGCAATGCTTTGCTTTGCAAGGCTTTGCGTACTCCCCTTGGCACTCAAAGAATGGAAGGAAAATAAACATTGCATCAGGTTTCTGAGACCTTCATTCATCTTGAAGTCTCTGCCAATTTGTTTTGTCTTCCTAAGGACCATTCAAATCCACTATGATATCATAGGACTGTGTTTAACTGTCTGGTGATTTCCAGCATGGGAGACCGCCTGGGAATACATGGTGCCGTAGGCTGCTTTTTTGTTTTGTTTTTCAGCCATCTACAAACTACATTGAAAAGTTTCTGTTGCTAGTTTATTAACCCTTTGAGTGCCAGAGTGGTGCTCAATGCTTTCCTTTGCAAGGTGTTGCGTACCCCCTATGGTACTCAAAGGGTGCTATTAAAATAAATATTATACCACGTATCTGGGGCCTTCATCCATCTTGAAGTCCATCTTGAGGTCGTAAGGACCATTCAAATCCACTATGATGTCATAGGACTGTGTATAACTGTCTGGTGATTTCCAGGATGGGAGACTGCCTGCGAATACAAGGTGCCGTAGGCTGCTTTTTTGCTTAATTTTTGCAGCTATCTCCAAATTACATTGGAAAGTTCTGTTGCTAGTTTATTATCCCTTTGATTACCAGAGGGGTTAGCAGCGCTTTGCTTTGCAATGCCTTGCGTACTCCCTTTGGCACTCAAAGGATGGAAAGAAAAAAAACATTACACAAGGTCTTTTGGGCCTTCATCCATGTTGCTTTGCAATGCCTTGCGTACTCCCTTTGGCACTCAAAGGATGGAAAGAAAAAAACATTACACGAGGTCTTTTGGGCCTTCATCCATGTTGAAGTTTCTGTCTATTTGTTTTATCTTCGTAAGGACCATTCAAATCCACTATGATATCATAGGACTGTGTATAACTGCCTGGTCATTTCCAGGATGGGAGACCGCCTGGGAATACAAGGTGTCGTAGGCTGCTTTTTTGCTTCGTTTTTCAGCTATCTGCAAATTAAATTGAAAAGTTTATGTTGCTAGTTTATTAACCCTTTGAGTGCTAGAGGGGTTCGCAATGCTTTGCTGTGTAAGGCGTTGCGTACCCCCTCTGGCACTTAAAGGGTGGAAGGAAAATAAACATTGCATCAGGTCTCTGCAGCCTTTATGTCATAGGACTGTGTATAACTGGTGATTTCCATGATGGGAGAGAGCCTGGGAATACAAGGCTGCTTTTTTGCTCAGTGTTCGCAGCCATATAAATATTACCTTGAAAAGTTTCTGTTGCTAGTTTATTTACCCTTTGAGTGCTATAGGGGGGCACAACACTTTGCTTTGCAATGCATTGTGTACTCTCTTTGGCAATCAAAGGATGGAAGGAAAAAAAACATTGCATGAGGTTCATCCATGTTGAAGTCTCTGCCAATTTATTTTGTCTTCCTAAGGACTATTCAAATCCACTATGATGTCATAGGACTGTGTTTAACTTTCTTGTGATATCCAAGATGGGAGACCTCCTGGGAATGCAAGGTGCCATAGGCTGCTTTTTTGCTTTTCTTTTTTAGCTATCTACAAATTACATTGAAAAGTTTCTGTTGCTTGTTTATTAACCCTTTGAGTGCCAGAGGTGTGCGCAATGCTTTCCTTTGTAAGGCGTTGCGTACCCCCTCTAGCACTTAAAAGATGGAAGGAAAATAAACATTGCACCAGGTCTCTGCGGCCTTCATCCATCTTGAAGTCTCTGCCAATTTGTTTTGTTGTCCTAAGGACCATTCAAATCCACTATGATGTCATAGAACTGTGTATAACTGTCTGGTGATTTGCAGGATGGGAGACCACCTGGTAATACAAGGTACCGTAAGTTGCTTTTTTTCTTAGTGTTTGCAGCCATCTCAAAATTATATTTAAAAGTTTTTGTTGCTAGTTTATTATCCCTTTGAGTTTCAGAGCGGTTCGCAACGCTTTGCTTTGCAAGGCTTTGCGTACTCCCTTTGGCCCTCAAAGGATGGAAGGAAAAAAAAAACGTTGCACCAGGTCTCTGGGACCTTCATCCATGTTGAAGTCTCTGCCAATTTGTTTTGTCTTCCTAAGGACCACTATGATGTCATAGGACTGTGTTTAACTGTCTGGTGATTTCCAGGATGGGAGACCGCTTGGGAATACAATGTAACGTAGGCAGCTTATTTGCCTAGTTTTTGCATCCATCTCCAAATTACATTGAAATGTTTCTGTTGCTAGTTTATTAACCTTTTGAGTGCATGAGCGGTTTGCAACGCTTTGCTTTGCAAGGCTTTGCGTACTCCACTTGGCACTCAAAGGATGGAATGAAAAAAAAACATTGCACTAGGTCTCTGGTGCCTTTATCCATGTTGAAGTCTCTGCCAATTTGTTTTGTCTTCCTAAGGACCATTCAAATCCACTATGATGTCATAGGACTGTGTATAACTGTCTGGTGATTTCCAGGATGGGAGACCTCCTGGGAATACAAGGTGCCAAAGGCTGCTTTTTTGCTTTGTTTTTCAGCCATCTACACATTACATTGAAAAGTTTCTTTTGCTAGTTTATTAACCCTTTGAGTGCCAGAGGGGTGCGCAATGCTTTCGTTTGCAATGCCTTGCGTACTCTCTTTGGCACTCAAAGGATGGAAGGAAAAAAAACATTGCACAATGTCTTTTGGACCTTCATCCATTTTGAAGTTTCTGCCAATTTGTTTTGTCTTCCTAAGGACCATTCCAATCCACTAAGATGTCATAGGACTGTGTATAACTGTCTGGTCATTTCCAGGATGGGAGACCGCCTGGGAATACAAGGTGTCGTAGGCTGCTTTTTTTGCTTCGTTTTTCAGCTATCTGCAAATTAAATTGAAAAGTTTATGTTGCTAGTTTATTAACCCTTTGAGTGCTAGAGGGGTTCGCAATGCTTTGCTGTGTAAGGCGTTGCGTACCCCCTCTGGCACTCAAAGGGTGGAAGGAAAATAAACATTGCATCAGGTCTCTGCAGCCTTTATCCATCTTGAAGTCTCTGCCAATTTGTTTTGTCTTCCTAAGGACCATTCAAATCCTCTATGATGTCACAGGACTGTGTATAACTGTCTGGTGATTTCCAGGATGGGTGACTGCCTGGGAATACAAGGTGCCGTAGGCTGCTTGTTTGCTTAGTTTTTGCAGCCATCTCAAAATTACATTGAAAAGTTTCTGTTGCTAGTTTATTAACCCTTTGAGTGCCAGAGTCTTGCACAACACTTTGTTTTGCAAGGTGTTGTGTATCCCCTAAGGCACTCAAAGGATGGAAGGGAAAAAGACATTGCACCACATCTCTGTGGCCTTCATCCATGTTGAAGTCTCTGCCACTTAGTTTTGTCTTCCTAAGGACCATTCAAATCCACTGTGATGTCATAGAACTGTGTATAACTATCTGGTGATTTCCAGGATGGGAGTCCGCCTGGGAATACAAGGTGCTGTAGGCTACTTTTTTGCATAGTTTTTCAGCCATCTACAAATTACACTGAAAAGTTTCTGTTACTAGTTTATTAACCCTTTGAGTGCCAGACGGGTGCGAAACACCTTGCTTTCAAAAGTGTTCCGTACTCACTTTGGCACTCAAAGGGTGGAAGGAAAAGAAATATTGCACCAGGTGTCTGCAGCCTTCATCCATGTAGAAATCTCTGCCAATTTGTTTTGTCTTCTTAAGGACTATTTAAATCCACTATGATGTCATAGAACTGTGTATAACTCTCTGCTTATTTCCAGGATAGTAGACCACCTGGTAATACAAGGTGCCGTAGGCTGCTTTTTTGCTTTGTTTTTCAGGTATCTACAAATTACATTGAAAAGTTTCTGTTGCTAGTTTATTAACCCTTTGAGTGCCAGAGGGGTGCGCAACGCTTTGTTTTGCAATGCCTTGCGTACTCTCTTTGGCACTCAAAGGATGGAAGGAAAAAAAACATTACATGAAGTCTTTTGAACCTTCATCCATGTTGAAGTCTCTGCCAATTTGTTTTGTCTTCCTAAGGACCATTCAACTCCACTCTGATGTCATAGGACTGTGTATAACTGTCTGGTCATTTCCAGGATGGGAGACCACCTGGGAATAGAAGGTGCCGTAGGCTGCTTTTTTGCTTAGTGTTTGCAGTCATCTACAAACTACATGGAAAAGTTTCTGTTGCTAGTTTATTAACCCTTTGAGTGTCAGAGGGGTGTGCTACGCTTTGCTTTGCAATGCCTTGCGTACTCTCTTTGGCACTCAAAGGTTGGAAGGAAAAAAAACATTGCACAAGGTCTTTTGGACCTTCATCCATTTTGAAGTCTCTTCCAATTTGTTTTGTCTTCCTAAGGACCATTCAACTCCACTATGATGTCATACAACTGTGTATAAATGTCTGGTGATTTCCAGGATGGGAGACCGCCTGGAAATACAAGATGCCGTAGGCTGCTTTTTTCCTTTGTTTTTCAGGTATCTACAAATTTCATTGAAAAGTTTCTGTTGCTAGTTTATTAACCCTTTGAGTCCCAGAGAGGTGTGCATCCTTTGCTGTGTAAGGCGTTGCGTACCACCTCCTTCACTCAAAGGGTGGAAGGAAAATAAACATTGCACCAGGTCCCTTGGGCCTTCATCCATCTTGAAGTCTCTGCCAATTTATTTTGTATTCCTAAGGACCATTCTAATCCACTATGATGTCACAGGACTGTGTATAACTGTCTGGTGATTTCCAGGATGGGAGACTTCGTGGGAATACAAGGTGACGTAGACTGCTTCTTTGCTTAATTTTTGCAGCCATCTCAGAATTACATTGAAAAGATTCTGTTGCTACTTTATTAACCCTTTGAGTGCCAGAGGGGTGCGCAGTGCTTTGCTTTGCAATGCCTTGCATACTCTCTATCGCATGGAAGAATGGAAGGAAAAACAAACATTGCGCCAGGTCTTTTGGGCCTTCATCCATGTTGAAATCTCTGCTAATTTGTTTTGTTCCATGTTGAAGTCTCTGCTAATTTGTTTTGTCTTCCTAAGGACCATTCAAATCCACTATGATGTCATAGGACTGCATATAGCTGTTTGGTGATTTCCAAGATGGGAGACCGCCTGGGAATACAAGGTGCCGTAAGCTTCTTTTTTGGTTTGTTTTTCAGCCATCCTCAAATTACATTGGAAAGTTTTTGTTACTAGTTTATTAACCCTTTGAGTGCCAGAGGGGTGTGCAATGGTTTGCTTTGCAAGGTGTTGCGTACTCCCCCTTGGAAGTCAAAGGGTGAAAGGAAAATAAACATTACACCAGGTCTCTGGGGCCTTCATCCATCTTTAAGTATCTACCAATTTGTTTTGTCTTCCTAAGGACCATTCAAACCCACTGTGATGTCATATGACTGTGTTTAACTGTCTGGTGATTTCCAGGATGGGAAACCTCCTGGGAATATAAGGTGCCGTAGGCTGCTTTTTTGTTTTGTTTTTCAGCTATCCACAAATTACATTGCAACGTTTATGTTTCTAGTTTATTAACCCTTTGAGTGCCAGAGGGGTGTGCAATGCTTTTCTTTGCAAGGCTTTGCGTACTCCACTTGGCACTCAAAGGATGGAAGGAAAAAAAACATTGCATCAAATCTCTGGGGCCTTCATCCATGTTGCAGTATCTGCCAATTTGTTTTGTCTTCCTAAGAACCACTCAAATCCACTATGATGTCACAGGACTGTGTGTAACTGTCTGGTGTTTTCCAGGATGGGAGACCGCCTGGGAATACAAGGTGCTGTAGGATGCTTTTTTGCTTTGTTTTTCAGCCATCTACAGATTACATTGAAAAGTTTCTGTTGCTTGTTTATTAACCCTTTGAGTGCCAGAGGGGATGTGCAATGCTTTGCTTTGCAAGGCATTGCAGTACCCCCTCTGGCACTCAAAGGGTGGAAAGAAAATAGACATTACACCAGGTCTCTGGTGTCTTGAACTCTCTGCCAATTTGTTTTGTCTTCCTAAGGACCATTCAAATCCACTATGATGTCATAGGACTGTGTTTAACTGTCTGGTGATTTCCATGATGGGAGACATCCTGGGAATACAAGTTGTCATAGTCTGGTTTTCTGCTTCCTTTTTCAGTTATCTACAAATTACATTGACAATTTTATGTTGCTAGTTTATTAACCCTTTGAATGCCAGAGGGGGTTCGCAATGCTTTGCTTTGCAAGGCGTTGCGGTACCCCCTCTGGCACTCAAAGGGTGGAAAGAAAATAAACATTACACCAGGTCTCTGCGGCGTTCATCCATGTTGAAGTCTCTGCCAACTTGTTTTGTCTTCCTAAGGACCATTGAAATCCACTATGATGTCATAGGACTGTGCATAGCTGTCTGGTGATTTCCAGGATGTGAGACCGCCTGGGAATACAAGGTGCCGTAGGCTGCTTTTTTGCTTTGTTTTTCAGCCATCTACAAATTACATTGAAAAGTGCGCAACACCTTACTTTGGAAAATGTTCCGTACTCCCTTTGGCACTGAAAAGATGGAAGGAAAAAAAATATTGCTCCAGGTCTTTTGGGCCTTCATCCATGTTGAAGTCTCTGCCAATTTGTTTTGTCTTCCTAAGAACCATTCAAATCCACTATGATGTCATAGGACTGTGTATACCTGTCTGGTGATTTACAGGATGGGAGACCTCCTTGGAATACAAGTTGCCATAGGCTGCTTTTTTGCTTTGTTTTTCAGCTATCTACAAATTACATTGAAAAGTTTCTGTTTCTAGTTTTTAACCCTTTGAGTGCCAGAGGGGTGCGCAATGCTTTGCTTTGTAAGGCGTAGTGTACCCCCTCTGGCACTCAAAGGGTGGAAGGAAAATAAACATTGCACCAGGTCTCTGTGGCCTTCATCCATCTTGAAGTCTCTTCCAGTTTGTTTTGTCTTTCTAAGGACCATTCAAATCCACTATGATGTCATAGGACTGTGTTTAACTGTCTGGTGATTTCCAGGATCGGAGACCTACTGGTAATACAAGGTGCCGTAGGCTGCTTTTTTGTTTGTTTTTCAGGTATCTACAAATTACATTCAAAAGATTGTTGCTAGTTTATTAACCCTTTGAGTGCCAGAGGGGTTCGCAATGCTTTGCTTTGCAAGGCGTTGCATACCCCCTCTGGCACTCAAAGGGTGGAATGAAAATAGACATTGCTCCAGGTCTTTTGGGCCTTCATCCATGTTGAAGTCTCTTCCAGTTTGTTTTGTCTTTCTAAGGACCATTCAAATCCACTATGATGTCATAGGACTGTGTATAAGTGTCTGGTGATTTCCAGGATGGGAAACCGCTTGGGAATACAAGGTGCTGTAGGCAGCTTTTTTGCTTAGTGTTCACAGCCATTTACAAACTAAATTGAAAATTTTCTGTTGCTACTTTATTAACCCTTTGAGTGCCAGAGGGGTGCGCAACGCTTTGCTTTGCAATGCCTTGTGTACACTCTATGGCACTCAAAGGATGGAAAGAAAATAAACATTGCATGAAGTCTTTTGATCCTTCATCCATGCTGAAGTCTCTGCCAATTTGTTTTCTTTTCCTAAGGACCATTCAACTCCACTATGATGTCATAGGACTGTGTATAACTGTCTAGTGATTTCCAGGATGGGAGACCGCCTGGGAAAACAAGGTGCCGTAGGCTGCTTTTTTGCTTTGCTTTTCAACCATCTACAAATTTCATTGAAAAGTTTCTGTTGCTAGTTTATTAACCCTTTGAGTGCCAGATGGGTGTGCAATGCTTTCCTTTGCAAGGTGTTGCGTACCCCCTCTGGCACTCAATGGGTGGAAGGAAAATAAACAGTACACCAGGTCTCTGGGGCCTTCATCCATCTTGTTTTATCTCCCATTTGTTTTGTCTTCCTAAGGACCATTCAAATCCACTATGATGTGACAGGACTGTGTATAACTGTCTGGTGATTTCTAGGATGGGAGACCACCTTGTAATACAAGGTGCCGTAGGCTGCTTTTTCGCCCAAGTGTTATCAGACGCTATTAAAGATGAGATTGCGGCCAGAGAAGTGCCTACCGATTTGGACGAGTACATAGACTACGTTATGCTCATTGATACGCGCATGCGCAAGAGGCGCCTGGTAAAGAGGGCAAGATCTAAAACCTGTGGGCACAATGGTTCTTTAAACCCACCCTCGCCTCCCAATCCTCCTGACCGGGTGTCCGAGCCTATGCAACTCGGGTTCACCAGACTGTCTAAGGAGGAGCGGGCACACCGCAAAAGGCAGGGTCTATGCTTATATTCTGGTAAATATGGGCACATACTACGTACATGTCCGGTACGGCCGGGAAAAGCACGCACCTAGGGTACCTTGGGGGACAGGCCCTAGATGGTGTACAATCGTCCCCAGATCCCTGTTCCAAAAAACCCACCATTCCGGTGAGTTTCCTCATAGGTGACCAAGCTGTGGAGGCACTAGCTTTGGTAGATTCTGGTGCAGCAGGCTATTTCATGGACCGGGCTTTTGCTGAAATGCACAATATTCTCCTGTCTAAAAGAGAGACTCCGCTAGCATTGAGGCCATTGATGGCAAACCTCTAGAACCAGCTTTCATCACTATGGAAACTACTCTCATTACTATGTCTATTGGGGTTCTCCACAGGGAGGAGGTATGTTTCCAGATCATACATTCACCCCATCACGCAGTCATTCTGGGGTTCCCTTGGTTATTGCTGCACAATCCCCAGTTTGACTGGCAAAGATGTGAGGTCCAGTCTTGGTCTGATTACTGCACTGGTCACTGTCTGTCTCATCCAGTCAAGATCATGTGTACCTCTCCCTCCGTGCCAGCTGAATACAGCAAGTTCAGTGACGTATTCAGGAGAGGCTAGCACATTACTGCAGCATAGACCGTATGACTGCGCTATTGATTTGCCTCCAGGAGTGGTGCCACCGAGGGGCAGGACGTACCCATTGTCCTGTGATGAAAATAAGGCCATGGAGGAATACATTGAGGATGCCCTTAAATGGGGGATCATTCGCAAATCGTCCTCTCCGGCAGGTGCAGGGTTTTTTTTTGTGAAAAAGAAATGTGGCGAATTACGACCATGTATTGATTACAGTGGACTTAATAAGCTCATGTCCAAGAACGCATACCCCATACCACTCATTACGGAGTTATTTGACAGGTTGAAAGGCTCTTCTATATTTACGAAACTCGACTTACGTGCCGCCTACAACCTGATAAGGATCAGGGCCAGGGATGAGTGGAAATGGCATTCAATACTAGGTCTGGCCACTATGAATATTTAGTCATGCTTTTTGGATTATGTAATGCACCTGCCGTATTTCAAGAGTTCATCAATGAAATCCTCCGCGATTTGCTACAGTCCTGTGTAGTCGTTTACCTTGATGATATATTGATTCACTCTGCTAACCTAACCCAGCACATCCAGGATGTGTCAGAGGTGCTGCTCCGGTTACGCAAGAACAAATTGTTCTGTAAATTAGAAAAATGTGACTTTCATTGTTCCAAAGTACCCTTCTTGGGTTTTGTAATATCTAAGGATGGCATTGCCATGGATGAAGAAAAATTGGCAGCAGTCCTACAATGGCCACGACCACGCTAATCCCTCTCAATGGTCTGATGCAGCGGAAAAGGCCTTTGAAACCCTCAAATCTGCGTTTGCCTCCACTCCTATACTGTCCCACCCCAATCCCACCCTGCTGTTCACGTTAGAGGTCGATGCCTCGGAGTTTTGGGTAGGGGCAGTTCTTTCCCAACGCCCCAAGGAGGGTGGCAACCTGAGACCATGCGGCTTCTTTTCCAAGAAACTATCCAGTGCCCAAAGCCGTTACGAAATTGGTGATAGGGAATTGTTGGCTATCATCCTGGCCTTAAAAGAATGGCGACATTTATTGGAAGGCACAAGAACCCCGGTATTAATTCTTATGGACCATAAAAACTTGATTTACCTTTCAGAAGCTAAAAGGCTGTCCTCTCGCCAAGCTAGGTGGGCACTATTCCTATCAAGGTTCAACTTTATAGTGTCCTACTTGCCTGGGTCTAAGAACATTAGGGCAGATGCTCTATCCAGACAGTTTTGCACAGACGTTGAGAGGGATAAAGCCCCGGTTCCTATCATTCAGCCAGATAGGATTCTGGCTACGATACGTACCAGTATCACTTCGCCACTTGCCAAGCCTGTGCGTTTCATCCGAGTCTATTACGCTTACTGAGCCTGTGCCTTAGTGACCTAGCCTATCTGTTCACGCGAGCATTGCACTTTCCGTTCTGGTGCTCGGTCTGCACCGTGGTAGCACCACCCGGTGCTAGTGGCCTCCTGTTTGCTCTTGCCGTGTGTTGCTCCATGACGTCACCGGAAGGGTGTCTCGGCTCTGGTCTCCAAGTGCTCACTGTGTTACACTATCTATCGCACTACCAGTGCGTTGACTCACTATCGCTTGTGCAGTGTTGGTTCATACTGGCACCCAAGGGGAGTTCTGGCTCTGTTTCCGATGGCACACAGGGTTTCTTCCAGTTGTGAGTGCTAAGGGCTTTTCACGTTCCAGTTCCATTTGCTCCAGCAGTGGCTTCCATCCATTACATTCCTCTAAGGAGGTATTAGCCCAGCTCTGGTCTAACCTTTGCTGTTCACTTGGGCGTCCTATTATACAGCTAGCAGAGAGTGATTCTGTTCAGTTGCCTACTACACCTTTCCTTTGCACCATCAAGAGACTGTTATTTATTCATTTATTCTGATCATTATAGTTTACTCATACATATTTGAGTCTGTCTCTGTCATTACTGTTTATGCCTGTCCTGGCCACCAAGGGCGCTATCCTTTGATTTTATTTCAATAAAACTGTGTTTTTACTTTTAACCTTTGTCTGAGTGTCAGAAAACCGTAACACTCTGGAGCCTTCATCCATGTTGAAGTCTCCGCCAATTTGTTTTGTCTTCCTATGGACCATTCAAATCCACTTTGATGTCATAGGACTGTGTGTAACTGTCTGGTGATTTCTAGTATGGGAGACCACCTGGGAATACAAGGTGCTGTAGGCTGCATTTTTGCTTTGTTTTTCAGCCATTTACAAATTACACTGAAAAGTTTATGTTGGTAGTTTATTAACCCTTTGAGTGCCAGGGGTGTGTGCAATGGTTTGCTTTGAAAGGCGTTGTTACCCCCACTTGGCACTCAAAGGGTGAAAGGAAAATAAACATTACACCAGGTCTCTGGGTCTTTCATCTATCTTGAAGTCTCTGCCAATTTGTGTTGTCTTCCTAAGGACCATTCAAATCCACTATGATGTCATAGGACTGTGTATAAGTGGTGATTTCCAGGATGGGAGATGGCCTGGGAATACAAGGTACCGTAGGCTGCTTCTTTGCTTCGTTTTTGCAGCCATCTCCAAATTACACTGAAAAGTTTCTATTCCTATTTTATTAACCCTTTCAGTGCCAGAGTGGTGCTCAACGCTTTGCTTTGCAAGGCTTTGCATACTCCCCTTGGCACTCAAAGGATAGAAGAAAAAAAAACATTGCACCAGGTCTCTGCGGCCTTTATCTATGTTGAAGTCTCTGCCAATTTGTTTTCTCTTCCTCAGGAACATTCAAATCGACGTCATAGGACTGTGTTTAACTGTCTGGGGATTTCCAGGATGGGAGACCGCCTGAGAATACAAGATGCTGTAGGATGCTTTTTTGCTTTGTTTTTCAGCTATCTACAAATTACATTGCAAAGCTTATGTTGCTAGTTTATTAACCCTTTGAGTGCCAGAGGGGTGTGCAATGCTTTGCTTTGTAAGGCGTTGCTTACCCCCTCTGGCACTCAATGGGTGGAAGGAGAATAAACATTGCACCAGGTCTCTGGGGCCTTCATCCCTCTTGAAGTCTCCGCCAATTTGTTTTGTCTTCCTAATTACCATTCAAATCCACTATGATGTCATAGAACTGTGTATAACTGTCTGGTGATTTCCAGGATGGGAGACCGCCTGGGAATACAAGGTGCCGTAGGCTTCTTTTTTGCTATGTTTTGCAGCCATCTACAAATTACATTGAACAGTTTCTGTTGCTTGTTTATTAACCCTTTGAGTGCCAAGGGGTGCACAATGCTTTGCTTTCTAAGGCGTTGCTTACCCCTTCTGGCACTCAAAGTGTGGAAGGAAAAATGAAAAAAAAATTACACCAGATCTCTGGGGCCGTCATCCATATTGAAATCTATGCCAATTTGCTTTTTGTTCCTAAACACCTTTCAAAACCACTGTCATGTCATAGGACTGTGTATAACTGGTGATTTCCAGGATAGGAGACCGCCTGGGAATATAAGGTGCTGTAGGCTGCTTTTTTGCTTTGTTTTCAAGCCATCTACAATCTACATTGAAAATTTTCTGTTGCTACTTTATTAACCCTTTGAGTGTCAGAGGTGTGTGCAACGCATTGCTTCACAATGTGTTGCGTTTTACCTTTCGCACTCAAAGGATTGAAGGAAAAAAAATTGCACTAGGTCTTTTGGGCCTTCATCTATCTTGACGTCTCTGCCAATTTGTTTTGTCTTACTATGGACCATTCAAATCCACTATATTGTCATAGGACTGTTTATAACTGTCTGGTGATATCCAGGATGGGATACCGCCTGGGAATATAAGGTTCTGTAGGCTGATTTTTTGCTTTGTTTTTCCGCTATCTACAAATTACATTGAACGTTTCTGTTTCTAGTTTATTAACCCTTTGAGTGCCAGATAGGTGCACAATGCTTTGCTTTGCAAGGCGTTGCGTACCCCCTCTGGCACTCAATGGGTGGAAGGGAAATAAACATTGCACCAGGTCTCTGGGTCCTTCATCCATCTTGAAGTCTCTCCCAAATTGCTTTGTCTTCCTAAGGACCATTCAAATCCACTATGATGTAATAGAACTGTGTATAGCTGTCTGGTGATTTCCAGGATGGGAGACCGCCTGGGAATACAAGGTGCTGTAGGATGCTTTTTTACTTTGTTTTTCAGCCATCCACAATTTCCATTAAAAAGTTTCCGTTTGCTAGTTTATTAACCGTTTGAGTGCCAGAGGGGTGCGCAACGCTTTGCTTTGCAATGTGTTTCGTACTCCCTTTCGCAATGAAAGGATGAAAGGAAAAAAACATTGCACCACGTCTTTTGGTCCTTCATCCATGTTGAAGTCTCTGCCAATTTGTTTTATCTTCCTAAGGACCATTCAAATCCACTATGATGTCATAGGACTGTGTATAACTATCTGGTGATTTGCAGGATGGGAGACCACCTGGGAATACAAGGTGCTGCAGGCTGCTTTTTTTCATAGTTTATGCAGCCATCTCCAAATTACATTGAAAAGTTTCTTTTGCTAGTTTATTAACGCTTTGAGTGCCAGAGGGGTGTGCAATTCTTTACTTTGCAAGGCTTTGCATACTCCCTTTGGCACTCAATGGATGGAAGGAAAAAAACCATTGCACCAGGTCTCTGGGGCCTTTATTCATGTTGAAGTCTCTGCAAATTTTTTTTTGTCTTCCTAAGGACTATTCAAATCCGCTATGATGTTTTAGGACTGTGTATAACTGTCTGGAGATTTCCAGGATGGGAGACCGCCTGGGAATACAAGGTGCCGTAGGCTGCTTTGTTGCTTAGTTTTTGCAGCCATCTCCAAATTACATTGAAAAGTTTCTGTTGCTAGTTTATTAACCCTTTGAGTGCCAGAGGGGCGCGCAACGCTTTGCTTTGCAAGGCTTTGTGTACTCCCTTTGGCACTAAAAGGATGGAAGGAAAAACTATTGCAACAGGTCTCTGGGGCCTTCTTCCATGTTGAAGTCTCTGCCAGTTTGTTTTTTCTTCTTAAGGACCATTCAAATCCACTATGATGTCATAGGACTGTGTATAACTGTCTGGTGATTTCCAGGATGGGAAATAGTCTGGGAATACAAGGTGCCATAGGCTGATTTTTTACTCTGTTTTTCAGCCATCTACAAATTATATTGAAAAGTTTCTGTTGCTAGTTTATTAACCCTTAGAGTGCCAGAGGGGTGTGCAATGCTTTGCTTTGCATGGCTTTGTGTACTCCCTTTGACACTCAAAGGATGGAAGGAAAAAAAACATTGTACCAGGTCTCTGGGGCCTTCGTCCATGTTGAAGTTTCTGCCAATTTGTTTTGTCTTCCTAATGACCATTCAAATCCACTATGATGTCATAAAACTGTGTATAACTGTCTGGTGATTTCCAGGATGGGAGACCGCCTGGGAATACAAGTTGCCGTAGGCTGCTTTTTTGCTTTGTTTTTCAGCCATCCACGAATTGCATTGACAAGTTTCTGTAGCTAGTTTATTAACCCTTAGAGTGCCAGAGGGGTGTGCAATGCTTTGCTTTGCATGGCTTTGTGTACTCCCTTTGACACTCAAAGGATGGAAGGAAAAAAAATTGCACCAGGTCTCTGGGGCCTTCGTCCATGTTGAAGTTTCTGCCAATTTGTTTTGTCTTCCTAATGACCATTCAAATCCACTATGATGTTATAGAACTGTGTATAACTGTCTGGTGATTTCCAGGATGGGAAACCGCCTGGGAATACAAGTTGCCGTAGGCTGCTTTTTTGCTTTGTTTTTCAGCCATCCACGAATTGCATTGACAAATTTCTGTTGCTAGTATATTAACCCTTGAGTGCCAGAGGGGTACGCAACGCTTTGCTTTGCAAGACATTGTGTACTCCCTTTGGCACTCAAAGGATGAAACGAAAAAAAAATTGTACCAAGTCTTTAGGGCCTTTATCCATGTTGAGATCTATCCCAATTAGTCTTCCTAAGGACCATTCACATCCATTATGATTTTACAGGACTGTGTATCACTGTCGTGATTTCCAGGGTGGGAGACCGCCTGGGAATACAAGGTGCCTTAGGCTGCTTTTTTGCTCAGTTTATGCAGCCATCTCCAAATTACATTGAAAAGTTTCTGTTGCTAGTTTATTAAACCTTTGAGTGCCAGAGGCGTGTGCAAGGCTTTGCTTTACAAGGCTTTGCATACTCCCTTTGGCACTCAATGGATGGAAGGAAAAAACCATTGCACCAGGTCTCAGGGGCCTTCTTCCATCTTGAAGTCTCTGCCAACTTGTTTTGTCTTGCTAAGGACCATTCAAATCCACTGATGTCATAGGACTTTGTATAACTGTCTGGTGATTTCCAGGATGGGAGACCACCTGGGAATACATGGTGCCGTAAGCTGCTTTTTTGCTTTATTTTTGTAGCCATGTATCAAATTACATTGAAAAGTTTCTGTTGCTAGTTTATTAACTCTTTAAGTGCCAGGTGGGTGCGCAACGCTTTGCTTTGGAAAGCTTTGAATACTCTCTTTGGCACTCAAAGTATTGAAGGAAAAAAAATTACACCAGGTCTCTGGGGCTTTCATCCATGTTGAAGTCTCTGCCAACTTGTTTTGTCTTCCTAAGGACCATTCAAATGCACTATGATATCATAGGACTGTGTATAACTGTCTGGAGATTTCCAGGATGGGAGACCGCCTGGGAATACAAGGTGCCATAGGTTGCTTTTTTGACTTGTTTTTCAGCCATCTCTAAATTACATTGAAAAGTTTCTGTTGCTGGTTTTTTAACCCTTTGAGTGCGAGAGGGGTGTTCAACAGTTTGCTTTCAAGGCGTTGCTTACTCCCTTTGGTGCTCAAAGGATGAAAGGGAAAAAAAAATTGTAGCAGGTCTCTGGGGCCTTCATCCATACTGATATCTATGCCAATTTTGTTTGTGTTCCTAAAGACCATTCAAATCCACTATGATGTCAAAGGCCTGTGTATAACTGTCTTGTGATTTCCAGGATGGGAAACCGCCTCGGAATACACGGTGCCGTAGGTTACTTTTTTGCTTTATTTTTCAGCCATCTACAAACTACATTGAAAGGTTTCTGTTGCTAGTTTATTAACCCTTTGAGTGCCAGAGGGGTGCGCAATGCTTTGCTTTGCAAGGCTTTGCGTACTCCCTTTGGCACTAAAAGGATGGAAGGAAAAAAACCATTGCAACAGGTCTCTGAGGCCTTCATCCATGTTGAAGTTTCTGCCAATTTGTTTTGTCTTCCTAAGGACCATTCAAATCCACTACGATGTCATAGGACTTGTGTATAACTGTCTGGTGATTTCCAGGATGGGAAACCGCCTGGGAATACAAGGTGCCGTAGGCTGCTTTTTTGCTCTGTTTTTCAGCCATCTACAAATTACATTGAAAAGTTCCTGTTGCTAGTTTATTAACTCTTTGAGTGCCAGATGGGTGTTCAATGCTTTGCTTTACAAGGCGGTGCTTCTCACTTTGACACTCAAAGGATGAAAGGAAAAAAAAATTACACCAGATCTCTGGGAACGTCATCCATATTGAAATCTATGCCAATTTGTTTTTTGTTCCTAAACATCTTTCAAAAACCACTATCATGTCATAGTACTGTGTATAACTGTCTGGTGATTTCCAGGATGGGAAACCGCCTGGGAATATAAGGTGCCGTAGGCTGATTTTTTGCTTTGTTTTTAAGGCATCTACAAACTACATTGAAAATTTTCTGTTGCTAGTTTATTAACCCTTTGAGTGTCAGAGGGGTGTGCAACACATTGCTTTGTAATGCGTTGCGTTTCACCTTTCGCACTCAAAGACTGGAAGAAAAAAAAATTGCACTAGGTCTTTTGGGCCGTCATCTATTTTGACATCTCTGCCAATTTGTTTTGTCTTCCTATGGACCATTCAAATCCACTATGATGTCATAGGACTGTGTATAACTGTCTGGTGATATCCAGGATGGGAGACCGCCTGGGAATATAAGGTGCCGTACGCTGATTTTTTGCTTTGTTTTTCCGCTATCTACAAATTACATTGAACGTTTCTGTTTCTAGTTTATTAACCCTTTGAGTGCCAGAGGGGTGCACAATGCTTTGCTTTGCAAGGCATTACGTACCCCCTCTGGCACTCAAAGGGTGGAAGGGAAATAAACATTGCACCAGGTCTCTGGGTCCTTCATCCATCTTGAAGACTCTGCCAAATTGCTTTGTCTTCCTAAGGACCATTCAAATCCACTATGATGTAATAGAACTGTGTATAGCTGTCTGGTGATTTCCAGAATGGGTGACCGCCTGGGAATACAAGGTGCTGTAGGATGCTTTTTTGCTTTGTTTTTCAGCCATCTACAAATTAAATTGAAAAGATTCCGTTTGCTAGTTTATTAACCCTTTGAGTGCCAGAGGGGTGCGCAACACTTTGCTTTGCAATGTGTTTCGTACTCCCTTTGGCAATCAAAGGATGGAAGGAAAAAAACATTGCACCAAGTCTTTTGGTCCTTCATCCATGTTGAAGTCTCTGCCAATTTGTTTTATCTTCCTAAGGACCATTCAAATCCACTATGATGTCATAGGACTGTGTATAATTGTCTGGTGATTTCCAGGATGGGAAACTGCCTGGGAATACAAGGTGCCGTAGGCTGCTTTGTTGCTTAGTTTTTGCAGCCATCTCCAAATTACATTGAAAAGTTTCTGTTGCTAGTTTATTAACCCTTTGAGTGCCAGAGGGGTGTGCAACGCTTTGCTTTGCAAGGCTTTGTGTACTCCCTTTGGCACTAAAAGGATGGAAGGAAAAAAACTATTGCAACAGGTCTCTGGGGTCTTCTTCCATGTTGAAGTCTCTGCCAATTTGTTTTTTCTTCCTAAGGACCATTCAAATCCACTATGATGTCATAGGACTGTGTATAACTGTCTGGTGATTTCCAGGATGGGCAATAGTCTGGGAATACAAGGTGCCATAGGCTGCTTTTTTGCTTTGTTTTTCAGCCATCCACAAATTGATTGCATTGACAAGTTTCTGTTGCTAGTTTATTAACCCTTGAGTGCCAGAGGGGTACGCAATGCTTTGCTTTGCAAGATATTGCGTACTCCCTTTAGCACTCAAAGGATGAAACAAAAAAAAAAATTGCACCAGGTCTCTGGGGCCTTTATCCATGTTGAGTTCTATCCCAGTTTGTTTTGTCTTCCTAAGGACCATTCAAATCCATTATGATGTCACAGGACTGTGTATCACTGTCTGGTGATTTCCAGGGTGGGAGACCGCCTGGGAATACAAGGTGCCTTAGGCTGCTTTTTTGCTTAGTTTATGCAGCCATCTCCAAATTACATTGAAAAGTTTCTGTTGCTAGTTTATTAACCCTTTGAGTGCCAGAGGCGTGTGCAACGCTTTGCTTTGCAAGGCTTTGCATACTCCCTTTGGCACTCAATGGATGGAAGGAAAAAACCATTGCACCAGGTCTCAGGGGCCTTCATCCATCTTGAAGTCTCTGCCAACTTGTTTTGTCTTCCTAAGGACCATTCAAATCCACTATGATGTCATAGGACTTTGTATAACTGTCTGGTGATTTCCTGGATGGGAGACCACCTGGGAATACATGGTGCCGTAGGCTGCTTTTTTACTTTGTTTTTCAGCCGTCTACAAATTACATTGAAATGTTTCTGTTGGTAGTTTATTATCCCTTTGAGTGCCAGAGGGGTGCACAGTGCTTTGCTTTGCAAAGCGTTGCATACCCCTCTGGCACTCAAAGGTGTAAGGAAAATAAACATTGCACCAGGTCTCTGGGGCCTTCATCCATCTTGAAGTCTCTGCCAGTTTGTGAAACCAGGAAAGAGAATCATAAATCCTTTAGAATCCAGAAAAAAATCATGACACTACCCCATAGAAGGCTTGGACAGGAAGGAACGGCGGAACTGGAGGAGTAGGGACCAGGCATGAATGTCTGAAGCCGCCACCCAATAGCGCTCCTCTGTGCAGTTGCCCTTCCAATTAACCAAGTAGTGGGAGCACCACAGAAAAAGTGGGAATCAGCATTGTGTCTATAATGTACTCCTCGGAGTTGTCCACAGACACAGGAGGAGGAGGTGCCAAAGGGGGCAGAAAAACCAGGCAGTAAGAGACTGTGGAGAGACAGGTCTTGACCTCAAAAGGCCCTAGATAGCGAGGACCCAATTTACCAGACAGTTGATGTAGGTTAATGTTTTTAGCAGACAACCAAACCAAGTCTCCATGGGGGGCCAGTGAGCGGTGGCAATCGGCGGCCTCCTTCTGTCGCATCTGAAAGGATAACCGCATTCGACGGAAAGCCTGCCAGTTGGTCACCTATTGACGAACACGTGTTAGCTGAGGGAACATTTGTTGCAGGAGGACAAAGTGATATATCTGGAGGGTTATATCCCAAGGCAGCGAGAAAAGGTGAACTTTTAAGAGAGGTCTGTAAGAGAGAGTTGGATGAAAACTCTGCCAATGGTAGCAGACGGGACCAGTCATCCTTCTGATGTGAACAATAGCACCGCAGGTAGTGTTCCATATTTTGTTTGAGTCGCTCCGTCTGGACATTGGTCTGGGGGTGGTATGCAGATGAGTGTTGCAACCAAATACCTAGGCTATAGCAAACGCCCTCCAGAAGCGTGACACAAACTGGGAGCCACGATCAGAAGTGTTGTGTTGTGGGATTCCTTGTAGTCGGTAGATGTGTTCTACAAACAGGTCTGCTAGCTCCGCAGATGTAGGAAGCTTAGCCATAGGGATAAATTGCCCCTGCTTGGTGAATTGATCCACCACGACCCATATCATAGTATTGCCAGAGGAGGAAGGTAGATCCACCACAAAATCCATTGCAATATGAGTCCATGGCAGGGCTGATACTGATAGTGGTTGGAGAAGGCCTAAGGGTCTAACCCTAGGTGTCTTCATGTAGGGCAGGACTACATGAATGAGGAGGTGTCAGTCCTCACCGTGGACCACCAAAAATACCGGGAAATAAGATCCAGGCTGATACAGAACAATGTCCTCAAAGGAGGACATCCTCACTGAAAGGGTCTGGTACATAATAGGTCTCGGTGGGGCACAACGATCTCTGGTGGAGAGGCTGACTGAGCTTCCCGTATATATGGTTGTGAAGTGTAGTAGACAAGGAGGACACAATCTGCGTAGGGGGCACAGTATGTTCCAGAGGCATAGTAGGAGCTTTGGGCGAATCATGTTGGCGTGAAAGGGAGTTGGCCTTGATATTCTTCGTCCCGAGGACATAGGAGATCACATAGTAGAAATGGGAGAAGAATAGCGACCAACGTGCCTGCTGGGCATTCATTTGTTTAGTGGACACCAAGTACTGGAGATTTTTGGTGGTTCGTAAGGATGGACACCACATGGGGGTAACCCTCCAACAAATATCTCCATTTAGCCAAAGCCAGTTTAACAGCCGGTAGCTCTCTATTCCCTATGTCGTAGTTTCTCTCAGCGGATGAAAAACGTCAGGGCAATAACGAACAGGGGTGTTTAATACTTGTGTCAGGGGCTTTTTGGGAAAGGACTGCTCCAGAAATAAAAGTAGCCAGGCAGACAAGGAGTTTGGCCACTGGTCATCTACTACGGTTTCAGTCAATTTTGAAGCGTTGTTCCTGGATCCGGTGCTCCAGAGTGGAGCATAGGGCGATCAGACCCTCTAGGGTATCAGGGATCGGGCGAGTGGTAAGATCATCTTCTAGGCGGTATGATAGACATCTCCTGAACACGGCCTTCAAGGCTCCATCGTCCCACCATGCGTCGCAGGCCCAGGTGTGGAATTCCACGTTGTATTACAAGAGGGAGCGGGATCCCTGTTGTATCACAAGGATGGCCGCCTCTGCTTTAGCCTGTCGTCCTGGGATTTTGAATGTAGATTGAAAGGCAGAAATGAAAGATTAGAAATTCGCCAGAATAGGAGACTGGTGGTCCAGCAGAGGGGAGACCCAAGCTAGGACGGAACCACAGGCCAGGGTGACTATAAAAGAGATACAGGCCTAGTCTGACGCAAAGGCCTCCGGTTGGTTTTGGAAGTGCAGCTAACACTGGATAAGGAAGCCCCTAAGATTGGTCGAGGACCCATCGAACCGATCTGATAAGGGCATCCGGCAAGGTGGGTGACTGATAGGTGAAGGAACAGGGGGAGAAGCAGCCGCAGGAACAGCTGAGGGAATTACTGCTTCAAAGCGCAGCTGCATCTGCTGAAACATTGTCACAATAGAGTCAAGCTTGGTATCCATCTGGAAAATCTGAGTGGTATGTTGCTCAAGCTGAGTGCCCTGGCACAACCTGAGACATACCAGCCTGATCGGTTATATTGGCGCAATCAAAATGTCACAATTGACCTAAGTGCCCAATGTAAGAGTCCAGAGAACACCTAGAGGGGAGGTAACCCCAATAGGAGTAGCAAGCTGCTGCTTTGATCAAAACAAGAAATACAATAGGCAGAATGCAATACCAAATACTCAATGAGTTGGCCCCAGTGAGCCAGAAGCTAGAGTGCGAGGAGTCAGGAGTGATGCTGGCTGTCAGTGGCTGTTCCCAGGAGGCCTGGCTGTGGCTGGAGGCAGGTGGGGTAGCAGTCTGCGAAACCTGATGGCTGGATGACCACCTAGGAGACAGACAGCTACTCACCAGGTCAGGAATCAGTATTAAAAACCTACCAGCAGTATAGTTACTTTTGTTGTATACTAAATGGGCAGCAACAGAGGTCGTAAGGTGACTATACGACTAGGATTCATATGGTTTACCGTGCAACTGGGAGTCGGAAGTCGAGGAGTCAACAGGAAACACTCAACGATGTTGGACTCGACACTGGGCACCGAGGATCTTTGAGGAGGAATAGTCAATAAATCCGGGTTGGCAACAGGAGAGCAACGTCAAAACCTAGGATGAGAGAAGAGGAATAGTCGGACAAGCCAGGGTCAAAACCAGTCGAGCAATACAGTACCAAATCAGCAGACAAGAGAGGAGTAGAAAACAGGCCAGGGTCAGATCAATACAGGAGTCAAAGGCGAATCAGGAGACGGAATCAAAGTTGACAAAAGCAGGGTCAATCACAGGAAACACTGGAACTCTATCACAAAACTCTGAACACAGAACGCTTTGATTGTGCACTAACACAAGAGAGTCAGTGCTTGATATAGGCCCATGAAAAGGGTGTAACAACAAGGCGGAGACAAGAGAAACCAGGAAAATAATCATAAATCCTGGAAAAGACAGGAGAACCCGGAGTAAACCTGAGAATCATGACTCATTTTTCTGTTCGGTCATCATCTGGAAGAACTGATTTAAGAATATGACAGGAGAAAAGAGTACCTTCTTACCTCAAGAAAGAAGAGCAGCTGCTAGCAATTCAGGAAAAACCCTGTCATATAAGATAAGAAGACAGAACTTCAGGGAAGCAAAGAAATATCATTCCAATAGGCCTTTTAAACAGAGGAGACCAGCCTTTGTGCAAAGTCAGAGAGGAACTTTCAAAAGAGAATACTCAGAAAGGGGTCACTTCAAAAGAAGTATCTTTGAAGGTCAACAGGCCACGCCCTTCATTCCGGTGGAGGGTCGTCTATGGGAATTCCTGCAAGATTGGCAGGATTCTCTGGCATATCACTGGGTGTTACAGGTGTTATGGGCAGGGTACCCTCTGAGACTCAACAAAATTCCACACAAAAATGTGTTCAGGACATCACTGATACCAAAGGACCCGCAGAAAGCAGAAGGTCTAATGAACATCATACGGACATTGAAGGAAAAGTAATAAATGAAGTTCCAACACACCAGAGAAGAACAGGAATATATTCAGTCCTATTCATAGTTCCAAAATCAACCTAAATTCCTTTCTACAGTGCAGAGCTTTCAAGATGAAAACTGTATCATCACTAATCAAGTCAGTACCTATGAGGGCATTTCTCACCACTGTAGATCTGATGGACGGATACCATCACATTCCAATAATGTTGACACATCAAAGGTTCCTGAGATTTGCTGTAGGAAGAAATCATTATCAGTTCACAGCACTACCATTCAGTCTGTCAGCAGTGTCACGGGTTTTTATAAAGATCCTGGCAGCAGGCCTAGAACACCTGAGAGAAAAAGGAATAACCATAATACCTTATTTAGACTATCTCATAATCATATCAGAGTCAGAACAACAAGCCGGAAGACATACGTTATACACCATAAATCATCTTCAAAGACTAGGGGCTCAATTCTATTACCAGAGCTAAAAACAAAAAAACAGACGCTATGTTTTTTAAGTCAGTTTTTGGTATCCTATTACCCGACTTGTTAAAACAAAATCAGAGGTAATTACATATACCGCCAGTCAAAAGAGAGGCCATAGGAAACAATCAAAAACAACGTGCAAGTAGTATCCTATTACCCACACTCAGCATTTCTGCCTGTTTTGTTTATACAAGTTCAGTTGGAAATTCTGAGCCTCAGAGGTTGAGGTGTAGAAGCCACAAAGACAGTTTCAAAACCATCGTTGTTCGAACAAAAGCAGTGAGAATACAGTATACAGCATAGAAATCCGACATAAAGTGCCTCCCTTTGACATATTAACCCCCCCTTTTAAAAGTCGACTACAATGCTTTTCTTTCACCACATTAATTCAACAAATATTGTTCATATTCGACAATTTAACCCTTCATCTTCCAAATCTGACTTACAGTACTTTTCTTTCACCATATTAATTCGACAAATATTGTACATTCGAAATATTAACCCCCCTCATAGGGTTAATCTTGCAATACAAATATGAGGGCATGTCGAAAAAAATAGGAGAAAAACAATGTCGGATTTAAATGATGAAAGAAAGTAATGGGAGCACTGTAACTCGGATTTTAAAGGGGGGGGGTTAAAGTGTTGAGTACAATATTTGTCAAATCAGTGTGGTGAAAGAAAATCACTGTAGTCGACTTTTAAAAGGGGGGGTTAATATGTCGAAGGGGGACACTCTATGTCAGATTTTGTTATGTGGGGAACACATGTAACACTAAAATTGATCTTTCTGTCATCAAACGTATGCCTATTTCCACTGGTCTTTGACATTTTGCGCGTTTTTTTGTAGGCAGTAGTCAAATAAAGGCAGACAGCTCCAATTTTGTTAGTACTCTGAAATGTGCTGTCTACGCCAGTTTTGTTTTACTGTCGTTCTGCAATAGAATACCGACGTAATACATGTTTGCAAAATTCACGCTACTTGTTTTTCTTGTAACGCCGGTTTTAGCACTGGTAATAGAATCGAGCCCCTGGTTTGTTTACAAATTTTCAAAAAAGTCATATCATTCCATCACAAAACCTAGTGTTCTTGGGAATCAATATAGACACCATCAAAGAAAGAGCATCCCTATCAGAAGACAGGAAGAAGAGAATCACTCACAGCATATCAAAGTTAAGATCTCAGAGGATTCATACAGCAGAGGATTTTATGCGGCTCTTAGGAGTTTTGACCTCTGCAGTCCAAATTTTACCATGGATAAGGTTTCACATGTGGAACATTCAGATCCATTTCCTGAACAACTGAAACAAAAATTACAAGGATTCATCTCATAGGATTATAGTGCCAACCAGGATAAAAGAATTATTATGGTGGAAGAGAAGATCAAACCTATCAAAGGGAATTCCACTGAAAATGATGGTCTGGGAAGATCTAACAATGGATGCCAGCCAACAGAGCTGGGGGGATATATGGATCAAACAGCCAGTTCAGGGAAGATGGTCAACAGCGGAAAAGGCTCTTCATATAAATATACTAGAACTCAGAGTGGTAATAAAACATTTGATCAGCTTCAAGGAACAATTACAAGGAAGACTGGTGCGGGTCTACTCAGACAACATGGCAGCTGTCCTATATCTAAAGAACCACGGGGGTACCAGAAGCAAGAGATTATTTCTGGAAGCAGAAAAAATATTGAGATAGGCAGAGAAGAATCTGAAAACAGTTACAGTTGTCCATGTGCCATGAGTTCAAAACACACGAATATAATTTCTGAGCTGGTACCACTTGAACCAAGGAGAGTGAGCCCTGAATCCAGAAATATTTCATCAAATAACTCAGAGATGGGGAAGGCCAGAGACAGACCTCATGGCATCAAGGATCAACACCAAGTGCAAGACATTCTTTTCCAGATGGAAGGATCAAGCGGCAGTGAGACAGGATGCCCTAAAGTTGCTATTGAACCATCGGTTAGCCTACATATTTCCCCTCATTCTGTTGATAGCAGAAGTCTTGAGGAAGATAAAAAGAGACAACTCATACGTCATATTGATTGAACCAGCATGGCCAAGAAGGGTATGGTATGCAGATCTAGTAAGGATGTCAATAGGCAAACCACGGACACTACCAAATTGACAGGATCTGCTATTTCAAGGGCCCAGATATCATCAGAAACCAAGCTTCTGGAAATTGAAGGCCTGGCTGCTGAAAGGAGGTCATTGTTCCTTAGACTACTTTCAGGGCCAGTGATTGACACTATGAATGCAGGAAGAAAGACATCCACCACAAGGATTTACTATAGAATTTGGAAGACTTGTTACAGGGACAACAAGATTCACATGATGTAATATATCATGTGTTGTTGTTCATCTGAGGTTTAGACCTGATATGTAAAACCATAGAATTCAAAGAGGGTGTATTTTTCTTTTTCACACGGCTGTATAATTTTATATAGTTATTCTGCTGTTTAAGGTAGTTTTACCACAAAAACCTCTAGAATGCACTTTATAAAGTTAAAAACGTAGTTTTGCTCTCCTAGTGATTAGGGCTCTGCACTAGCCATGGACATAGATAAAACTATAAAAATTTGGTATTTTTGTACTTGGGGGGACTTAGCGCTCTTTCAAATAATTGAAACTTTCACAGTCAAGGTAAATGTTTTTGATATATAGTATGTGATTTGTGCAAAATAAGTACTTTTTCACATGATGCAAAATTCAGTTCATGTAAGGTACCATGAAAAAGCTAAATTTGTTCTAAAAAAAACTATATATAGTTTTCCATTCAGAACCCAGAGTACCTCTCCCGGATCGATTTACCGGCGATCGAAGCAAGTATCTCTCCTTTGTCATATCCGACTTACCACCAAGCACTTCTGTTCCTGAAGCCAACCAACGGATACAAGAACTACAGCAGTGTCATCAGGAATTACGTCATTTACTCCAACAAATGCAAGTTACCTACAAAAGACAAGATGACAGACACCGTCAAGAAAGCCCTACATACTCTCTTCTGCGCACGTTCGATTGTCCTGTCCTTGTAAGAAACTGGTCCCCGCTTCCTGGGACCTTTCAGTATTACCCGGATTATCAACCCAGTAGCATACCGTCTCCCTCTACCTACAGCATACAAAATACATCTGACATTCCATGTTCGCAACTCAATCCCTGGATTCCTAGTCCTTTTCCAAACAGAGAACCCATACGACCACCTTCACTCATTGTGGATGATACTGAAGAGTTTGAAGTCCAGGAGATCTTGGATTCCCGGTACTGACGGGGTCGACGGGGTCGACTGGAATACCTAGTCCACTGGAAGGGCTGTGGTCCTGAAGGTCATTCCTGGGAACCCCACTCCAATCTGCATGGTCCTGTCTGCCTTCAGACCTACCATATGACCCATCCTGAGCGTCCAGGCCCTGTCACCTCCCAGAAAGAGTCTGTAAGGGGAGGAATCTGTTGTGTTCCGGTTCCCAACCTCCCATCTTGCCGGGTCTGTCCGTGTCTGGCCGTCAGTCGGTCTCGAGTGTTCTTGAGTCGAGTCTCATTGCTACTTACTTGTATCAGTAAGCGCTCTCAGTTATTGGTTTTTATGTTTTTTGACCCTTGCTCTATATTTGTCATTCTCCTTCTTGCAGCCAGCCCCTGACCTCGGTATTACCTTGACCATTCTTGCCAGCCCCTGACCTCGGCTTGTTCCTCACCACGCATATTGATTCTCCCTCTTCGGCCTATCCGCTGCTGGTCTGTTTCATCTTTTATATTAAACTTACTTGCCACTTGCTAACTACTGTGTAGCTCCCTCTTCACAGTGTAAATGTCCAAGAGGCAGACACAGGACCAGTGTTCAAGTTGTCATAACAATAGCAAAAATACTGAAAACGTGTCTGGCCTACAGAGTACAGGAAATGGCCCAAGTACCTGGCACTGAAGGGGTTAATTATTTCCTGTGGATGGCAACTGTCCACCCGCGTTTCCTGCCGATGGTTTCCTAAATATGTCAGTGGTAACATATTCTGTACATGGATTTCCTA
Source organism: Rhinophrynus dorsalis (assembly GCA_037306005.1). Lineage (NCBI taxonomy): Eukaryota > Metazoa > Chordata > Amphibia > Anura > Rhinophrynidae > Rhinophrynus > Rhinophrynus dorsalis. Next base: position 113,644,157 of record CM074722.1, read on the forward strand.
TAATGGTAAGGTCTAGAAAGGTTATGCTACTCTTGTTGAACTCAAATGTGAATACCAAATTCAGGTTTTTTTCTTCTGTTTCATGCATTTCCCCTTTGTCATATTTTAAAGGGTGTGCATGTCGCTATTTACACTTTACGTATATTTTTTCAATGTTGTGTAACTATAGACTTTGTAGGAAGCTATTGTTCCATCACAGATGTAATTGTGTACTACACGTTTATGTTTTTAATATGTAGCCAGCCTCATCATTGGCTTCACAACATTGTATTTCCTCACATGGTTATTCCACTGTCCGTGCAGGATAGTGTTTGGGGATGTTGCCACCGTATTTGCAGTCGTATATACATGGACGCAACTTTGCAAATAACTCCAACTGGGGTTTTGTACTCCTTGCCATTATGGCATCACCAAACATATCTGCTGAATTAGTGGCAGACCATTGCGAGGTTAACACCTTATTGGTTAATTAAGGTAATTGATGATTTGGTTGGCTACTTTTTCTTTTAAATATTCGATTGACACAATGTAATGGTTTACTGGATTAAGAATAAGTACTGGTACAGTGAGAAACACATTGATTGTACAACTCAGTGGGTTTTATTTGATTTGTTGATCTATTATTTTTCCTTTGTCTGTGGTGCAAATGTTTGGTACTGTTCTTAGTGCATAACACCCATAGTGTCTGAGGCCAGCTTTGGCCAGAAGGTCTGTTAGGCTGCGGTGCGTATTTAAAGGTTTTCTTTCCTATATTTCTTTATGCAGAGTTCTGAAGTCTTTTGGTTCTTCTTCTTCTTGTTCGGTTGTTTGGTCTCCTTTGACACCTTAAGTTTATATGGTACCACTTCATCCTGTGGAATACTAGTCTCCAATGAAGGGGTTTTTCTCTTCTTTCTCAGGAATCTTGGTGGATGCTTTGGTATATCTCGATGGTTCCTGTGTTTCTAGTGAACTTAAAGGGATAGTAATACTTCATTTTAACTTTATTTTATTTTGTAGGCATTAAAAAAACATGAAGAATTATATAAGTCTTATCTCTGAAACCTTTATGGTTTAAGAGATATTCACAAACAAAGTATCCCCCACCTGTTCAACCAGATCAGAAGGGAGATGCCCAGGTAGACTGCAGAGAGGGACAATCTTCAATTAAGATAATGGAAAAAGCTGAAAAACTTGTCAAGGGGGGAAGGGCTTTCATTGTTTTCATACAAAGAATATTGTCCCCTTCTGTTATCTGTACTGTCATACAACCAGACTCACATCTCAGAAGAGATGGCTTACACTAGGTAAAAGGGGCGGGGAGGGGAACTTTGCTTGTGAATATCTCATAAACCATAAAGGTTTGAGAGATAAGACTTATATCATTCTTCATGTTTTTTTAATGCCTACAAAATAAAATAAAGTTAAAACGAAGTATTACTATCCCTTTAACGTTAAATCTTTTTTCTCTTAGTCCAAAAGGAACACAAAACTTCCACACAGAGAAAAAAACATGTGGTTAAGTCCCCGGTCAGAGAAGTCCTCTTGGGGGAGTCTTTGTTCAGGGGATTTCTGTCTTTTTCTCTTGCTCTTTTTTCTTTCTACTGCTTTGCTGTATGTGAAACTGAGGAACAGGGGAAAGCTGTAAAGAAAGATTGCACATGGAATGCTAGTTTCCTTTTAACTGTGAGCTATTGACCAGTGACAAAAGTGGGCAGCCCAGATATAGGCATATTTTCTACCTCAATCTGAGATTTTGATTTAGCAGCATTTTGTGACCTAGCGTGGTAGGCAGAATCCTTGCTTTTACAAATAGTGTATTGAAGCGTATGGTAGAGATAGTAGGTTTTTTTACATGGGGATAGGCATAGGTTTTATTTAGGATGATAATCTGGCACTTAAAGGGGTGAGTCCTTTGCAACGTACAAACTGAATATATTTATTGACTTTTTAAGAAATCTCTACTCAAAAATAAGATCTTGTATTCTCTAAGCCTGTTGAAGAGCTACTTCATTCTCAAAACAAACTAATCTTCCAACCCACTCTAGCTGCCTTGAGGGCAGAACACTGGAATGTCCACTCCATTCCCTGTATGAATCAAATGAAACAGAAGATCAGAACTAATTATGAAATTAATAAACTTATGGCTTCATGCACAGGAATTTACTCCACATATGGGGGCCTTGGCTGCTTTTGGAATATCTCATGACAGGGTCAGCTTAGTCATGCAGTCTTTCCTCTCTTCCTAATTCTCTCCCCTCACTCTCACTCCTTCTTTTTTCTCCCCCCCCCCCTTTTTTTTGTTTTACTCCTACTAACTCTTGTCTTTTCTTTCACTCACCCTTCCTTTTTCCTTTTCTTTTTTCTCTTGGAAAGGCATCAGATTAACGTCGGATTTTGTATGGTTCTAGACTATCGTGTGCAGTGTAACAAACCCTGGGCCGTTACTATGGGCTCTTGTAAGAGCCAGGAAGAAAACCATGAAAGACTGGATGGCACTAGGGGGAGTCCCAGTGCCTAGCAGCTGGGCAGCCACAAAAATATGGACAGGCAGTTCAAATTCCCCTCCATTCATGTGGGAAGGTAAGCGGCCTTCTGATTGGCTGCCTACTGTACTGTACAGCATAGGCAGCTTCCTGATTGACCGCCTATCAGTGCACGTTAAAACTGTACTGAACTGTATGTAGAAGGTAAGTGACCTCCTGACTGGTCACCACCAAGTCACATAGTTCTCTCTCCGGTTCTCATTGGTTGGGGAGCCAGAGTGACTTGATTGAATTATGTGCCAGACCTGGGTAATTCAATCTCCTATGGAGAACAGTGACCCTGGTCCTGATTGTTTGCCAGTCTCTTGTTGCTCTGATTCCTATTGGTTGAGAATTGGAGTGGCAAGACTGAATTATGTAAAGATGCTTTTACTGATTACAGTCTCTTTGTCCTATGTTTATTCCCTATTGTGCCATTGCATGTCAGCCCCCCACAATTGTCCTTACATATGCTCTGTGTACACTCCCATTGTTTCATTGTATTGAGTTTCTGTATAAAATACCCCCTGTTCCACAATAAAGTTGAGTTTGTTCTGGAACTAGAAGTGTGTCCTGTAGTCTTCAGTCTTGCTGGTCTAAAGGGTCCCCTCTGACCCCCATTCAACGATCCTGCGTTCCTGTCTTCCATGCAGCAGTTTGAGATCACCGGATTGGCTTCCCACTTGTAGCCACCTTTAGGAAGGAGAAACCCAGAATGACGGCTGATGATTCCCTTTGGCTGTTGTGGCATTGCAGTCACCTCTACAGTCAATAGGAATGAGGTTACAACTGTCAGCTTCCGCTTTTTGCAGGAGAAGAGATAAGGAGCTTGAGGTGTACTTCTAAAATTTGGCCTGTAAGTTTATAATGCTGCTGCTCACAGAGGGAGGGGGAGTAACAAGAATAACAACTAAATGACAGGTGTACTATCAAGTTAATTGCTGTTTAAGATGCTAGAAAATAAATTAACAGGAAATTCTTTATAGTTGTACTTAGCCACAGTAACTGTCAAGTGTAAGAATTGTGTTAGTGATATCAGTTCTTTTGGTGTCCCATGCACTTGTACCACCCTTCCCCAGCCATGCTTAGCCAGAGAAAATATTTTCAGGTGCTGCCTTGAGCTCACTGCTTCAAGGTCTTCCATTCCAGCATGGGCCTTGCAGAAACAGTTGTAGTTTGCGAAACAACAAAATAAATACTTTAACACAGGAGTTTTTAATCTACATGGAAGAACCTTTTGATTTCATTGCTCGCTGTAGCTTCACCTTGTTGCTCCAGGCAGTTCATATAGGTTCTTTGAAGGGACCCTAGTCCTGTGTCTCCTTGAGTGCCCAAGCCCCAGACATATACCTATTTCAGTTTTCGTGCATGGGCCCTGACACAGGGAGAATCCTTCCTTCCATGGTGGAGCCCTGGTGTGACTCCAGGTAGAAGCCTCCATTCCAGGGTACATACAGTTTTCCAACCCACATAAGAAGCATCCATTCCAGGACACATGCTTTTTTGCAGCCACACCTAACGCAATGGGGAACTCCTTAAACATTATTCTTATAAATCCTCCAAGGTTCTGGCTGGAACCTCAAGAAAACTTTAACCAGCCCTGTTTTTAACCCCTTAAGGACCTGTGACGTGCCAGGAACATCATGGATAAACTTGCATTAAGGACCCATTATGGTCCTGGCATGTCATGGAATTCAGCTGTCCCGATTTGGCTGCACACAGATCGGGGACCCCTGAATCCATTTGGCAAAAAAAAAAAAAAGCTTTTTGTTCCTTAACTACCGTCCACTTGGCCAGTTATTAAAGGGAGCTTTTGTTATGCTATAATATATAGTAGGGTTTTTCCTGTTAAGTAAAATAAGGGTATTCCCGCTTCTGAGAGATTAATATTCCCAGAGTTATTACAGTTTAAACCTGGGTTTTGTTTTTTTTTGGGTTGTTTTTTTTTTTTACATTAACTGTGCCCTCTAGTGGTCTGATTCCACTTCATTATTTTGTTCCATTCTGTTTGAGAGGAAAGTGACTGACAAACAGTTCTACATAGAATGTGATAGAAACTGCTGAGTCATGCTGTTGTGAACTTTCAGGAAGTAAACCCACTGTAAATTAATTTCCTGATTATTTAAACTGTTATAACATTTGGATTAAACAGCTGTCATCAGTGGGAGACTCCTTATTTTACTCAGCAGGAAAAGCTTTGTAACAGGTTTTATAAAGTTTTTCATACCTGATATAACTATTCAAACTGTATTCGATCCGTGTCCTTTGGATAGCCTTGTTTCCATACAAAGGAATATTTGCCTCTCTTAATATACCTTATTAGTTATTGATTTTAAATCCACTGTTATTATGTGAAGGTTCTGTTTCCTAACCAATAACCATTTGAGTGCCAGAGGGGTGACCGATGCATTGTGAAGCAATGTGTTGGGTACCATTCTGGCACTCAAAGAGTTAAAAGTCTAGATAATAGATAGGCAACCTCTGGCTTGCCAGCTGTTGTAGACTGTAACTTTTGTCAACCCCAGCCAGGTGGTTGAAAATAGAGGTGGACAAGCCACAAATTTCACACAGAGTTAAGCCAGGCAGAGATCTTTGCTGGTGCTCCCAGCTAGCCCTGCATTGCATGTAGGGACTTAGTGATAGACATGCACCAGATGGAACATCATGTATAATGCTCTGTCTATCAATTAGCCTTTCACATAGATGAGAACCGATTGGTAGAGCAGGAAAAATATCTCTCTGAGATGTGGCCCAGGATTACTGCCAATTCATGTCAGGCCTTGTCTAACTCAGATCTGGCTTGCCCCCCCCCCCCCATCTAATGAAGATCTGAGCCGACAAATACTAGTAGGAAATTATGGGAACTGTAAACACTTAGCAAGAAAGCCAAAGAGTTTTCGGAAATGCACAATTTGTAATTCTCTTTTATTTAAGAAGAATAGGAATATCAATCAGCTAGGGACACCACTTTCTTCTTTCTCTATCCAAATTCTCTTGCAAGGACTTTGGTTTTACCAGAGTTAAATGTATAGATTTGGTGTCCTCTGCTGAGCAGACATGACCTTCACTTAACTCAGGTGGTTCTGGAAGCTGGTGAATAATTCATGTTTGTAAGCTAGACTATTAGACATGTGTCAATGTTTCTGCAATCACCATCCATACAGCAGACACAGGGTAGCAAAAATGTAATTAAGCTAGGTCAGTGGATCTCGAATTGTGTTCTATGGAACCCCAAGGTTCCCTGAAGGAGTATAAGGGGTTCCATAGCACAAATATAAATAATGGTGGATTGGGGACTAGGCTTGGACAGTGCATTTTTTGGATCTGTGACTATTAGTAGACGTGGAAGAATATAACATTTCACTTACTGCAATTATGTTTTCTGTTAGCTTTCTCTTTCTCGACACATTTAAACCTAGAACCCTCTAAGAAAAAATATTATCATATACAAGTACATGTTAAAGGGAAACTTTAAAATAAAGGGGTGGGAGGGGGATCCTTTCAGATTCAATTGCTGTTAAACTACAAGCCTTTTAGTATTGAAATATAGCTCTACATGCTAAAAATAAAATAAAGAAGAGTCTGAGACGCACCTTATTATTTGTATTACTATCCCTTTAAAGTGGGTAAAACTCGCCTGCGACCCACATGAACTCATGCAGGTAGCAGAAGCGTGCTCCTCTGCTGCCTGTCCAAGTGACTATTCCCCTCCACCACAGGCACACTTTGAGAAGGGCGAACTCCCATTTCCTTCCCATATAAATAAATTAAAAAAAATACCTCACTCTTCCTGTACTCACTGGTGCCTCTAGTCCTGTTATTTAGTCTCAGTTGTATCCCTCTTGGACTGCCCAGTGCTGCACTGCTCAGCTGTCATACAGGGTGTCTGAGTGCTATGCTTTTGCCTTGCAAGTCCTCTGTCTACATGAATTATCTGATCGGCGGATAGTCCGCTGAGAACTAGAAACAGCTGATCATGTAGGTACAGAATTGACTGAGAAGCTGTTGTATGTAAAAGCTGATTTGCCTGTTCACAAAGTTCTGTATTAGCTGTGAAGCCGGTAATGGATTATTAATGTTGTAACCATTTCAATGCACATCCCTACAGCACTGAAAGATTTAAGGGAGGGCAGTGGTGCTCTTGGCGCTGAAGTTTGAATGCATCCTCTCTGCTAACCCATTTTTCCACTCTAAAACAATCTCCAACATTACACCAACCCTGCATTCTAATGATTTAAATGTCTAACCCCTCCCTTTGCATAGCAAATTCCTTAGTGCATATGGCGAAGTATGACAGGCAAAGGGGTTGCCCACATCACCAGAAACACTTCGCCATAGCATTGCCCTTTAGTGCATCTCCCCCTGGAGACCACTGTCACTGCTGACAGAGCCCCCAATCCATTTAAATGGGTACCATTTATAAACCGCTTCCATGATAGATCTGCCCAAATAGGCATTATTTATAAACCGGCCATGGTCCTAAAGCGATTACATTTCTCATTTTGATGTCTGTATAATTATTGTTCCCCTATTTCAGGGCTGTCCACATTCAGTCCTCAAAGGCCACCAACAGGCCAGGATTTAAGGAGGTGTCAGTCAAAATGAATGAACCATTGATTAACTTACCTGTACTTAATCAAGGAAATCCTTACATCTTGGCTCTGACTGAGAAGGCAGATTAAACGGCTTTTTTCTTGTAGTTTGGAATACTCAGAGAGTTATTTATTTCTTTATAAATCCATTGCGACACAATTCTTATTTGGACAAAACCTTTTCGACTCCACTTTTCAAAAAAGTTAACTGACTAGAGTAAGCAGTTAAAAAATATTGCTAAACATTTACACATAATCTTATATCTCTCTGCGATAGTCTTAGACAATTTCTCTATAACTCCAGTTTTATAAATCTTCCCCCCAGTTCTGCTCAGACCAGCTAAGCAGAAATGAGAGGAGAGAGGCTGATAATGCAAGCCATCCTCTAGCAGAAACAGGTCCATTTAGTCTTCACTCTGGTTAAACAGACAATGGGGACGAGAGATAGGAGCCAACCTAAAGGAGGATTACACAGCTCCATCATGCAGGCAAAAACCAAGAAAAGAAGGTTAAGAGAACATCTTTGTCCTTGCACACTCCATGAAGGTCACTTTTAAAACAGGGTGAGACTGGATTTGAGTAGTGGGGGTAAAGTGAACAGGATAAAAGTCTCCCCCGCTGAGAGGCTTTAAACGCCCTCCTGGCCAGAAGATACTTTACCCTATGATTCCTGTTTTCCACATAACATGTAAGAGTTTTTTTGGAAGAGCTTTCAAAAGCACCTATATTTGTTAGTTATAAAGTGAGAGTATAGGGTTGCTCAATCACCATATACATGTATCACAAAGATCAAAACACTCACCCAGCCAAAGGGCCTCTGCGTGTCCGGGGCAGCCCCCAAAAACCTTGGCACAGGTTTCAACAGACTTGAAGAACAAGAGGATGGGAGCTCTCTACAGATCTGTGAAACCACAGGACACCATTCTACAAGGATGTAGTAAAATCATCAAAACTCCATTGCATACGAAACATGTAAAATGAATTCCATACAGATAGAGTCCTAAGATAACACAAGGACTCACACATAAACATGACCCGCCTAACACATTTTGAGAGTGGTTCAAACTTATATTTGTTACTTATTTTTTAAATTAAACCAATAGTCTATATATAGTACTAAAAAGAGAAATCATGTGATGTATTCTTGCTTCCCTGTCCAACACACCCAGGGCAGCGATATGGCGTTGTGTAAATCCTTCCTACTGCAGTTTGACCTGACAACAGCCCCAGACTGTCTGGGTGAAGTAAATTCCTGGCATATACAGAGAAATGCACAAACAACACATCCACTACACACACCTATTTTGTGCATATTTTACTGCGTTTTTAGAATTTAACAGCAAAGACTGCACCACCAGACTGGGGCTGTATTCATAAAATTAACCCATTAAGCACCAAAGAAGCAGAACATTAATTCTTCTAATGAGGGGTGACTTGCCTTCTTACCCCAATCCTGGTGTGCCCAAATGTTTCCAGAAGATGGCACTATAGGAAAAAAATGGAATTTTCTTACATTTCTGCCCCTTCAAATGTACTGAAATCTGCGAAAACCATGGAATTTCCAACTGTATTCATTAGCTAGTGCTCTTTGGAGAAAAATGAAACCTCATTGGTATGAGTTCACCTACCTTAGGGGGCGCTAGAAGTGCAAAACCACACCTATTGCAACCTCTAATTTTTCTAACATTTTCTCAAACATTACTTGTCTGTACAAAAATGTTTGTAACAACTACATATGTGAAGAAAGGCTACAAAACTATACCATTTTGGAAAGAAGACAACCTGTTGCATCTAATGAGGGGTGAACTGCCTTCTTACCCCAAGCCTGGTGTGCCCAAATGTTTCCAAAATGTGGCAATATAGGAAAAAAATGGCATTTTCTTACATTTCTGCCCCTTCAAATGTACTGAAATCTCTGAAAACCATGGAATTTCCAACTGTATTCATTAGCTAGTGTGCTTAGGAGACAAACGACACCTCATTGGAGTGAGTTGACCTACCTTAGGGGGTGCCAGAAGCACATAACTACGGCTACCTGTTTTCTTCTTTGAAAATGGCTGCTTGTACTAAAATGTTCATAACTGTTAGAGACATGAAGGAAAGGTATAAAAGGTATACCATTCTGGAAAGTAGACATTCTCCCGCATCACTTGCCTTTCTATCCCTGGGCTGAAGTACACAAATATTTCCAAAAGGTGGCACTATAGGAATAAATACATGTTTTTTTACATTTCCACCACTTCAAAGATACTAAAATCTTTGAAAACCATAACATTTCCTGCTGCATTCAGTACCTGCTACCAACATGAGAAAAATGGTAGTCCATTTGTGTGGGTGCTAGGAACACTTACCTATACCTGACACTTGTTTTTGAAATTATCTGTCTGCACTAAAATGGTGATAACCATAATAGATATGCAGGAAAGGTAGAGAAACCATGTCATTTTGGAAAGAAGACAACCTGCCTTATCTAATGAGGGTTCACTTACCTTCTTACCCAAAGGCTGATGTGCACAAATGCTTCCAGAAGGTGGCGTTAATGAAAAAAGGCATTTTCTTACATTTCTGCTCCTTCAAATGCACTGAAATCTGTGAAAACCATGTAACTGTATTCATAAGCTAGTGCTCTTGGAAGAAAAATGACACCCCATTGGTATTAGTTGACCTACCTTAGGAGGTGCTAGAAGTAGAAAACTACACCTACTACAACCTCTGAATTTTCTAACATTTTCTCAAACCTGACTTGCCTGTACGCAAATGGCTATAACACCTTCAAAAGTGAAGAAAAGGTAGATAAACCATACCATTTTGGAAAGAAGATAACCTGCCACATCTAATGAGGGGCCACTTGCCTTCTTACCCCAATCCTGGTGTGCATAAATGTTTCCAGAAGGAGGCGATATAGGAAAAAAAATGAATTTTGATACATTTATGTCCCTTCATATGTACTGAAATCCGTGAAAACTATGGAATTTCCAACTGTATTTGTTAGCTAGTGCTCTTAGTCGAAGAATGGCACCCCATTGGTATGAGCTGACATACCGTAGGGGTTCCTAGAAGTACAAAACTACACCTGCTACAACCTCTGATTTCTCTAACATTTTCTCAAAATTCTTGCATGTATGAAAATGGTTATAACAGCGACAGAAGTGAAGAAAAGGTAGATACCCAATACCATTTTGCAAAGAAGATAACCTGCTGCATCGAATGAGGGGTCACCTGCCTTTCTACCCATACATTAGTGTGCACAACTATTTCTGGAATGTGGTGCTACGGGAAAAAACAAACATTTTTTTTCTACACATCAGTCAGTTCAAAGATATTAAAATGGTTCAATGCCATGGGATTTCCTAGGAGATCCCCCTGCCAGCCTATGAAAAATGGTACCCCACTGCTGTGGGTTGACATACCATATTGGGTTCCAGGAGCATGCCTACCAGGAACAAGGATGGGGAAGCAAACAGTGTGTGTGTACTTTTATGGCTACCAGTTGAAAAAAGCTAGAGGGTCAGCCAGTGTGTGGGCGGACCTGTGACTGCCAGTGTAACCAAGTGGAGGGGGGATGAGGGGTTAGGCAGTGTATGTGGGCATGTTTACTAGTTGGTAGCACTCTATGTCCTCCCATACAGTTTGATTCCCAGCCTGAATCCAGTGCATACTGGTACTTTGAGTCTACCAGTAGGCAGTGGAAATAGGCTGGAGGGTCAGGCGGTGGGAAAGGGACTGACAGTGGGCTACGGAACCAGGCAGGGGGATAGGGTACGTGGGGGTGGGGATTGGAGGCATTTTGTGTGCATGCCACAAGGTTGCAATGCATTGGACCACCTGTTGCACACAAAGAGTTAATTTTTTTTCTCTTTTATTATTTTTTATTCATACCTTTTGGGTGCATCAGGACCATTCCTAATGTCCCCAACAAGGTTTGAATAAAAAAATAGATAAATGTGTGTGTGCCACAGGGGGTCCAACGCTTTGCAAATCACTGCATTGGACTTCCCTGTGGTGCACACAGGGTTTCTAAATATTTATTTTATTGAGGTGTGGTATAAATAAAATAATAATTGGAAAAAAAATCCTTTGACTGGGTGTGCAACGCATTTAACCCCTGTGGCATACAGAGGGTTATTTTTTTTTTAATCATTACTTTGTATTCAGAGCTTGTTGAGGGGGGGGCATTGGGACCACTCCTGATGACCCCCCCCCCCAACAAGCTCTGAATACAAAATAATGATAAAAAGTACTGTGTATGCCACAGAAGGGGGGGGGTCTGCGTTGGACAGACATACACCCCGGCACACACAGGGTTATATATTTTTTTTATCAGTATTTCTTTTATTATAGATCTCATTGAGAGGCATCAGGACCCCTCCTGATCTGCCCCTCAATGAGGTCTTAGGAAAAACAAAATATTTTACTCCAGATGAACATACCCTTTGAGTGCCACAGGAGTCTCCAGCGCATTGCAAAGCAATGCATTGGTCCCCTGTGGCACACAGAGGGGTAATTTTTTCTATCATTGCTTTGTATTCAGAGCTTGTTGAGGGCCATCAGGACCACTCTTGATAGCCCCTAACAAGCTTGGATTACCAAATAATGATAAAAAGTCCTGTGTATGCCACAGGAGGGGGGTCTACATTGGACCACCTCCCTGTGGCGCACACACACAGGGTTAATTTTTTTATTTATGTATTTTTTTTTTAACATAGACCTCATTGAGGGGCATCAGGACCCTTCCTGATCCCCCAATGAGGTCTTAGTGAATAAATATGACCCCAGAATTAGTGAGTGCCACAGTGCATCAGTGAGTGCCACAGGGGTCTCCAACGCATTGCAAAGCAATGCACTGGACATCCCTGTGGCACTCATAGGGTTAATCTTTTTTTTTAATTTATATTTGTTTCAGACCTCGTAGGGGGACATAAGGGCCGCTCCTAATGTCCCCCCAGTTATTGATCTCCCAGCTGATTGTGCTGGGAGATCAATATGGCGACTGAAGGAGAGAAAAAGCTCTCCTTCCCTTCTCTCCTACCGACTGTAGGAGTGAACGCGATTGGGCTAAGCTTGCTAACATCATCAGTGAACATCGATGACGTTAGGAGGATTCCCCCGATCCCCCCCCCACACACTCCTACCCAGAAGTTTGGGTAGGAGAGAGGAAGGAAGAGAAGCTCTGCTTCTCCGTTGAAGATATTGATCTCCCAGCACGATTGGCTGGGAGATCATTAACTGGTGGGGCATGAGGAGTGATCCTCATGTCCCCCCATGAGTGCCAGGCTACATTTAATGTAAAACATGGCCACTGCAAGCCGATTATAACGGCTTATGCAGTGACCGCATTTTAGATGTACAACGTACGAGCTTGGTACAGCTGTCCAATCTTGTACATTGTAAATAGCTGGCTGTCTATGGGTTAAGGTTTAATCTTGTAATTTTTGTATAAACAGTAAGTTTTAGGCAGGTGTGAAAAAAGCCATAAAGTAAGAATGCTTTCAAAAATAGACATGTTAATAGTTTATATTTATCAATTAACAAAATGCATAGTCAGTGAATAGAAGAAAAATCAAATCAATAATTGGTGTGAACACCCTTTGCCTTCAAAACAGCATCAGTTCTTCTAGGTACACTTGTACACACCTTTTTAACGAAGTCAGCAGGTAGATTGTTCCAAACATGGGGAACTAACCACAGTTCTTCTATGGATTTAGGCAGCCTCAGTTGCATCTCTCTTTTCATGTAATCCCAGATAGACTCGATGTTGAGATCAGGGCTCTGTGGGGGCAATGCCATCACTTCCAGGACTCCTTGTTCTTCTTTACACTGAAGATAGTTCTTAATTACTTTGGCTGTATGTCTGGGGTTGTTGTCATGCTGCAGAATACACTTGAGGCCAAACAGATGCCTCCCTGATGGTATTGCATGATGGATACATATCTGCTTGTGCTTCTCGGCATTGAGTAGACCATTAATTCTGACCAAATCCCCAACTCCATTTGCAGAAATGCAGCCCTAAACTTGCAAGGAACCTCCACCATGCTTCAGTGTTGCCTGCAGACACTCAATCTTGTACCGCTCTATAGTCCTTCGGTGAACAGACTGCCAAATAATTCAAATTTTGACTCATCAGTCCAGAGCACCTGCTGCCGTTTTTCTGCACCCCAGTTCCTGTGTTTTTGTGCATAGTTGAGTCGCTTGGCCTTGTTTCCCAGTTGGAGGTAAGGCTCTTTGGCTGCAAATCTTCCATGAAGACTACATGTGACCAGACTTCTCCAGACAGTAGATGGGTGTACCAGGGTCCCACTGTTTTCTACCAACTCTGAGCTGATGGCACTGCTGGAAATCTTCCAATTGCGAAAGGAAGTAAGCATGATGTATCATCTGCTGCACTAAGTTTCCTTGTCGGACCACTGCATCTGTGGTCCTCAACGTTGCCCGTATCTTTGTGCTTCTTCAAAAGAGCTTGGACAGCACATCTGGAAACTCCTGTCTGCCTTGAAATTTCTGCCTGGGAGAGACCTTGCTGATGCAGTATAACTACCTTGTCTCTTGTAGCTGTGCTCAGTCTTAGTTTGGTGTATGACTTTTGACACTAAACTGTTTTCAGCAATTTCACCTTGTAGGTGAATTTGGCTGTTTCTCACCCATTTTTAGCTGGGAGGGAGGCGGGAAGTCCTGCGGCTTCATGCCGCACATACAGGGTGTTGCAGAATGCAGAAGTGGCACATTTTCAGGCTTAATATCTCCACATGTAGATAAGTGGAAAAGAAAAAAAACCCAGCAATAATCTTATATGAATGATTCAAACCCATGCTCAGATTTTTTTGGATGTGAATGTTCCTGAAGGAGAAGTTCATTGACTCAGGCCTCACTAACAGAAAGGCAGATTATTTTCTCTGGCCTTAATATATATATATTTATCTTGAAGGGGTAGATTATATACTCTTGCCCCTATATAATATATACAGAGGTGATCATGACCTCTTCCCTCAGTAAGGTACCTGTTTCTTGTACTCTTGTAGACTCTGTGTCTCTCTGAACCTTCCGGAAGGCCTTTTCTCTTAGACACAGAACAGCAGTTCAATATCCGGATACACAATCAAGTACTTGGAGAGCTCTCCCCAATAACGGACACAAAACAAGTATCTTATAGGAAAAGCTCTGATTTATTTAGCACAAAATCAAGTGTTTTATAGGTAAAATACAAGGGTGGGTTTAGTATAATAAGTACAATTTCATTGGTTGACAGAGTAAATACGCAGATAATACGCATTAGGTAATTGTGAAAAAGCTAACATTTGCAATACAGAAAATATGGCCTCTCGCAACACTTCCTGATATCTAAACATTTGCTACAAAAAACAGGTGTAAGATACTCCCTTCACATTCCATAACCTGTTTCCTTAGAAACAAGGGGGCCATGTCTGCAGAGAAGCACATCTTTATCAGTAGAAGTAGCTAAAAGAATAAACGTGAATATTAACACCTACAATGCTATATAGAGTGAATCAGAATATTGACCCTTTACATGCTAGATTACATTTTTAACCCTTACAGTTCCACTTTAAATCTGGGTCCCATTTATACATTTGGCATCTTGGATCAATATCCTACCTTCATGTATGTACCTGCTGAGCTTCTTACTAAATCAACGTTTCTCTTTACAATAATGTTCAATCACGGTGTGTTACATCAAGACAACATCAGGATCACTTCCTTCTGCATCACCTCCAACACATTTCAGGTTCTCACAGATGTATTCATCAGGGAGTCATATATATGAGAAGAAAAAATATATTTGCCTGTCCCTATATAAAACTGAACAAGCAGGAGCTCACCAAGCTAGTAAATCCACTTCTGTTGCAGGTAGACTTTTTTCGAGTAAGATAAACATGGATGCACACTAATTAAAGGTATACAATAAATACATTAAAAAAAAATAAGTAAAAGGAACAAAGATGGCTACTTTTTAGTGAGGCTTCGCTATCAAACTCTACCAGAACTGGCATTTAGATCCCTTGTTTAAGGGGCTCATGAGCTGTGAGGTTAACCTTCTAGACTCACTATTGAAGAGGGATGACTAGCCAGAGGGATAAGAGGGGTTCCATTAACGTGATTCTCAACAAGGCTAAGACTGAACTACACTACAACTCGGCATTAGACACATACACACATGGCAATGATGGACTATGTCATGAAGGAAGATCTAAAATGGATACAGCTAAAGAGGATGTACAGAAATGTATCACTAGGGACTACAGTATATTAAACCTCTACCTTGCGAAATGATATAGAAGCTTTCCTGTTCAAAGTTTGTGATTCTCTTAAAGATGACATTGGGGCATTGTGGTGGGATGTGCAACAAATCGGCATGCATACATTACCTGTGTATTTCTCAATATAGCTTACAGCAGTGGTTCTCAACTCCGGTCCTCGGGACCCACTAACAGGCCAGGATTTGATGATTTCCTTGTTAGAGCACAGGTGAGTTAATCAATGTGAATGAGCCTCTGATCACCACACCTGTGTTCTAGCAGAGAAATCCCTAAGTCCTGGCCTGTTAGTGGGTCCTGAGGACCGGAGTTGAGAACCACTGGCTTACAGGTACCATGGGGAGGTGACAGCTCCTCCCAGTAGGCTGGAACAATTCTTCAAAGAAGTGTAGGGGTGGAGCCTCCCTCTCCTCCATAGCAGGCTACCTAGCCACTTCCCTCTCCAGGTAAGATTTTTTCCTCATTCTGGTAGGAAGTCTGTGAACAGTTCTGCATAGTTTTTAGTTATTTTATTATTTTCCTTAGATATGGTGTGTCAAAATTCCCCCATTAGGCGGATTACCATTACTGGCATCCCCTGGTGGGTTGCCCAGTTTACAGGAGCTGGTTGTGGACTTTTTCTGCCCTGGGAGAGAACCATGTACCCCATGTCTCTCTCTACAGAGGGAGTCTCTCTGAGGCTTCTTCCTTGCAATGGTAATCTAAAGAAACAAGTCCTGCAAAAAGCTGAGCAACCCTGTGCCATGATCCACTTGTCTCACAGTTCCCTTTTGGAGTTCTTTATAACTCCTGCACTCATGTTGGGTAATATTTATTGTTGCTTTTGGGATCTTTGGAGAATTTGGGCTGTTTTGTGGTACTTAACCCCTTCCTTGCCAGCCTTGGTCAGTTGGGGGACTTTTTTCTCACTTTTCCTTTGTTATTTCATGTTTATGGGTGATCTATTTGTGTTTTTACAAATTTTAGACACTTTATTTTTCACATTATTTTTTAATACCGTGCCTTTAAGAGCACGCTTTACCACATAACTGCCATGTTCCATTGATCTCTATGGGACATCCGTTTTGGGACACAGTTCTGCAACTGCTCCATGTACCGAGTTGAGAGACGGCTCAATCTTCTTGTCTCCCCTTGCCTGACAATCTGGTGGACATTTTCAGTGTCTGGGGGGCTTTGGGAGGATTCGGTTCTGCTTTTTGGTACTCTGTATTGGGAAAACTACATTTCACATAAACACCCATTTCGCAGGCCATTTGCTGATTGGTTCCTAATGCGATCGCCGTTTGTTTCTCCTCTACACGAGTATTATGCACAGGGCTTGGTCTCCTCAGCTCTCCTTCTCAGGTTAACCCTTCACTCGCCAGATAAGTGCATTTTAGGCTTTCTGGGTGAAATCTTTAATCTGGGTGACAGTATTTGGTTCTTCCTTTACTGTATTGACACTTTTCTCTTGTTAGGTTGTCGGATCCATTTGGACATAGGGCTAGGCCTAAGGACAAGGACTCGGGGGCATCTCTAACCCCCCTCATGCATTGTTCCTCATGCCAATCGGGGCTTCCTATGGGGTATTCTGGGCATTTATGCCCCTCATGCTCTGTGATCCCTGCGTCTCCGCCAGGGCCTTCCAGCCAATTTCAAGAGCCACCTTGGGGCCTTCCAGACAATTTCAAGAGCCACCTTGGGTCAGGAACTTAAAGTCCTCTAAGGCACAGTTTCCTCTTTCCCTTCAGGGGGTTCTTCAGTCATGGAGACCCCCCACTTCCTTCAGGTTTGTGGCCCCTAAGTTGCCTGGTATTAATGATCTATCTGATTCCTCTCTGGAGGATTCAGATTTAGACTTTGGTGATGGTGTGTGTTCTGAAGGGGCTTCTTCCTAGTTTCATGGTGATCCCTTTGAAGCTGACCCTGAACCCTCTGCTTAGGGTCTTATTAAGGAGGTTTGAACCACTTCAAACATTCCATCTATTCCTGTAGAGCCTCAGGCTACTTCTGACGTCTTTCAGAGGCATAAGAAGTCCTGTAATGTTTTTCAGCCTAATCCCACTCTGGATCAGATGATTCTGGATGAGTGGAAGACTCCTGACAAGCATCTAGCCCTGTCTAAGATATTCTCTAAAGCTGTATCCCTTTTTTGAAGCTGCCTTGAATCAAGGAGCTACTGCTCCTCAGGTTGATTCTCCCATTTCCAGGCTTTCTAAGTCCACTGCCTTAACAGTTGTTGATTCTTCAGCTCTTAAGGACTTGACTGACAGAAAACTTGAGGCTATTTTGAAGGCTAATTTCACTGCAATTGTTGCATCCATGAGACCCACCTTGGATTCTGCATGGGTCAATAGGGCCATTTCTGTTTGGACCGAACAGCTAACTGCTGCTGTTCAGAAAGTTGCACCTAAAGCTGACCTTTTGTCCCTTTTGACCAACATTTCTGAGGCTCAGTACTATGTTACTGATTCTCTTTGATGCCATTCCACTTGAAGCTAAGGTCTTGGCTTTTTCTGTGACTGCTAGGTGTATGCTGTGGCTGAAGATCTGGTCTGCAGACTTGATCTCTAAGAAATCACTGATTTCTCTTCCCTTTCAAGGTACCTCTCTTTTTGGCCCTGAATTGAAGAACCTTATCTGTGGGGCATGAGCACATTGTTGCCTCAGGTTCCTAAACGCATCCCTCAGGTCTAAACACCCCTCCACCAAGCCAAAACCCACCAAACCTCTGGCCTGACTCGCCGCACCCTGGTCCGCATCCAGCGAGGGGGTCAGCTGCATCACTTTTTGATTTTTGGACAGGCTCTGTTGCGGATCAGTGGGTATTACAGGTGGTTTCTGAAGGTTACAGGATTCCCTTCAAATCCCTGCCCCCCCTTCAGGTTCTTCCCTTCTCACTTCCCTCAGGGACAAGAAAAGCTCAGGCTTTTCAATGGGGCAACCCAGTCTCTCTTAGACAATGGGGTTCTGGCACCATTTCAACAGCAGAAGAGGTTCAGGCATTTATTCCAACCTCTTTGTCATCCCCAAGAAGGATGCTGGCTGCTTCCCTATCCTGGACCTCAAGGCTCTCAAAAAGTTTGTGGTCAAGACCCGATACAAGATGGAGTCCTTGCGTTTAGTCATCACAGCGATGTGTCCAGGGGAATTTCTGGCATCCTTGGATCTTCAGGATGTGTATCTGCACATCCCTGTACATACAGACAGTCAGCAGTACCTCCAGTTTGCCTGAGACATGGGCCAGTTCCAGTTCACTGCTCTCCCCTTTGGGCTCACAACAGCTCCTCAGGTGTTCAATCTAGATTTGGGTACATTGATTGCCTTTCTGCACACCAAGGGGATTCAAGTGACACCTTACATGGACGACCTTCTCCTCAAGGCACCCTCCAGGGACCTTCTGGACCGCTAGGTACAGGAATGTGCTTAGATCTTCCTCCAGCATGGTTGGATCCTGAATATGGACAAGTCTGCCTTGGTTCCCTCCCAGAACTTGGTTTTCCTTAGCCTCGGGTTCGACACTCTGCAGAGTATGGTTTATCTGATGGAGGATTCGATTCAACAGCTCAGCTCCAAGGTGTCTTCTGCCCTGTTGTTGACATCAGCTGTGGCAAGGAAGTTCTCCTCTCTGGTGGGGAGGATGATTATCCACCATAGAAGCGGTACCGTTTGCCATGGCCCACACCAGGGAAATTCAGAGGTTTGTGATCTGAGTCTGCAGGGGGGACCCTGACCTTCTGGATCATCCTGTATCCCTTCCTGTGGAAGTGGCACAGAGCCTTCTCTGGTGGTTGAACCTATACAACCTGGAGAAAGGGAGGCCATTTATGATCCCATACTGGACCATTGTGATGACGGACGCCAGCCTGCTCTGTTGGGTGCAGTCTTGGGTCATCTGAGTGTTCAAGGCCGTTGGTCAGTGGAGAAAACCCTTCTTCCCATCAACATCTGGGATCTCAGGGTGATATTCCATGCACGTAGGTACTGGTCGTCGCATCTGCCGGGATACCCAATCAGAGTCCAGTCAGACAATGCCACAGCTGTGGCTTACATCAGCAAGCAAGGAGGAACCAGATATCCCGCTGCTTGGTTTGAGGTCAAGGCTATTTTGTCCTGGGCAGAAGATCATGTGCCTGCTATCTCTACAATGCGTATCCCAGGGGTAGAAAATGTACTTGCAGATTTCCTCAGTCGCCACACGGTGGAGCCCAGGGAGTGGGAGCTTCACCCAGAAGTGTTTGACCTCCTGGTGCAGATGTGGGGTCTTCCTGCGATAGACGTGATGGCTTCCAGGGACAACCGTAATGTTTTGCTTGCGCTGGAGGCATCCCTTAGCGTTTGTGGTGGATGCTCTGTCGATTCCATGGTGATTTCATCTGGCCTACATCTTTCCTCCACTTCTTCTCCTGCCCAGGGTCCTACGGAAGATTCGGATGGGCTTAGCCTCCGTCATCCTGATCGCTACTTATTGGACCAGACAGCCTGTGATCCCAGAACTACTGGCTTTGTCGGCTCAGGAACTATTTTCTCTGCCACACAGACCGGATCTCCTTCTTCAGGGGTACCTGTGGAAGGAGGATGTGGACCACCTAGCTTTGATGGCATGGCTGTTGAAGCCTCCATCTTGAGGAAGGAGGGCTATTCTTCTGAAGTGGTCTCCACTAGGATTCAGGCTAGGAAACCAGTTTCTTCTAAAGCCTATCATAGGGTTTGGTCTATTTTCCATGTTTAGTGTGTGGACAGGGATCTGTCCTCACAGGAATTTGATCTTCCAGCTATCCTGTCTTTTTGGCAGGACGGAGTGAAGAAGGGCCTTAGCCTTATTTCCTTGAAGGTTCAGACCTCAGCTCTCTCTATCTTTTTTTCAGAGACACATAACCATTTTGCCAGATGTCAAGGTCTTCTTTCAGGGTGTCGCTCATGCTTTCCCTGCTTATAAGGCTCCCACACGTCAGTGGGACCTTAAAGGAGGAGTAAACTTTTTTTATGAAAAAATATTGTTGGGATTTTCCTATTGAGTAAAACAAGGGGACGCCCACTGCTGAGAGGTTTATATTTCGGTTATTACAGTTTAAACCCATGTTTTTTTACATTAGCAGTGCCCTCTAGTGGTCAAATTCTAATTAGTTTTCCTGTTACATTCTAATGGAGAGGAAAGTCAGAAAAGTCAGAGACATACAATTCTCCATAGAATGTGATAGAAACTGCCTGTCACTTCCTGTCAGTTACAACTATCAGGAAGTAAATACAGTAAATTCACTTCCTGGTTATTTGAACTGCTATAAATCTTGAATAAAAAAAATCTGACAGCAGTGGGAGTGACCTTGTTTTATTCAGCAGGAAATGCTCTATAAAAAAAAGTTTACTGCTCCTTTAATCTTGTCTTGGCTGCGATCTCTGTCCGCAGAGTTGCTGAGTTGCAGGCTTTGTCCTGCAAACTGCCTTTCATGGTGTTTTACAAGGATAAGGCTGTTCTCTGTACCTCCCAAGAACTTCTTCCTAAGGTGGTCTCTGAGTTCCACATCAATCAGGAGATTGTTGTGCCTTCCTTTTGTCCTGGCCCTAAATCTGACAAGGAGAGGGATCTTCACTTGTTGGATGTAGTGTTTTTCCTCAAGTTCTATGTGCACCGCACTGAGTCTGTCCATCAAACCGATGCCCTGTTTGTCATTCTGGAGGGTCCTAGGGCAGGTAAGGCTGCGTCCAAGGTGACCATTCCTCCTGGATTAAGTCCACTATCTGCAAGGCTTACAAACTCAAGCGCATTCCACTAGGTCTGTTGGGGCCTCCTGGGCCTACAAGAATCAGGTCTCTGCTGATCAGCTGTGCAAGGCGGCCTCTTGATCCTCTGTGCACGACTTTACCAAACACTACCGTGTTGATTTTTCTGGCTTTGGCTGAAGCCAGCTTTGGCAGGAAAGTCCTGGAGGCAGTTTTGCCTGTCTAGGGCTTTGCTTTCCTGTGCCTTATAGTTCTTTATCCTTTTCAGCCCTGTTGGCTCTTGTTTTGTATGCTGTGTTACAGTTATTCAGTGTCTATTGACACTTTGTTCGTTTGGGCTGTTCCATGTCCTAGATAGTCCATGGGAGCTCTGGTATCATGGGGACCGGCACTTGGTCCTTTCCTTCCTTTTTTACCACCCTGGGAATTCAATGTTGGTACATCCCCATGGTAAATGTAAGCTATATTGGACAACAGAGAAAACAGGATTTTAGTCTTACCTATTAAATTATTTTCTCTTAGGCCATATAACTTACTACTACATTTTTTTATCTAAAAGTAAGTACTTTTAAAGATATTGTTTCCCCCCCTGCTGTGCACTTCCACGTAATGGGCAAGCAGAGCTCTTCTTCTCCTCCCACATCCCTCCCAGCTGCCCCAGGGAGAGTGTTCACCCTTCCCTTTGGTGTGTGCGGACTTCCTTATTCGGCACACAGTGGACTGCGGAGAGTGGGTACTGCACCCAGAGGTGTTCACCCTCATTGTTCAGAAGTGGGGTCTTCCTTACATCGACCTGATAGCGACAAGACACAACAGGAGGGTTCCGAGGTTCTGCTCCTGATGGAGGGACCCTCTAGCTCTGGGGGTGGATGCCATGTCCATTCCTTGGTTATTTCCTCTGGCCTACATCTTTCCTCCCCTCCCCATGTTGCACAGGGTGTTATGGAAATTACGACTGGAGCACTGTCCAGTCATTCTGATTGCTCCGTACTTGCCTTGCCAAGCTTGGTTTCCAGAGCTTCTGGATATGTCGTATTGGAGCCATTACTGCTCCCTTGCCATTCGGATCTTCTTCTACAGGGTTACCTGTGGAAGGAGGATGTTCATCGGCTAGCTTTGACGGCTTGGAAATTGAATCCTCAATATTGCAGAATACAAAAATGCCAACAAAACCTGTAAAAAGGCTATTAAATTAGCTAGACTGGAGAATGAAAAAAATATTGCTAAGGAGAGCAAGAACAACCCAAAAAATTCTTTAAATACATTAATGGCAAAAAATTTAAGTCTGATAATGTTGGGTCCTTGTTATCTGAAACGGGTGATATGGTCAAGGGGGACAGAGAGAAGACAGATATTTTAAATATTTTTTTTTGTTCTCTTTTTACCAAGGAAGACCCAATGGACAAGAATCTGCAAACTACTTTTACAGAACAGTCACAGCAAGCATGGGACTGGCTAACACAAGAAAAAGTGTTAAAATAGTTGAATGGTGTTAAGGTAGACAAAGCCCCGGGGCCAGATGGTATACACGCATGGGTACTTAAAGAGCTAAGCCAGGCCCTGGCCATACCGTTATATTTGATTTTCAGGGATTCTTTTATTTCAGGTATGGTGCCCATGGATTGGCGTAAAGCAGATGTGGTGCCCATATTTAAAAAGGGGATCAAAGTCACAGCCAGGAAATTACAGACCTGTAAGCTTGATATCTGTGGTAGGGAAGCTGTTTGAAGGGTTGTTAAGGGAATATATTCAAGAATTCCGCTTGAACAAGAATATCATTAGCAGGAGCCAACATGGCTTTGTGAAAGACAGGTCTTGTCAAACTAACTTGATCGCATTTTATGAAAAAGTGAGTAAAAATATGGATGCGGGAGAGATGGTTGATGTGATCTATTTAGACTTTGCCAAGGCATTTGATACGGTTCCACACAAGAGGTTACTGTACAAATTGAATGAAATAGGCATAGGGGAAAAAGTTCGTGTGTGGATTGGAAATTGGCTGAAAGATAGAATGCAAAGAGTGGTACTAAATGACAAGTTCTCTAATTGGATAAACGTGATAAGTGGAGTACCTCAGGGATCTGTCCTGGGTCCTCATCTTTTTAATTTGTTTATTAATGACCTCCCAGAGGGCATAGGGAGCCATGTATCAGTGTTTGCCAATAACACAAAAATAAGTAAGGTAATAAAGTCTGAACTGGATGTGTCTTCATTACAAGAGGATTTGGACAAATTGAGTAACTGGGCAGGCAAATGGCAAATGGGATTCAATATAGACAAGTGTAAAGTTATGCATTTTGGGTATAATAATAAAAATGCAACATATAGTTTAAATGGTGTTTCTCTGGGGAAATCTACTAATGAAAAGGATTTGGGAGTAATGGTAGACAATAGACTTAGCAGTAGCATGCAGTGCCAGCTGGCAGCTGCAAAGGCCAATAAGATATTGGCATATATTAAAAGGGGTATTGACTCAAGGGAGGAAGATATTATTATGCCTCTTTACAGGTCCATGGTAAGACCCCACCTAGAATATGCTGTTCAATTCTGGGAGCCCTTTCTGAAAAACGACATTATGGAACTAGAAAGGGTGCAGAGGAGGGCTATAAAACTAGTAAGGGGAATGGAAAGTTTAAGTTATGAAGAAAGGCTAGAAAAGTTAAACTTGTACACACTAGAAAAACGGCATCTTAGAGGGGATATGATAACACTATATAAATATGTTCAGGGCCCATACAAAGGGCTCTCCAAAGACCTGTTCATTAACAGAAGAGTACAAAGGACAAGGGGCTACCCGCTTAGACTTGAGGAAAGGAGATTTCATCTACAGCAGCGGAAGGGTTTCTTTACAGTAAGGACAATAAAGGTATGGAATTCACTGCCTGAAGAGGTGGTGCTATCGAATACATTAGATGCCCTTATAAAGGGTCTGGATACTTATTTAAAAGAGCATAACATAGAAGGCTATGTATGTTAGTATTGGGATTAATATTTAGTTAGTGCTTGTTGATCCAAGGAGAAATCTGATTGCTATTTGGAATCAAGAAGGAATTTTTTCTCCCCATTCAAGGCAGACTTTGAAATTGCTGTATTGAGGGGGGTTTTTTTGCCTTCTTTTGGATCAGCGATGGTAAACAGCAATAGGTAAAGGGTTGAACTAGATGGACGCAAGTCTTTTTTCAACCTAAATTACTATGTTACTATGAAGAAGAAAGCTTTTTCTTCTGGGGTGGTGGCTACTATGCTCAGTGCCCACAAACCTGTTTCTTCCAAGATCTACCATCGTGTCTGGTCAACCTTTCTATCTTGGTGTGCTGATAAGGACCTGTCTCAGGAATTTGATCTGCCTACTGTCCTGGCCTTTTTACAGGACAGTGTAGATAAGGGCCTTAGCTTGAGTTCCCTTAAGGTTCAATCTTCTGCTCTCTCTGTTTTCTTTCAGAGGCGCATTGCCATCCTTCCTGATGTCAAGGTTTTCTACCAGGGAGTTACTCATACTCGTCCTGCCTTCAAGAATCCCGCTCCTTCGTGGGATCTTAATTTGGTTTTGGGCGTTCTTCATCGCCCTCCGTTTGAGTCTTTGGCTACTATTACTCTACGCCTGTTGACCCCACCTCTGACATGGAGAGGGATCTCCACTTGTTAGACTTGGTGAGTTGTCTCAAGTTTTATGTACATCGCACTGAGTATATCAGGCAATCTGACGCGTTGTTCGTCATTCCTGAGGGTCCTAGGGCTGGAAGACCTGCATCTAAAGTGACTATTACTTCTTTGATCAATTCCACTATTCATAAGGCTTATGAGCTGAGGAAGAAGCCTGTCCCTTTCAGGGTCACGGCTCATTCTACACAATCTATTGGGTCCTCTTGGGCTTACAAGGAGCAGGCCTCTGCTGATCAGTTGTGCAAGGCTGCCACCTGGTTGTCTGTGCACACCTTTTCGAAGCACTATCATGTTGATGTACTGGCATCGGCTGATGCCAGCTTTGGGAGGAAAATCCTGGAGGTAGTTTTGCCTGTCTAGGATTTTCTTGGTTCTTGGTGCTTCCTTCACTTTTGAGCCCCGTTGGCTCTAGTTCAGTGTGCTGTGTAACATTTGGGGTGTTATTACCCCTGTTCGTTAGTTTTGTTGGGCTATCTCTGATCTGATGGTTCATATCTGCTCTGGTGACTTTGGGGGCCCTGTGCCTTGTCCTTGCCTACACTTCCCGCCTCTAGGAAACTCAATGGTTGGACATCCCAAAGTTACCAGTAACCTGTATTGGATGACAGAGAAAATAGGATTTTAGTCTTACCTGTTAAATCCTTTTCTCTTAGTCCATACAGGTTACTGGTCTACCACCCTGTCAAGGGACCATGCTTGGCTCTCCTGTGGCAGACTGTGGGGGTCCTTCAGGGTCATGTTCACAGGAGTCTTCTTTCCCTTCCACTATCTAGTCAATAGTTAGTGTCTAAAATCTTTCTGGAGCTGGTTGGCTAGCTACAGCCAAGGAGGAAAGGTAGGCTCCACTCCCTGCATACAATACTAGAATTGTTCCTGCCTACAATTAAAGGGATGGATTGCCTACCCAAAGTTACCAGTACCCTGTATGGACTAAGAGAAAGGATTTAACAGGTAAGACTAAAATCCTCTTTTCTCTTAGTCCATTCAGGTTACATGAGCAGTAAATTGTTGGAGACCATAATGTAGAAAACACTGGACTCTCTCACCCTGATAATTCAGTTTGGTTTGAAACCCTGAGTCTCAGGTCCAAATGCAGAGAAGTTCCAGGAAATCCGGCACCTCTCTTATCCACCACACTACCTCTATCTACATTACTTTATATATACATACATATATCATTCATAGGATGCACACACAATAAATGGAGTGATTTCCTGAGTGCTATATATTAAAAATGACTGACTGAAAGACTGACTTCACTTGCTCTCAGACTCCCCATAGCAGTCGCTGCCAGCGCTGCATCTTCCACACAGAGCCATGTGACCAACGAACGTGGAAATCCTCCTGTGCTGTGCTTTCATGAAGGTCTCCGTGCTCACCCTGCCACTGGCCCTGTGAACAAAACGGAGGATGCTTCCTGGCACTCCTGGTGTCCGATGCTCGATTTTTGGTGTTGATTGGTGGGGGTTTCCGTACTCCAGTGTCGTCAACCTCTCCCTCCCTCTTCAATACAACATGGCGGACATTCAAACTCCGGCAGAACTATGCAGCCTGTCACCCTCCAGCTGTTCTTGAACTACAATTCCCATCATCCTCTGCATTGCAATGGCCAGCTATGGATGATGGGAGTTGCAGCCCAACAAAAGCTGGAGGGTTGCAGGTTTAAAACTCTTAATCTCCTTGATGTTTCATACTTAGTAACACAACATTAACACTTAGAGCCCCCAGGGAGTTAAATTTAAGTGCCTGTGCTCCTACATTCAAGGGATTTCCCCAACCCTGGTCCAGAGCACTGATTATCAATGCACTGTACACTCACAGTAAAAACAGTTTCTTGCAAAGGAAAAATACACTGAGATTTATCTCAGTTTTAACCCTTTGAGTGCTGCACAGCCATTCCCAGAGTGCATCGCGTGCCTGAGCTCTCACCTGGGTCCTGCCCAGAGCTGCAGAGTGCGGGACCACGCTTAGGAGGGCAGGGAGTGAGCACCAAGCCGAGAACACGCCATATTTCACTCGCCTAATATATGTTCTATAACTTGGGATCGGCCAGTCCCAACCAAATTGTCCAGGACTACAATTCCCCGATATGGTGGCCAATTTTAGTGTTGAACAGCAGGAGACTCCCAGATTTTGAACAGCTAAGAAGATTGGTGCTGTAGGACATGCATCACATGTGTCTGCACATACAAGTAGCAGGCAAAGCCTGTCTATCCCAGCGTGTGAATACCAATATGCATAATGTCATGTAAATCTATATTTCTTGCATCATTACATTTTTTCTTCAGCTTTTACGTACAAGGAGAGCAACAAGCTTAATACAGTACAAAAATTCATAATAGCGCACTCACAGTATGCATATTCTACAATATAAGAGGCCAGATGTATGTTTGTCCGATGCAGTAGGGTTGTGGAATTTATATCACCTGACACCCAAGACATGTAGTTCCAGGCGTCGGGCAGGTATATTTTTAATCCCATTTAGCCCTGCTTTGGATAAGCAGAGCCGGACCGATGGTGAAGCTGCAAATCTTTTTTTTATTTTTTTATTTTCCTTTTTTTTATATAAAAATAAATAAATAGCATTGCCAGGGCCCTCCTGTGCTGCTGCCCTAAGTGTCCTGCGGTCTGCTCTGAATCCTGGCGCCTACAGCTCCCTTCATTGAGTCTATTGCTTCAATGAAGGGAAGCTATTGTGAACTGCCCATGAGTGATGACAGTGATGTTGCGCCGGTTGGGCCAATAAAAATGCTTGGCGTGCAGTTGAACAGAGCGTGCCAAGCCAGTTCTCCTGCAGCTTTCTGGCACCAACATCACTAAGGTCCTCCTGGCTCAGCCGCTGAGAGGGAGGCCGGTGACAGCACTTCAGTGACCTGAGGTGGAGGAGGCTTCGTTGGAGGTAAGCACTGGTCTGAGTGCCAGTGTGGGCAGGGTGGACAGAGTGTGGAGGTGGACACAGAATGGACAGTGTGAAGGGGGACACGGTGTGGAGGTGGACACAGGATGGACAGTGTGAAGGTGGACACAGTGTGGAAGTAGACACAGGATGGGCAGGGTGTGGAGTTGGACACAGTGTCAAGGTTGACACAAGGTGTGGAGGTGGACACATGGTGTGGACACAGGGTGTGGAAGTGGACACAGGATGGGCAGGGTGTCGAGGTGGACACAGTGTGGGCAGGGTGTGAAGATGGACACAGGGTGTGGAGTTGGGCACATGGTGTGGAGATGGACACATGGTGTGGACACAGAGTATGGAGGTGAACACAGGGTGTGGAGGTGGACTCAGGATGGGCAGGGTGTGGAGGTGGGCAGGGTGTGGAGGTGGACGTATTTTGGTGGCTGTACTGAAATAATTATTGTGTATCAGGACAAGTAGATTGTCATGAGAGACAAGTAGATTGGGCACCCGTTTTAGTCCCTTGGACAAGTAGTTTTTTTTAAGTTTCCACACCCCTGCGCAGTCATGCACACTACACACCGGCCAAACGCACAGAATGCTGGGAGGTGTAGTTCTACAGTATTACACCTGCCGTTTATGCACTTTGGCCCGTGTACATGGGCTTTTACACTAGTAATTTAATAAAGGATCAGCGTTTTGATTCCCACAGGGATCTTTATCGATTGATAAAAATCCCTATGGTGATCTAAGCGTTGATCCTTTATTAAAGTGGAACTTTCATCCTAATAAAATTGTCCCCGAATAGATTACTAACCTAGAGATATGCAAAGTTATACTGTCCTTAAGTGCAATAAGTCAGCGGTATTGAAGAAAAACAAGTCTTCTGTAGGCATCAGACTGCACAGTGCTTACAAGAGAAGCTCTGTGCACCTGCACGGTCAGTCCTGGTGCCTTAAGGCACCAAGGAACGTAACCACCAATGCTGGCAGTGAACAGGACAGGCAGCGCAGACTCAGAGATACATTTCCTCTAAGACGTCTGCGCTGTCTGTCATCTGATTCCTGCTGAAGATTTGGTTTTTCTTCAATACTGCTGACTTATTGCTCTTAACCCCTTAACCTGACCTGACCTGACCAGTCCTGGACTGTCATGGCTTGTTA
Source organism: Rhinophrynus dorsalis (assembly GCA_037306005.1). Classification (NCBI taxonomy): domain Eukaryota; kingdom Metazoa; phylum Chordata; class Amphibia; order Anura; family Rhinophrynidae; genus Rhinophrynus; species Rhinophrynus dorsalis. Next base: position 113,672,942 of record CM074722.1, read on the forward strand.
TACCCTTAAGAATCATGATGGTCCTGGACCGTCATGGAATTCTGAGCTCCCCACTCAGCTGCACGCCATTTGGGGAGCCCGGAATCAGATTCCAAAAAAAAAAATGCTCCGTGGTCCTTAAGTAACTGCCGCATGCGTGCGGTGCCAATTTTATTAGGATGAACGTTCCATTTTAAATCATTTGTTTGCTATTTTAGCAATCCTGAGAGTGCTGATTTTCCTTATTACACCCCCTCCCCCCTGCCTGCATGTAGCAAATCGTCCACTCAAGTAAAATCTGAAAACTGTTGCAGATAGATTCACCAGCGGTCCCAGTCATGCACCATTCGCTAGTATGTATATCAGTGGCTCTCAATCTTTTTTTTTTTCCTCTCACAGCAACCTATAATTTTTCAGGGCACCCCTAAAGTTGTATAGCTCATTTCTCAATGACTTAACCTCTTAAGGACCCTTGATGTACCAGGACCGTCAAGGGTAAATGTGCTCCAAAGTCCCTTGACGGTCCCGGTACGTCAAGGATTAAACTCTTCCATCGCTGCCGCACGGAGCGATGGAAGAGTTCAAACCGCTTGTTACTAAGCGTCCCGGTATCGGGACACTTAGCAACAAGCCATTGAAACATTGTTGCAACATGCGATTCGCTTCAAAAGCGGATCACATGTTGCAAAACCTGAATGACCGGGACAGTATTTGTAAATACTGTCCCTGTCATGTCTCTCTGCCTCCCTCCACCTTGCACACTGCTGAGGTGGAGAGAGACATGGTGTTCCAGCCTTACTGTACAAAAAAAGTAAAAAAAAAAAGTTTAAATAAAAAAAAATTAACCCTTTGATCACTGTTCTGCAGTGATCAATAAGTTCCCCCCATCTGATCACTCTTGGAGTGATCAATTTGCTCCAGATCAGTGTTTTCTGATCTGTAGGACACCCCCATCCCCCTTGAATTTTTTTTAGATTTTTTTTAAAAAAAATGTACATTTTTTTTAAATTTTTAAATTTTTTTTTTTTTTTTGAATTGTAAATATAGTTTTAAGTATTTTGGTAGGTAGTTGGGTAGGTTTAGTGTAGACGTGTGTTAGGGAAAGTTTTAGGGATAGATTTAGGTTTAGGGAAAAAAAATATATATATATAATAAGTGCAGTTTAGGTAGGTAGTTTACTTGGGTTAGGTAGGTTCAGGATATACGTAGGCTAGGGTAAGTTTTAGGGTTAGGTTTAGGGATAGCGTAAGAAAAAAAAAAGTTTTTATAGTGGGCAAAATGCAGCGCAGGTACAGCGTTGAAGAGGCATATGCCTTTTTGGCATCTGACTCTGAGGCAACAGACACTGCGTCAGATTTTGACATAGCGCAGTTTTCAGAAAGTGAGAGCAGCTCTAGTGATGACGCTGGGCCTTCTGTCAAGAAAAGACGCACTGCCCCAAGAGCTGCTCTGGCAACTGCCCCAGCACCTGCCAAAAGAACTGCCCAAAGACCTACCAAAATACCTGCCCAAAGAAATGCCCCAAGAGCTGCCCTGGCAACTGCCCCAGCACCTGCCAAAAGATCTGCTCAAAGACCTACCAAAATACCTGCCCAAAGAAATGCCCCAAGTGCTGCCCCAAGAGCTGCCCTGGCAACTGCCCCAGCAGCTGCCAAAAGATCTGCCCAAAGACCTGCCAAAAGACCTGCCCAAAGAAATGCCCCAACACCTGCTACTCCGGATCCTAATGAATGGGTATCAATTTATGCCCACAAATCTCAGAATTCACAGGCAACCCAGGGATTCAAATTGATGTGGAAGGATTTACCCATGATCATTTTTTGGATTTGTTTTTGGGGGAAGACATTTTAGGTGAAATTGTGTCCCAAACCAATTTGTATGCAGCCCAGTATACTACCGCCAACCCTAAGTGTGAAAAACGCTGTTTTTTTTTTTTTTTACTTACGTCATGGTTTACGAGGGATTGGTGGTAAAATGGCTGTGTAGAAAATTGGAAAACACACTTAAAACGAGAGCCTGGGGTGTCTACTTTCCAAAAATATACACTTTTGGGGGGGAAATCTTAAAAAAGAGCACTGTTACACAGCCCCAAATGAGACATGGCACCAGTAACGCAAGCTGTGAAGATTCAAAGTGTGAACCTGGAAACGCGCATGTTCCAATTTGGCCCCCGTAGCTCCCCCAAACCTTGAGAAACCTATGCATATGGGGTATTGCCGTACTCAGAAGAAGGAGCTGAACACTAAACAATGCATTTTTAAAAATCTTCACCTATCCTGTGCTTGAAATTCACATCAACATTGAAGTGCAAGTGTGAAAAACTCTGGTTTTTTAACTTGCGTCAAGATTTACGAGCAATTGGTGGTAAAATGGCTGCGTAAAAAAATTGAAAACATACATAAAATGAAAGCCTGGGGTGTCTACTTTCCAAAAATATATACCTTTGGGGGGAAATCTTAGAGTGGAGCACTGTTACACAGCCCCAAATGAGACATGGCACCAGTGATGCAAGCTGTGAAAATTCAAAGTGTGAAACTGGAAACGCGCATGTTCCAATTTGGGCCCCATAGTTCCCGCAAACCTCGAATAACCTATGCATATGGGGTATTGCCGTACTCAGAAGAAGGAGCTGAACACTAAACAATGCATTTTTAAAAATCTTCACCTATCCTGTGCTTGAAATTCACATCAACATTGAAGTGCAAGTGTGAAAAACGCTGTTTTTTTAACTTACTTCAAGATTTACGAGCGATTGGTGGTAAAATGGCTGCGTAAAAAAATTTAAAACATACATAAAATGAAAGTCTGGGGTGTCTACGTTCCAAAAATATATACTTTTGGGGGGAAAATCTTAGAGTGGAGCACTGTTACACAGCCCCAAATGAGACATGGCACCAGTGATGCAAGCTGTGAAAATTCAAAGTGTGAAACTGGAAACTCGCATGTTCCAATTTGGGCCCCGTAGCTCTCCCAAAGCTTGAGAAACCTATGCATATGGGGTATTGCCGTACTCAGAAGAAGGAGCTGAACACTAAACAATGCATATTTTAAAATCTTCACCTATCATGTGCTTGATATCAACAGTAGTATTGAAATGTAAGTGTGAAAACTGCAAAAAACCAAATATTACCACAATTTTGAAATTTTTTAGTTGGAAATAACGGCAGCCATCTTGTAATATTTACCTTGTAAATGTGAGTAAAGGACTAAAATACTAGGCATATGGGGTACTCTTATATTCAGGAGAAGCAAATGAATATATTTAGAGGTATTTTTTTTTTAATTAACTAATAGTATGCAAATCCTGACAGAAAAATGTAAGCAAAATGTTGTTTTTTTCCCCCTCTTTTTTTCTATTTTAATCAAATTAAACAATGAGGTATTCATATAATTGTGGTATCAAAAGAAAGCCCTACTTGTGCTTAAAAAAACAGTATATAATTTATGTGGGTGCACAAAAGGAATTAAAGAGAAAATATGGTTGAACAAAGACATAGTCAAAAAAGTCAAAATTGCTCCGGTCCTTAAGTCAAATCTAACTCAGATTTTCCCGGTCCTTAAGGGGTTAAGGGAAAGATACAGAAATATATCCTTATTCTTAGGTATCAGTCCAAATTAAGAGCTTATTGTGTATAATATGTTCCATAAATATTTATACAGCATAATGAGGTTTATACAGACATTAATCTGAGTTTTATTAATGTGGAAAAATGTGATACACTTGTATACACACCGCACAGTCTGATGTCTAAAAAGAGGGTCATCAAGGAGGGAAAGAGGGATTTGGGTGTCAGAGGGACACTTGAGCCGAGGTATGTTAAAAACACAACTTTAACATTTTTGTCAACATGGTCTAGAAAAAGTGGGGGATACGAAACTGGTGGCCATGGCACAACAAAGTGGCACATCTCCATGGTTGAAAACCGTGTCTGTCTTTGTTGTGTAATTTTTTATCTACGTGTAGAATGAAGTAAATATATTTTTGTTTACATTTATGAAAACGGTACTGGGCTGAATGGGCAGCATGTCGCTGTTCAAACACTATGTATCTCTCTGTAATGTGTGTGCGCGTGTGTGTGTTCCATAAAGAGTTATGATTAAAGGAAAAAAAAAAAAAAAAAAAAAAAAAAGCAGCGGGGCGTGCTCTTTTCAGCATGTCTATATATAGGGCGTGCTTTGCGGCATTACGTTCTCTTTCAGTTCGGCCTGGAGACAAAATGGTGAGTGTCGGGCCTGCTTATAATCGTAGGGTTATCACGGACATCAGAGAGTATTATAGCAGACGCTTCCACACAAACATTATATATGTGAAGGGCTATGTTATGTGGGGATTATTACTACTAAACCGTGCTGTAATATGATTACTGTTAGATGGAGGCAGGTTTGGCCTAGTTTACGGCTTCTGGTAATCCATATAATTACCGCGTATCTGATGTGCTAATTAGTACTGTAGTTGACTAGCTACTGTATTTTTCCACGAATCTACACGTTTAATTTTTCTTCGGCGTATAATTGGAAAAAGCACAACTTGACTACCTACCCGATCATCAGCATAGGATACGCTCTTAAACGAGTGCTGGAGAGTTATGCATTTCAATGCGTTGGACACCTCTGGCACTCAATGGGTTAGCTCGAGTCTTAATGTTAAGCGAGCAAAGGTTGCCTGTAAGAAATCTGCCCATAGCCCCGTTGAAAACTGTACTGTAAGGATTAATTACATGGATTAAAAGACTATTTGGCCTATGATTAAGCTTTTAAAAAAAAAAAAAAAACTTATTTGTGCAAGACACAGGGGGTATGTAAAACAAAAAATGCAGACTGCCATGGAAGCCAGTTATATTTATCATCTACTCAACTGGTTATAACAATGTCTTATTGCGTTTGCTAGTTAAGTTTCTAAATAACTACTTATTAACCTGGCAATACCTGGGTATGCTTGAAGTCAACCCTCTTTCTAAAAAAAAAAATAAAAGCTTGATTTGGGAGGACATGCACAGATCTTTCAGTGCAGATCTTAATATCCTGTAAGGACCACAAAGGGATGCAGGATTCATTGTGGAGCATTTTGCCCACCCACCTGGTCTTTAACGTGTTAAAATTCAGAATTTGCAGCAGCTTATCTTTTTCAGCCCCAGTATCTTGAGGAAGATGTTTCATGCATGGTGGTACACATTATCCTTAAAGTGATAGTAAAGCCTGCTGTTAACAAACTTTACTATTGTAGACATTAAAAATATAAATTTCAATGATGTATGCTTTGTCTCTAACTTGTATAGTTTGAGAGAAGGTTTTAAAGTTTCCTCCACCCTGCCTCTCACTGACATCAGTCTCTAACTGACAGGAGATTCAGGTCATGTGACCCGACAGTGCCATTTCAGCTCTATTGAAGTCTCCATCTAATCTAAAAAGAAATAAATGGTTGGAACTGTTTAGAGTGTCCCGGTTTGCAAGAACGTTTTGTAGACCATTCCAATTAAGTATTTCTTTTTAAATGGTGCTATTTTGGCACTGCTGAAGAGCTGCCAGAATCCCCTGCCATCAGAGGCCAATGTTTGTGAAGGGGGGGGGAGACAGTTTAAAACCTTCTCGCAAACTATACAAGCTTGAGACTATTACATCATTGAGTTTATATTAAAGTTTATTAAGAGCAGGCATTATCCCTTTAAAGGGGAACTTTCACCCCGCAATAACTTAACGTTGACTTATTGCTCACCTGGCGACTAGCTGCTTAGTAGCGCTAGTCGCCAGCAATATTACCCGGTTCTTCAGATATCGTTTTTTTGCCGATGGTGACAGGAGCAGGAAGCACGGACGTCTCTTCACAGTGACGTCCGTGCGCCTGCGCTGTCAGTCCCTTTTGCACCAGGTGAGCAATAAGTAAACGTTAAGTTATTGCGGGGTGAAAGTTCCCGTTTAAGAACATGCCAGTAGGTCTGGTGGTTAAGTTATTTGTCTTTATAAGTTAGTCTAAAGGAATGAAAATTGGCTCATGTATAATCTGTGGCCCAGCATTGGTGTAATTGAAGTTGCATACAAACTGTGATGCAGTTATTTTCGAGGTTTTGTCATCTATACTGTAGATTTGAAGTGCCAGAGAGGTGTGAAATGCATTGCTTTGTGCACGTAACTCTGTTTTAAGGCATGGAGGCAGCACTATCAGTTGTCTGGTGTTATAACATCTATTCATTAAACTTTCCAGTCTCACCGAAAGTTCTCAGCCCCCCGTCATGGCTCCCTTGGATTCCTGCCACGCAAGCGTAGCAAGAGACATCGTGGCAAGGTGAAGAGCTTCCCCAAGGATGACCCCAGCAAACCCATTCACCTGACCGCCTTTCTTGGGTACAAGGCTGGCATGACTCACATTGTCCGTGAGGTTGATAGGCCTGGTTCCAGTAAGTAACCTTTGTAGCTGTAGTTAAAATACTTTATATAACTTAAGTCCTTAAATGGTTCTAAGTGGCTAATGCACATTTCTTTGTGGAAATGTGCTACATGTTTGTAGAATGTTATATTGCATAGGTGTTGCTTCTGGTATGGGAAAGACGCATTGCTGTCAGAACTGTAATATAACATTTTCAAGCTATAGACGGTAGAGTTCTCCAATGAGAGAGAGACCCAGCTAATTGCAACTTGTACACTTAAGTTGAATTGGAAAGGCTACACATGATGATACTTTCTCGACGGGCGGACTGATGGACTGGCTTATGTTAGTCCCTGGTGAATGTCGAGTTCTGACTGTAGCTATATTGGCTTAAAGGGATAGTAATACTTTAAAATTACTAATCCTAATATTTTACTAGGAAAAAGATATTATTTGCCCCGAGTGACAGGCTTGAGAGATTTGCTTGTAAAGTTCCTCCCTCTCTTTTACCTGTAGTCCGCGTTGTAGCTGACTGCAGGGGAAGCCTGTCGTACGACTGGCAGCTCTGCAGCAGAGCCGCAATCGCGTTAATGGAAATAATTTGCTTAAAAGGTCTAACGTGTGCTTGGTTTGCAAAGAGCTAGCCGGGCTATTGTCCTTTGTTGTGATCGGTCTAATGACTGGGTTTTGGATCTGAGGGGAGACAGCCTAAAATATGTAAAAGTGCATGTGGGGGACACTTGATGATATAATTACACTTGACAACGTACATCATTATAGAAGTACTCTGCATGATCAAAGCTTGCTTTATGTAGAAACAGAACTATCCCTTAATAACTGTTTCATACTGGTCAAATTAACTTAATCTAGTGACTTGGTAGAGATGCTGATTTGAAAATGTTTGCATCTACGTCCATAGTGTCCTGTGTTTTTGGCAGTCTTCTGTCAATGAAATGCCTATTCCAGAAGCACTTACCCTAGTCCTACTTTCTTCCTACAGAGGTGAATAAGAAAGAAGTTGTCGAAGCAGTGACTGTGGTGGAGACACCACCTATGGTCATTGTTGGAATTGTGGGCTATGTACAAACCCCTCGTGGACTTCGCAGCTTCAAGACAGTCTTTGCTGAGCACATTAGTGATGAATGCAAGAGGCGCTTCTACAAAAACTGGTAAGGAAGAGCTTTAAAACGGCTTCTCTTTGTGAAGGGAAGCAGTATATAAAATGGCATGTGAAAACATGGTCTGAAAATGTAGGGAAATGCTAGTGAAAAAGGTGTTTGATAGGGTTCTGTAAAAAATGTTGGCCTTAGGTTTCATAATGTAGATTTACAACAGGGGTAGTAAATCTTGAACTCCAGTTCTTGGAATGAGACATCCATCCAGCTTGTTAACAGACTAGTCCTAAACAGCTGGAGGTCCCAAGATAACACCTGATGAAGAGGTTAGACAGATTAAACAGTGGCTTAATGCCTACATGACTTTTCCCCTTGATTATAGAAACTCCCAATGTGGAGATGTTAGATGTATAATTGCGTTTAGACATTACAATCACTGAGTCGTCTTTAGATTATAAGAAACACTTTGCTCTGTTTAAAACCCTACTTTTGTGTTTTTCTAAAATGAAGTGAGAAGGATCCCCCCCCAGCCTGCCCCTTCTGCCTACGTTGCTGTGGCAAAGGACAAACTTCAGTAAGCAAAGAAAAATCCTGCCCTCCTTCGTTAAGGGGGGCAGAATTTTCCTTATACTTTCTTACTGAAGTTTGTCCCTTGCTGCAGCTGTCGGGTCGCACAACACCCTTAGCCATTCAGTGTCCGATGGTCAAAAGGTGGAGAAGAATCCCCCGTCCACCCTTCATAATTTTAGAATCTTACAAAACCGTTTTTTAAACGGCACAAAGTGTTTCTTACAATTCTGTATCAGTCTTTATATTCTATTTAGACATTACAATCCCTTTAACAAAATGGAATCCTGTTAGCAAGTATTTTGTCACAACTTCTAGAATGTGTAATCTCTGTATGGTGTAACTACTGATTTATCAGGCAGCTATCATTAGCAGAGGAAGATTCTTGACTGAAAGTATTAAATGTCTCTGGAATGAATATTGGCAGCTCCTCTCAGCTGTGTGCTCCCAGGCCACTGTCTGATGAGCTCCAGGCTCCGCTTGCTGGCTGAAAAGCTCCTTTGAAGCTATGCAATGAGCCGAAACACTATCCTGGTCTGGTTCCTTCCGCTCATGTGCCTTTTTGGGGCATGATGAAGGGCTACTCCAACTCTTCTGATTTACCATTAAAGGTACAAATCTAAGAAGAAGGCGTTCACAAAGTACTGCAAGAAGTGGCAGGATGATGAGGGAAAGAAGCAACTGGAAAAGGACTTTGCCAGCATGAAGAAATACTGCCAGGTCATCAGGGTTATTGCCCACACACAGGTAACATTCACCAAATTGTTTCAAACTAGTGTAAGTCAAGTGGGCAACACATGGCTTTCCTGCAGTTGTGCTAGAATTCCCATCATGCCCAGTCAACAGATGACTGCAGATTTGACTCTTGGTTCAACAGCTTGAGGGAACCAGATTGTCCCCTGATCAGTCTTGCAGTCAATATGTTAAGTTTTGAGGCAAATTATTGGGCTCTGTGGCCCTTTCATCAAGCAGGAGGTGCACTTCTAGAGCAAATGTATTACACCAGAAGGTGCAAGTAGAACATGACAAATTCCCACTGGTGGGCTTCCAACCCCTTGAATGTTAAAGGTATCCTTCTTTGTATACAATCTAGTATTCTAGTGTTTTAAACCCTGTTGAAACAAAAGAATTTTTGTGGTGCAGTTGGCTTGCTCTAAATTTATCTGCACCTCCTTAGTGTAAAAAGGCCTTAAGTTAGTCATGTTTTTGTTGTCCTCACACATGCCCTTTTTCTTTGCCCTTTTTCTCCATGGGTTGGTCTTGATTCCTGCCTAGTGCTAACTGTCACCTTTGTAATAAGTGACTTGGAAAGTGATTTCAAAAGCACCTACTGGTAAAGTGTGTGTTTTTTTTTTTTTTTTTTTTTTTTTTATATATATATATATATATATATATATATATATATATATATATATATATATATATATATATATATATATATATATATATATATATATATATATATATATATATATATATATATAAGAAATAAAATGGTTTGGTATTAATCTATCAGTGTAAATGCAGGCACACTGCTCCCCTTTTCAGTTGCTGATTCCTACCAGGAAGAATTGGCTTATTTGCATGCTGACAGCATAATATCTCAAACCATCTTCATAAGAATGGCTAGCAAATGTAGGTGTTCCTGAACATGTTGAAAACAACCTATTTGTTACAAGGTAACCATTCCTTTTTAATGGAAGAATTAGAACTATAGCAGTAAGGGTCTCTAGTTGATCAGACTTCATGCAGCAGTCTGTACTTTTGCATTGTTTAGTTACATGTGTAATTTTAGGTTTAGCTCGCTTACAGTAAATGCTCAACAGGTCCCCCCCCCCCCCAGTTCCTTTCAGACTAAATTGAAAGTGCTAGGCAATAACTATAAAACAGATCTGGACAAATATATTAACATGTAGGCGTCCACATTGAACTTAAGAACAATATATTTCTAGTTAAAATAAGTTGGTTGGCGCAGAAGATGCACATAAGTCACATTCCCTTCTTGCAATTCAGGAGGTTAAAATAGCCCTGTGCTAAAGAAGCCCAGAGGGTGGAAAGAGTTTGGAAGCAGCCCATGTGGTAGCTGTGGGGGAGGAGGCTGAAGGGAAGCAGTGTGTATGTTAGGACCCATGGTGTGATTGGGGCAGAAGTGTTTAGGGGAGGACACAACCTCCAGCTGTACAGGTAGTGAAGATATATGCAGGAGGCATAGTGGTAAGATAATGGGACTGTAGAGATGGACTGGGGTGTTGTGAATTACTAGCATGTCGCCAGCCTGTGCATATAAAGGTGTATTTCTGGAGGAACAGTTCTGGAGCAAACTTATTTAAAGGGGAATTCCCATTTCTGTCCCTTATGTAGTAATGGGACTTTGAATTCTAGCAAGGCTTCAGGTGTATTGTGATCCAGTGTTTTTGAGGCCTATCATTCAAGGGGTTAGATGCACTATTTAAGTCATTGGGAACCAGTTTATCCCTAAGGGTTATGCTTTGCTTAAATACCTCTTAACATATTGAATAGAGAGCTAAATATGCATTAAAGTGTTAGTAATGTCTGAAAAAAACTTTTTTTGCATTTAGAAGAGCTTATAAAGCTGATCTAAATGCAAAAAACCATCTCTCAAACCGCTATGGTTTAAGAGATACGGGCGTTTAAAGTTTGATTTCTCCTACTGACAGCTGTAAAGCTGTCAGCAGGAGATCCGTGTCGGACGACACGGAGGAGCTTGAGAAGTGCCGGGATCTCGTTACTTACACGGAATCCCTTCATTGGAATGGTCTAAAACGTGTGCCTAGTGTTCAGACATTTTTCAGACATTACTAACACTTTAACTGGCGGTCATGGCCCCATTGAGTTTTTGAGAACCTAATGTGATTGTGCTGCTGAATTTGCCGAAGTCTGCTACTAAACTGTTTTATAGGGCTTTCTGCAGAAAGCAAAGGGTGCAGTTCTGGAGCAAACAAACTGCATAGTAACAGGAAAACAACAAATGCCCAAGTCATTCTGTGATTTTAAAGGAGTCTCTTAACCACTCACTTTACACCACAAAAGCATTGCTTTGCAAGTGTGTTAAACGTCTGTTCTTCAGGTGGTCAGGCCCATTTTTTTTTTTTGTTTTTTTTTTTTGTATTATGGTGCAGTTGGCTTGCTTCCAGATACAAGACACATCCACTATGTCTGCAGAACAATGTAACATTGAAGTAATGTAATGACATACGCTAGTGTTTGTTCTCCCTCTCTTAAACCCCCATCCCCCCCCCCTTTGTTTACAAACCTATGCAGTGGGACAGAATATGGAGGATGATACACTCGACGGGCGGACAGACTGACCGTCATAGACGGTTGCTGTTGAATGTCGATTTCTGACTAGCCCTGCCCCCACTAATTACTTGTTTTGACCTTGTGCAGAGAAATTGTGGTGCACTCCAACTGCACAGTGGGGAGAAACATGATTTTTGTGTCTTCGTGTTTTACGAGACTCCCCTGTGCTGGTGTTGGTTTGCTCCGGAATTACTCTACTCTTATGCATAAGGCCCGTGGTGTGTTCCTTTAACTCCCTTTTAAACTTAACATGAGTTTACTTTTCCTGTGGTATACAGATGAATGTCTGCATGTGACTTGGTAAACTGCTCGGTTACTAGCTGTGCTGGTGAGTAACCACTGCTTTCATTGCAGATGCGCCTGCTGCCCCTGCGCCAGAAGAAGTCTCACCTCATGGAAATCCAGGTGAATGGAGGGACAGTGGCAGAGAAGGTAGACTGGGCTAGGGAGAAGCTGGAGCAACAGGTGGCAGTGTCTGGAGTTTTTGGCCAGGATGAAATGATTGATGTTATCGGCGTCACCAAGGGAAAAGGGTACAAAGGTGAGAAATTTTTGTGCAGGAATTTAAATGCCCATTCACATAGAAGTTAAACTCCAAGGGTCCCCTAAGTGCCTTCCAGAAGTGTGCCTCTGCACAGAATACCTGGCATGGTGTCACCTATTTGCCCAGTGCATTTAGTGTGATCTATTTTTCTACAACTTCTGTTTTTCGTTTTGAAACAACTCTGGAACCTACAGCAATTCTGCTCTTGTGGTCATTTGCTGGTTTTTAGAAAATTCAATGTTCCAGTCCCACTTTTCCTGCATCGCTTTTGCCATAGCAGTTAAGTCATGTGAAGAGGACCCAGTGCACTGCTCTCTTAAGCATAAGGGATGCAGCTTTGTTCTATGATGAGGTCAGGGAATATGCACTGGGCACAGTGCCTGAACTCTCCTGAGGAAATATTCCATGCTGCCTTCCTTCTGAGAACAAACATTTGATCAGTGTGGATGTCCTGTTACTGTGCATGCCAAGAGTAACAATTATGTTTCTTTTAGGGGTCACTAGCCGTTGGCACACAAAGAAACTACCCCGCAAGACTCACAGGGGTCTGCGCAAGGTGGCTTGTATTGGAGCATGGCATCCTGCCCGTGTGGCCTTCTCAGTAGCCCGTGCTGGACAGAAGGGATATCATCACCGCACTGAGATCAACAAGAAGGTAAGAAATATTTTCATAAAGTCAGATAAAATGGGACATTTTTGTTGCAAAGTCTTGACATTTTGGGCTCAAACAGCAATAATGTATGCATGAATACTGTCTGAGGTCATTCATTTCATTTTGTGATCTGTTGTAGATTTACAAGATTGGCCAGGGCTACCACTCAAAGGATGGCAAGCTTGTAAAGAATAATGCTTCAACCGATTATGATCTGTCAGACAAGAGCATCAACCCACTGGTAAGACACTGGTGCAGATTTCTCCTCCACATCTCTGCTGTCATGGTTGCTGTACAAAACTAGTCACAATTTTCTGTGGTTGTGATCATTCCCTTAATGGCTTTGGTTCCGTTGGCAAACCCATACCTGGTCTAGGTAGAATGCAAGACTAAATGGAGACTTTAAATCGTGCAGTGCAGTGATTAATTGTATATTCATTTAAGGCATTGGTTGTTACTAGCGCTCTCCCACTGATCTGCATTAGAGTTGAAATGCAGACCTGCCTTAATTTTCTGCTCTTACAGCTGTCTCCTTGCATGATAAATATTCCAGGTTAAAATAACGGTTGTTCCCCTGTGAGATCTATAAAACTGGTCTAAGGCAATGGTTCTGTTTATGACCTGGAAAGAGAGCTCTATTTGCCAGTTCATTTTAAAGTGTAAATAGCTTGCATTCATACTTAGCTTTATAGTTCCACTCTGTACAGATGAGCTTGTTTTGTTGCAACGCTAGCTTGTATGAGCATTTTAATGCTTAACAAGGCCACACGAAAATCTGCCTATTGACCAGGCTCGTCTTTGGCAACGCTCTAACTGTCCTGTGATGAAGCCATGGAATTGGTGCTGGGCACAGCACCTGAAAAGCATGAAGAACTATTCCATGCTGCCTTCCTTCTGAGGACCTCAAAAGAACCCCATAACAAAAGTTGTTTTGTAACATGAGTGCCAGTGGTGTGCACACAGATTAAGAGCTACAAAATGCACTGCACAAAAGTTAAATCTGTCATTTGTTACTGAACACTATACTCTGCCTCTTAGAAGGCCCCATCTTATGTATTTCCTTGCTTTTACGCAGTTGACTTAAATCACTTTTAAATGCTTCTGCATGGGCAATCAAAGACCTGGCCTTTTAGGTGTCCCTCCAATTGTTTGGAACCACTGACCTATCTTGTAGTTTGTAAACAGTATACATTATTTTCCTCCCATTGTCACTTAATCCTGTTGGTGGGTAATGTTTTGCTAAATAGTTTCTGGGGCTTTAATGTAGGGCTTAGACAGGGTACCAGCATGACTTGCTTAGCAATGTCTGATTTTTAACTTGATTACCTAAATAAGAGTATAAAAGGCCTTTGAAAATTACTAGTTCAGGTGTTTGTCCCCTTAAAACTATATACAGCTATGAATCTGCATACTTTTGATCATTCTTATCCTTAAAGATGAAAGTTCCACCCTCCCTCCCCTTTCCCTGACGTCAGAGCTCTTGATGACTTCAGGGGAATCCGGGACCGGCGGAGGCTTTTCAGCAGAGCCCCCATCGCATTATTGAAAGAAATTGGTTAACACACGTAGCGGACCGTTCCAGTGAGACTTTTTTCAATAACTTGATCTCTGCTCGGCTGCAAGCCTCCACCGGTCCTGGATTCCCCTGCAGTCAGAGCTGACGTCGGAGGGAGATTTTATTTATTTATTTATTTTTTTTTTTTTTTCATTCTGCGGCACACAATCTTCGACACAGCTGTGCAGGACTTCTCAGTCCTTTAATTCTCCTCCCAGCTGTCACAGGCAGTGCATTCACACATCCCTTCATAGTGATGTGAATCGCATTTACCTTTACAGCAAGCTTCGTTTATCATTCTATGGAGCTTGCAGTAGATCAAGTAATGGATTGTGACATGAACATGATGCACACAAAGGGACTTGGCTATGAGGGAACTGGCACTGATTTATGGTTATTGTATTTTACCAGGGTGGCTTTGTTCACTACGGAGAAGTTAAAAACGATTTTATCATGCTGAAAGGCTGTGTTATTGGGACCAAGAAGAGGGTTCTCACATTGCGCAAGGTGGGTACTTGGTTATGTTTGTCTCAGAAATTCCTTGTTCTATCCAATCTGTAAAAATACTGAAGATTGTGGTGTGTTCTTCCCCACCCCTTCCTTTCCCTTAAATTGTCAGCAGTGTGCTCTGCAGTGCACGGCCATCTAGCACTTGTAGTGGTACTAATTTAAAATGTGTAGGAGGTTAGCTCTGATTTTGTGTACTTTCATTTTTACAGTCCCTCCTTGTACAAACCAGTCGTCGTGCCCTGGAGAAGATAGACCTAAAGTTTATAGACACAACCTCCAAATTTGGACACGGACGCTTCCAGACAGCCGAAGAAAAGAAGGCTTTCATGGTAAGACTGGGTTTTCAAGCAAAGCATGTGATAGTTTTCTCCGAATATGTAATTGTGTTCCATACATGGCACTAGGTCATATGATGTGAATGGAATTGCATGCTTTGTTCACTTCAGTAGTGTGTAACTGGCCCATTTTTTTCAAAAGAATTTTTGCAGACAAAGCAACTGTACCATAAAGGGCAAAAATGTACTCTACTAAATGGGCATTCATCTTGAATTTAAAAAAAAAAACAGTTGCTTTTTAAAGGGATAGTAATACTTTTTTTTATCTTAGAGTTTTGTTTTTTTAATGCCTATAAAATAGTCTTCTCAAACCTTTATGGTTTGAGAGATTCACAAGCAAAGTTTCCCCTCCTGCTCTTTTACCTAGTGTAAGCAATCTCTTCTCAGATGTGGAATCTGGTTGTAAGACTAGACTGATAACATGGGACAGTCTTCTTCCTATGAGAACAATGAAAGCCCTGCCCCCTTGACGAGTTTTTCCCTTATCTTGAAGATTGTTCCTCTCTGCAATCTACCTGGGCATGTCCCTTCTGATCTAGCTGAACATTGTTACATGAGTAAAATGGGCGGGAGGGGGATACTTTGTCGTTGAATTACTCTTGAACTACAACTCTGACAGAATTGAAATAACCCTCTCCAAAGTTCAAATACTATGATTATTAATTAGAGCTGCTTTTATTATGTAACATTACTATCCATTTAAGCTTTCAATGTGTTTAATGTCCTACTTGATTCAAAAGGAACATACATATTTGGTGTCATTTGTTTTGGAATTGCTGCTTTTTTGGTGCATATGGCCCTATGTCAACTGAGATTAACTTTGCTCATCTACCTGACACTGTAGGGTAAGGCAGCTCTAGGTTTCTGCCATAATGTGTAGCTGTGTACAAATACAATTAAGCTGCAAAATCTAAGGCTGTCTATTTTCTCCACAGGGACCACTCAAGAAAGATCGCTTGGCAAAGGAGGAGACTGCATAAATATGAATGTGTTCTGTCCATCTGGGATTTTACACTTTACTGAGTGCTTAATAAAATCTTGGCCCATCTGGTGTAATGTGCATGTGTTCTGTTGTATGGTTAAGGTGAAATTACTAAATGGAACTGACCTGTTAAATCATCTCCCATGATTCATTCAGTGTTAGTTCCAGACTTTGGGGCACACAAACTGGTAAAGGCAGATATATCTTGAGCATGCATGAGTGGTGTGGTCTGAAGATCATGGAGAAACTTATCTAGGTTGCATAACATGGAATCATGCTGTCTGTGGGCCTCTTATCATGGTAATGAAGCTCACTGGTGTAGGTAGCATGCTAAGAACACTTTTTTGTAAACTATATTTAGGGCTTCTAGAACTTTTTTTTTTTTTTTTTTTTTTTTTCTTCATTCAAGGCACCCCTACACACTGTCTGGAATTCTAGGGTACCCCTAACTTCTCAACAGTCCTTTAACAGTGTGTAATAGCACATAGGAGTAATTTTAACTCCTAAAATCAGAAATAAATTGAGCAGAGCAAAAATTGCTTATACAGACAAGAACTGATAAAATGGACAGCACACAGACTAATAGTAGTCCAGCATAAGGCAAATGACAGAAATGTTATCCCTCAAGCAGCACTTTTTTAAAACTACGCCAAATGTGTGCTGTGATAGGAAGAGTAAACAAAGTAGAAACAAAATTCATACAAATTTTAATCATAAACTGAACACAGAATGAAAATAACACACTTTATATAATTCATGAGAGCTACTCTGTGCTAAGTGTGATACTTAAGCTTGCAGAATTTATCAATCCTTGGATGAATTGATAGGCACACTCTTAATTCATCCTCCAATGATAGCAGCCTCTTATTTGGGTTTTAATATTGGTCATGGATGAGAGCCAATTCAGAGGTAAGTGGTAGAAAACTGTAAAAGAATAGCAACTGCTATTCTTCCAATGTTAGTATGTTCTCCAGAGAGAAGTATCCAAAACGTGTTAAGTGACAGTTCATGCTTAACCCCTTAGTGACAGCCTTGTGTTTAAGCGGCTGTCACCTTAACGCCCGGCTAACTTAAAAAAAAATCCTGGAGTCCCTGAACAGTGTATACCCTCACGGAGACCAGGGCTTACCAGGTATGTTTTCTGTCACTAAGTGACAGTTTTTGCGGTATGTAACTGGTAAGTAAATTGTCGCTATGGGGTTAAAGTCCAGGCTGTGATCGTGTCTTATATAAATTATTCTTCCTCTTTGAATGATCAATCACTGCAACTAGCAAGCTCTGAGAATGGATTGAATCCAGTCATAGTAAACCACATTCATACTTGGGAAGTAGCGTTCTATTTTCAGTTCCAGAGTTGCTATGTGAGATATATAAGCTTTAGGATTTCTTTTTTTCTAGCAAGTGTGAGAGGAAACATCTCCAGATCACCCTCATTTACACGCTTTTTCCACAGACTTAATTTTTCTTTGAAGCTATGCAGCTTAACCAAAGAACTCGGGATGTTCTTTCTTACCTTGCATACTCAGGTTCAGCTTGTTTAATATATGAAATATGTCAGCCAAGTAGGCCAGCTTGCAAATCCAGAATGTAATTCATGTTTTTCAAGATTTAGGAAAGTATGCCTTTTTCCTAAGCTCAAACTTGACAATATATTGCGCCTTGAGAGCCACCTCACTTCAGTGTGTAAAGTTAGCCTTGTGATCAGAATTGCATAGCTTTGCAAAAAGTTGTGATTTTAACCCCTTAGCGACCCTTGATGTACCAGAACCGTCTGGTAAATGTGCTTCAAGGACCCTTGACGGTCCTGGTACGTCAAGGGTTAAACTCTTACATTGCGGCCGCATGGAGCGATGGAAACATTGTTGCAACATGCGATTCGCTTCAAAAGCTAATCACATGTTGCAAAACTTGAATGACAGGGACAGTATTTGTAAATACTGTCCTTGTCAGATCGCTCTGCCTCACTCTACCTTGCACACTGCTGAGGTGGAGAGACAGACATGGTGTTCCTGTAAAAAAAAAAAAAAAAAAAAAAGTTTAAATAAAGAAAATTAACCTTTTGATCACTGTTCTGAAGTGATCAATAAGTTCCCCCCATCTGTTCACTCTTGGAGTGATCAATTTGCTGCAGATCAGTGTTTTCTGATCTGTGGGACACCCCCCATCCCCCTTGAATTTTTTTAATCTTTTTAAAAAAATTTTACTTAAAATTTGAATAGTAAATATAGTTTAGGTATTTTGGTAGGTAGTTGGGTAGGTTTAGTGTAGATGTGTGTTAGGGAAAGTTTTTGGGGGAAGACATTTTAGGTGAAACTGTGTCCCAAGCCAATTTGTATGCAGCCCAGTATACTGCCGCCAAACCTAAGTGTGAATGTTTTTTTCATGGTCTGAGGGATTGGTGGTAAAATGGCTGTGTATAAAATTTGAAAACACACCTAAAACGAGAGCCTGGGGTGTCTGCTTTCCAAAAATATACACTTTTGGGGGAAATCTGAAAAAAGAGCACTGTTACACAGCCCCAAATGAGACATGGCACCAGTGATGCAAGCTGTGAAAATTCAAAGTGTGAACCTGGAAACGTGCATGTTCCAATTTGGCCCCTGTAGCTCCCCCAAACCATGAGAAAGCTATGCATATGGGGTATTGCCGTACTAAGGAGCTGAACACTAATCAATTCAGTTTACAAATTTTTTTTTTCTTGTGTCAAGTTTATGAGAAAGTGGTGGTAAAATGGCTGTGTAAAAAAAAAAAAAAATTTGAAAACACACCTAAAATGAAAGCTGGGGGTGTTTACATTCCAACAGTATACACTTTTTTTGGGGAAATCCTCAAGCGGAGAACTGGAACATAGCCCAAAATGAGTAATGGCACCAGTTAACCAAGATGTGAAAATTCAATATTTGTTCAAAATTGGGCCCTGTAGCTCTCCCAAACCTTGAGAAACCTATCCATATGGGGTATTGCTGTGCGCAGAAGGAGCTGAACACTAAACAATGCAATTTTTTAAAAATCTTTACCTATCATGTGCTTAAAATTCACATCAACATTGAAGTGCAAGTGTGAAAAATGCGTTTTTTTTTTTTCACATCAAGATTTACGAGCGATTGGTGGTAAAATGGCTGCGTAAAAAAATTGAAAACATACATAAAATGAAAGCCTGCGGTGTCTACTGTCCAAAAATATATACTTTTGGGGGGAGATGTTAGAGTGGAGCACTGTTACACAGCCCCAAATGAGACATGTCACCAGTGATGCAAGCTGTGAAAATTCAAAGTGAGAAACTGGAAACGCGCATGTTCCAATTTGGGCCCCGTAGCTCTGCCAAACCTTGAGAAACCTATGCATATGGGGTATTGCCGTACTCAGAGCTGAACACTAAACAATGCATTTTTAAAAATCTTCACCTATCGTGCTTGATATCAGCAGTAGTATTGAAATGTAAGTGTGAAAACTGCAAAAAACAAAATATTACCACAATTTTGAAAAATATTTCCGGAAAAATAGCTGCATGAAAAACTCCAAAATTCTCCTGATTATTTACCTTATGTTGTGTAGTTTTCAGAAACGTATACCTTTCTGGGACATTTTTGGTTCTGGTACCGTCAACTAAGCTATGGGGCTCACATGCTAATTGTTGAAAAATCACAAGTTGGAAATAATGGCATCCATCTTGTAATATTTACCTTGTAAATTCGAGGAAGGGATTGAAATACTAGGCATATGGGGTACTCTTATATTCAGGAGAAGCAAATTAATATATTTAGGGGTATTTTTTTTTTTTTTATCATGAACTAATTGTATGCAAATCCTGACAGGAAAATATAAGCAAAATGTTTTGTTTTTTTTCTTAAATTGTTTTGCTCTTTTTTTTTTTTTTTTTCTATTTTAATCAAATTAAATGATGAGGTATTCATATAATTGTGGTATCATAAGAAAGCCCTACTTGTGCTTAAAAAAACTGTATATAATTTGTGTGGGTGCACAAAAGGAATTAAAGAGAAAATATGGTTGAACAAAGACATAGTCAAAAAAGTCAAAATTGCTCCGGTCCTTAAGTCAAATCTAACTCAGATTTTCCCGGTCCTTAAGGGGTTAATGGTCTGTGTTTAATATAATTCACAAATCTGTACAGCTTAGCTAAGAACATCTTTAAATTAAGGAGCTGTGCAGAAAACTGAGTACTAATGATGCCTGGGTGTTGCTACTTGATAAGATACAAAACCTTTCATTGATCGGTCATTGAGGGTGCACCATCAGTGCAGACACCTACACAAGCATTCCAAGAAAGGCTAACAGATTCTAAATATGCTGTTAATACATCAAAAACATCTTGGCCACAGGTTGTCTTGGTGAGCTGCGTACAGCACAAAAAAATTTCTAGTATATTTTTTTCATTAATAAACCGGACAAATGCTAAAAGCTGGGCTTTTCCACTTGTAAGTTGACTCGTCAACTTGTATGGCAAACATATTTGTGATTTTTAACTTTTTTGTTACTAATATTTCAATGTCTTTTGATATTTCATCAATTCGCCTACTAATTGTGCTATCTGACAAAGGGATTTTCAAAACTTTTTCTGCCTCAGGACCAAATAGCTTAACTATTTTACAAGTGGCACCCCAGTTGTAAAACACTGACAGTGAAAGTACAACTTAATTTGGGTTACTTTTGAAGGTTTTTTTTTTTTTTTTTTGTCTCATGTGAGCAGTACTGGCTGGCACAGCCACACTGACCAAGCAAGCTAAATATCTTTATTTTCCAAAGTGTCAAATCATTAGCCATTCTTAATTTAAATAAAGTTATTTGCATTTAGAGTAATGTTAACTGTATGATTTTTATAATGCATGGTATCTTTTGCAAATTTTTTTCTTCATATTCTTAAATGGTTAAGTTCCCCCTCCTGCCCCTTTTAATTATGTCAGTTCCCTGAGATCTGAAACTGTTGCTTGACCAGACAGATCGCAACAAGGGAGCTATTGTCTCTATAAGGAAAACCTTGCACCCCTTAAAGCAGGGCAGGATTTCCTTCTACTGACACAATATTGTCCCTTGTTGCAATCTGTCTGGACCATCATTCGGAAATCTACAGGATGTATTGTAAGCTGGTTGGAGGGTGAATTTTAACTCCTACATCTTGACTATAAAGGAAAACTATTTTCAAAAGATACATTGTTTTATAATGCATAGTAACAATCTTATTTAGAATTGTCGTCCAATACAGGTTACTTGTAACTTTGGCTAGGTGATCAGCTCCTTTTAATAGGGAGGAACAAGTCTGAGAAGTGACTGCTGGGTGGAGCCTATCTCCTTAGCTTGCAGCTAGCCAATCCCCAACCAGTAAGATTTGTTCCTTGGTCAAGACACAAGCAAGAGAACAGTTCTGCTATAGTTTTAGCCTTTTATTTTTCTGTTAGAAATGGAATCCCACCATTAAGTGGATTCCCATCACCCAAATGTGGATAGCTCAGTTTACCAGGTGTTTTTGAGGACCTAAGCCCCGGGGGCTTGGCTGCAAGTTCTTTCCCCAGAAGTTGCCCACTGAGGCTTCTTGCTATATGGTAATCTGAAGACAGAAAACATGCTGAAAAAGGTGAGCACCCTTTGAGTGCTGAGGTCCACATATCCCATGCTTCCCCACTGCACAGGGGTCTCATTTGGACTTCCTATTACATACTCATGCACTCATTGGGTTTATTCTGTATGTCTGTGAGGTGTTTGGAGCAAGTTTGTGTGGTAACTTAACCCTTTTATTGCTGGTTTGCACTCTTTGGGGGCACTTTCCCTTTTGGGTTTAGTGTTGGAGTGTTTTCACGTTTGGGATTCACCTTGCTAACTGTGTCCCACACTCTTAAGGTGCGTGTTTACCACATAGATGCCATTGGTCCGTTCACTTCTATGGGACTTTATAGTTTGGGGCGTATCTCTGCAACCGCTCCAAGTAGCGTGGTCAGATGGCTCATATTGTTTTTTCCCTTGCTCTGTCATCTGGTCAATGTTCTGGGGATGCTGGGGGCTTTTTGGGACTTTTGCGGTATTCTGTCAGTGAAACTGTTTCCCATGAGCGTCTGCTTTGCATGCTTTTTTCTGATTGGCTCCCGTTGGAGCAGCCATTTTGTGTATTTGCAGATCGAGTATCCTACGCAGAGCTTGGAGTCTCCTTCTCTCCTCCACAGCTTAACCCTTTGCCTACCAGATAAGTCTTAATTTAGTGTTAATTATCATACATTTTTTTTTTTTTGTGGGTGTTTTGATACTTTGACCGTTTTGACTTTGTGAGAATGTCTACTCCGTTAGACCTTGGGGCTAAACTTAAGACTAAGGACACTGGTGTCTGTGTCCCCTGTTGCTCCTCATGTCAATCAGGGTTACCTAGATAATACTTGGGTCATGTTTGCCCTGCATGAGCTGCTGCTCCTGAATCACCTGCTGGGGCCTCCATCCATGCATTACAGCCAATATGGATGCAAGAGTTTAAGGCTACTAATGGGGACTTCCGCTCCACCTTACAACTCCTTCCAACCACTTTACAGGGGGTCTTCAATTCGTTGCAGACCCCCGTCCCTGCCTAAACGGCCAGGCTGTACCTGATGTGTCTGATTCCTCTGAGGAGGAATTATTGGTGATGACTGTTCAGCTGTTCCTTCATCTCAGTTTTTTCAGGACCCTTTTGAGGTGGACTCCACTCCCTCGGCTGATGGCCTGATCAGGGCTGTGTTTTCCACCATGAACATTCCCTTGGTGCAGGAGGTGTTTTCTGACTCCTCTGATGATTTCCAGGAGCCTGTTAGGCCCCATGCCTGCTTTACACCTAATCCCACCCTTGACCGCTTGGTGTCAGAGGAGTGGAAATTTCCAGACAAACCATCTGTGTCTAAAGTTTGCTAAACTTTACCCATTTTCTGAAACTGCCCTTACTCAGTGGGTTAATCCCCCTAAAGTGGATGTCCCAGTTTCCAGGCTTTCAAAATCAACTGCCTTGCCAGTGGCTGACTCTTCTGCTCTTAAAGACTGGATTGACAAGAAGCTTGAGACTTCTCTCAAGGCTAGTTTTGCGACAGCAGGCTCTGCCCTTCGCCCTACCTTTGCTGCTGCATGGGTAAATAGGGCTGTGGCTGTTTGGACTGAACAGCTCAATTCTGCTGTCAGTCAGGGAGCCCCTACTTCTGACATGCTGCGTCTTCTCGCTAACATTGCTGAGGCTCAGCATTATGTCTCTGCACCCTTGTTTGATGCTGTACGTATGGTAGCCAGGGCATCTATCATGTCTGGTAGCCAAATGGGTTCTTCGGCTTAAGATCTGGTCAGCTGACACGGCCTCTAAGAAGGCTCTTGTCTTTGCCTTTTCAGGGTTCTTCCCTGAACTTAAGTATCTCAAGGAGGCCACTGGAGGGAAAAGTTCTCACCTGCCAGTGGTCCTAAGGAAGAAGGCATCTATTAAAAGGAATCTGCTTTTTCCTTTTAAGCAGACTCGTGCCAAGCGACCCAGGTGGTCCTTCAGGCTCCGCTCTCATCAAAGCCTAAGCAGCAATGGAGATCAAAGTCCTCCATGAAGCCCAAGGCTTCCAAACCTCCTCCTGCATGATTCACTGACCCCGGGTCCCCTCAGGATACAGAATTCCCTTCACCTCTTCCTCCTCCAAGGACCTTTTGTTTCTCGTTCTCCCTTGGGAGCAGAAAATAAACTCCTTTTTGAGGATGCTATTCAGGCCCTGCTAGACAAGGTGGTCCTGGAACCAGTTCCCCCTCAGGAGAGGGGCTTGGGATTCTACTCAAACCTCTTTGTGGTTTCCGAGAAGGATGGGGGCTGTCGCCTCATTTTGGATCTCAAGGATCTCAACTCCTTTGTGGTCAGGTCCCAGTACTGCCAGGAGTCTCTACACACACTGATAGTGGCCATGTCTCCTGGGGAATTTCTGGCCTCTCCGGATCTTCAAGATGCCTATCTGTACATCACCATTCATCCAGAGAGTCAGCAGTATCTCTGCTTTGCATGCGACCAACGGCACTTTCAGTTCTCTGCCCTCCCCTTTGCCCTGACCACGGTTCCTCAAGTCTTCAACAGAGTCCTGGAAGCTTTGATTTCCCTCTTACATCAGAACAGCATTAGGGTGATTCCATACATGGACGACCTGCTTCTGACAGCCTCATCTCGAACTAATTCACCAGCAGGTGCAGGACTGCATTCATGCGCTCTCCCATCACGGATGGATCATCAACTTCGACAAGTCAGATCTTGTTCCTTCTCAGAAGATGGTCTTTCTGGGCCTCCTCTTCGACACTTGAAGGGGGATGGTGTTTCTGACAAGGTGGCTCATCAGATAGCACTGAAGGTCCAAGCTATCCTGTCTAAGGGTCTGGTTCCAGTCAAGAAGTTGCCCTCTTTGGTGGGGAAGTTCATTTATCGTAGAAGCAGTTCCATTTGCCATGGCACACACCTGGAAAGATCCCTGTCTCTCCGTCTTCAACTGGAGCAGAGTATCTTGTGGTCGCTCAACCTGAACAAATTTCTTGAAAGGCAGACCCTTCCTGGTGCCTTTCTGGACCACGGCGGCGACGGATGCCAGCCTCTCCGGATGTGGAGTGGTGCTTGTGCACTTGAGTGTTCAGGCCATGTGGTCTCAGGAGGAATCTCTCCTTCCCATCAATTTGTTTGAGCTTCAGGTGATATTTCATGCCCTAATTCACTGGACACTGCAACTGGAGGATTGCCTGGTCAGGGTACAGTCTGACAATGCCACAGCGGTAGCCTACATCAACAAGCAAGGCGGCACAAGAAGTCTCGCAGCTTGGCTAGAGGTCTAGACTATTTTATCATGGGCAGAGGAGCCTGTCCCTGCCAATTCCAGAATTTCATATTCCTGCCGTAGACAATGTTCTGGTAGACTTCCTCAGTTGACACACAGTGGACAGCAGAGAGTGGGAACTGCATCCAGAGGTATTCAACCTCATCCAGCTGTGGGGTCTTCCATGCATCGACCTGATGGCAACCAGACACAACAGGAAGGTTCCAACATTCTGCTCTTGCTGGCCGGATTCCATGGCAGTGCATGCCTTGTCAATCCCGTGGACGTTTCCTCTGGCTTACATCTTCCCTCCTGTTCCCCTGTTGAACAGAGTTTTTCAGAAGTCTGGAGCACTGCCCAGTCATTCTGATTGCTCCATATTGGCCATGACAGGCTTGGTTTCCAGAGCTTCTGGACCCCTGACGGAACCTCTTCGACTTCCTCCCCATCCAGACCACCTTCTACAGGGTTACCTCTGGAAGGAAGGCGTTCATCGTCTGGCTTTGACGGCATGGAATCCTCAATTTTTAAAGGATTTTCTTCTGGAGTGGTGGCTACATTATGCTTAGTGCCCACAAGCCCGTTTCCTCTAAGGCCTACCATTGGGTTTGGTCTACCTTTCTGGTGTGGTGTGCAGACAAAGACCTGTCTCAGGATTTTGACCTTCCTCCAGGATGGTGTGGATAAGGGTATCAGTCTGAGTTCTCTCAAGGTTCAGACTTCTGCGCTCTTTTCAGAGACTTTTTGCTATCCTTTCTGATGTCAAGGTTTTTTTCCAGGGGGTTGCTTATACCCGTCCAGTGTGTAAGTCCCCTGCTCCTCAGTGGGATCTTAACCTGGTCTTGGGAGTACTCCAGCATCCTCCCATTGAGTCCTTGGTTACCCTTCATCTACGTCTGCTGATGTGGAAGATGGCCTTTCTCGTGGCTTTTTTCTGTTTGCCGAGTTGAGGAGCTGCATGCCCTTTCTGTTTTTCCACAAGGACAAGGTGGTGCTTCGCACCTCCCAAGAGTTTCTCCCGAAGGTTGTGTCAGAGTTTGACATCAATCAGGAGATTGTGGTTCCTTCCTTCTGTCCTAACCTTACTTCTGACAAAGGGATCTTCATCTGTTGGATGTTTTGCATTGTCAAGTTGTGTGTGCATTGCACCGAGTCCTTGAGGCAGCCTGGCACTGTTTGACATTCCTGAAGGTCCTAGGGCTGGGAAGCCTGCTTCCAAAGTTACCATCGCTACTTGGATCAAGTCCACTATTCATAAGGCTTACAAACTTCGGAAGAAGCCTGTTCCCTTCAGGGTCACGGCTCATTCTGTGAGGTCTATTGTGGCTTCTTGGGCCTACAAGAACCAGGCCTCGGCTGATCAGTTGTGCAAAGCGGCCACTTGGTCATCTGTACACATGTTTTCTAAACACTAACGTGTGGATTTGCTGGCATCGGCTGATGCCAGTTTTGGGAGGAACATCCTGGAGGCAGCCTGGCCTGTCTAGGAGATCATTTAGTCTCTCGGTACTCTTTCACTTTTGAGCTCTGTTGGCTGTAGTTGTGTGCTGTGCAACAGTTGATGGGGTTTGTTTTTACTCTTTTCGGTGTCCGTTGACACTTTGCGGTTAGTGTTGAGCTTTTCATGATCTGTAGGTTCATTGGTGCTCTGGTGACTTTGGGGGCCTATGCCTGGTCCTTGCCTTTCTTCCCGCCCTGCGGGACTTAATGGTTGGACATCCCAAAGTTACCTGTAACCTGCATTGGATGACAGAGAAAATAAGATTTTAGTCTAACTTTAAATCCTCTTAGTCCATACAGGTTACTGGTCTCCCACCTTGTCGAGGGACCATGCTTAGAGCTCCTGCGGCAGAATGGAGGAGGTCCTTTCGGGTTCATGCTCACAGGAGTCTTCCTTTACCTTTACTTCCTAGTCCAGAGGTTCTCAATCTTTTTTTGCTTGGGGCACCCCTAACACATAATCTAGAACATTCGGGGCACCCCTAACATATTTAATGTACTTTATCAAGGGCATAATGAAGGTTCCATACATAAATATACAGTTATTATTAGGTCTTACAATCATAATAACACAATTAAACATAATGTGTATAACAATTTCTATAAATCTTTATTTAAAATTCAATTTTTGTTAGTCTTCATAGAAAACATGGGGCACCCTAAGCTGATGTCAGTGGCACACCAAAGTGCCACGGCACCCTTGTTGAGAATCACTGTCCTAGTCAATAGTTAGTCTGCAAATCTTACTGTTTGGGGATTGGCTAGCTGCAAGCCAAGGAGAGGCTCCACCCAGCAGTCATTTCTCAGACTTTTTCCTGCCTATTAAAGGGGCTGATCACCTACCCAAAGTTACCAGTAACCTGTATGGACTAAGAGAAAAGGATTTAACAGGTAAGACTAAAATCCTATTTTTAATTTTTTTATTTATTTATTTTTTTACATTACTATCTCTAAGTCTGCATACACCATCAAATGGTGTCTGTTTAGAAGTAGATTAAACTCTAAATAACATTCTACAAATGCATTTTGTATACATTATGGGCTGGGGGTTTCAGAATGGTTGCCTGGTCTAGGATAAAACTAGTCCTATGGGACTGTACACAGTATGGTATGTAAAGATAAAGATGTAAAGTGGATTTTAATTAAAAGCAGTTAAAGTGCTCAAGAAGGAATTCTGGGCCTGAGGCCTAAGGCAGTAGTGTACTTGCCAGACATGTCAAATAACCACTTACAAGGGGTGTAGGTATAAAGGTTTTTCCAGAGTGTCTCCTTCATACCGAAACTTGACATCTGTTTATTGTATTTGATCAGTTGTACCTGGACACTTGCTTTTTGGCTATCACGAGACTAGTAACACTTTTTCCTAAACGACAATGTGTAGGAAATTATCTGACTCGGCTGTGAGATGTGAACAAAGTAGCCTGAAAATGGTATTTGCAAATTCACCTGCAGATTAACAAGAACTTTTTCCAAATACTGATAAAATGAAGCACTTTTTATTTATATATAATATAGTTCCTCTAATGTACTAGTGCTCAAGATGTGATCCTGAGATCAATGCCCAAATTATTAGTTTACCTGTAAACCTAGTCCAAATGTGGTGGTTCACCAATATTTACTGTCCAATATGAGTAAAGATGAGGTTGTATGATGAAAATGCTACATCAAAGGGATAGTAATGTCTTTGATATATAAAAAGTAATATTGTAGAGAATAAAATAAATCAATCAATACCATTCTTTACTTTCAAACCTGTATGGTTTGAGAGAAGTTTTCAAGTTCTCCCCTCCCTAATGTCAGCTGTAAAGCTGACAGGAGATCCATATCGGCCGACTCGAGGAGCCTCTTTATCAGAGCCGAAATAGCAATATTTAAAAAGAACTGCTTAATTGGAACAATCTACAAAGTGCTTGCTGAAAAACTGCTTACTGGTCCCGGGACCAGGATCTCCCATGTCAGGAAAAAGGGAGGGGGGGCTTTAAAGCGTCACTCTCAAACCATAAAGGTTTGAGAGAGGAAAGGCATTGATGGATTTTTTTTTCCCCTCTATAATATTAATTTATTTAAGACATTACTATCCCTTTAATCCATATGCAATAAACAACATCCAACACATTAATGAATGATCAAAGTAGAATATAGCCAGTCCTTAACCAGTTGTAACATAAGTCTATGAGCTTGTCGGGCTGATATGGGAATCTGTTATGTGTGATAACCTGCACTGTAGTGGAGGATTCAGACGCTTGTGGAGTTCAGCTACTCTTACCCAACACTGTGGAGTCGGCTTTTTCCACTGTTTAATACTATGAGTAGCTTAGTAAGCCACTCCTCTGCCGTATGGTCAGGAATTCTCTTGAACAACTGGCATCTCACCCACTGCATGTCAGGTACTGCAACTCCTCTTGTGCAGCTTTAGCTCACTGAATTAGATATTGTCATTTTTATACTGCAACTCTGAAACAGTACAAACATTTTATTGCACCAAAAGAAATCTCCTGACTTGTTAGATGTTGCTTGTCTGGAAGAGCTTTTATTCAGTATGTAAAGGATTTCCTTTTGAAGTCCAAGTCTTTTAACTTTACTTTGAGGTAAAAATGTACTTTCTGCTGTGTACTCCCCGGCACAGGAAACAATGGGCTTTATCTTCTACCTCCATCTGCTAGGACCGAATATTTTTACATATAATCTTACTCCACCCGTTTCTTCTCAGTTATTTCCGTCCTACCAGCTGATGGACACAAGGCGAGTAGCCTCCGTATGTTTTTTAGTGGGGAAATATTAGCGGATCCAGCGCATTTTTAAATGATCTGTTACTCCTTCCTCCACAGTATATGTGGATAGGAGGTACTATATGAACCCCCATCTGGTGCAATCACCTTTCCGCAAGAAAGTTTAGCCACTCGTACTTGGGGATATATATGTGGTCTAGTGGTTTCCTCTTGTTTGTGGTTGTAGGTGGATGACACGTGTCACGTGACGGGCAGCATAATCAGGCTTGCCGGATGGAGAGGGGAAGGGCTTTTTGCAGACATGCTTTAACCCTTCTGGTTGAATGCAGCACCCAAACGACAAGCTTTCCAGTTTGTAACACACAATGGATAAAAGGTAGATCGTGGGAAGACAAGTAAATGCCTTTATATTTTAAATCAAAATAAAACTGACAGTTTTAAATTTGATAGTTACTATTCAGTTAGCATGTCCACCTCATCTAAAGGAAGCTCTTCTAAAGAAAAGGTAGATTCAGGAACCCCTAACGATAGTGGTAGCTCTGAAAGCAAGTCCTCTAAGTCTAAAGTATGTATTGGCTGTGACAGGAAGGCTAGTCCTGTGAAAGGATCAGAATTGTGTTTAGAGTGCTTGAGAGTGGCAGGTCAGGAGGTACTAAATCTGTTTAAAAATTTCCTGTCTTAGATGCAAACTACCATGAAGGAGACTTTTTCGGCTATGCAAGAGGCAGCAAATCCCAAGAAAAAAGCAGAATGGAGGACCCAACAAAGGGTACATCATCTAAATATATAGACATGGAAGAAGTAAACAGCCAGGATTCTTCCGAGTATACATCAGTAAAAGGAGAGATCATTGATGGAAAAGGTTCCTTTTCATTGAAGAAGACTGACTGCTTCTTTAAGTATATTAGGAAGTCCTTGGGAATCGTGGAGGAGCAAAAAGAACTAAATATAATGGATGCAGCCTTTTTTGGGAAACCAGAAAAGTAATCCCACCTTTCCCGGTACATAACTCCATTGCAAACAACATGGAGGATGAATGGAAAAAGACGGACGA
Organism: Rhinophrynus dorsalis; assembly: GCA_037306005.1. Lineage (NCBI taxonomy): Eukaryota > Metazoa > Chordata > Amphibia > Anura > Rhinophrynidae > Rhinophrynus > Rhinophrynus dorsalis. The sequence continues at coordinate 113,702,929 of CM074722.1, forward strand.
GATTGGTGGTAACACAACGGTTCACAAAAATGTATCCATTTCTGAAACAGGATGTAAGATTGTGGTCTAATCCTCCAAAGGTAGATGTGGCAGTCTCCTGTCTAGCAAAACATATAACAGTTACACTAGAAGATGGATCAGCCTTAAAGGATCCAATGGAAAAGAGAATGCACTCTGTGTTAAATAAGCAGTATTTCTTAATAGGAAGTAACATAAAAGTATCTACAGGGGTGCGTCAGTCTCTAGAACCACGAAAATCTGGTTGAATGCCCTGGAAGAAAAAATTGATTGGTCTTTCTCCTGATCAAAATTGTTGAAAGAAGTAGCCATCATAAAGGAAGCTAACATGTTTTTATGAGATGCATCATTAGACTCAGATTGGCAGCCAAAGCTTCAGCCTTATCAGTGTCATCTAGAAGAACACACTGGTTGAAGTTCTGGGGGGCAGACGTACCTTCAAAGAACAAGCTAATCTCTTTACCCTTTAAAGGAGAAATGTTATTCGGTGATCGGTTGGAGGAGATAATAAAGAAACTGACAGGTGGACATAGCACTTTCTTATCACAGGGAAGAAAACCAAGATCATCTCCGGTTCGTTCCTCTCGCTACAGATCAAGGAACTATTCCTTTCGTAAACCAGGAAAATATCAAGGTAGGCAATCTGAAGGTAGAAAACCATATACCCAGAATAATAAGGGATCATTCAGAAGAGAGTTCCCCAAAAAGACATAATTTAAAAAAGAATTCTGAAGATCAGCGGGTCCTGTCTCCAGAGCACGTAGGGAGTCTCCTGCAGAACTTCATACCACATTGGAAGACAAATGGGTCCGCAAGATCCTGGAGATAGAATATTCACTGTAATTCAAGGAAACCCCCAGAAAACAGATTTTCAAGAGATCAAGAATGACAAACTCTTCAAAATCCAGGTCCAGCAGCTAGTTAAGAAGGGGGTGGTGTAACAAGTTCCGATAGGACAGAAGTGCTCTGGGATCTATTCCATATTGTTTGCAGTGCCGAAACCATCTGGAGCTTGCAGGATAATCTTGGATCTCAAATCTTGCAACAACCACGTGCATCAAAAACGTTTCAAGATGGAGTCAGTGAATTCAGTCATCGGAAGAGAGATCTCCAGGACGCCTATTACTACATACTAGTGAGAAGAGAAGATCAAAAATACCTCAAATTCACCCTAGAACAAAAATCGCTTCCAGTTCAAATGTCTCCCATTTGGATTGTCCACCGCACCAAAAGGTACTAGCTGCCGCTCTGGAACCGATAAGAAAGGAAGGAATCCATATCATTCCTTATCTGGACGATCTTCTCATTATCACAGAAATAGAAGAAGTAGCAAGAAACCACACACAGATCATAAGAAAACATCTAACAAATCTGGGATGGCTGATAAATGCAGAAAAAAGTCAGATCTTGCCCACTTGGAACACACAATTTCTGGGAATGAGTTTAAACACAGTAAAAGCAATAGCAACTATGTCAGAAGAAAGAATCCTCAACATTATCAGGGGCATTCTGGAATTCAGAAAGAAAGAGTCAACCCAGGAGATTATGGAATGTCTGGGGTTAATGACATCAACTATTCAGAAGATACCACTCCAGATGTATGCAAGTATACTTTTTAAGACACTGGACTCATAAACAGGATCCTCATCAGATAATCTCTCTTCCTTCGGAGATCAAAAGAAACCTAAGTTGGTGGACAAAGAAAAGAAATTTAAGGAAGGGTACCCCATTAAAGGATCATCAATGGGAAATTATATATACAGATGTAAGTCTTGTCGGATGGGGAGGAACCTGGAACTCCAGTATGATACAAGGAAGATGGAAGTCAGAGGAGAAGACATTGTACACAAACATTCTAGAAGTAAGAGCTGTAAAGTACACACTACTTCTCTTCCAAAGACTACTAATCAACCAGGTGATCCATGTAAGATCAGACAATATGACAGCAGTAAATACATAAAGAACCAGGGAGGAACAAAGCCTTACTCTAAACAAAGAAATTTACCCAATATTTCAATTAAGCAGAAAATAATTTAAAGGCACTATCAGCCTCACACATAGCGGGAGTTCTGAACAGCCAGGCGGATTTCTTAAGCAGAGTAAGAATAGACCCAGGAGAATGGTCACGAAATCACGAGGAATACCATCAAATCATCAGCAGATGGGGAGAGCCAGTAATAGACCTAATGGCAACACAAAATAATTCAAAATGCAAGACGTGTTTCTCCAGATGGAACAACAAACAGGCAGTGGTACAGGATGCCCTGAAACAGCCTTGGACATTCTCCTTGGCTTATGTATTTCCGACCATTCCTTTACTAAGGTAAGGTAATAAGGAAGATAAAGATAGACAAAATGGAGGTTATTCTAATTGCCCCAAATTGGCCAAGAAGGAAATGGTATTTGGAGATGGTGAAGCTATCATGCAAGGAGCCATGGCCACTCCGAAAGAGGAAGGACCTACTAAATCAGGGGCCTCTGCTTCATCAGAACCCAGATTTTTTTCACCTGACAGCGTGGAGGTTGAGCGGCAACACTTGAGATCTAAAGGTTGCTCAGATAAGGTAGTCAATACCATTATCTCAAGTAAGAAATCCTCTACTAACAGAATATATGACAGAATATGGGAAACTTTCAGGTGCTGGTGTATCAGGAATAAGAATGCAAAGCAAGAATTTTCCACAGCGACAGTATTGGAATTTTTGCAGAAGGGTTTTGACATGGGTCTCAGTCCAGCATCCCTGAAGGGTCAGATTTCAGCCCTGTCTGCCGTATTCATTAAACACTAGGCAGAGAAGGATTGGTTAAAAGATTCATCAGAGCGGTTGATAAAGCTCACCCTAGGATTAGGTAAATAGTACCATCTTGGGAATTAAATATTGCACAGACTCACTCTTATTTGAACCTATTCATCAGATCTCCATTAAACATCTAACATGGATGACTGTGTTCTTTACAGCAATCACTTCTGCCAAGAGGGTTAATGAAATTCAAGCACTATCATGTCAGAGCCCATACTTTGTTTTTCTTCAGGATAAGGTTGCCCTAAAAATGAAACCTAGTTTTAGGGGTAAAGTAGTATCAGAATTCCATCTGAATCAAGAAATGACTCTTCCTTCCTTCCTTCTGTAATAACCCATCAGGGGATAAGGAAGTGAGACTTCACTCCCTAGTCTTGGTAAGATGTATTTCTGCTTATCTAGACAGAACAAGTCAATTTTTGTACAATTCCAGGGGAAAAGAAAAGGGTTAGCTGCCTCTAAACTAGCTATAGCCAGATGGATTAGGCAAAGTATTATAGTTGCATACAAAGAAGGCCATTTAGTTCCTCCTCTTAAAGTTAAGGCTCTCTCAAATAGAGCAGGATCTACCTCATGGGCGCTTAAGGCACGTGCTTCTCTGGGGGAGATATGCAAAGCAGCCACATGGATGTCTGTGTCTACCTTCATTAGACACTATAAACTGGATGTAAGCTCTTCAGCAGAGGCCAAGTCTGGACGTCAAGTTCTGCAGGCAGTAATCACATCATGGTAGGAAGTATCTTTCACTGTTGTCCAATACAGGTTACTGGTAACTCTGGGAGGTGAAGCCCTCTAGTGGTAGGCAGGAACGATTCACAAAGTGTATGCAGGGGGTGGAGCCTCCCCTTTCCCTCCTGGCCGCACCAGCCAATGAGCTCCAGATTGAATTGTTCCTCGTTGGAGTAACAGGCTACAGGAACAGCTCTTCACTAGTTTTAGAAATTTTATTATTTTTCTGTCAAATATGGAATACCACCATTAGGCAGATTACCAGAACTGACAATGCTCTCTTCAAAGTGGCTAGCTCAGTGTCCAGGACTTTTTCAGTGAACCTTTAGTCCTGAAGGGGAAAATCTTGGTATCCACATGCTTCCCAGAAGTTACCCACTGAGCTAATTTCTTAACCCATGGTAATCTGAAGACAGAAGATCTGCAAGAAAGGTGAGCGACCCTTTGAGTGCTGCAGGTTCACTTGACCTCCGGTACCCCTCCGCACAGGGGTGGACATTTGGAGTTCTCATTGTGCACTCCTGCACTCATTGGGTCTATCTGTATGTCTGTTGGTTGGCATTTTATTAGGGGGTTTCATGACACTATTCCTACTGGATTGGTGTTTTTATAGTATTCTTACATGTTCTCTTCCTTTTTTACATGTTTTTATGCCTTACTTAAAGTTTTACTTTATTGGAGTACTGCGCCTTTAAGCCGCGCTTTACCACATAGACACATTGCTCCATTCATCTCTATGGGACTGCACTGTTTGGGACATATCTCTGCAACCGCTTATCACAGCAACTTCAGAGATGGCTCATTTTACTTGTCTACCCTTGCTCTTTCATTCGGTTTACAGTTCAGTAAGTGTTTTGTGGGGCTCAGGGGGCTTCGGGCACTGTTTAGGATACTTTTTTGAAAAAAACTACATTTCCCATGAGCACTTGGCTCCCGTCGCGACAGCCATTTTGTGGGCTGTTTTGATATAGTATCCTCAACTAGGTCTGGAATTCCCTTCTGCCCTTCGAGGATTAACCCTTCGCCTGCCAGATAAGTTCAAATTAATGTCTTCTGGGGTGAAACTTTAATTTTTAACACTGTTTCTTGGGTGATTTATTGTACAGTATGGTTATTGACACTATGTGAATGTCTATACCGCTGGAGCTTGGGGTTAGAACTGTGACTTGGGAGGCTGGGGTCTCTGTATCCCCCATTTCACATTAATCTTCCTGTCACTTAGGGCTACCTAGAGTGTTCTCAGGTCCTATTACCCAGCATGTTCTGATGTTCCTGACAGCAACCCAGGGCCCTCCAGCCATGCTATTGAGCCAGCTTGGATGCAAGAGTTCAAGGCCACAATTAGGGACCTCTGGTCCACGCTTCAACTCTTCCCATCCCAGATCCAAGGGGTCTTCCAGGCTTGAGAGGCCCCCTCTGGTATCAGATCTTCCCTGCCTAATCCACAGGGAGCACCTGATGTCTCTGACTCCTCGGACGAGGTATTGCTCATTGACACTGATGTGGAGGATAGTACTGTGTTAGAATCTACCTGGGTTATTGGGGACCCCCTTGAAGCTGACCCTTACCGCTCTGCTGAGGGCCTATTCAGAGCTGTATTAACCACTCTTAACATTCAATAGGCCCCTGACTTATTTTCCTCCTCTCCCACTCTGGCCCAGCTGGTCTCAGAAGAGTGGAAATTCCCTGATGAGACTACTTCTGTAGCCAGGAAGTTTGCTAAGCTTTATCCATTTTCTGAGGTTGTGCTTGCTAAATGGGTTCATCACCCTAAGGTGGATGCTCCTCTCTAGGCTGTCTAATCTACTGCCTTGCCCGTTTTTTTGCTGCTTCCTTCTTTAAGGATTGGACTGTCAAGACACTTGAGGTTACTCTCTAGTCCATTTTTGCGACCGCTGGCACTGCCATGCAACCGGCCTTTGCTAATGCGTGGGTTGACCGGGCTATTGCAGTCTGGACTGAACAACTCACCACGGCTGTCCGTCTGGATGCGTCTACTTCAGAGAAATTGCGCTTGCTAGCTAATAAATCTGAAACATTATGTTTCTGCTGCTGCCTTTGGTGCCATGTGCATGATGGCTAGGGTTTCCTGTAATGGCCATATGAGCTCTTTGGCTCAAGATCTGGCCTGCTGACACCGCTTCCAAGAAAGCTCTGTTATCTCTGCCTTTCCAGGGTACCCTTTTGTTTGGGCCTGATCTTAAAGATTTGATTAGTGAGGTCACTGGAGGCAAGAGTACTCATTGCCTTCAGTGGCTAGGAAGGAAGTACCGCTTAAACTCAACCGGTATTTTCGTCCCTTTCAGGGTGAGACACGCCAGGCGAACCGGACGGTTCCCTCAGCTCCGCATCCCTTCTCCTAGCCCAAACAGCGATGGACACCCAAGGTCTCCGCCACGCCCAAGGTTTCCAAGACTGCTTCGGCATGACTCGTCGAATCCGGGTCTGCATTCCGCTGTGGGTGGCCGTCTGCACCTCCTTCACAGCATTTGGGTGGAGTCTGTGGCGGACCTATGGGTTTTACAGGTGGTTTCGGAAGGGTACAAGTTCCCTTTCTTTTCTCTTCCTCCCTTTCGCCCTCTTCTTTCTACATACATCTCAAAGTGCACAGAGACGCTGTCTTTTCGATAGCGCGGTTCAGGCTCTTTTGGACAAGGACGTCCTAGTGCCAGTTCCCGCTCTGGACAGGGGCTCTGGGTTCTATTCGAACCTCTTTGTGGCCTCCACGGAACTCTCTATTGCCAGGAGTCTATGTGCACAGTGATCGTTGCCATGTCGCCGGGGGAGTTTCTTGCCTCTCTGGTTCTTCAGGATGCCTATTTTTCCATCTCCATCCAGAGAGTCGGCAATACCTTCGGTTTGCCTGCAGGAGGGGACACTTCCAGTTCTCTGCTCTCCCCTTCGGACTGACTACGGCTCCTCAGGTCTTCTAGCAGATGCTTGTGGCTCTGACTACTGTCCCATATCAGGAGGGCGTCAGAGTGACTCCCTACATGGACGACTTGCTATTGAAGGACACGTCTGCGGACCTACTCCTTCAACAGCTTCAGACCTTTACCCAATCTCTATTTCATCACGGGTGGATAGTCAACCTGGACTAGTTGGACCTGATTCCGTCTCAGAGGCTGGTGTTTCTGAGCCTTCTCTTCGATACTCAGATATGCATGGTGTACCTTCCAGAGAAGGTAGCTCACCAGATTGCTCACAGATTTTCTGCAATCCTGTCTTGGGATCCAGTTTCACTTCTGAAGTTGTCCTTCCTGGTGGGGTAGTTTCCCTCTACGGTGGAGGCGGTTCCCTTGGCTATGCCGCATACCAGGGAACTACAGGGATTGTCTTCCAGACAGGAGGGTGTCTGCCTCTACATCAGACGAAGTTGGTGTTCCTTCCTTTTCTTGTGATCTGAGCCTATCTTGATGGCTCGTCCTATCCAACCTGCTGAAGGGCAGGTGCTTCCTGATTCCCTTTTGATCCAAGGTGACCATGGACGCCAGCCTGTCCGGCTGGGGTGCGATTCTGGGTCGCCTGAGTGCTCAGGGCGGATGGTCTCCGGGGAATCCGTCTTCCGATCTATGTCTCAGGGCTTCGGGCGATTTTCCATGCACTTTGCCATTGGACGGCCCAGTTAGAGGACTGCCCGGTCCGAGTGGAGTCCGACTACGCCACGGCTGTGGCTTACTTCAACAAGCAAGGCGGTTCAAGACGTCTCGCTGCTTGGTTAGAGGTCAAGGCTGTTTTAACTTGGGCAGATAGGCACGTTCTTGCCATATCAGCAGTTCGCATTCCAGGCGTAGACAACGTCATGGCGGACTTCCTCATTCGGCACACTGTGGACTGCCGGGAGTGGCAGTTGCATCGGAGATGTTTCACCTCCTTGCACCGATCTGATGACAATGGGACACGACAGGAAGGTTCCTGTGTTCTGCTCTCGATGGTGGGATCCTCTTGCTCTAGCAGTGGACGTTCTGTCCATCACTTGGATGTTCCCACTGGCTTACATTTTTCCTCCTCTACCTTTGTTGATCAGGGTCATTCGGAAGCTTCGGCTGGAATTTTGTCCTGTCATTCTCCTTGCTGTGTTTTGGCGTCGACATCCTTGGTTTTTGGAGCTTCTGGCTGTGGAGTCGTTCGGTTCCCTTCTCGACTGGATCTTCTGCAGGGATACCTGTTGAAGGAGGATGTCCACTGTCTGGCTTTGACAGCTTGGAGGTTGAATCCTCAATTCTACGGAAGACAGGATTCTCCTCGGGGGTGGTGACTGCCATGCTTAGCTCTCGTAAGCCGGTTTCCTCTGAGATCTACCTCCGTGTTTGGTCTACCTTTACCTCTTGGTGTGCTGACAGGGATCTGTCACTTGAGCTTTACCTTCCCAACATCCTGGCATTCTTGCAGGACAGGTTGGATAAGGGACTCAGTTTGAGTTTAAGGTACAGACCTCTGCCCCTTCTGTGTTCTTTCAGCAGCACATTGCGGTTCTGTCTGATGTCAAGGTTTTTTTCCAGGGCATTGCTCATGTCCACCCTGTCTTCCGGAGTCCTGCTCCTCAGTGGGACCTCAGTTTAGTTCTGGGGGTTCTTCTATTTCCCCCCTTTGGGCCTTTGGCAACTATTCTATTACATCTCTTGACGTGGAGGTTGGCATTCCTTTTATCGATTGCGTCTGTTCGCTGTGTTGCGGAGTTATGGGCCTTATTCTGTAAGCTGCCTTATCTGGTGTTTCACTAGGATTCGGAGGTGCTCTGTACCTCCAGGGTGTTCCTTCCTGGGGTGGTCTCCGAGTTTCTCATCAATCAGGAGATTGTGGTGCCCTCTTTCTGCCCTAACCCCTCCTCTGTCAAGGAGGGAGGTCTTCTCTTGTTGGGTGTGGTGCGCTGCCTCTGGTTTTCTGTGCATCGCACTGACTTTGTCAGGAAGTCTGACGTGCTGTTCGTCATTCTTGAGGGGCCTAGAGCAGGAAGACCTGCATCTACGGTGTCTATCGCTTCCTGGATTAAGTCCACGATTCATGAGGCATACAAGCTGAGGAATCAGCATGTTCCCTTCAGGGTTACTGTTCATTCCATCTGGTCTATTGGGGCCTCCTAGGCCTATAAGAATCAGGCCTCTGGTGATCGGCTGTGCAGGGCGGCCACTTGGTCCTCTGTGCACACCTTTTCCAAGCACTGCTGTGTGGTTGTTCTGGCTTCAGTTGACGTCAGCTTTGTGTGGAAGGTCCTAGAGGCAGTCTTGCTTGTCGAGGATCTCCTTCTTGGTTCTTAGTGCTTCTTTAACTGTCGAGCCCTGTTGGCTCTTGTTATGTGTGCTGTGGGATATTTCCGGGGTCGTTTACCCCAGTTTGGTGTCGGTTGACACTTCAGTTTGTTGTACTATCTCTGACCAGTTGGTCCATAGATGTATCGGTGACTTTGGGGGCCATGCGCCTGGTCCTTGCCTCCTTCCCACCTCAGGGAAACTCAGTGGTTGGACATCCCAGAGTTACCAGTAACCTGTATTGGACGACAGTGAAAATAGGATTTTAGTGTTACCTGTTAAATCCTTTTCACAGTCTTCTTCTCTCCTATTTCTGGTCAGTTGGTAGGGTCTCATATCATTCTGGTGTTAGCTGACTGGGAAGCAGCTGAGGAGGGAGGGGAGGCTCCGCCCCCTGCATACATTTGGAGAAATGTTCCTGCCTACTTAAAGGGGCAGATCGCCTCCCAGAGTTACCAGTAACCTGTATGGACTAAGTGAAAAGGATTTAACAGGTAAGACTAAAATCCTATTTTCACTTAGTCCATACAGGTTATTGGTCTCCCAACCTGTCAAGAGACCATGCTTGGCTCTCCTGTGGCAGGCCGTGGGAGTCCTTCGGGGCATGCTCACAGGAGTCTTCTTCCTTCCCTTAACTAGTCATGGTTAGTGTCTCAATTCAATCTGGAGCTCATTGGCTGGTGCGGCCAGGAGGGAAAGGGGAGGCTCCACCCCCTGCATACACTTTGTGAATCGTTCCTGCCTACCACTAGAGGGCCTTGCCTCCCAGAGTTACCAGTAACCTGTATGGTCTAAGTGAAAAGGATTTAACAGGTAAGACTAAAATCCTATTTTCTTCATATTCAGATATGTATACGTGTTTGGGTATGTAAATGTGTGTATATATGTATAGGATCATGTCTTTTTTTTTTTTCGGTGGTGTATTAACTTACTTTAGCCCTTCCAACAAGAGGCTTTGTTATATCCCATTGTTTCCTGTGCCGGAGAGACCACAGAACAAAGGGTGGAATTTACTTACCGATATTTCCTTTTCTTCTGTGTATCTCCACGGCACACCCACCCTTAACTATTTCAATTCTATTTTTTAAGGTCGCTCAGCTTGGCTAATAAACGTTAACTGAGGACGAAGGGGTGGAGTAAGCTTATACGTAAAAATATCCGGTCCTGCCAGCTGGAGGCGGAAGATAAATCCCATTGTTTCCTGTGCTGTGAAGATACACAGAAGAAAATGAAATATCGGTAAGTAAATTTCTCCCTTTTTGCTCCAGTGACTTGAGTGACAATTTTGCCCAGTTCTGAACTGAATAACAATAAGCCTTTGAATGTTAAAGCTATCAAAGCTTCTTTGGAAATCACAAGGTTAGTCAAGCTGTAAGAGTAGTAGCTGAACATTTGGCTGCTTCACCTGTATAGGTGGCAGCTTCCTGTAAGTAACACATTAAAGGAAGATTATCCTCTTGTGGTGCATTGACTTGCATGACTTGTATACTTTGAGTTTGCCAAGCCTCTGAAGCTCTGCATGCCCATGCTGATGAAAATGAAGGTCTAATGATTGCCCCCTGTCCTGAAAGCATTAACCTGCTTAATGTATCAATATTTTTGTCAGCTGAGTCCTTGAAGGCTGCTGCATTTTAAATTGGTATAGCAGTATGCAACATAGTTACATACCTGAGGTAAAATCCATCAAGTCCAGCCCATGTCTAAATACCCCTCTTGATCCAGAGGAAGGCAAAAAACCCACTGACGCCATTTCCAATTAAGCCCCAAGTGTGTAAAAAAAACAACTCCTTCCTGTCTCCCAGTTCCCTGGATCTACAAACTATCTGCATTGAAGCCATCTGTCATAATGCTTAATACTGTTCTGTGCTAGACAGGCATATCAGTATCTGCAAACACAATATCCCAAGGCAAAGAATTCCATAGATTTACCACCTTTACTGTAAAAAAATCCCTGCCTTTGTTTAAGCTAAAAGCCTTTCATCTAGTCTTAATGGATGACCTCTTGTTCTTTGTGTAAATAATTCATTAGATAGTCCTTTGTATTGAACTTGAATATATTTGTAAATGTTAATCATATCGCCTCTTTAATGTAAACAAACCCAGTTTGTCAAGTCTCTCCTTATTACTCAGATCATTCAATCCCTTTATCAGTTTTTTTGCACGTGTCTGCACTTTTTCCAGTTCAATAATGTATTTTTTTAAGAACTGGTGCCCAAAACTGTACTCCATATTTTAGATGAGGTCTAACCAAGGATTTAAATGGAGGTAGAAATATATTAGCATCCCATGCATCTACGTCTCTCTTTATGCAGGATAGTACCTTATTTGCTCTTGCACAAGCTGAACGACCCTGCACACTTCTGTGAAGTCTATCGTCTATCAGTGCTACTAAATCTTTCTCTAATGAGGTTGCTTAAGTTGCTTCCCATTTAGTTTATATGTAGCATGTTTGTTTCTACAGCCCAGATGCATAACCATACATTTATCTACATTAAATGTCATCTGCCAGTTTTCTGCCCATCACTTAGTTTATCTTAATCCTGCTGCAGATAAAAAAAACATCCAGCTCTGTATGTATTTCCTTGCACAGCTTAGTGTCATCAGCAAAGATTGAAATACTACTTTCAATTCCCACTTCTAGATCACTAATAAACAAATGAAAAAGCATTGGACCCAATATTGAACCCACTGGCACCCTACTTACAACGTTATGCCATCTTGAACAGGTTACATTCAACAACTCTGCCAACTATAATTTAACCAGTTCTCAATCCATGTACAGATATCGCCTCCCAAACTGAAGCCTTTTGCTTTATACAGTAACCTGTTGAGAGGCACTGTATCAAAGGCTTTTGCAAAATCCAAGTATACTACATCAACAGCAATTCTCTTGTTCAAATTGCTACTTGCTACTTGCTAATGAGCCAGTAATATTTTTGTTAATTATTCCTAGGAAAATTATTTAGGTGATATAATAAAATTAACCACAAGATGGCAGAATTAACATAGCAATTTGTTTTGGACATCGCAACATTCCATAGATATTACAGTATAGATAAGGGTTGTACAGACTGCTGTTGAATGCTACAATGCCTATCATCCCTTTCCAGTCAACATCTTGCTGGAAATTATCAGTGTTGTAATCATCACCAACAGCTAGAGATCCAAAGATTGCCTACCCCTGGCTCAGGTAATTTGTAATGCTATAAATTCTGGCAATCTAAGTATAATGTTAATTGGAGCTTGCTGTAAAGCTAGAAGCCATTCACAGCACACCAAAGTGAAGCTTGAACGCGCTCCCTGGGGCAGGTGGGAGGAGAAATAGGACGTGCAGAAGAAGTAATGCACATAATGCAGATGTGCACAGCAATATCTTTGTAAGTAGTTAAATTAAAAAAAAACATTAACAAAGCATATGTTAACACCTTTTTATAAGGTGACATCCCCTCTAACATACTATGTCTACAAAAAAAATCTTAATGGCACCTTATATATTTTGCCATTGTTCCATTGGTCAAGAGATGACATCCGCCTGTATATCATGTTCGAGGGCGACATGACAGTATCTAGCAGGATCACAGGACACAAATCCTGTTCATTGTCCATGGAAATCTTACTCCTCTAAGCATACCTCCCTTCATTTCAAATACCTGTAGAGAGACACTTTATTTTAGGTGGTGTTGCTGGGGGTATGGCAAGTAGATAGGTCATTATCGAGAATTTCTAGGTAATTTCATGGCCTATAGACTGAATATATATAACTAAATAAAGTATGTAGAACCAAAGCATTTTATTTACACAGACTAATTTACAAACTAATTTACTGAAGTGTATACAAATATTAATGCGAGTTTTATTGCTGTGGAACAATGTGATACACTTAAATATACACCACACAGGCTAATCTCCTAAAAAGAGGGACACCAGGGTGGGAAAGAGGGACAGAGGGATTTGGATCAGAATGAGGGACTGCCCCTTCTAAAGATGGACACTTGGAAGGTATGCCCAAGAGCTAGACAGATGTGTAGTGCATTGCTTAGCAATGTGTTGCTCACACCTCTGATCCTTAAAGGACTGAGTATTCTAATGCACTCTGTATGGAAAACAGCCAGGAACTGTCACGTCCGCCACCATGGACTTAAAATCCAGGACTGACAACAGCAAAATTCATAGGGGTCATAAGGATAGGCTTACCATAGAAAAGTAAGTGGAGGTTATTATTTGGTGTTACTCCACCTTTACCATGTGTATACCATTTTTTAAATGCACATATGATCCTTTCATATACCTTAAAAAAAAAAACAAGATAAATCAGAGCTGTTTTTCAGCCCGGTCAGTGACCTTGTACCTTTTACCAGAGACATAGTACTTTTTTGTTGGTGACCCAATGCCTTTTATCAATAACTCTTTTCCTCCAAGAATAAGGTGACCAATAACTTTCTTTTTAGAAAACCACCTCAGAGGTAAAGCACATGAAATCTAAATGATTTACTCAACAATGGCACAACAAAAACATCAGGCATAAGCCACTTCAAAGAGCAATAAAGATAAAGTAACTCTTGCTTATACAACACTTGGAATTACATCACAATGATTGTAAATTATTTATACTTGATTTAGATAACATTCCTATGGGTCCACACCCATTTTCTGTCAGTGCGTCAGACCGTGGAAATCTCTAAAGGCTGATTTTGAAGGAAGATAGCCATTTCACTGTGAAAAGGAAAAAAAAAATCAAAGAAGTAACGATCAACTATGTTATTTATTTCTTTTGAATGCTTTCTGTTTATAGTGATTACTTAAAACACCCCAGGTGATATAATAAAATGAACCACAAGATGGCAGAATTAACATAGTATTTTCAGACAGCAACATTCCATAGATTTTGCAGTAGATAGTGGTTCTACAGACAACCATTAGGATATAAAAATGGAATTAAATAATTTATGCTACACATATTTTTTTTTCTTCTTATAATTATTCACCTGGTACTCTAATTATTATCACTGAAAAACTATTAACACCTGCCAACATGCACTAGTCTTCGAGGACCATAGAGATATAAGCTTTACAGAGGAATATGCTGTCTACTCCGCTGGTCCTTAAAAGTTTAATCAGTGTGGTGTGGAGCACACTGCAGAGAAAATATATATTTGTACTATAAACTAAAATATCATAGTTTGTTTGTATAGTATGACAGCTATCTCTCTCTACCATTGTAGTAAAGGGTGAAACATATTCATTGATATCTATATACAGTTATGAAGGTGGATAAACGACACTCACAGGATCATTTTGTAGATGCAGAAGTGGTTACATTTTATTAGATTGACGTTTCGGCCATCTGTGTGGCCTTCCTCAGATCCCCTAAAGAACCACACATACTGATTAAAAGTCTAAATATGAATTAAAAACTATATTAACCCCTTGGATGCTAGTGCTATCACCACTCATTGCTTTGCTGAGGCAAATGAAAGAGGATTTCTGAGGGCTGCATGAGGCCTCAGGGCCACATGCCACCACTAACAAAAATATGAACCTTAAAAACCAAATGATAACCCTATAGTCTAACCCTACATTTTAATCAGTTTCCTATAACCAAACTTTAAACTAACCTTTCCCTAAGTCTAAAGCCTAGCTGTTAGCTAAAATTCTATCTTTAACCCTATACATCATCATTTCCTTGATGCTAAACCTTTATCTGTTGATAAAGCCTTCCTATAAACTGGATCTCCCACCTTTAAACATAAAAACATTGAACCTATATCAAACCTGAAAGCCCAAACATAAACTTCACTCCTATCCCCAACCCTTATCTAGTCTGTGTTCCTTTACTGCCAAGGACTTATCAGATATGAGGCCCATATCTGTCCCTGCATTAAATTTATTTTTTTTCAGGCCTAATACTGGGGCCATCAGGACCTTTCTGATGTTCCCTGCTATTGGTGGGTAGCCTGATATTGGTAGGTGATCCATAATTCTGCCCCAATGCACCTCATAGCTCCTTCCCCTTCACCCTGCATTCAGCACATCTGCTTTGTGTTGGATGCTGGGAGAAGCTGACAATGTCATTGATGTCATCAGCAAAGTGGTGGTGGTGGTGGGGGGAGCATTTATCTTTCATATCCCTGCAATCAGTGTATCCATAATCAGACCCTGATCACGACTCCTTCTGTCTTACATTTTATCAGTTCTCTCATAGAAAGATGATAATAATCTTGCCTGTCAGAAGTACCAGCTGGGAAAATGTGATCAGATTCTCATTAGACCCATCACAGCTATAGAAATATATACACAATCCTGTTAAGCACTTATATCAATTGTGGGCATTTGACATTAATATATGTTTGCGCACCTATGCACATTTAGTATCAATATACTCGTGAGAAAGTTGTCATTATTTTATCATTTTTTGTTTGTTACATTAAGCTTGTGTGAGAACCTGCAAATGGTGACTTTAATGTATTGAACACTCTTCTGTTTTAAAAGGATTCATTAAAATTTGTGAAACATTTTCTGAAAACCACATATTTTTAATAACATCTCCTTTTTACATGATTTCATGTAGAAGGAAAATTCATCTAGTCTGGGCTACTTTAGGTTTTTTACTTAAGAAAATATATACTTTTGTATTGCTCTGTTTTGAGGGTGTTTTGTCATGTAACCAACAGAATCTGCATTTGTAGTAGAAAACAGTGTATTTTTCCATCAATGTCTAGAAAGCATTATATCACGCCTAAACAGAAGGATAGCAAAATGTTGAAATCTGTCTGTTAATAACAATGGCCAAGCCTAACCTTAAACCGTAACCCTCAAACTTGAAACTCTTCCACACTCTAAAGCAGCGGTTGCCATCCTTTTCTTTAATGAGATCTATTTTAATCAATGAAAAATATACTGTACTACTCTAGCTCACATAGTTTAGTCTTTCTCACAGGACCAGAGAGGGAGCACTGGGGTCTATTTTCAGACCCACTTTCTGCTTCCCAGCTGGTCCACTGGGGCTCAGAATGAAGCCCCGACTTCATTGGTGGGGACAGATTTCCCACAAGGGCACTATTCTGGTTATAGTTGTCACATCAATAGGCATTTTTATTTCACCTCTATGGAGCTGTTGTTTTTCTCCAGAATTCCACCTCTTTAGCTTCCTGAATATAAATACATACGTGAAAATCTAAAATAGGCACTGAGGTAGTTAATGCAAAGAGTAAATAAATTGAAAAAAAGTAGGAGGTATGTCCCTTTAAGAAGCTGCTACAATCCCCAGACTGGTGTGAGAACAATCTAAACTAATAACAGACATTAAAACCAAAGAAGAGCGCTAATCATGTAATATACACTAACATAATATATATATATATAGAGAGAGAGACCCCCTCCATATATCTATAAGCACACTATAGCACAGTATATCAATACAAATATTTAATTTATATAGTACAAATTCTATGTCATATACACATAAATAATCAGTGAATTCTATCTTTAGGTGGTACCACTCAAGTATAGTTAATAATATAAAAGCATAAATGCATAAACACCCAGGCTAAAGACATAGCTACAAGACTGGTAGCTATACCCAGAAATGGCCCCAATGCACTGCTGTACCCACATAGCAAATCACTCATCACGCTGGGGCACCGGCTCTGTAAGTAAAAGGCACTTGAAGAGAACTAGGGTTATATACACTTAAACACCCAATACTTCATGCTAGCGTTCCTTTCACATTGCCAGAAGTACGACAATCCTCCAAGCTTATGACTGATTGAGGGCTGTTACTGTATAGGAAACTACAGGGAGATCCCAACTTTGCCAGCCTCAAGTAGGTGAAGTTGAGACTGTGAATTCCGACAGCAGAGGCGGCTATTGGAGTTTAGTGCATGTGGTGAATTGTCACATTAACATATAAATACACCCCCATGAATATGATAATAGCTCATTATCCTGCATTTCCATATGGAAATTAGTCATTATGCTTAATTTCCATATGGAAATAGGCCATTGTGGTAAGGCATGTCAGACTGATGTCGATTTGGGCAGATTTTTTGTTGGATTGATGGGGATAGGATGTCAACGACACTTTAGTGCATACAATTGATGTGCTTTCAACATTGATCCGACAGGACATCGACATTATGAGCCCTCTTTGACGTTTAATGCATCTCCCCTAATATCTCTTTCTGACAAAATGCTGCTAATACCATGAGATTTTCAAAAGTGGCTTTATAGTTTTTTAACATTCTGGTCTAAAAAAGTGAAACTAGAATTGACTTCAGAAGTTTCAAACCATCATTTTTTAACATAGGGTCCTAAATATGTATAACAGTGTTTTGTAAGAGAGGATAGCCCAGGTTATGTGACAGCATGTGTGTGGACGAGCACAACTTTCTGAATGTATATGTTAATGTGGTGAGCATATTAGTTTGGTAATTGTGTGTGTTTTTCTTTCTGAGGTGAGTCCGTTGTAAGACTGCTTTGGTGTACATGTATCTCCTTTCTCTCCCTGTCGTATGAAAGACTTTATTCTAGTCATATATATTACAGCTATCTCATGAATCTGTTTACAAGGTACAATGGTTTACATGGGAGTGTGCTTATAGTAACAGCTAGCTAGTGAATGCATTGGATAGCTTTCAAAGGGCTTGCACCTTCACTTGAATGGGATTAGTCCATCCTCCCTCCTTTCTCTCTTACTTTGCTCAGAGAGGGTGAGTGTGGTTGGAGGAATTAATCTAAGAAAGACCATGCTGACTCTTAGCTGTGGAGTGACCCTTTGCACATCCAAATAATGTGATATGATTTCAGCACTGTGTCCACAAAGGCTGATTCTTAACTGCAATGCAGAATGGCGATATGAATGAAATCTGCTTTACACATCACAATTTTACTGCCAGAGAGAGTTTAGAGTATAAAGAAAAGTGAAGTATTTCTGGAGCAAACAACTGCTTCAAGAAAGAAAATTCCCATTAATTTAAATGGATATTTTAACCCCTTGAATGTTACCTTTCAGATTACTCTTTCACTGTCTCATATAATAAGACCACCTACTCTCTTCTACTAATTTTTGTTGGGGTACCACGAGGCTCAGTCCTTAGCCCCAATTGTTCGCTACACTTCTCCCCTTGTTAATCTATTCATTACCTATGGACTTTAGTACCACTTCTATGTCAGATACTCAAATCTACCTTTTCTCTCCTCCCCTGTCTCCCTCCTCACTAGTGCATTTCACCAAATGTTTATCTGCAGTTTCCTCATAGATGTCCCACTACTTAAAGATAATTTGTACACCTCATGTCTAGCATTCAAATGATTAAAAGCCCAAAATTAGACATTTGTTCTCTATGGTGAAATTTATATGGCCCACAATTACTCTACTTTTCTTTCAAACAGCTCTGTGTGAGTTGTGCAGAAGTTAGTGTGTATATGTGTGACTTTATAAATTGAGATGAGTGTGTGAGTATAAGACTGTGTTCTAATGTTAGAGACTGCATATGCTACAGGAAGTAATTTACTATAAGGCTTGGCATGCTGAGTTGAGTGTATGCAACATTGTATATGCTAAGAAAGGTATGTAACTATACGGCTTGGTATTTTGAGGTGAGCGTATTTAAGACTGTATATGCTAAGGCAGACATGTATCTTTAAGGCTTGACATGCTAAAGTGAATGTGTACACGACTACATATGCTAAGTTAGGTAAGTGACTAAAAGACTGAGATGAGTGTATGTAAGACTTTATAGACTAAGTTAAGTATGTGGCTATAAGGCTTGGCATGCTGAGGTTAGTGTATGGAAGACTGTGTAGGCTAAGGCAATTATGTCACTATAAGGCTTGAGTGTAAAGCTGTATCTTGTGTGTGTATTTCCTTTTTTCTCCAACATATGATAGTCTGTTACACTGGCAAGATACACAACTCTTATATTTTTAGGTCCTGGAATCCCACCTTTGATAGAATTATGTTTCTGCCCCCACCCTCTCAAAAAAAGTGCTTCACATTCTTACATTCTTTGTGGGCCCCATTCATGCAGCATTGCTCTATGGGTTTCCCTCCTTATATTGCTTAATATACCTGAGGTATTTTATTGTTTACAGGAATGCTGTATTGAGAAACTCCAGAGATATTACTGTAGGAAGACTGGGAGATAAGAATACCTGGTATAGAATTTGTTTCCAGGGGGCAATATGCAGTTTTTTTCTCCTTAACAATCTAGGAGAAAGCATGCAGTCTACTTAAAGGGATAGTAATACTTCGTTTTAACTTTATTTTATTTTGTAGGCATTAAAAAAATATGAAGAATGATATAAGTCTTATCTCTCAAACCTTTATGGTTTAAGAGATATTCACAAGCAAAGTTTCCCCTCCCGCCCCTTTTACCTAGTGTAAGCCATCTCTTCTTAGATGGGGATCTGGTTGTAAGACCAGACAGATAACAGCAGGGGACATTCTTCTTCCTATCAGAACAATGAAAGCCCTGCCCCCCTTGACAAGTTTTTCAGCTTTTTTTTATCTTAATTGAAGATTGTTCCTCTCTGCAGTCTACCTGGGCACCTCCCATCTGATCTGACTAAACGGGTGTGTGTGTGGGGGGGGGGGTACTTTGTTTGTGAATATCTCTTAAACCATAAAGGTTTGAGAGATAAGACTTATATCGTTTTTCATGTTTTTTTAATGCCTACAAAATAAAATAAATATAAAACGAAGTATTACTATCCCTTTAATGAATGAGGCCAGGTGTAAAGACTCAGCATTGTGTTAAGGTTGGTGTGAAAACTCAGTTTTACATCGAGCAAATATAGGTGTGAACATTTTAATATGAACTCTAAATTGTGTAACGGTACTATACACATAAGTACTCACTTTTAAGGGGAAACAGGTGTAATTATTGTTTCATTCTCAGCAGTGTAGTCGATTTGCCTCAGAACTACTCTACTTTTCCTTCATCTCCAATTCTAATCCAAACCTAAACCAGCCCTTGGAAATGTTCGTATGGTATCTCTCTATTAAACGTGGCTGCTGTGTGAAAAAAAAAATGTCAGTATTTGCATGTGACAGAGGACATCATTGACTTGAGCTGAATGGGAGCTGTTTTTGTTTTCAGGAGATGTTGCCCAGTGTATGTCCATTCTTCAAAGGGAAGTGGAACTTTAAAATGGACCTGTTACCTACATCAACTTTAGTCTTGTTTAATGTATCTATTTAAACTGCCTATAACTGTCTATACCTTGTATTTTTTGTTTTGCAAACAGATTTTAGAGATATTTGGTTTAATCTCAGCAGAGCTTTGTTCTCTGATCTGGTCAGATAGAGCTGCATAATTAATTACCCACATGTCCAGAAAATCACCTCTCTCCACCTTCTCAGTTTCCACCAGAGAGGTAGAATAAATTGATAAGGAATAATAATCATGTAAGTCCTTTTAAGATGGAAGCTGTCACTTGGAAAAGGAATTAGACCTCTATAAAAATAAAGTAAACAGTGCATCTGTAAAATAAGCTTTTCATTTTTAATTAATAGGCAAAACTGTTTTACAGTGATAGATCTACTTTATGCTCTTCCTTATACATTTATACAAGCAAAGCTGTTTTTAAAGTGGTAGATCTACTTTTAGTTCTTCCTCATACATTTATACAGTAAGAGCCATATATACAAAATAGATGAGTAATTTTTGGAAAAACTGACTACATCATTTAAAGAGGAGAAATGAAGATTCCTATTGATTTAAACCGTTCTTTTAACCATGTGCATGCTAAAGAAGTTTAAAATGCAATGTGTAGAAGATCTCTTTTGTATTGCAGGTGTTGGAAGCCCCATTGCCCCATTTAAGTAAATGTGAATTTGTAGTTATTTTATTCCTCCCTTATGGAACAGGGGTTTGTACCATAATTTCCCCTTTCATTTTGCGCATAAGTATGCTATGGCCACATTCAAAAAGTGAGCACTTCTAGAGCAAACCACTGCACTGTAGGGAGCAATACAAATTCCCACTGATTTAATCCTTTGAGTGCCAGAGAGGTATACAACTCATTAGCGCTCAAAGGGATAAAAGTGTTTTTTAACTCCTTGGATGCTAGAAGGGACTTGGACACGTTGTGAAGAATGAGATCTCTGTAGCATTCAATGGGCTAAAAGCCCCATTAAGCCCCTGGGAATTCTGGGAATTTTTACCCCCACACCCCCTTATAATCCAGTTGGTTTATTACTGAATTGATCCTTCTTTTTTCCTTTCTGCATAAAGCCCTTAATGTACCAGGAAGTGTTAATGTTCCATTTCCCTTTGAAGAAATAGTAGAGCGAAACTAAGGCTTGTGTAAAAGCGGCACAATTCTGAGGCAAACCACGTGCGCTATAGGGAACAAATACAACTTCCCTTTGATTGAAATGGGATTTTAACCCATTAAATGCTAGAAAGGTCTCCAATACATTTTAAAGCAATAGGACTCAAAGGGTTAAAATAAATAGGAATTTTGAGACTCGTTATTTGCTCCCAATGGTGCAGTTAGTTTGCTCCAGAATTTCACCATTTTGCTTAGTATGCGAGCCTCACCGTGTTTCGCCTATTTACATAGAGGTCCGTATGCACAAAAGTAAAGAGGAGCAATTCTGGGGCATACGAAGTGCACCAGTGGGGACAAAAAAAAATACCTCAATTCCCAATTATATAAATAAGGCTTTTAACCTTTTGAATGCTAGACGTCTCTGAATTAGATGGGGACCTCTGTAGAATTCAAGGTGTTAATAGCCCCATTTAAAGGGTTAGTAATGCTTTGTATTAAAAACACATATGGCAAGATTTACACTGATACGAACACAAGGGCACTCCTGCTGCCGAGAGAGAGGTTTTATTGAAACATTGCAATTTTGGGTGCAGTATATGCTTGCTACAGAAGTTTATGGACAGATAACCAGAAACCTTAATAGGATGCTGTAATAACAGCACCACTGTAAAATATCAGGCCATTGTGGTATTGCACCCAAAAAAATGAAGCATTTGAGATGCAATGACTTTTGTATAAAACATCTCTCAGCAGTGGAAGTACCATTGTTTTACTCAGCAAGATAAACCATGCCATATGTAAGGACAGAGAAGACACATAAGGTGTTTGACCAGTGTGTCTTCCCTGTCCTTATGTAAGGCTGTGAAACATGTACACTGAATGCCAAAGTCATACAATAACTTAAGGTTACACAGAGAATTATGGAGAGGTGAATTCTAAACAACAACAAAAAGACAGAAAAACCTGCGTGTGGATTCATCAGCAAACAAAGGTCTATGATGTAATGAAAAGAGTAAAGGGTCTGAAATGTAAATGTGCAGGTTGAGGCCACATAGCAAGAAGACCTGACAGTAGATGGTCCAAAGGAATTTTAGAATGGAATTCATGTGATACTAAACATCCAAGGAGATGACCAAGGACAAGATGGCTAGATGAAATTACCAAATCTGTTGATACACAGTGGCAACAAAAGGCTCAGAACCAAAGCTGTTGGAGGCTTGCTGAGGAGGCCTTCATCCTGCAGTGGATCAACAATGACTGAAGATTATGATGAGATCACACACACACACTATATATATATATATATATATATATATATATATATATATATATACACACATACCAATAATCACACAGGCAGTGCTATTGGTAGTTTTAAAAAAAGGGAGGAATACAAAGTCCACAAATTCTTATTTACTTATTTAGATAGATAGACATATATCTTTTTAATATTAATAATTGCTATTTCTTTAAATATCCCCTGATGAAGCCTGTTTACAGGTGATACTCGTTGGGATGGCTGGCAAGTAGAGTGGGTCCCATGTAGAGACTTTCAACCTCATGGATTTATATTCTTTTTTTGCTTCCACTTATATCCATTTTATAAGTTAATCATTGGTTGTGATCGTTCACTCCCGGCTCTCTTTATTATAGGAGGTGCGGGGCTGAACTGGTTTCTTTTTAAGTGGGGCTTGTT
This sequence comes from Rhinophrynus dorsalis, assembly GCA_037306005.1. Taxonomy (NCBI): domain Eukaryota; kingdom Metazoa; phylum Chordata; class Amphibia; order Anura; family Rhinophrynidae; genus Rhinophrynus; species Rhinophrynus dorsalis. The sequence goes on from CM074722.1 coordinate 113,725,698, forward strand.
ATACTTGTTTATCCATATTTAATTATAGTGGCAGCTTTCTGAATATAGTTTTCTATTGTCAGTAGTGCTTGATATATTTCAGTGGGCATTGTATTTGTCTGACATAAGATCGTGATATCCGCTTTTGCTGCATCAATATTGTATTTTTGATATACTATATGAGGACCACTCTCCATGTTGTTTTAATTGATTTTTTGCTCTTTCTGTCTTATTACTTGTATTTTTGTACTAATAAAGATATATTTTATGTATATAACTAGTGATTTTGGATATGAGTACCTCTTTCAAAGGACTTCTCAGAGTGAGGGCTGGCCTTCTTTAGGCCTTCCCTCTAGCTTTATGTATAGGTTCCTTTAAATGAATGCAAATTTGGGGCTTTTTATTTTTCCCATCTGTTGCACTTGATATGCCCCAGAATTGCTCCTTTTTACCTTTGTGTATATGCTCTACACGGAGTGACAGTATTTGAAAGCTAAACCCACTACATTTGTTGGAGACCTTTCTAGCATTCAGGGAGTAATAAACCCTCATTTTAGTCAATGGAAGCTTCAGGAATGTACTTGTTCCCTATGATGAAATTGGTTCTGTTTTTTTAACCACAGAATACAAGTAAAATGGATTATTTCTTATAAATAAATTAGCCAACTCCCTTATTTAACACCTTGAATGCTAGAGAAGGAATAAGATAACAAGTAACATCTACTTATCATAGAGAGAGTCCCCCCTCACATAGCTATTTTAATCCTTTGGATGCTAGCAATGTCCATAATTCAATACTTTTAAATGTCTAGAACCCAAGGGGTTAAAGACATAAAATGTTGTCATAGTTCTCCTAAGAAATTAAGAGGAAGAACGATATATGTATACTTGGCCAAAAAGGATGGAAATTCCGTTTCATAAAATGTATTTTTTTATTTTTATCTTTTTTTTCCCCCTTCACAAGAAACTAGTCTATTTCTGTCTGACTGCAGCCACTATGAGTACTAATAAATAACTAAACCCATCCACCCCCAAACCACCAGCCAATTCTACATGAGGAACACACTCTGGACCCACCATAATCGGAAGTAAGTACTAATCTTATCACTGCAGCTTAGAACAACGTCCTTCTGCTCACATAGGAAGTGAGCAGAAAATAGATCTATTGACGCAATATATTCTGTGCATAAAGAGTAAATGTTCCTTTCATCACTAACCACAGCACAACCAAGCATTCTCAGGAACCCTGTGGGAGAATTTATCAATGTATAAATGGCTAAATATTAATATTTTATTTATGTTTTAGTCAGAAAACCATTGACTTGAGACAACCTAATGCATTATTAGTGTACCATTCAGCTAATTTGCACCATTGCTAGTATGAAGATTGAAATTATTACATGCCCCTAGTTGGCAACTAGACCTGGTGCTTTAAAATATGAAACCTTGGGCTTTAGCAACCCTACCAACCAGTACCTACCAACGCCTATAACAGTATTTACACAACCTGCAGATTATTTCCTTCTGTGCTTATGGGACATATACACAAAGATAGTGGAGCAATTCCAGAGCAAACCAACTGCTTCTTAGGGGGTCTGTGATGCTACTCACCCCAGAGGACTTGTGACTTGGAATCTTATCTGCACATGTACAGTCTGGTATATTGAGCAATGTAGGGCCTCAGTCACTTGACTATAGAGCTCCTCCTAATTGTACTTAAATTTTATTAAACCCAAAGAAAGAGACCTGTTCAGTACATTAGATATTTGACCTGACAACCAGATCTAAGACTTAACCATACATACATACTAAAAAAATGAGATACAGTTATATATTCTTTTTAGCTATAAAGAAGCCACAGTTATTTTTTAAGGGTTTTAGACTGGGAGAAGATCTGATTTTTTCAGGTGGGTTATTCCAGACTTGGAGCTCTAAAGAAGAAGACAGATCGACCGGCTTCTTTCTTGTATTGTGGTATACACAGTGAGGTGTTAGCAGTAGAGCAGAGGTTATCGTTAGTATGGAGTGCTGGAGTAAGCATACTTCCCAGGTAGTCTGGTAGCTTATGCAAGAAAGGTGAAGAGCATGTCTACATTCGAGTGTTAACCAATCTGGATCTTGAAGCTTATCACAGTGATGGGTAGTGTAATTACATTGGAGGATAAAGCAACATAATGCGTTATACAGAGTGTTTAGTTTACCAGGATGGATTTATGGAGCAGGAGTATATACTACATCCCCATAGTCTATGCCTGGCATTTACAGTTGTACAAAACATTTTCTTACTACTTGACTTAAACAGAGCACCTATTTTAAGATAAAGTTTGGCTCTAATTTATCAATATGGAGACCAAAAGTGATGTTGGGGTCAAGCCACATACCAAGATATTTGTAGGAGTCCACCAGGGCCAAGTTATGATTATTTTGGGTATTGTAGAGATTACTCAGTTTGTGCATTGTACCAAATACCATTGTGACCATTTTGTCAGTGTTTAAGAACAGTTTGTTCTCTGCTATCCATGTTTCAACCTCAGAGAAATCATGCTGTAATATGGCCTCAAGTTGTGACAAGTTTGATTTTTTAGCATAGATTATGGTGTCATCTGCATACATGTGCACATAAGATGCTTTGCAAATCGTGGGTAGATCGTTTATAAAAATAAAAAATAGAAGAGGGCCAACAATGGAGCCTTGGGGCACCCCACTTGTTACTTTGAGAGGAAGGGAAATATTGTCAGCAGCTGTCTGATAAATAGGATGGGAATGAGTTTAGAGAATGATTACCCAGTCCTGAACCTTTGAGTTTGCTTATCATAATATTATGGTCTACTGTATCAAAGGCCTTTGCAAGAGGGGAAAATCGCTCCAATGAGTTCACCATTTTCCGTGCCAGTCTGAATATCATTACATACTTTTAGGAGAGCACTGACTGTTGAGTGATTTGGACAAAAGCCTGATTGATACTGTCAAGCACCGATCGTTAACTTATTTGTGTTACACTTACCTGACATCCACTGTCCGTCTCTTTCTATCTTCCTTTTTTCTCCTGTCTTGTATCTTCTCCATCTTCATTCATCTTCTTTTCTTGTAGCTTAAAAAAAAAGATAGCCATAAATAAATGTTGCTGAAAATAATCCACACATCTAGTCATAGTTTAACCCCTTGAGTGCCAGAGGGGTACATAATGCATTGCAGCGCAATGCATTGCTTACCTCTCTGGGACCCAAAGGGTTAAAGAATACGGATTCTTTGGTAAATAAAATACCCCGATTCATGATGAAAATTTGCCCATTAATAATTACATTACAAAAGATTTATGAAGAAAATAATGTGGCCTCATACCATTTCTCTACCGATGTGTGCGGAAAGTGAGATCAGCAGCCCCCCTCCTCTGTACCATATGGGCCAATGTCCGTTCCATTGTGAGGGAATTTGAATAAAGACTGCCTTTATATATGGGCAGTCTTTGTTCCAATCACCTCACAGCCATTGGCTGGAATTCAGAGGTGTAGGAATCCCCACAAATTTGGGGGGATAGCATTTTTACTGTCTGCCCCCAGCCCCCTTATGAGTCTCTTTACCTCCCAACCCCCCGTGTGTCACTTTGCCCCCCAGCTCCTCTGTACCTTCTTTGTAGCGTGGCCGAGTAGACCACGGCAGAGGAGCTTTTGATCCTCTACCCGATCTGAAAGGAAGCTGCTCTTTGCGCTCAGAGGTCAGCTTCTTGTCAGACTGGGGTAGAGGATACAGAAGCTCCTCTACCCGTGGTCCTCTGTGCTTGGCCACGCTACAAGGAGGTGACCAACAGGAGGGAGCGCTGTGCAGTGCGCTCCCCTCCTACCGCTACCCAGAGCCTGCGCCCCCTGGGCCAGTGCGCTTAGCGTCTGGGGGGGATTTCTACATTATTTGACCACCACATGATTTCCTGGGGGGGAATCCCCCCCGGTTCCTACACCCCTGGAATGTGTGCTTAAGCACCTCCCAGCCAATCATCTTCAAGCAGAGGTGCTTGGGAGGTAATGGTAAGTGTTACTTTTCAGAGGCTGTTGCTTCCTTAGTCGGGTTAACGCTATGAGTGCAGCTGGGGTATTTATACCCCACTGGCTCTCATAGGAATAATTCTACTAACTTTGGGCACATTTTGGGTGTACTTTGGATGTACTGATATGGGGTTTAGGACCTCATATCAATACATCCACTGGGGACTTTTTTTTTTTTCACTTTTTTTCATTTCAGTTGCTGCATCGACTTTTCTAAGATCCGATAAGGGACTCTAATCACAAAGAAACCGGGTCTTAAAGAGATAGTAATACTTCAGTATTACAAATCCCTGTATTAAAGCCCTTGTAAAAAAAAACGTATTGCCCCAGTGTCATCTCTCAAACCTTTATGGTTTGAGAGATGAACGCTTCTAAAGTTGCCCTCTCCCTCCCCCTTCCCCGTAGTCAGCATTTTAGATGACTGCAGGGAAGAGAGTCGTACGACTTTCAGGCGGCTCTCCAGCACAGCCTGATCACGTTAACTAAAAAATAAACTTTCACTGAAATGGTCTTCTACGTGTGCTTGGCTTCTACGTGTGCTTGGTTTGCAAGCACACGTAGAAGACCGTTTTAGTGAAAGTTTTTTTTTTAGTTAACGAGATCTCGGCTCTGCTGCAGAACCGCCTGATGATCTCTGACCGGATTTCCCTGAGTCAGCTAAAATGCTGACTACGGGGAAGGGGGAGGGAGAGGGCAACTTTAGAAGCGTTCATCTCTCAAACCATAAAGGTTTGAGAGATGACACTGGGGGCAATACATTTTTTTTACAAGGGCTTTAATATAGGGATTTGTAATACTGAAGTATTACTATCCCTTTAAATTTCCTGAGATAAACTGATTCCCTATGGGACCTTAAAGGGGTAGTAAAGTAATGTAAAAAGTAATAGCTATATTGTAGATACAATAAAAAGAGATTACTTGAGGTTATTCCTATCTCTCAAACCTTTATGGTTTGAGAGAGATATGAAAATAAAGTTCTTCGCTCCCTCCTGTTTTTGCTTGACAAGCTGAAAAGCTGTCAGAAGTAGATTCTGGTAGCGCGACCAGGCTTCGGGTTTTCAGCAGAGCCGACATAGCAATATATAAAAATAAATACTTCATTGGCATGGTCTACAACATGTGCTTGCAAACCAGGCACACGTTGTAGAACATTCCAATGAAGTATTTCTTTTTAGCTATCGCTATGTCATCTCTGCTGAAGAGCTGCCGACTGGTCCAAGATCTCATGGTTCAGCTATACAGCTGATGTATGAGAAAGGGGAGGTAGTAGAGAACATTATTTTCATATCTCTCTCAAACCATAAAGGTTTGAGAGATAGGAATAACCTCAAGTAATCTCTTATTATAGCTACCATATAACTATTACTTTTTACATGACTTTACTATCCCTTTAAGGGCTAACGCAGTCAATTGAGTTGTATCTTGTGGTGTTTTCCTTATTTGCTATGGGCGAAAACACATCTTACTTTATTGCCAAGCAGGTTGTTTTTTGGTAGCATTTTTTTCACAGCACTGGTAATTGAATAGCTTACCGTGCTTGAAAACATGCCGTTGTCAGAAAAAAAAGCTGGCAGACACAATTGAATTGAGGCCCAGATCAGGTATTAGGTGTATTCTATACCACAGCAATTTCTTAAATCATATAGGAAAGACTGGAGATTACATTAAATGATCTAGTAAGTATGACTTTGGAACATTATTTGACGGATTTATTTCACTAACACAGCAGATTATGGCATGATCGCTAAACACATTTGCTAGCATGCATGAATTTTGGATTGTGCTTGGGCAGGATGAAAGGATACAGTCAAGGAGAGTATGGTTGGATGTTTAAAAGGTATTTTTGTAGATATTGAAAAAATAAATCCATCGATGCCAGTCCGATCTCTGAAACCTTTATGGTTTGAGAGATATAATGTTATAAAATTCCCCCCTCCCTTGCCTTTGATTGACGTCAGCTTCTAGCTGACAGAAGAAGATCTTGGTCCTGGGACCAGCAGACGGCGCTTCGGGAGAACTGAAATACCGCAATCTAAAAAGAAATACTTCATTGGAACGGTCTACAAAGTGTGCTTGCAAACCAGGCACACATTGTAGACCATTCCAATGAAATATTTATTTTTAGATTGTGGTATTTCAGCTCTGCTGAAGAGCTTCCTCAAGTCGGCCAACACAAATCTCCTTCTGTCAGCTTCACAGCTGACATCAGGGAAAGAGGAGGGAGGGGGGAACTTTAAAGCGTTAAATCTCTCAAACCATAAAGGTTTGAGAGATCTGACTGGTATTGATTGATTTATTTTTTCAATATCTACAATAATACTTGTTCTTTATATGTGCCATTACTAACCCTTGAAGATTTATGCAACTAGGGGAGGATATTAGCTGTGATAAGTTCAATAATTATAACCCAAAATAATAAGAGGAAATACATAATTCGTGATTTTTAATCTTATTAGAAAAAAGATTAAGTATTCAATCTGTTTATCAAGTTAAATATCTAATGTACTGGTCTCCATCTTTAGGCAAAATAAAATTTGAGTACAATTAAGAAGAGCTCTACAGTCACATGTGTGAGGCCCTACATTACTGAATATACCTAACGTTCTTTTTGTTATATTTTGATCGTGTATGGTCCGGGACAGGGATGATTGTGATATGTATCTGTTTATTAGTACTGGTGGCAGGGAGACTGAGCTACTGCTAAATAAAGGTTAGGCCCAGCTCTTCTCCCTGCTACCAGGTCTCATGTTATGTATGTCCTAGGGCCCGTGTATCCCTGTACACAACCCACATGCACTTCTCCAGGTCTATGGGTATTATCTGGAATGTAGGTAGTGAAACTTAGAGCTGTCCCTACATGGACACTCACAGGGTACCAGACAATCAGCAAGTACTCAAAGATAACCCTCAGGAAGATGGACACCAATCCAGAGGGTCTGGAGAAACACAGTGGGGAAAGGAGAGATTGGATTAGTCTTTGTGTACTGGAGGTTTTTGGTAGGATTCTTATTGGATGATATCAAACTCTGATTCATTCCAGCAATTCCTTCATTGGTTGATTTAGATCTCCTGGGGTGTAGCTTTTCTTCTTGATTGGTCACTGGACCTCTAGGGGATGAGCGGAGAAAACCAAACCTGATACTGAGAGGAATTCCAGTTTCACGAGTGTGGAGGCATATATACCTGAGGCCAGGGTGCTGTTATGTTGTACTACATGCTTTCAGGTATGTCACGACAGAGCACTCATAGTCCAAGGACATGCTCCAATGACTAAAAATGGTTTCTTCAATAAACACCTCATGATTTCATCCCTTCCAGCCTGATCTTGATATTTTAAACCATTTATTGATAGAGGTCCCTATCATTCAAGGGGTTAACAGCTCCATTAAATCATTTGGGATTTTTATTTGTTTTCTGTGGAGTAGCTGATTTGCTCTGGAATGGCTCCATTTTGCTTTTGTGAATGTGACCATATATATTTACATGTTTTACAACTATTCTTCCTACATCTATAAATACCATTGAGGTCAAAAAAGGGGCATGCTCTTGTCTCCTTTATCTTATTTAACCTGCTCAAGGGAAGGATATGTTTAATGTTCTGACTGTTCAATTTAGGGCCTTATTTAACAGGCTAAAGAGGTGCAATTCTGGACCAAACCAACTGCAAAATTGGAATGAAATGAACATTCTGTAAATTCCTGTTTGTTTAAATTGGGATTTTAACTCCTTGAATGCTAGAAGTCTTCAAAATATTGTAAAAGCAATGTGATGGAGACCTCTCTAATATTCAGTTGGTTAAAACTCAATTTATAGTTTGCTTTAGATATTCAGAGCTTTAGTTTGTTGAATGTGGCCCATTGAGTCCTCCTTAGATAAATACCGAGACACGTTAAACAAAGCTTGATTGCCTTGGCACCACTTGCATGACGAGGAACAAAGGAGCGCTTCATCTTCCCATATTCCCGGCTTTCTTCTTAGTATTTAGTATTATATTTGATCAGTATTTACCAAAGACTATGATGAAAATGAACCCCAACAAGTGGAAGAACGGTCAGTGTTAACTGAAGACTTGTGAGACTAACATCAGTATTTGGGAAAATAATGGAAATGCTATTAAAAGAGCAAATTATGGCAAATCTGAAGTCCAGTGACTTACAAGATCCATGTCAGCATGACTTTACAACAGGTTTTGCTGAACAAATATAGTTTAATTTTTTTCCCTTGTTACTTAATAAATAAGGTTGGGGCAATAGATGAGCCTATTTGGATTTGAGTCAAGCTTTTAACACTGTCCCACATAGTAAGTTGATGGTTTAGGGCTGAACTCAAGGATAGTTTACTGCACAAGAAATTGGCTGAAAGGGATAGTAATACTTAAATATTACTAAACCCCATATTGTAGCCATGTTAAAAAGAACTGAATTGTCCCCAGTATCATCTCTCAAAGTTCTCCCGTCCCTCCCCCTTCCCTGAAGTCAGCGTTGTACTGACTGCAGGGGAAGCCTGTCGTACGACAGGCTTGCAGCTCTGCAGCAGAGCAAGATCGCGTTAGTAAAAAATCATTATTTCACTGAAACGGTCTTCTACGTGTGCTTGGTTTGTGCTTGGTTTGCAAACACACATAGAAGACCGTTTCAGTGAAATAATTATTTTTTACTAACGTGATCTCGGCTCTGCTGCAGAGCCGCCTGATACAAATAAGACTGGATATCCCTGCAGTCAGTACAACGCTGACTTCAGGGAAGGGGGAGGGAGGGGGGAACTTTGCGTTCGGTTATCTCTTAAACCTTTATGGCACTGGGGACAATTCAATTCTTTTTAACATGGCTACAATATGGGGATTAGTAATATTTAAGTATTCCTATCCCTTGAAGGACAGGTGAGAGCGTGTCATAGTCAATGGGGCACACTCAGAGGAAGGATGGATTGCTAACTGGGTGCCTCTGGTGTGACTGTTTGGTCCCGTTCTCTTTAGTATTTTCAGTAATGATACTCAATGATACTTCTAATGGTATTAACAGCAAGGTGTGCCTTGAAAACGCAAAGATCTGTCTAGAAAACACAAAGATCTGTAACAGGGTTGACTCTCTAGGGGGGAATAGGACAAATGCATAGTGACTGGAAGAATGGACAAGACAAAGGGATCTTAAGTTTAGTGTTGCAAAGTGCAAGATAATGCCTTTCACATACAAAAGTCCAGTGGTGGAATACAGATTTAATGATACTTTACTGACAACAACAGCAGAAAAAAAGGGACTTGGGAGTTATTTCAGAAGAATTGAAGGGAGGCAAGCAGTGTAGTACAGCAACGGGAAAAAGTAACTAGATACAGGACGAGATATTAGCTGCAGGAAAAGAGAGATATTAATTCTACTTTATAGATCACTTGTACGGTATGTGTGAAGTTCTGGAGATCACATCTCCAGAATTACAGACAGTTCAGTGAAGAACCACTAAAATGGTGCAAGACATTTGAGAAAAAAAACTTACCAGGATAGACTGAAAGACCTTGATATGTGTATCCTGGAAAAATGGAAGGAAAGGGAGATATGATAGACAATTTTAAATATATTACCTGATTTAAAGGGATAGAAATATTTAAAATGTAAAAAGAAAATATCAAAAATAAAAAAAAGTTATTACAGCTCAAACTTTATTTTTTTAGTTGCAATATCACAGTGGCCTGAAATTGTACAGTTACACTGATGCTACACCATCCTATGAAGATTTATGGTCATCTGACATGAGCTGTCCATAGGATGGTGTAGCAAGCTACAGCAACACTGTACAATTTAGGCCACTGTGATACTGCACCTAATATATTTAAGTTTGAGTTGTAATAACTTTTGAATAAAACACCTTTCGGCAGTAGGAGCACCCTTGTTTCATTCATAACTAAGCCAGCTCAAATGTTCATATCCCTCAGGCCAAAAGAAAGCCTACTATTCTAGCCATCTTCCTCATAAATGCCCTATCATACTCAGCCCAAGTTGAACCACTGTACCTGGAATGCATACCCATGGTAAAGTCCATATACTTAAAAATGCTCAAACACTCCCCTGGCTTGTGTTTCAAATAAACCAAGAAACCTTTCAACCATTCATATCAAGATCCATGCCCGTCATTATGTATGTTTGTCAGAAGCTGTCATGCGCACTACAGACTGCCCACTCTGCTCAGAAGGTGCGCAGAGGGGACTACGGTCTGAATTCGGAGCGCCCCGCTCTGTTATCAGCCACGGTGCAGGCAGTCTGTAGTGTGCATGACTGCACCGTGGCCGTTGCTGACTGGCATTGTGGCCCGTGTACACGGGCTGTTCAACTAGTTAATCTATAAAGAAATAACAGATTAGTCTACAATTACATAGGTAGGTCTCTATTTAAACTCAAACCCGTCAGTAACTGGCACCTTAGAAGAATATTCCTTTCATTCCCTGCCTCCTTCAGGCTGGGGAGGTCAGGTTCATTTGTACTTTGAGTCTGACCTTCCCCCAGCCAGGTTGGGGAGAAGGAAGAAGTGCTGGTTGTGCCTTCACCTTATCCATGCCTTGGGTGGAATTGCCACCATCCTCCATCTTTGTACTAAGAACTGAATCAGTACTGGTGCAAACCAGTTAACCATAGGAACAAACATGAATTTTCCAAATTCCTATTTATTTAAATGACACTTTTAACAGATTGAATGCTGGAGAGCAGGGGGTTTTAAATCCACATTTACATGAAAGATAATGTTTATTTGAACTCGATGGTGCAGTTGGTGTGCTTGAGAATTACTCCAATTCTTCTTAGTAAATCTACCTTAGTGTCCAAGCAAGAGTGACCACTCTCCCCTATTGTGCAAATAATACTGTCCTTTTTGGCGGAAACTTTTTTCAGCGATAAAACTGCTAATTTGGTGTATGTTTCAGCATGTAAAAGCAGTGAAAAAGAATGTGTGTTGGATAAAATAGATTTTCAATGACAGGTTTTTGGAACATAAAGCATAAAAGAATTACTCTATTCCCAGGCATTTTAACACCTTGAAGACCAGAGGGATGTGCAATGCATTGTACACCCTCCGGTCCTCAATGGGTTAAGGTGTGCATACTGAAAAGCTGAGAGTTTAACTATGATGGTGACTGTATACCTCCAACATTTTACAATTTAAAAAATATCCACTCACAGCCGCAGCCTCCATATAACTGATGCATTCTCTGCATATACTGATCTGTTAAAGGCCAGACAAAACGGGTGGAATGGTCATATACTTTTTGAGATTTTGTTTATATGGCAAGCTATTTTTCTGTCCTGTAAATGACATTACATTGTTAGTCTAAGTTTCTCTGTCTTACTTGTAGAATGAATCCCAAGGAGGTCCCTTTAACTTATTTTTTTAAAAATATATAAGATACTATTGTATAAGGTACAAGAGCAGAAAAAAGGTGATGTACCTGCTAGATAGGTACAACTGGAGAACATACAGTATTTCAGTCATTTATCAAGGGTGTGCATGATTAAAGCATTTAAACATTAGGGACTTTATGTAAAAAAATGTGGATTTATTCTGGGGTAAAACAATTGCACCATAGGCATACCTGGGAAAGCTTCTTGTCCCAAGGCCCTGGAGAAACACTGTAAAGCTGAATACATATGTGTCTAAATAATGTGTTTTGCATCATATTGTGGGTGGTTGAAAGGAGGAGCTTGCCATGAAGTAGGTTGTAAAGTGGGCAGAATGGGGCTTCAGTTGGCTGAACAGTCTGGAAAGTGGGTGGGGCTACGGCTGGCTTTACCAACCCAGAGAATCACCCGCTGTCCCTGGAAACCCAGTAAATCAATCTAAAAACCAGAGATTCCCCTGGTATGACCAGAGGGGAAATTAAAAATACCCACATTCCAAGTAATGTATTAGTCTTTCTGCTGCCCTAGGCCCAACCAAGTGCATGTACCCTCATTAACACCTACACTTTATCTGGCATCTCACATAGACCACATCCTTTCCTTAAATATACAGTAGCAATGCATCCAAGGGGCTAAAAGAAAATAGAAATTTTGATTAATGAAGAAGTACTATCTGTTTATGTCCACTTTGAGAAAGAGTAGCTATGAGCCCTGAGCCCCAAATTTTGAAAATAGTGCAATGGATGAAGGCACAATTATAATGTAACATATGAACTGGGTGGCACTAATCACAAAATGAGTCTGTAGTGATAGTATAATACACAACTCACCAGAGCATCTCTCAATTCCTCCAAGATCCCTTCTCCCAACAGACTTCCACACAACCTCCAACAATACAAGAAGAGACGAATCACACACTTGAAATTCGGAATGAATGATGAGTAAAATCACTTCTTTATTGAATAGAGACTTAAGTAGATACACTGAGCACTATCATCTTAAGCGTTTGGCACATAACCGTGCTTACTCATAGATATGGAGCCTATTGTTAAGCACAGTTATGTGTGAAACGCGTAAGACGATAGTGCTTGGGGTAGCTATGTAACTCTATTCAATAAAGAAGTGATTTTACTTATCATTCATTCTGAATTTCAGGTGTGTGAGTTGTTTCTTCCAGTCTGCTGTCCCTGTCAATCTGTCACTGAAAGCCTACATGACCTAGACCTAAGTACATCACTGCAAAGTCCATTGATTTAAATTGGGTGTTTAATAACTTCAATTCTAGAGAGGTTGCGAAAGCACAATGTATTGGAGACCTCTCTAGTATTCAAGGGGCTAAAAGCCCCATTTCTATCAATGAGTATTTTATCTCTCCCTTATGATGCAGTTGGTTTGCCCCAGAATTACTCTCTCTTTTGAACCTAAGACCCGAAATGTCCACAAAATATAGATCAAATATCAAGTCCCTCCAATGGATTCAGTGAAGTTCTAGACTAGTTTCTCTATTGTCTGTTTTTCACTGTGTACGAGATGATTGTATTGGATGTTCTAGTTGTTATATGATGTGTTTATTATAGGAAGCACTAGGGGAGTTGCTAAGTTCCTGAAAGACCAGGGACTTTTTCCAAATGACTCCGGGCTTGGGCCAAACTAACACACTGTGAATCATGCAGCCCAACTGCACCATTACTAACAGGGAGATCAATTCCATTGCACGCCCCAAACTGAAGTGGTGAACTACAGCACTGACAATAGCATAGACTGGAATCCAGGGGAATTTCTAGGTTTACAATAGTCTTGGGGTGTGGACTAAACTAATGTATTATTAGTGCACAATGCAACCCAGTTACACCATTCTAACAGAGAGATTAGCACAATATTACATCATTACATGACCTAACCTGGCAACAAGATTTAAGTCTTTGAGTATCCAAGACTTGGCTTACCAAGGACCCAGCGGATCTCTATAGAGAAAACTTTATGCCCCTCCTATCTCAAATGTGTTCAGAACTGAAGATGTGGGCTTTCCCCCATGTTACCTGTGTGGGACGGATAAATGTGGTCAAGATTGTTGTATCTTTTTCAGGCGTTGCCCATCACACTACCGCGGTTAGTTTTCACCTCACTACGGACCGCGGTGTCACAGTACATCTGGCACGGGAAGAAGCCTAGGCAGCATTTTGCCCAGTTGCACTTACCTAAGCGTTTGGGGGGTTTAGCTCTCCCGGATTTTAGGTTGTATTACCAAACATGCCACCTACTCCGGATAGTTGAGTGGTCGACAGCCGCGCAGTACAAGCAGTGGGTTCGTATTGATTATGCCAGAACGTGTGATATGCTTCCTGCAGCTATTTGGCTGCGACCTGCGCAAAGGGACCCTTGCCTGATACGTTGTCCGTTCATACGTGCAACTCTGACTATATGGAATTCACTAACGCAGACTTCGTTTCCATCCCCTATGACCCCGATTGTACATAATTCTGATTTCTCTCCTGGTATTGCTGGGAGTAGGATTTTTCCTGTGACATCAGTACCGCGGGTTCACTTGTTTCAAGTCATGTCCGCAGGACAACTGCTGCCCCTATCTGACATTTTTGATACTGTATCCCCGACTGTCTTGGATCATTATCGTTACCATCATTATGTAGCGTCCATTGACCAGTGACACCAGCTGATCCGGCCTGTCCAAGTTCAGTCATCAAGGGCCACCAACAGGCCAGGATATAAGGATTTCCCTGATTATACACAGGTGAGTTAGTCAGTGTCTCATTCATTTTGACTGACTCAACAGTGCTTAATCAGGGAAATCCTTACATCCTGGCCTGTTGGTGGCCTTTGAGGACTGAACTTGGACAGCTCTGCTAGAGCATTTGAACATTTTTGTTCATGACATTGGACTGTATTCCGGAATCTAATGATGAGCAATTCTGGAGCAAACTAACACCACCAATAGGTAAGAAATTAAATTTTCCAGTTAAATGAAGCTTTTAACCTCTTGAATTCTAGAGAGGGGACTCAATAGCATTGAGGAGCAATGCGTAAGAGAACTGTCAAGCATTCATTTAAATGAACTGGATGGTAGGAATTTGTATTTGTCCCCTATTGGTATAGTTGGTTTGCCTCAGATTTCCACTGGTTTAATCCTTTCAGTGGCAGAGAGATAAGGTATGCAATGCATTTCCATGCAGTGAGTCCCATACCTATCTGTCACTCAAAAGGTTAGCAGAGCAATGCGTTGCTTACCTCTCTGGCACTCAGAGGGTTAAAGGGAGCTTTTAACTACTTCAAGGGATAGTAATACTTGCAAATTACTAATCTCCATATTGTAGCTTTGTTAAAAAGAAACTTATTGCCCCCAGTGTCATCTCTCAAACCCTTATGGTTTGAGAGATGATAGCGCTCAATGTTCCCCTCTGCCTCCCCCTTCCCTGACTGAATGCTGACTGCAGGGGACGCTGTCGTACGACAGTCTTATGTGCATCAGGCGGCTCTGCAGCTGAGCCGAGATCACGTTTATAAAAAATAATTATTTCACTGAAACGGTCTTCTACGTGTGATTGGTTTCCAAGCACACGTAGAAGACCATTTTAGTGAAAGATTTCTTTTTTCTAAACGCAATCTCGGCAATGCTGTAGAGCCGCTTGATGCAAGTAATACCGGATATCCCTGCAGTCAGTGTTCAGTCAGGGAAGGGGGAGGGAGGGGGGAACTTTGAGCGCTATCATCTCTCAAACCATAAGGGTTTGAGAGATGACACTGGGGGCAATACATTTCTTTTTAACAAAGCTACAATATGGGGATTAGTAATTTGATACTATTACTATCCCTTTTAATGACAGAGAGATCTCCAACTCATTGGAGGCCTCTCTAGCATTCAAGGAGTTAAAAAAAACAATTACAGGTTTAATTCTTTCAGGACCAGAGGGGTGAGCAACACATTGCATTCCTCAAAATTCCCATGGATTTAAATGGAAGTAAAAAAGACAAAAGCAACAAGCAAAGAGGTACTCATAGGGTAAGTGAGACTCTGGTAGTTCATAAACATAAGTTATAGTTGAAGGTATTCTACTCCCATTTAATAGGTGCCACTAATAATACTTAATATGGTGCTATAAACACATATAGGGGATACTATGCTGCCCTATACACAGATTCTCCACCATAGCTGTTTCTCAATGATCTCTCAGGATCCCTCCGCTATAAGAGTAGAAACACAGGCAAAATAAATGGAAATGGGGGCACCCTTCCAATGGCAATAGGGGATAACTTACCTGTAGATTCCTCAGAATTACTCCAGGGAGGGAGATGCACTAAGCTTTAATAAACAGGTGATAAAGTGGATGTAACATCTCCAGTGTGATAAACTCCCAAGTCCTTTGTTATTCCATAGAGCCAATGAATTAAGATTTCTCTAACTTGAAGTATCTTAGTGTGCAGGCTGCACATAATACTGGAGAAGTGATCACCTCTTTATCACACATTAGTGCATAGCACCCGTGTTCTTAGTACATCAGCCTCTATGCCTTACACAATAGGAATGGCTCTTTCACAAGATCAGTCCTTGCTCCCAAAGAAAGACACTGGCTCCAAGGTCTGCCAGGGGATTTAGAAAAGTGAGCTATGGGGGCTATCCCACTGGAACAAATATCCAGCAGTTTGAACCCAAACCCTACAGCTGCAGGTTGACCTTGGAAGAACAAGGCTCTAAATCCATTAGCTAGAGGTGCATAGTTGTAGGGATCCTTCTCTATAAATACAGTTATCTCTGTGCTCCAGCACAAAGCTAATTTTGTTTCTAGAAGAGCTGGCAACATGGGGTTAAAAAAGCCTGCAGGAATTGGCAGTGTGATATGTCAGCTTGTTTCTGGAGCTTGATGGAATTGGCCCTTCACATAACACTGTGATTATACGGGGATTCTTCTTCTGTCTCTTCCTTTCCTTATCAGGACATCAGGCAGAGTTCCGTGCAAGTCAGGCAGGTAAAGTATGTACAGGAAGGTTGTATTGGTTCATGGTCTATACCCCAGGGACACTTTGGCACAAACACAATGAAGTTGACAAGCTCTGTCACATGGCTCAGCTCTTTGATCTCAGGGATGAGATTCCACAGGTGTCTTGAAAGAGGAACTCTCCTGGCTTCTCACCACTGCACTCTTGTTTTGCCAAGAGATATTGTGCTGTGTTATACAGGGTGGAATTAGCTGAGGTTCTTCTTAAAAATGATATGTGATGCAGCTTGTTTTTTGTTTTACTATGCATTTCTACTCTTTCTCATTGTGTTCCCTGACACAGTCACTACTGCCAGTTGTCATGTACCCTGCCATGAGATCGACCACTTCCACTCCTGCCTGCTTTCTTGTCCTGCCATGAAACAACCACTGTCCCACCTTCCCTGTTTCTGGTTCTCTGCCATGAAACAGTCACTGCCCTTATGCTCCCTTTTTTGTCCCTTTGCCATGCCTCTGTCCAGTTTGACTCTTAGCATAATATTCCATCCTGATCTGTGACTCTCCTGTTACCTTTTATATCATCTCATACATGTAACAGCCAAGAAAACATTCTGTTTATTTGCCCAGTTTCATCAACAATCTCGAAATATTGCCTTATGAAACTGATTAATGTTTAGTCGAGCTGTAGGTAATATGAGGCTTTCCAGCTGCTGCCAGTCTACAATGCCCATTATCTCCTGCTAGCTGTTGGCTGACATGATGCACATTTTATTCTGATAAAAGATGAGAGTTGGTACCATGTTAGCCGTACAAATACAGAAGGCAATTATAGTCAAGTTGATGCCTTTAATGGCTATCTAAACAGATTTAGGATGCAAGCTTTCAAGACCTCTTAGGTCTCTTCCTCAGGCAAGTTATACAGATAAAAATGAAGATATATCTCTTAAATACAAGTACACATTGCATTATTTAGAATAGACATCAGATAAGATAGCTCAGTCCAGACCCAGGTTCTTTGATCAGTCAATGGTAAAGGAGTGTTATGTAAATTGCAGCCAGGAAATGTGAACTGTATTTACACTCCCAGTGGGACTGTTGTAAAGGCTAATCTAAAATATGATTTTGGAAACAGCTGAAAGGATTTATGTTGCCCAGCACTAGTGTAGTCCAAGTTTAAGAATGTATAAAAACATTAGGACTGTGCAACCTGACTACAATTCCCATAAATCCTGGCCAGTGAATTTTAATTGTAGTCCTCAACAGCTGGAGGGCTTCAGGTTGACCATCATTAAAATATATTAAAATTGTGCCTTTACATTCTCCCGTGTCAGTTACAATTCCCCTGACCTTTTTTTATGTGTTTAGCTCATACAAATATAACCTCTACATAAATCCTTAGTAAGGCCTCATATAGAATATGGAGTACAGTTTTTAGCACTAGTTCTTAAAAGAAAGACACTATTAAACTACAAAAAGTTCAGATACTTGCAACAAAACTGATATAGTGATTGGAGGATCTGAGTTATAATGAGAGACTCTCCACATTGGGTTTGTTTACTTTATAAAAGAGACATGTAAGGGGTGATATTATAACCATTTACCAATATATTCGATGTTAATATAAAGAAGTGCCCAATTAATTATTTACTCAAAGAGCTGAGTGAATAACAAGAGACTAGAGGAAAGGTGCTTTCAACTAAAACAAAGGCAGGGATTTTTTACAGAAAGGGCAGTAAAGTTATAGAATTCTTTACTTCATGATGCTGTGCTTGCAGATACTGTAATTGTTTTCAAAAATTTAATGGATACATATCTAGCAAAGAACAATATTGGGAATTATGACAGTTAGCTTCAAACCAGATAGGATGTTGATCCATGGAAATATCTGACTGCCATTTAGAGTCAGGAAGGAACTGTTTAACCCACTTGGGGCTCAATTGAAAATGGCTTCAATATTATTTTTGCCTTCCACTGGATTAACAGGGATGATTGGCATGGGCTGGACTTGATGGTCGCATGTTACTATGTTCAGTACACTCTAAATCATGTACTAGAATCTAGTTTTTTCTCTGTACACTTATCTAACATAAATGTATTATGCTGTGTATGCCCTCACTGTAGGGTGTTACTTTCCACCTGTTTTTTAGACAGTGTACTAGAGGAAATGGAGTAAGTGTAATCAGTTTCCTTTTGCATGTATTTTGGTTGCCGTATGGGCTTGCTGGCATTAAGGTCCTAAGGATGATGGAGATTGCCTACCGGTATGCACTATGAGGTTTCTAGTGCATTGCTTTGCTATAGCAACCTCTCTAGCTTTCAAGTCCCATTTAGCCTGTTGAGAATTTTCATATCTCCCTTATGGTGCACTTGGTTTGCTCCAGAATTGCCCCTCTTTAACTTACTGAATACAGCAGATATAACCTTAAAGGATAGTATTCAATTCATTTACCAAAATTAAATCTTGTAGATATTAAAAAAATAAATAAAATGATGGCAGTTCAATCTCTCAAACCTTTACGGTTTGAGAGATATACGCAGCTAAACTTCCCCCCTCCCTCCCCTTGCACAGACGTCAGCGCTCTAGCTGAAGAAGGAGATCCCGGTCCCTGGACTGTCCTGCGGCTCTTCAGCAGAGCCAAAATACCGATTTTTAAAAATAATTACTTAATTGGAACGGTCTACGAAGTGTGCTTGGTTTGACATCAGTGCAAGGGGAGGGAGGGTGGAGTTTAGCTCCGTATATCTCTCAAACCATAAATGTTTGAGAGATTGGACTGCCATCATTTTATTTATTTTTTTTTAATATCTGCAAGATTTAATTTTGGTAAAAGAATCCAGTACTATCCCTTTCACACCACAAAGGTGGAATTCTGCAGAATACCAACTGCAGTGTAGGGTGCTAGTACAGATAAATTTAGTTTGACCCTGAACGGCACATCTTTTAACTGGATGAATGAGGCCCAATGAGTGTTCTGAGCAAAAACTTCCATTATCCTGTACTGAGGCCAGTTTACTAAAAGTACTAAATTAAGTCTGGAGTAAACCAGCTGCACCATAGGGGACAAATAACAAAGTCCCCAAGTACCCATTGATTTAAATTGGTCTTTTAATGCTAGACAGGTCTCTAACACACTGCAAAATTCAAGGGGTTAAAAGCCCAGTTAAATGCATGGAAATGTTTATTTTCCCTTTATAGTTGGTTTGTCTCAGAATTGCCCCACTTCTTAGTACATCAGCCTGACTGTTAAAAATACTTACATGCTCTGTACATACGTGTATGTTCTCTCCTATGAATAACGTGTGATATGCCAGGCTGGCCCAGGTAAGTGGGTTCTGGTGAATCAGAGTGGATTAACCCTGTACCCTCTCAGTGGTGAGCAACAACAACTTTACACCTACACACTGATAAGTGAAGAGGAGCAATTCTGGAGTGAACCAACTGTACCCCAGGGGAAAAAAATCAAACTTCCCCTGCTTCTCATTGATTTAAAAGGGGCTTTTAAACCCTTGAATGTTTAACCCTTTGAGTGCCAGAGGGGTATGTGATGCATTGCAAAGCAATCTAAGGGTTAATAGGACTACAATGTATTTTCAATTACAAGAGGGGGAATGAAGATGCAACAAATTTATTTAAATGTGGATTTAAAGCGGAACTATCATCTTTATAATATTGCCCCAATACATTAGTAATATAGCGACAGGCAAAAGGCATACTTGTATTATGTTTAATAAGTTTGCATTATTGAAGTAATCCACCTCCTTCTGCCGGCATCCAGCTGACAACAGTGCAAACATACTACTTACACATAAACTGATAGGATGCACATGACCATGTACTTGTATATACTAACAGCATGCACATGCTTAATTACACATATATTACTGGTGTGTATATATATATATATATATACACATATATATATATATATATATATATATATATATATATATATACTCTGCCTCTAAGAGGGGAGGTGTGCAGCTGTTCCTTGGGGCAATTGGGGGACCAGCTTAAAGCTTAACTGTGCTGCCTACCCAGGAAGCCCTAAAAAAGCCTATGCATATAGTAGGCAGCAGTGTTTGCCACCTGTTTGATATGTTGGGTTTCATAACCTGCAGATTATAGCGGACATGGTATCCTGTTGTACAAGGGCTCCTACGCTTATATTTGGCAGGTCCTGAAAGAGCAGCAAGAGTGAGTGGCAAATTCAAGCATGCTGCCAGCTCTAGAGGTAGGGGGTGAAGGGAGGAGGGAGGGATATTTATACCACAGACCTTACAATTGCATAGGAACAATCTAATCTGTATCAAAGGTTGATATTTAAATAGGGGCTACATAAGTGATACAACAAAGCTTACAACTGAAATTGAGTTATAATTGTAATGTGCTATCACTTGTTTTGTTCTATTTTAATTGTAATCTCTGTGGTATTAATGCTATTTTAGCTCCATTTCATTTGTAAGCTCTGTGGTATCATTAGTGTTGCTCCTTTTCAACGTATTAGTAGGGTAGCTACATTTCAACTGTAAGCTCTGTGGTATTGCTAGTGTAGCTCTGTTTCAATTGAAAACTCTGTGGTATCACTAGTGTTGCTCAAATTCAATTTTAAGCTCTTTAATATTTCTAGGGAAGCTACATTTCAGTTATAAGCTTTAGGGGTGTCACTATTGCTGCTCCATTTCAGTTGTAAGCTTTGTGGTATCACTAGTGTAACTCAATTTCAATTATAAGCTCTGTGGCATCACTTCCCTTACTTCATAACATTAATGCCAGTTATAAAATTACCAAAAGGGCGTGGGCTAGGATGGCTGGCTGGAGCAATAACTGGGGGGGGGACATAAATGTAGGCGGGGATAACTGGGGGCAGGGTAAATGGAGCCCATGGCCTTGTAATAATCACGTGATCAAGCCCCCCATCCTCATACACTGCTTAACAATGAAAATCTTAGCGGAAAGTTACCTTTGAGTCTGTGCTGTCTGTCCCGTGCACTGCCCGGATTGGTGGTGAGGTCCATTGGTTACCTTAAGGTAATGAAAGTTTCTGCCTGCACAGGCTATATTACTAATGTACTGGGGAACAATTTTATGAAGATTATAGTTCCTATTTAGTGCCTTGAATTCTACATAGCAATGTAATGCTTGGGGCCAAAGCATTGTGCTGTATACCCAGTTAACTTAATGGACATTTTCATTCTCTCCCTATGGTGCAGTTAGATTGCTTCAGAACTGGGCCTCTTTCGCTTATAGAATAAGACCTAAATTGTATTGAATTCAAGCTTAGGATACACAAAAATAATGAATAACCAGCGGAGAGCATCATGTCAGACTGAATCCCTTTGTGGTACTCACGGGGTTAAATTATATCTTCAAATTATGAAAACTTTGACCTGTGACTTCATAATATTTCCTGTCAGAACAACTTGTACTTTAAATCTTTGAGTAACAGATTGGTGTGCAATGCATTACAAAGCATTGCACACTCCGCTGGTCCAGAATAGGTTAAGATCAATATTATTTTAACCTTTTTAATGCTAGAGACATTTCCAACGAGGGATGTAGTAATACGATTCTATTCTAAGTAGGAGCTGAAACTAATTTCTAAGTGCTATGTCTGCCTCACACCAATTTACTAATCTACTTATGGGGAACATGTTTCTCTGTACGTCTCTTACACTTCTTGCTATTTACTAACAAAGTGCTGAGAAAGTAGTGCAACATCATTTCCCTCTACATGTTATAGAGGAAATGTTCTGGGCCTAGCTCTCATTAACCCCTTAACTACCGCAGCACGTGGCTGGCAGTTAAGAACCACGGATAATTTGTTTTGGAAAATTGGATTCCAGGGTCCCCGAGCAGCATGCAGCCGTGTGGGGACCCTACAATTCCATGACGTGCCAGGACTGTCACTGGTCCGTAAGTGCCAAATCAGTCTTAATGACCACAAAGTGTGTGTGCTAGTATGTACAAACGTGATCATATTCTGTCTAGTGCCTTTCCCAAAGTGCAGTAGCATTAATAGGAATCCAATGCCCTAGCTCAGAAAGTGAGCTGCACTGGCAGATTTGTGCCCCTCCCCCTGAAGCTGATGTGAGTAGAAGAATTTGAGTAATCCTAAGGCAAACCAACCTCAACTCTGGGAGCAAAAAATAAATCCTGCTGATTTAAATTTTAACCCCTTGAACGAGCAATGCCCTCATCTAGAAACATAGAATTTGATTGCAAATAAAAAATATTCAGCTAAAACCTTATTTGGTTCTTGGTCTTGTCTAATGTTAAGGACAGCCTTATGTCTGTCCCATGCCTGCATATACTGCCTTACTGTATTAACATCTTCCACATCTGCTGGCAGGCTGTTCAACTTAACTACTACCATCTCAGTGAAGTAAAACTTTCTTATATTACATTTAAGCCTCAGTCCCTCTAGTTTTAGACTATGACCTCTTGTCCTAACATTTCTACCCCTTTGAAATGTTCTTCCCTCCAGTATTTGTATTTTTCTATCGTATCCCCCTCTCTCTCGTCCGAGCTTCAACATCTCTGTAGACTCCACCAATGTTTTTCTCTAGTTTCATTCTCAATTGCAGTGACATAACTAGTCATTGGAGGGCCCTGGTGCAGACATTTTTTGGGATTCCTAAGACAAAGGAATTCTCCCAGGTACATAACTATACTATTGGACCCTGAGGCAGATGGGCTGCCTTGGATTCTGGGTCCCATCACAACTGAAACAATGTAGTTACACCCATGACCCATTCTTTACTTTGTCCACCTTTCCCAGACTAACTCATTCTTTCCAATATCCATTTACTTTCCAGATGCCCTATGTACAGAACAGAAAACTTTAGAAATTCTGTGGCAAACCAACTGCATCATAGTCCAGTGGTTCTCAACTCCTGTCCTCAGGACCCACTAACAGGCCAGGACTTAGGGATTTCTCTGCTAGAGCACAGGTGTGGTGATCAGAGGCTCATTCACATTGATTAACTCACCTGTGCTCTAACAAGGAATCATCAAATCCTGGCCTGTTAGTGGGTCCTGAGGACAGGAGTTGAGAACCACTGCATAGTCTATCCATAGGACAGAAGCCAACAAGTCCTTTTAATTTAAATGGGGCTTTTAACCCCATTGAATGCTTTAGAGGTATCCAGTGCATTGCTGAGATTTGTCCTTGGCTGAAACACTGATTTGCTCTATAATTGCTCAGATTCTTCTTAATACATCAGCCTCATTTTATCATCAGAACAGACTTCTATTTATTCAAGGAAAGTGATGGACAATAGTGAGATAATAAACAATATTTCTTAAATGATTGAGTACTGCAGGGGTTCACTCAAAGTTTTAAAACCCTGGCAAGTATTTGGTTAAAATGGAGAACCTAAAACTGTTGTTTTTCATGCTATGATTTGACTTTTTGGCCTAGAGTCTATAAACAGCGATTGCAGAGCAATGTGTTGCATACCCCTCTGGCAGTCAACATGTTAATCACTGCCATCAGCCTCAATGTGAGAGGTTATCCAACCACACCTGGAATAGGTCTGCAGATTAGCCCGACACTAGCATAGATAAATGGACAACAATCTCAGACTTTTCTCATTATTTGGGTGCATAAGCTTTGTCTTCTCTGATCTGACAGGGACAAGAAAGTGCAATGATGTGTGTGGGTGTTTCTGAGCAACTGAAAACCCCCTCTTGATTTGTCCTTGTAGAGGGTATCCTTTTCATATGTCATACCTCGCAATGCGCGTCTTCAAATGGCGTATTTCTTTGGTCGCGTGACTTTAAATGTTGCATTTATTTGCTTAAAATGACGCATTCTGAATGTTGCAATGGAAAATAGCATGCCACAACATGTCGCATTACAAAAGGGCACATTAAGGATGGTATAAGGGGTGCAGTAAGTAACAAGGCCAATAATGGCATTGGAAGGGTATAAGGGCGCAATAAGGAATAAGGCCAGAATGATGCAATAATGATGCATACATGAATGAATAATGACGCAGTGCGTCAAAAAACCCGCGTCACCCATGCACTCCAGGAACAGGAAGTACAAAAACAAAACAGGAAGTAGAAACCGATCTACCATACAGATACAAATACAGCATTTGATACAGCAATGCCTAGAGAGCCTTGTTTTACTAATGTGGAGCTGGGGATACTTGTCCGCTATATGGACAAGTATGGAACCTACTTGCACTTGATTTTGTACCACCACAGGATATGGTAGACACTTTTGAAATCCTAATGGACTCCACTTTTTTTATGGAAAATTTTGATGAACTTTTTTGAGAATACGTGGATCAGTAGACTTGGCAGAAGAAATACTAGAAGCAAACCACTTTTTGACATTGAACTCTGGAATTGTTTCTATTCAGTTTTGAATGACCTGGCAAAAACTAATAACTCTGTAGAAGGGTGGCATACAGGGTTCAGCTTTCTTCTAGGGGCAAGTCACCCAGCTATTTGGAACTTTATTAATGGAGTAAAAATAGAACAAAGTTTGACTGAATTAAAATTGGCACAGTATACTGCAGGACATGAACCACCACAAACTAAAAAAGTGTATAGGGAAAATGCACGATAATTGAAAATAATTGTTATGAACTATGCAACCACACAGATGTTGGACTACTTGAAAGCTGTGTCACAAAATTAGTATTTTAATACATAGAGTGCATAAGTGAAATATTTTTGGTATGTTACGGTATTGTGTGGTTTTAAATAAAGATTGCTACAAAACATGTGTGGTTATTCCTAAATTGAAATGTTATGCTATATCTGTTGTGTTATGTTATACCTATAATAAATAATGGATATTGTATTCTTTATAAAAAAAAACAAAACGCCAGTTTGCAGTAATTCTAACATGAAATGTACCTTTGTATGTACTTCTGACAGACAATGCTGACCGGATCTGTACCGTAGTCTCAGCTTCTATCCATTATCCATTATTTATTATTGACATGGAAACTATTTAGCCGAAGTTGTGAAGGGGTAAACATCCCCTTTAATGCACCAATATTGCACCCATATTGCGTCTTTACTGCATCAATATTGCATCCTTAATGCATCCCTTAACCCCTTAAGGGCCAGAGGTCCAGGGAAGTTACCTTCCCTTAAGAACCGCTTTGATCCTTGCCGACGCGCCAGTACACGTGACCTGTTACGTGTACTGGCGTGTCGCTTTGAGGCCTAAGAGAGATCCCTCCGGTCTTGGAGCGATCAATTTTAGGCCCCATTTTTACTTACAGCGCCCCCGGTAGAGCGCTGTAAGTAAAAAGTACGTGACGTGCTATGACCGTCACTGGTCCTTAAGGGTGTAAGGACCGTGACAGTCATAGCACATCACGTAGTCCTTAAGGGGTTAATGCATCCTGGTTTTAGTGTGTTTAGGGTTGGTTTTAGTGTGTTTTGGGTGCATATTGCGTCCTTCATGCACCCATATTGCACCCATATTGCACCCATATTGCGTCCTTCATGCACCCATATTGCACCCATATTGCGTCCTTCTTGCACCCATATAGCACCCATACTGAACCCATATTGTGTCCTTCTTGCACCCATATTGCACCCATATTGTGTCCTTCTTGAACCCATGTAGCACCCATATTGCACTCATATTGCATCCTTCTTGCACCCATATAACATCCATATTGCACCCATATTGCTTCCTTCATGAACCCATATTTTGTCCTTAATGCATCCTTATTGCAACTAATTTGCGACTCTTTAACGCGCAACATGGTGAATGTGCCATTCGGAATGACGCGACATGTAGAATTTGCCACTCTTTAACGCACAACATGTTGAATGCGCCATTCGGATTGACGTGCTCTAACAAATGCGACATTTGAAGACACGTGATGCGCAATGTGACGTATGAAAAGTAAACCCTTGTAGAGAAGGCCATGGAGATGAATTATTCCCATTCAGACTGTTCCCCTCCCAATAGATTTCAATCACCCTTTATCTGTCCAAAAGCCCCTCTGACAATATGCCCTGCTAACGTCAGATGTGATACTGATACCTAAGGAAAGTTCTGCTCCTTCTCCTTTCACTAACATTTCATCAAAATCCTGAACTGAAACTGACTTCTAAGGAGAACAAAAGTCTTTTTCCCCTTTATGTAATGCTGACGTGGGCTGTTTTAACAAGAAAGCAGCCTAGATGGTGAGATATGTTAAAGAAAATTTGGATAATTGAAGGGTAATGGTATATACATGTATTTATTTTCTGTTTCCTATGTATGTCTATTGTGCAGGAGGCTGGAGTGATTCAAACAAAGAGTTCTCGAACATGAAATAAGAATGATATTGCCCCCTAGCTGGAGCCAGTCAAAGGAAAACACATGCTATAGGATGGCCATAGTGTTCCTGCCTTATCTGTTTAACCTTTAACCCCTTAAGGACTGGCAAATCTGAGGTGGATTTCACTTAAGGACTGGAGCAATTTTGACTTTTTTGACTATGTCTTTGTTCAACCATATTTTCTCTTTAATTCCTTTTGTGCACCCACACAAATTATATAGTGTTTTTTTAAGCACAAGTAGGGCTTTCTTTTGATACCACAATTATATGAATACCTAATTGTTTAATTTGATTAAAATAGAAAAAAAGAGGAAAAAAATTAAAAAAACAACATTTTCCTGTCAGGATTTGTATACTATTAGTTAATTACAAAAAAATACCCCTAAATATAATCATTTGCTTCTCCTGAATATGAGAATACCCCATATGTCTAGCATTTCAACCCCTCTCTCACATTTACAAGGGAAATATTACAAGATGGACACCATTATTTCCAACCTGTAATTTTTCAACAATTGGCATGTGAGTATCATAGCTTAGTTGACGGTGCCAGAACCCAAAAATATCCCACTAAGGTATATATTTCTGAAAAGTAGACAACATAAGGTAAATAGTCAGTAGAATTTTGGAGTTTTCTTTGCAGCTATTTTCCAGAAATATGTTCCAAAATTGTGGTAATATCTATTTTTTTTGCAGTTTTCACACTTACATGTCAATATTACTGTTGATATCAAGCACAGGATAGGTGGAAATTTTTACAAATGCATTGTTTAGTGTTCAGCTCCTTCTTCTGAGTACGGAAATACCCCATATGCATAGGTTTCTCAAGGTTTGGGGGAGCTACGGGGCCCAAATTGGAACATGCGCATTTCCAGTTTCACACTTTGAATTTTCACAGCTTGCGTCACTGGTGTCATGTCTTATTTGGGGCCGTGTATCAGTGCTCCACTTTAAAATTCCCCCCAAAAGTGTATATTTTTGGAAAGTAGACATCCCAGGCTTTCATTTTATGTATGTTTTCAAATTTTTTACACAGCCATTTCACCACAAATCCTTCATAAACTTGATGTAAGTAAAAAATTCAGCTTTTTTCACACTTAGGTTTCAATGTTGATGTGATTTTCAAGCACAGGATAGGTGGAGATTTTTAAAAATGCATTGTTTAGTGTTCAGCTCCTTCTTCTGCATATGGCAATACCCCATATGCATAGGTTTCTCAAGGTTTGGGGGAGCTACAGGGCCCAAATTGGAACATGCACGTTTCCAGTTTCACACTTTGAATTTTCACAGCTATTTTCCAGAAATATGTTCCAAAATTGTGGTAATATTTATTTTTTTTGCAGTTTTCACACTTACATTTCAATATTACTGTTGATATCAAGCACAGGATAGGTGAAAATTTTTACAAATGCATTGTTTAGTGTTCAGCTCCTTCTTCTGAGTATGTAAATACCCCATATGCATAGGTTTCTCAAGGTTTGGGGGAGCTACGGGGCCCAAATTGGAACATGCGCATTTCCAGTTTCACACTTTGAATTTTCACAGCTTGCGTCACTGGTGTCATGTCTTATTTGGGGCCGTGTATCAGTGCTCCATTTTAAGATTTCCCCCCAAAAGTGTATATTTTTGGAAAGTAGACACCCCAGGATTTCATTTTAGGCATGTTTTCACATTTTTTACGTAGCAATTTTACCACCAATCCCTCGTAAAAGTGATGTAATTAACAAATTCAGCGTTTTTCACACTGAGGTTTCAATGCTGATGTGAATTTCAAGCACAGGATAGGTGAAGATTTTTAAAAATGCATTGTTTAGTGTTCAGCTCCTTCTTCTGAGTATGGCAATACCCCATATGCATAGGTTTCTCAAGGTTCAGGGGAGCTACAGGACAACATTTGAACAAACATCGAATTTTCACAGTTTGCTTAACTGGTGCCATGTCTCATTTGGGGCTGTGTAACAGTGCTCCATTTTAAGATTTCCCTCCCAAAGTGTATATTTTTGGAAAGTAGACACTCCAGGCTTTCATTTTAGGCATGTTTTCAAATTTTTTACACAGCCATTTTACCACCAATCCCTCGTAAATGTGATGTAATTAACAAATTCAGTGTATTTCACACTTAGGTTTCAATGTTGATGTGAATTTCAAACACAGGATAGGTGAAGATTTGTAAAAATACATTGTTTAGTGTTCAGCTCCTTCTTCTGAGTACGGCAATACCACATATGCATAGGTTTCTCAAGGTTTATGGGAGCTATGGGGCCCAAATTGGAACATGAGCATTTCCAGTTTTACACATTGAATTTTCACAGCTTGTGTAACTGGTGCCATGTCTCATTTGGGGCTGTGTAATAGTGCCCCATTTTAAGATTTACCCCCAGAATTGTATATTTTTGAAAAGTAGATAACCCAGGGTTTCATTTTAGACATGTTTTCAATTTTCTCTCTCTGTCATTTTAGCACCAATCCCTCGTAAAACGTTATTTAAATTAAAAAAAATCAGCATTTTTCACAGATTTCAATTTTGATGCAGATTTCAAACACAGGATAGGTGAATATTTAAAAAAATGCATTGATTAATGTTCAGTTGCTTTTTCTGAGTACAGCAATACCCCGTATGCATAGGTTTGTCAGGGTTTGGGGAATCTACCGGGCCCAGTTGGGAACATGCGCGTTTCATTTTCAGACATGGCATTTTTACAGCTCGCTTAACTGGTGCCTTTGTCTTAGTTGGGGTGTTTAGCAATGTTGCAATTAATATTTTACCCCCCAAATATATTTTTTAGAAAGGAATACAACCCTGGGTTTTAGTCTAGGTGCATTCTGGCAATTTTTTTCTCAATCATTTTATCACCAATCCCTCCCAAAACCTGCAGTAAGAAACAAAACCCTGTATTTTCACAGCTATATTTTGGTGTTGCTGTGGATTTCAAGTACAGGATATTTGGAGATTCGTAAAAATGCATTGTCCACAATACAAGTTCTGAGTATGGCAATGCCCCATATGCATAGGTTTGTCAGGGTTTGGGGGATTTACTGGGTTTAGTTGAGAACATGTACATTTCCATTTTCAGACATAGAAAAAACATGGTTGTTCCCATTATATTTTCATAGTGTTAGATCTAAGGAGGGATGTGTTTTGGGGGGGGAAAAAACAGAATATTTCAGGGGGAAAGCATTGCCAAAAAAACTAAATTACAGAATTAGTGCATTGAACATACGTGATACTGCTTGAAGCAGTCACCAATGCAGAGCCCAGGTTTTGTAGGGCAATCAGGATAGTAGAAGGTGGTTTCTGTCCGTTTGCCATTGGTGTAGCACACCCTGCAGTGTTTCTGGGGCTTACTCTTTTGGGGGGTTGGGGGGATTTTAAATGCAAAGTGTCCTAAACCTGGTTTCTGCCTTAAAACTGCTGTTGCCCCTTCAAACAAAAAACAGGAAATGACATGCATTTGGAACTGCAAAAAAGTGAGTTTTTGAGTGGGGTTTGCCAATTTAAAAATTATATACGAATTATAAACGGCAGTCTGCATCAGGAAAATGGCAACCTTCTTATACCTGGCCATAGATTTTCTCATGGTGAAGTAAGGTTGCATGAGTTGATCGTAAAGATCAACACCCACCATGTGTTTATTGTAGTCTCTGATGCAGACTGGTTTCCTGAGGACCGTGTCACGGACAGAGACTGGCACAGTTTCCTCGTCATGAATAGTTGTCAGCATGTGCACGTCCTTTGTCTCTAAACTTGACTGCCAGCAGCTCCTCTTGACACAAAGCTAAGGACGTTCCCTTTCGTAACTTGCAGCTTATCATTTGTTTGGGCATCTCTTTCCAATTTCTCCTAATAGTGCCACAGGCCACAGTGTCAAAATAAAAAAGTGATTTAAATAAAAGGGGGCTTGTGTAATAGTTATCTACATATAACCGGTATCCTTTATTTAATAGGGGGGAAATGAGATCCCAAACAATTTTACTGTTGGTTCACAGATATTCAGGGCAACCAGGAGGATCAAGCTGGCTGTCCTTGCCCTCATATATTCGAAAAGCATAGGTGTATCCTGTGGAGCTTTCGTACAACTTATACAATTTTATGCCAAACTTGGAGCACTAGGAGTGTATATATTGCTTCCCTTATTTTTCATTAAGGACTCATCAACAGATGTTTGTTTTTTGGGGGTATAGTTTTCTGAAAATTTTTTTGCAAATGAGTTATAAGGGGGCAAATTTTATACAGCCTGTCATACCGGGGGTGATCTTTGAGGAGGCACAGGGTGTTATCGCTGAAATGCATGAAGCGCAAAAGCACTTCATAGCGTCACCTGCTCATTGTTTGGCTTAAAATGGGGGTAACACATACAGGATTTTTGCTCCAGTTTGACCTGATGCTTAGCTTTTTAATAATCCCCAAAGCCATAGTTAGGGCCCAGAATTTCCTGAATTCATCAACATCTGTGGGGTACCATGATTGCTCCTTTGAAATATAGCGTGTGGGATTGGCTGCAGTGTACTGGGCTGCATAAATATTTGTTTGCGCTACAATCTCCCCCAAAATGTCTTCCCCCAAATATAAATTAAAAAACTGTTCCTGGTTAAAACCACATCTACATTTATTCCTAGGCTGCCTGTGAAAATGGGTATTTCTGGACTTAATCCTACTGGTGGTACCCGTTCCCTAGGCTCTGGATGAGGGGCAGGCCTTGTGGTAGGTCTTTGAGCATGTCTTGGGCCTGCTTCTGGGGCATGTCTTGGGACTGCTTCTGGGGCAGCTCTTGGGGTATGTCTTGGACCTGCTTCTGAGGCGTGTCTTGGGGCAGCAGTACGCCTCTTCTTAGGAGATGGCCCAGCATGATCACTGGAGCTATCACTGTCGCTGTCTGTGAACCCCAAACCTACCTAAAGTAACTCAAATACTCACTATTCCTACGATAAAACTATATATATATATATATATTTTTTTTTCTGTGCCTAGCTCTAACCCTAAACCTTACCCTAACCCACGTCAACCTTAATCCTACCTAACTTAACCCAAACACTCACTATTCCTACAATACAACTACATATATATATATATATATATATATATATTTTTTTTACAAAACCCTAATCTTTAAACCTAAATTCAATACTAAATCTTACCCTAACCCACGTACACTGCTTCTGTCATATGCATTCTATATATGTGATTCACTATTTTAGTGGATCACATGTATAAACAATGCGGGCATTGGCTGAAACTAGATGCTCTGATATCGGAGCACCTAGTAACAGCATGCCCGCGTCTTTCCCATTGCGCACAGTGGTGGTGATGGGAAAGTTAACCCTTGAAGTGCCAGGACCATCACTGGTCCTTAAGTGCAGGTCCAGCGTGAGGGTCCGGGTACGTCATCGGACGCGAAGGGGTTAAGGTTTAGACAAGTGGTTCTGAAGGATTTGGGGATTTCATTGTTAGAGCACAGGTGAGTTAGTCAGTTTGAATGAGCCTTTGATCAACACACCTGCGCTCTAGCAGGGAAATTCCTTAGTCCTGGCCTGTAAATTGGCCTTGAGGGTATGAGTTGAGAACCTCTGGTCTAGAGGGACTTGCAATGCAATTTGATGTGCCTCGAGCAGTGCATTCAGGTAGAGTGCTGTAGTGGGAAGGAAACAGGAAGAAAATAAAATGTGTCGAGGGCAAGAGCTTTGCTGCATACAGGCTGAGGGGACTAAATCCAGTATGTAAACTCTGGTTTTATGCCTACTGGGGCATGCAATGTTGATAATCTCCATACTAATAACGGTGCAATTGGTTGGCACATGGCACTGATAATGCACTCAGTTTGTCCAAGCCCTGAGTCATTTTAGAAGCTACGCGCTTCTCAGCTGTAAGGAAAGGCAGGCAGAGAAACATAGATAGGGAGTAATAGCGAGTGTTTTCAGGCTGTCTCTGCTTCAGTACAGGTAGATCAGTCAGTGGTTCAATAACTTTAAATGATCCTCCTGTAATAAAACAGAGATACACACTATCTTCAGGAGGGAAGGGGGTAAAACTGATTCTTGCACTGGGGCTCTCCACCCCTTAGTTCTGAGACCAGTTCCACAGGAATACACTTAACCCTTTTGCAATGGATTATATACCATCCGAGGAATTCAGATGGTTAAATAATGAACAAGGTAACAAGGCCGGAGTGTCAGACAGTGAGGCTGATATTCTAAGATCAGCTGGAGTAATTCTGGGGCAAATCAACTGCACTATAGTGAATGAAAAAAAAAAAAAAAAAAAAGTCACATTGTTTTAACCCTTTCAGTGCCAGAGAAGTATCCAACACATTGCAATTCTCTGGCACTGAAAGGGTTAAATGAGGATTTTAACCTCCTAAATATGACATATGTCTTTAACCCTTTGAGTGCCAGAGGGCACTCAAAGGGTTAATGCATTGTCCTGGCTTCATTGTTAGGGTTCTAAGATTTCGTGTGGAAATCATCTGTATTCTGGAAGCTGAGGAGGAGGGACAATTCTGGAGCAAACCAACCACACTGTAGGGGACAAATGCAAATTCCCATAGATTTAAATGGGTCTTTTAAACCCTTGAACAGCAAAAGAGGTCTCCAACTCACTAATTCCATTACCAAATAGAATTTTGAAAGCATTTATTTCTCCCCTAAAGAGAATTTAGCTTGTTCTAGAATATGTCCCTAAATTATTAAAACACACAGCAGACAGATTGAAGACTGTTGAGTCTCTTTAACAGGCAGAGAGGGCTCCTTCTTGCAAGGCATAGAGACTCTAAAGAATAACAAATGGATTGAAGCGATTTTGTATTAGTTAAACGGGCAGTAAACTTTATGTTACAGAGTTTTTCTTATTCTGGTCACTAGATGGTGCTGTTCATATAGTTCACTACAGTGATCTGTCTTCTATGACTTATCGTCCCCCACTGAGTGTATTATAAAAGGGCCCTTTGGACACTAGCTCGCTTGCATTTTATTGTAAATATATTTGATATTGGTACTGTGTTTAACCCTTGGATATTAATGTTCTCCAGTGAATTGCAAAGTATGCATTTGGGACTTCTATTGCACCCAACAGGTTAAAAAAGAGCTAACACATATAAATAATAACACTGCCCCCCTTCCCCTCACACACACACTTACCTTACTATGGCCAGAAAATCTTAAAGGGACCCTATCACCTAAAATAGGAATTTTTATGTAAAAACTACTTATGTTCTTTATATGAATATATTATGCTAATTACGTGCCAGCTTTGGATGATGGGAGCTGTAGTTCAACAACAGCTAGAGAGTCACAGGTTACTTCTTACTGACTTGGTAGACAATCCCATGACATAACGCTTAATAAGAGTCACAAAAAATGAATAAAAACAAACTAATGGAAACTGTTAGTGACAGGCAAGTGCCCTGGGGAACTACCTAGCTAGGGTGTAGGGAGACATGACGGGGGATGGATAGCGTCAGGTGGGATTTATGGTAGACAGGTTCCTGGCGATGTGGGTGGGCTTGGTTTCCCTCCCCTTTAAATAGAATGGTTCTGTTCCTGGCTTCCTCTTCCTGTGGGTTCATATGGTAGGACTTGTTTTCCTTTACTGGTCCCATGCTGTTAGCTGCCTTAAGACATCCAACTCTTGGGTATGTGTGGATCAGTGTGTACTGCAGTGTGTATATATGATTAATATAGTGTGTGTTGCAGTGTGCACGCGTGTGTGTGTGTGTGTGTGTGTGTTGTGCTTCAATGTGGATGTGTGTGTGTGCTACAGTGTATATTGTTGCTATGTGTATGTGTTGCAGTGCGTCTGTCTGTGAGTGAGAGAGCTGCACATTTGTGTTTGTGTGTACCTGTTTGTGTGTACTGCAGTGTGTGTGTGCGTTTGTATGTACTTCATATTGTATTGTATGTGTACATGCATGCTGTAGTGTGTGTGTTCTGTGCTCAGACACTCATGTGTGCTGTGTGTGTCTCAATCTCTGTCTGGCTGTCTCTCTCAATAAGCCTATTGTTCTGTGACAGTATCCACAGCCGGCTTCTGTGCTGGAATTACACCCGAGGACTTGATCTATGTCTGCCAGTGAAAAACAAACTGAGCCTGACCTCAGGGAGCAGATCTTATGGTGTGAGCAAGACCAGGCAATGCACTTCCACTGTACACATACTACTTACACATAAACTGATAGGATGCACATGACCATGTACTTGTATATACTAACAGCATGCACATGCTTAATTACACATATATTACTGGTGTGAACATGCTTAGTATATATATATATATATATATATATATATATATATATATATATATATATAATCTGCCTCTAAGAGGGGAGGGGTGCGTCTGTGCCTTGGGGCAATTGGGGGACAAGCTTAAAGGGATAGTAATGTTTCACAAAAACAGCAGCTCCTATTACTCTTCATAGTATTTGGGCCATGGAGAGTGTTATTTCAATATTGTCAGAGTTGTAGTTCAAGAGTAATTGAATGATAAAGTATCCCCCTCCCACCTCTTTTACCTAGTGTAAGCCCCCTCCCCTCAGATGTGGAATCTGGTCCACAGGCCAGACAGCTCACAGCAAGGGACAATCTTCTTACTGTGAGAACAATGAAAACCCTGCACTCATTGACAGGTTTTTCAGTTTTTTGCCTTATCTTAATTGAAGATTGTCCCTCTCTCCAATCTACCTGGGCACCTCCCTTCTGCTCTGGCTGAGCAGTGTTACATCAGTAAAAGGGGTGGGAGAGGGATACTTTATCATTGAATTACTCTTGAACTACAACTCAGACAGTATTGAAATAACACTCTCCAAGGCCCAAATACTGTGAAGATTAATTAGAGCTGCTTTTATTATGAAACATTACTATCCCTTTAAAGCTTAATTGTGCTGCCTATCCAGCCACCAGGAAGCTCTAAAAAAGCCTATGCATATAGCAGGCAGCAGTGTTTGCCACCTGTTTGATATGTTGGGTTTCATAACCTGCAGATTATAGTGGACATGGTATCCTGTTGTACAAGGGCTTCTACGCATATATTTGGCAGGTCCTGAAAGAGCAGCAAGAGCGAGTGGCAAATTCAAGCATGCTGCCAACTCTAGAGGTAGGTGGATAAAGGGAGGTGGGATGGATATTTATACCACAGACCTTACAATTGCATAGGAACAATCTAAGCTATATCAAAGCTTGCTATTTAAATAGGGGCTACATAAGTGATACAACACAGCTTACAACTGAAATTGAGTTACAATAGTATTGTGCTATAACTTGTTTTTTTCTGTTTTAATTGTAATCTCTGTGGTATTAATACTATTTTAGCTCCATTTCATTTGTAAGCTCTGTGGTATCATTAGTGTTGCTCCTTTTCAACTATAAGCTCTGTAGTATTAGTAGGGTAGCTACATTTCAATTGTAAGCTCTGTGGAATTGCTAGTGTAGCTCTGTTTCAATTGAAAGCTCTGTGGTATCACTAGTGTTGATCCAATGCAATGTTAAGCTCTTTGATATTTCTAGGGCAGCTACATTTCAGTTATAAGCTTTGGGGTTTCACTATTGCGGCTCCATTTCAGTTGTAAGCTTTGTGGTATCACTAGTATAACTCAATTTCAATTATAAGTTCTGTGGCATCACTTGCCTTACTTCATAACATTAATGCCAGTTATAAAATTACCAAAAGGGTGTGGGCAAGGACGGTTGGCTGGAGCAATAACTGGGGGGTGGGGGTCGGGACATAACTTAGGTGGGGGATGACTGGGGGCAGGGTAAATGGAGCCCATGACCTCGTAATAATCACATGATCAACCCCCATCCTCATACACTGCTTAACAATGAAAATATACTTGCATTGGAGACCTCTTTAGAATCCAAGGGGTTAAATAATAGCCAGTAAAGGGTTATATACAATGAAAAATACAGCAGGTGTCTGCTGCAGCTGCAATGAGATTGCTCTGTCCACGTAACTCAGAATGTGGGTATGGCCAACACACCTGAGGGTCCTCTCAAAATCTGTGGTTCTAGACAGCTACCTACTCTGCCTTATTGGAAATCCAGCCCTGGCAAGAGCATACCTGAGAACTCTCTGGATCTGCCCCGGAGACTCTGGTTTCAAGACTTATTTTACGGGTCTCCTGGTACAGAAGCTGATTCTCTGGTGTCTGGAGTTCGCTGGTAATCCTGCCCACTCCTGCTCTCTTCTGCTTACTTCCTGCGTGGTTCTGTCCACTCCTGCCCTGCTCCACCTACCTGTTCCACATAACATAGTAACATAGTAGATAAGGCTGAAAAAAGACATGCGTCCATCAAGTCCAGCCCATGCCAATAACACCCCTGTTGATCCAGTGGAAGGCAACAAAAAAGCCCTCTGGAGCAATTTCCAATGTAGGTGTGTGTGTGTGTGGGGGGGGGGGGACACTATTCCTTCCTGACTCCAGCTGGTAGTCAAATAGTTCCCCAGATCAATATCCTATTTGCTTTGAAGCCATCTGTCATAATTGTCAATATTGTTATGTGCTAGATAGGCATCCATTGCTTTTTTGAATGCAGTTACATTATCTGCAAGCACAACATCCCGAGGCAAAGAATTCCATAGCCTTACCGCCCTTACTGTAAAGAATCGCTGCCTGTGTTTTAGTCGAAAGCGCCTTTCCTCAAGTCTTAATGGATGACCTCTTGTCCTTAGCTCAGCTCTTTGCATAAATAATTCATTGGATAGTTCTTTGTATTGACCTTGAATGTATTTGTAAATGGTAATCATATCACCCCTTAGACGTCTCTTTTCTAATGTAAACAAACCCAGTTTGGCTAGTCTCTCTTTGTAACTCAGATCCTCCAATCCCTTTATCAGTTTTGTTGCACGTCTCTGCACCTTTTCCTGTTCAGTAATGTCTTTTTTTAGAACAGGCGCCCAAAATTGTACTCCATATTCTAGATGAGGCCTAACCAAGGATTTATACAGAGGTAGGATAATATTAGCATCCCTTGCTTCTACACCTCTTTTTATGCAGGCTAGTACTCTATGTGCTCTTGCAGCAGCTGAGTGACTCTGCACACTGCTGTGAAGTCTATTGTCTATCAGTACGCCTAAATCTTTCTCTAATGAGGATTTCCCAAGTTGTTTCCCATTTAGAGTATATGTAGCAAGTTTGTTTCTACAGCCCAAATGCATAACCTTACATTTATCTACATTAAATGTCATCTGCCACTTTTCTGCCCATTCACTTAGTTTATCTAAATCCTTCTGTAGGGAAAAAACATCCAGCTCTGTATGTATTTCCTTACATAGCTTAGTGTCATCAGCAAAGACTGAGATGCTACTTTCAATTCCCACTTCTAGATCATTAATAAACAAATTAAAAAGCATTGGGCCCAGGACTGAACCCTGCGGCACCCCACTTATAACCCTAGACCAATTTGAAAAAGTTCCATTTACAACAACTCTCTGCCATCTATCATTTAACCAGTTCTCAATCCATGTACAGATAACACCACCCAAACCAAAGCCTTTTAATTTATGCAGTAACCTGTTGTGAGGCAATTCCCCTGTCCAAATTACTACTCACTCTTTCATAAAATGCAAGTAAATTAGTCTGACATGATCTGTTCTTCATGAAACCATGCTGATTCCTACTAATGATATTGTTTGTCTTCACATAGTTCTGAATACTGTCAGTTAATAACCCTTCTAGTATCTTACCCACTATGGAAGTCAAGCTCACAGGTCTATAATTTCCTGGTTTGGATCTTGCTCCCTTTTTAAACAATGGAACTACATCAGCTTTCCTCCAATCACAGGGCACTATGCCTGATGAAAGCGAATCAATAAATATTAAGTATAATGGTTTTGCTATTACTGAACTAAGTTCCTTAAGTACCCTTGGGTGTATACCGTCCGGTCCAGGCACTTTATTCACTATAACCCTTTCCAGTCTCTTTTGGACCTTGTCCTCAGTAAGCCATGTAGATGTTGGAGGAAATTCCATGGTTTTGTCTGTTTGCCCACAGCTTGTCATTTCTGCTTCCTTTGTATATACTGAAGCAAAGAACGTATTTAGGGTGTCAGCCATAGCTTTATCCTCACTAATCAATTCACCTGTTTCAGTCCTAAGAGGACCAATATCAACCTTAACTTTTTTGTTGTTAATATACTTGTAGAATTGTTTAGGGTTTTTCTTGCTCTCATTTGCAATGTTTCGCTCATTTTCTATTTTAGCTAGCTTAATTGCTTGTTTGCAGATTTTATTACATTCTTTATATTTTTTAAATGATGCATCTGACCCATTTGACTTAAACACCTTAAAAGCCTGCTTTTTATTTCTCATTTCCCTGCTAACCACATTATTAATCCACATTGGTTTTGCTTTACTTCTCTTGTGCTTATTCCCCAATGGTAAATATTGACGTGTATATTTGCCCAAGAGCATTTTAAATACATTCCATGACTCTTGTGCATTTTTATCTTTGAAAATTACATCCCACTGGATATCCTTTAAAGCTTCTTTTAACTTTGTAAAATTAGCCTTTTTGAAATTGAATGTTTTGGTTAAACTCTTGCTATTGGGTTTCTCATAACAAACTTCAAAGGATACAATATTGTGGTCACTGCTGCCCAAATGTTCCCTTACCTGCACATTGTTTACAATGTCAGAATCGTTTGAGAGCACTAGGTCAAGCAAGGCCTCTTTTCTAGTTGCTCCTCTACTAGTTGGGACATAAAATTATCATTTATCATACTTAGAAAAATATTTCCCTTTGTTGTGCCTGAAGTCATATTGCTCCAGTCAATTTCAGGGTAGTTGAAATCTCCCATTATAATTACCTTTGCTGACCTAGCAGCCTTTTCCATTTGCAGTAAAAGTTGGGCTTCCTCCAACTCCCCAACATTAGGTGGCTTGTAGCAAACCCCCACCAATATCTTTTTATTATGTGTGCCCTCTACCTTTTCATTGGACCCTTCATTTATATCTTCCCTTAAACTAGGTTTTAAGGCCTGCTTTACATATAGGCATACCCCTACTCCCCTTTTATTAACCCTGTCCCTCCTAAAAAGTGAATAACCCTCTAGATTGACTGCCAAGTCATACGTATCATCTAACCAGGTTTCAGACACTCCAATCAGATCATACTGCTCGTGTACTGCAATCATTTCTAGTTCCCCCATCTTACCATCCAGACTGCGAGCATTTGCATGCATACATTTTATCTTTTTGCCATTCTTTAAGATTTCGTTCTTTTTCAGATGTATTTGTCTTTTATCAGGCTGTAACAATGGCAACTCCCTATTAGATGAACTAGCCCATTCCCCCTCTCCACCCCCATGACCCTTCTCTAATCCCATTCCCTCAATTATACTATCTTCCCCAGCCTGTGTTGCAGCTCCCTCCCCCCCCCTTTCTAGTTTAAAGTCTCCTCCAGCCTTCTAACCATCCTATCACCCAGCACCGTGGCCCCCCTTCCACTAAGTTGCAATCCATCACTACTATAAAGATTGCTCCCAAGGGAAAAGACTGCCCAGTGCTCTAGGAACCCAAACCCCTCCTGCTTACACCAAGTCTTTATCCACGCATTTAACTCCCTAATCTCCCGTTGCCTTTCTAATGTAGCGCGTGGCACAGGTAGAATTTCAGAAAATACTACCTTAGAGGTCCTCTGCTTAAGCTTATATCCTAGGTCCCTGAAATCCTTCTTAACGGACCTCCATTTTCCACTGACTTTGTCATTAGTACCAACATGTACCATGACAGCCGGGTCATGCCCAGCCCCTCCCAACAATCTATCAACCCGATCAGCCACATGTCGAACCCGAGCTCCCGGGAGACAGCAA
This sequence comes from Rhinophrynus dorsalis, assembly GCA_037306005.1. NCBI lineage: Eukaryota > Metazoa > Chordata > Amphibia > Anura > Rhinophrynidae > Rhinophrynus > Rhinophrynus dorsalis. The sequence continues at coordinate 113,766,151 of CM074722.1, forward strand.
ACTGTACGATTGTTGCGATGTTGGCGACAGATTACCCTGTCTGTCTTCCTAATAATAGAATCCCCTACCACTACCATCTGTCTAGGTCTGGCTGAGTCCTGGATCCCATCCGTGCTAGAGGGGCTGTTCACTCGTCTGTTAGAGAGAACAGTCCTCTCCAGCAAAGACATTCCTGAGTTAGCATCCCCAACATCATTACTTAATGTAGCAAATCTGTTAGGATTAGTAAACACAGGAGTGTCCTCCCTATGTCTCTGTCCACCCCCCTTGCTATGTCTAACTGTAACCCATCTGGCTACCTGCTCTTTCTTTGTGCAGTCTCCACCCCCAGAACTACCTACCACCGCTTCCTGCTGCTCAGTCAGCAGAACCCTCTCAAGATTGTCCGTCTTTCTCAATGTTGCAACCTGCCCCTCCAGATCTCTAATACGAGCTTCCAGAGAGACCACTTGCTCACATCTGCCACAGAGGTATGCACCCTGGAACGGTTGTTCCAGGTGTGCAAACATATGGCAGTTTGTGCACTGAGTTAAATGGACAATCATGCTACCACTCATATGTGCCAGTTACCACAAGATAAAAAGGCAGGCAGGCAAAAATAGCTGCACAATAAGTTTGATAAATGTGTTCCCCTGTGTAATCGCCTGCACTTGAATTCCCCCTGTTTTAAATTCCCACACTTACCACACTTCTGCACTTGAATTCCCCCTGTTTTAAATTCCCACACTTACCACACTTCTGCACTTACACACTGAGGCAAGATTCACACGTTCAAGTATTCACTATGTATCTGCTATTTAAGCCAGGAATCCACCAATTACAAACACAGCAATTAGTCACTCCCACCACACTTCAATTATTTATCACAGCAAAGAGGGAAAACAAAACTCAGAGAGATTTGTTTTTAACCTCTCTCTTACCACACCACACAATATTCTTATGCTATTATTCCAGCAAGTATCCAATCTCAGTCTTTCAGGGCACAGGGCACTGATGAACTTACAGAGCTCTGTCACTCCTTGCTATATAAGCCAGGAATCCACCAATTACAAACAGCAATTAGTCACTCCCACCACACTTCAATTATTTATCACAGCAAAGAGGGAAAACAAAACTCAGAGAGATTTGTTTTTAACCTCTCCCTTACCACACCACACAATATTCTTATGCTATTATTCCAGCAAGTATCCAATCTCAGTCTTTCAGGGCACAGGGCACTGATGAACTTACAGAGCTCTGTCACTCCTTGCTATATAAGCCAGGAACCCACCAATTACAAACAGCAATTAGTCACTCCCACCACACTTCAATTATTTATCACAGCAAAGAGGGAAAACAAAACTCAGAGAGATTTGTTTTTAACCTCTCCCTTACCACACCACACAATATTCTTATGCTATTATTCCAGCAAGTATCCAATCTCAGTCTTTCAGGGCACAGGGCACTGATGAACTTACAGAGCTCCCTCACTCCTTGCTATATAAGCCAGGAATCCACCAATTACAAACACAGCAATTAGTCACTCCCACCACACCAGACTTCAATTATTTATCACAGCAAAGAGGGAAAACAAAACTCAGAGAGATTTGTTTTTAACCTCTCCCTTACCACACCACACAATATTCTTATGCTATTATTCCAGCAAGTATCCAATCTCAGTCTTTCAGGGCACAGGGCACTGATGAACTTAAACACCTTAAAAGCCTGCTTTTTATTTCTCATTTCCCTGCTAGCCACATTATTAATCCACATTCATTTTGTTTTACTTCTCTTGTGCTTATTCCCCAATGGTATATATTGATGTGTATATTTGACCAAGAGCATTTAAAATACATTCCATGATTCTTGTGCATTTTTATCTTTGAAAATTACATTCCACTGGATATCCTTTAAAGCTTCTTTTAACTTTGTAAAATTAGCCTTTTTGAAATTGAATGTTTTGGTTAAACTCTTGCTATTGGGTTTCTCATAACAAACTTCAAAGGATACAATATTGTGGTCACTGCTGCCCAAATGTTCCCTTACCTGCACATTGTTTACAATGTCAGAATTGTTTGAGAGCACTAGCTCAAGCAAGGCCTCTTTTCTAGTTGGCTCCTCTACTAGTTGCTCTACTTCTCTGCCCACAGTCTTACAGTCCTGGACAGGTCCATCTCCATCCGAACATGGCGAAAGTTATTCTCTGGGAGGCTTCCACTTGGAAGTTCCCAGGTATGAGTAAGAGATTTCTCTTCTCCACCCTCTCTAAGTCACTGGTGCATTCATCCTCCTCTTCATGTCAATGTGCACTTGTTAGACTTATCCTCAAAAGACCTTCTCGGCAATCTGCTTTCTTTGACCAGCCTATCTATTTTCTTCTCCATGCCACTCAACTAATTGAACAAATGCTGTTTCACAGCTTCACTCACTTTCTACAACTCCCTACTTGACCCAGTCTGGCTTTTGCATGTCACATTCTATTGAGGCACCAATAACAAAAAAGGCCAACAATGCAATGTCTGCTGGACCTAAAGGCTTCATTTATCATTCTTTTTTTTGTGGATTTCCATGCCGATTTTGATCAACATTTTATATAATTGAGACAAATGTAGTTAGAATAGACGAAGCAATCCTGGGGTAAACCAACTGCACAGTATGGGCAAATAAATATGTTGATTTAAATGAGGCTTTTAACCCACTGAATGCTAGAGAGGTCTCAATCACATTGCAAGAAAGAAGAGGAGGCACCATAGGAAAAAATCCTTATAATTTAAATTGTGCTTTTAGCTCCATGATTGTTTTGCAATGTGCTGATGACTTCTGTAACGTTCAAGGGATTATAAACCCCATTTAAAGAGAGAGTACTGTCTCACTATAAACAAAGATCCAATTATTCCTTAAACTTTTTTAATAATGCTCTGTACCTTCAGCAATGTTCTTATCGGTGTAGTTTATTTTGAAATTATATTTTAAAGCTTCATCCTCATGCCCTTTTACTGAGGTCTCTCTCCTTCACTCAGATCTGAAAACTGGTCACTTGAATGGACAGATCACAACAAGGGGTAATATTTTGTCTATGAGTATAAGGCAAACCCTGTCCCACTTGACCAAGGAGATCAGGCTATTTTCTTATGCTGATACAAGATTGTCCCTCATCTCAATCCGTCCAGGCCAGCGTCCTGATCTGAAGTAGGAATGGGGATGTTGGTAAAAGGGGTGGGAGCGAGAAACTTCAACCCCTTTGATATCAGAGGAGTACGTAAAGCATTGCAAAGCAATGCGTTGCATACCCCTCTGGCACTCAAAGGGTTAAAATAGAATTACAAAAAACTGCACATATGAAAACATTGTTGAAGATACAGAGTATTATTAAAAACTATAAGGAATAATCGGTTCTTCATCAATAGTGAGACATTACTATCTCTTTAACCCTTTAAGTGCCATTGGGGTACCCAACGCACACCCCTGTGGCTCTCAGAGAGTTAAAGCATTGAGGATTTTTTTTATTTGTCTCCTGAGGTGCAGTTAGTTTGGACCAGCACTGAGATACTTTGGTGTGGTTGAAAGCTTAGCATACTATAGCCATATAATGTGACTAAAACCTCCGCTTCAACCCTTTGAATGCCAGAGTGATATAAAATGCAATGCAACACAATGCAACAGATAACTCTCTGGCACTCAAAGGGTTAATAGATTGAATTTATGACCGCGGCATGCTGCAGTACAATGGGTTAACCTTTGAATGCCAGAGGGGTGTGCAACACATTGCAGAAAAATGTATTGCACACCCCTCTGAGACTCAAAGGGTTAACCCTTGGTGCTGCGACATGTTGCCTGAATAGAATAAGTACATTCATGTTTGTCACATAAAAAGGTCATATCAAGTAGTTAGTACTGAGTAAGTATGGATGTGCATTCATAGTTTGTGCACTCCAGCTACTGAAATATACTTTTTCTTTGGGTGTGCTTAACAAAACCTGGGCTGGAAAGGATCCAGCATTGTGTAATTGTAATTAATACATCAGCCTCAGACTCTTCTTAATTAATAAATATCATACAGATATCTTAACCAACTGTTTCTTTGTTAAATATATTTGTACACTTTCTGTTGGGGTCCCACAAGGTTATTAATAAGTACAATTCCAGTTTTAACCTGGATTCCATTGCAGGTCATGACATTAAACTGGTTTTATCTACAAATTTCCCCATAGACTTTGACACAAATTTCTGAGATTAACCAATGCTGTTATCACTTGCTTTGGACTCTAGGCTTTTGTGTACAATTCCATTGATCTCATTGAATCATGCACATAAAGCCAAAAGTGATGCACTTCTGGGACAAACCAACTGCATCATATGGAACAAATAAATATTCCCCCAAATTCCAATGGCTTAAACTTGGGGCATTTAACCCTTTGAGTGCCAGAGGGGTATCCAACACATTGCTAAGCAATGTGTTGTATACCCCTCTGGCACTCAAAGGGTTAACTCTCATGGATGTTAGAGAGATCTTCACCATTCAAGGAGTTAAAAGCCCTAATTTAATTCAATATTGATTTGTTCCTTTGGTGACGTTAGGGATGGCCCATAGCATATAATGGGACTGAAGGGGTTAAGCCGATTAGGCTGGATGGGCTTCCATGAGAAGTGAGAAAGTCAGGCGGTAGAAGGTTTGGGAAGGGGTTTTACCAGTGAGTTAAGGGAAAAATCTGGTCTTTTTGCCCCTGGTAGTTAGATATGCAGCACTAAGCTGCTTAGGTTAGTGTTCTCCCCCCCCCTACCAATTTTATATTATGTCAGAATGGCTCACACTGATAAGATGCTGGATAACGTTAGGGCAAAATGACTGTGTGAATGGAACAAGTGGTTCCACTTCCTTCTGGATGGATCGCAGCCAGCTGCGGTCTTGCCTCTTCAAGAACACACCACTGGACATGGGTAGGGGGAGTCTGTTTGGTTGTGGAGTGTTGGGCATTAATCCTGCTTCTTGTCAGGTACCTGCAGCAACTGCTGTTCCCACCACCTGTTGCTGAAGAGAACACCATGGGGCCTTCTCAGACCAGTAACAGCAGGTATGAGGCTATGTGTGACTGGGGTGGGTTAGATCAGGCCATGTCCCTATCATTGTTGCTCATTATTATTGCTCCAGGAAAGCCCCCCTCAATTGTTTGAGTTTGGGGAGAAGATACAATCATGTGTTCAAGTAGTTGTGCAGCATGGGGCTGGAAAGTCTGCGGGTCGTACAAGGGCTGGTAATACCAGATCATCTAGGGTAATGGTACCACAGGGCCCTCATGGGCTTACACTGAGGGATATGATGCAGAGAACCCTGATTCATCAGGTTGATGTTGTCAGCAGAATGGGATGTCAGTGAGAAGTACAGATGCTGGCAGGCTTCTCTAGATTGAAAGGTTATTGTTGGAGAGTGGGAGTAGGTTGCCGCTTTGTGGGTGTAGGAGTTCTAGTGTTTTAAGAGTATAGTATAGTTTTCTCAGCTTCTTTTCCTTGCAGGTCTCCTAGATCATGTTCTCTTGTGGAGAGAAGGAAGGGGAGTAGTAGGTCAGCTCCTCAATCAGTCACATAACCCGGTTGATGCCCTTCATTTTAGGCCCCTAGAGAGCTTATGTCAACAGTCCATGGTTCAGATCATCTAATCTTCCAAGAATGAACTGCATGAGTACGTGCTGGGGCTGAATGTACATGGAAGGTATAAAGGTTTTTTGGGAGATGTCATGATGGGATTTTATCAAATAAGAGACATGTTATTTTCTGTTTATTCTAGCCAATAACTTCTAAATATAATCGATCTGATGTTAAAATGTTATAACAGTTTAAATATCTTGTGTAAGAGATTGATCATGTTGACATGAGAATCATAGGACTTGTATTTAGTTTATCTAATTTCTTACTATATCAATTTGCCAAATAAGTTATGGGTAATATATTGAAGGGTTAAAATTCTATTCGAATGTCATTTAAAACTCATTTGTTTTTAACTTTGTTTATAATTAGCTTATTTAGCTTTGAAAAAAGCCCTCTGGTCTGACATTTGAAAGGTTAAATCTCCTTGTCAAGAAATATGTTCTATATGCTTGCATAAGTGAATGTATTTACTATGGTTCTTTTTCTGTATGAGTGGGAAATTAAGAGTTGATATAGTTAGCCACCCATTCGTTTGGATGATGAATGTGCTAATCCAGGTTGAACGAACTCAGCATCCATAAGATAGTAAGTAACTATTAGGTTACGTGTTTGAATTGCCCAATCAAACATAGAAACAATCATTTAAAATTGCTCAAGTTACAAACATTTCTTCTTTTGGCACCTACAATATTGACAAAGCACCTTGATACACTGTAAAACACTTAGAAGTGTAGGTTTAGATATTTTTTATATTTTAATTGTTTTTCAGCATATTTACAACCATAAAATCTATATTATTTAAGAAGTCGCTGCACTGTTCTGGAGCGTTTTCTATATGGAAGAAAGACAAGTGCATAGTAAATACTGAGCAGAGACAGAAGGAAACTCTACAAGTTTGAATAGCTGTAAATATTTGTATGTATATACACAGCCACTTTCTAATATGAGTGAATTATTTGTTTTTATTCATTCATTTTATGGTGTGATAAGGTACTACTGGCCCACCTTCTTGTCCCTTTTTGTTCCATGGTTGCATTCTCAGGGGCATAGTGATGGTGGTGCTTGTGTAGGAGATCCTATATAACTTAATTGTGCTAGGAATTGGTGCAGTATATTAAAGTTGGTGGCTATTTCTGGGGTTCACAAGGAGAACTATATCTGTGGAGTTAGGTATGCATCTCGTTGATAAAGTTAAAGTGAAGACTGGCAAAAATGAATATACAGACCTAGAGTCCGTAATTTTTACTGACTGGGCAACAGCTGATAGGGAGTATTGCTCAGAGAGGGGTAAGAACAAGAAATGGACAAGCCCTTTGAGAATTGCTTACATGTTTTTTTGTAATTTGTTCAATGTTATTGGTGGGAAAGCTCATCAGAAGTGCTCAGAGTATTTGTTTACTTAGATCTTATTTTGGAGACAAATAAGAAGCATGGTAGAAGCATGACAAACTGGTCAGAGGTTTTATATGAAACATGAAGGCAACGGATGTTTGGCTGCATTTGAAAGTTGGTCAAAATAAATACCCTTTCCCAGAGGGACTGACATTGGTAGCAGGGGTGTAACTAGACCCTGCTGGGTCTTGGTGGAAAATTTGAGAGTACCCTCCCCTCCAGTTTGGATGACAAACATGGCACAGACACACACTGATGTAACAGCAAACATGTCTCCCCTGAGGTAAATAGGTTCTGAAGTTTTAACTTTCTGTTTGGAGTTGGTGCAAATGATTCAGATGTGCTCAGAAAATTAACACTTCAGAACCTATTTAACACCTGAGCTAATCTGAAAAATATGAGCCAGTACTGCCGTGTTCCATCAGCGCGTTTGTGTGTGTGCCAGCATCTCACTTTCAGTGTTCTTTCCAGCATCTCCTTCCGCCTTTCCCCCTCCCACCCCTTTCTGACCCTCACCTATAATTTTCTCTCTTTCCATGTACTGCTTTTTTTCTCCCCCAGTCTTCCTGTCTGTCTCCACTAGTGTTTTTGGTCTCCCTCTCCCCAGTCTCACTTTTTTTCATCAGCCCCCTTTTTCCTCTAATCAGTCATCCTCCTTCCCTTTCCCCAATAGTCTCTTCCTAGTCTTTTAACCCTCAGTCTTTCCCCTCTTTTTCAATCTCTCCCAGTCTCTCCCACCTTCTCACAACTGACATCTTGTCTCCAAGCTGCCAATTGTTTCCCTCAGCCCCCTTTTCTCTCTCCCCAGTCCCCCTCCTACTCTCTCTCTCTAACTATTACACCCCATCCACCAGTATTTCATCCATCAGTCCTCTTCTCTATCACAGTGCCTGTGATTCCTGTCACTCTCAGTTGTGGCTGCCACTGATTTGCTACTGAGTTTGACCCGCCTCCTGATGACCTTTTTATACCTGGCTATCACATCTGTCAGATGCCCTTTCGTGGTGTTCCTGAGCCAGTAGTGCTGTTGCTGTGTTCCTGTATTCTGAGTTCCTGTGTACCGATTCGGCTTGTCCTGACCATTCTCCAGTGTACCTGCTTGTGTATGACCCGGGTCGTCTGCGTACCTCCCTTGGATCCTGACCCGGCTAGACTGACGTTCCTGCTCGTGTATGACCCGGCTTGTATGACTGCCTCCTACGTGCTCCGACCCGGCCCGGCTGACTTCCTGCTCTGAAGATCGACTTCCAGCTTGTTCCAGTGACCTACGTTTCAGTTGTCGCCGCCGCGACATTTCCAGTCTCTGCTGCCCGCGTCAGAGTGACTGCCTTGCCTGGTGCTTCCCTCAATTTAGTGCTGTGCCTCGTTCTTTGTGCAGAGTTGTGTGTATGTTGTGGGCCTTCCTCCCTGTGCAGAGCCTTGCAGTAACGCTGAAGCCTTGAGTAAACGTGCATTTTAACTCCTGCAGTGCTGCCTTGAATTCACTCTCGCTGTCTCCTGTACGAGCCTTGTTATCCGTGATACTGCTGCTGAGTTGGCCGCTCTCCGTCGGCAACTCTAGTCCACCATTGCAGAGTGTTCACATAGTTGGGCCTTTTGGGCGCTTAAGGCTCTCCGGTATTGGCTACCGACGATATCATTTGACACAGAGTGTTGGCAGAAAGGCTTCAGTGTTGGCTTATCCGGTACTACGCCCGAGGGGGCTAGTGGCTCTTGCTCTCTTATTTCAGCATTCGATTACACTTAAGGAGGCTGTTAACTCTTGCACCGCCGGCCGGTTCCCGTTACGCCCGTGGGGGCTATTGGCACTTGCACAAACGAAAGCAGTTCCTGTAACTACGCCCGAGGGGGCTAAGTTGTTTCCCTTTCTGCTTACTATCCAACACCTTGGCAAGGCAGCTCTATCCTCAGCACTTGATGAACTTTGTCTATACAGCACAGCTCTTTTAACATCCAGGGCGTGTCAAACCTCCACATCTGAGATAGACTGTTATATGGACATTAACCCCTTGGGGCTCAATATCATCCTAGTGCATACTGTTTTGCATTTACATCTCTTGTGCTATTACCATTGTAAATATCTCAGTTTACTTATCTGTGTATTACCTACCGCCTCTAGAGGGCGTACTTGTGCCTTATTCACTTTAATAAAGTGTGTTTTATTTTCACTTATTTGGTCTGAGAGTCCTAAAAAACCGTGACAGTACGAAAGGGCCATGACCTCAGACGGTAAGGGTGAAAGTAATACTCAGAACATCCACTGGAGAATGGATGTCCATGAGCAGCGCCTGGACTAATTGGCACTGGCTCTACAAATGTTACTTGAACGTACAGTACATTTGGACAAGTCTGGTCCTAATCCGGTGGTCCCCCCAGTCGTGACAATGGAGAATCCCTCTGTATCTCCCAGTGCGAACACTAGAGGGTTAACGGCAGCGGTACCGTTACCCCTAAGATATGATGGCGAACCCTCCCTATGCAGAGGTTTTATAAACCAGTTGGAGATATTTTTGGAGTTGGCACCCCAGGCATTTCCGAATGACCGTAGCAAGGTCGGCTTTATGATATCTCTGTTGACGGGCAAAGCTTTGGCATGGGCAAATCCGTTATGGGAGAATGCCAGACCCTGCACACTGAACTTTAGAGATTTCGTGGTTAAGTTCAGACGTGTGTTTGAGGTTCCTGGCAGGTCTGCCTCTGCTGCCAAAAGGCTGATGGAGATTCAGCAGGGCGAACGCACTCTGGGCGAGTATGCTATCGAATTCCGGACCTTGGCAGCAGAGGTAGGCTGGAACGATGAGGCCTTACTTGCTGCCTTTACTCAGGGTCTTGCTGAACAGATTAAGGACGAGATAGCAGCTTGAGATGTACCCAGCGTGCTGGATGAGTACACTGACTATGTCACGTTGATAGACTCTCGCATCCGGGAGAGACGCTTGGCTAAGAGGGCCAAAGCAAAGAGTTATGGCCAGAACCAGTTCCTTAACCCACCCACACCACCCGTTCTACCTGAGCGAACAGCTGACAGCTCTGAACCTATGCAAGTAGGTTTTAGTAAGCTCACGAAGGAGGAGAAGCTGTATCGCAGAAGGCAAGGCTTATGCCTATACTGTGGCAAACCAGGTCATGTATTACGCAATTGTCCTGTAAGGCCGGGAAACGAACGCACCTAGGGTACCTTGGGGGACAGGCCCTAGGTGGTGTTGAACAGTCCCTAGATACTTGCACCACTAAACCCACCATCCAGGTGGCATTTGCTTGGACTGATAAGGTCATAGAAGTCCTAGCATTGGTGAACTCCGGGGCAGTCGGATACTTCATGGATCAGTCCTTTGCTGAGTTTCAGGGCATTCCGTTATGTAAAAAGGACTCTCCTGTGGCTATAGAGGCCATTGATGGCAGACCCCTGGATCCTGCTTTCATTACGTTCGAGACAATCCCAGTGACAATGACTGTGGGGGCTTGTCACAGGGAGCAGATACAATTTCAGATCATTTGTTCCCCGCATCATTCAGTTATTTTGGGGTTCCCATGGTTACAAACACACAATCCCCAATTCGACTGGCAAAGGTGTGAAGTTAACTCTTGGTCTGAGTACTGTAACAAGAATTGTCTCTCCCTTCCTGTTAAGATTATGTGTACCTCTCCAGCTGTGCCAACAGAATATGGGCAATTCAGTGACGTGTTTAGCAAAGGAGAGGCCCGCGCATTACCTGACCATAGGCCATACGATTGCGCCATTGATTTGCCTCCAGGGGCTGTGCCTCCCAGGGGACGTACTTACCCCCTGTCATGTGAGGAAAATAAGGCAATGGAGGAGTATATCACAGATGCCCTGGAGAGGGGAATCATTCGTAAATCTACATCTCCGGCTGGTGCCGGATTTTTTTTTGTCAAAAAGAAAAATGGGGAACTCAGGCCTTGCATTGACTACCGTGGGCTGAATAAGCTGATGCCCAAGAACGCCTATCCCATTCCACTTATTACAGAATTATTCGACAGATTAAAGGGCTCTTCGATCTTTACTAAACTTGATTTGCGAGCCGCCTATAATCTAGTCAGAATTAAAGAGGGTGATGAGTGGAAAACGGCGTTTAATACCAGAACAGGGCATTATGAATATCTGGTGATGCCATTCGGCTTATGCAATGCGCCTGCAGTATTTCAGGAATTGATTAACGATATTTTACGTGACTTGCTCCAGTCCTGTGTGGTAGTATATCTAGACGATATACTGATTCACTCTGCTAACCTTGCTCAACATATTAAAGATGTCTCTGAAGTCCTGCTCCGACTTCGTAAGCACAAGTTATTCTGTAAACTAGAAAAATGTGAATTCCATACATCTCAAGTACTGTTCCTGGGGTTCGTAATATCCAAAAGTGGCATTGCCATGGATCAGGAAAAGTTGGCAGCGGTTCTGCATTGGCCTCGGCCTAAGGGGTTAAAGGCCATTCAACGATTCCTAGGTTTTGCGAACTATTATAGGAAGTTCATCAAGAACTTTTCTACGATTGTAAAACCACTGTCAGATTTGACTCATAAGGGCGCTTCTCCCTCTCAGTGGTCTGAGGCAGCTGAAGACGCATTTGTTACCCTGAAATCTGCCTTTGCATCTGCTCCTATACTGTCCCACCCTAATCCCTCCCTGCCGTTTACTTTGGAGGTGGACGCTTCAGAGGTTGGGGTTGGGGCGGTGCTCTCCCAACGTCCTGTGGGAGGTGGCACTTTAATGCCTTGTGGGTTCTTCTCTAAGAAATTGTCCAGCGCCCAGAGTCATTACGAGATTGGCGACAGAGAACTGTTGGCCATCATACTTGCACTTAAGGAATGGCGACACCTCTTGGAGGGCACTCAGACTCCAGTACTAATTCTTACTGACCATAAGAATTTAACCTATCTCTCTGAGGCCAAAAGGCTGTCGTCTAGACAGGCCAGGTGGGCGCTGTTTTTGTCCCGGTTCAATTTCCTAGTATCCTATCTTCCTGGTTCAAAGAATATCAAGGCTGATGCGTTGTCACATCAGTTCGCCTCTGACACTGAGAGGGAGGAAGTACCGGTACCCATCATTCAGCCAGATCACATCCTGGCTACTATTCGTACCACCATAACCTCGCCACTAGGGGAAGAGATACTGGCATCACAATCACGGGCACCTCCTGAAACCCCAGTGGGGAAGTGTTTCGTAGATGAGTCATTCCGTGTCCGTCTGTTGGAGACTTATCACGTCTCTAAAGCGGCTGGGCATATTGGTAGGGACCAACTAGTATGGTCCCTCTCGCAGTTATTTTGGTGGCCTACGTTGAGAGCTGACTGCACCGCTTTTACGGCAGCTTGTACCACTTGTGCCCGTGCCAAGACCCCTAGGCATCTCCCCGTGGGCTTATTGCAACCGGTGCCTAACGGAGACCGTCCGTGGTCTCATATATCCATTGACTTCTTGGGAGAACTACCGGCATCTAGAGGTTACACGTTCATTCTTATGGTGGTCGATAGATTCTCTAAGATGGCACATTTTGTGCCTCTGACTGGCCTTCCATCGGCTCAGGAATTGGCTATAGTTTTTGCCAGAGAGGTGTTCCGTCTGCACGGAGTGCCCAGAGTCATTGTCTCCGACCGTGGGAGCCAGTTCATGTCTAGGTTCTGGAGGGCATTTTGTGGTCAGATGGGCATCCAGTTGTCATTTTCCTCTGTCTACCATCCCCAGACGAATGGGGCCGCTGAGCGTGCCAATCAGGGACTGGAACAGTTCCTGCGCTGCTTTGTCACCGATCATCATGATAATTGGCTGACCTGTTGCCATGGGCAGAGTTTGCCAGAAACTGTGTGGTTAACTCATCGTCTGGGAGCTCCCCGTTTCTTGTGAATTATGGTTTCCAGCCTTGTCTGCTCCCGGACTCCTTTCAGGCGCAGCAGATTCCTGCTCTAAATGAGCATTTGGCACGACTTCGTTCCACTTGGGCACAGGTTCAGAGGTCCCTCAGTCAGTCTTTCAGGCGGCAGCAAAGGCACGCTAATCGCAGACGCCTTCCAGCGGTCTCATTTCAGGTTGGGGACAGGGTATGGCTGTCATCCAGAAACCTCAATTTACAAGTGCCATCCAATAAACTGGCTCCCCGGTTCATTGGTCCATTTAAGATTATCCACAAGATTAATCCAGTTTCTTATGCTCTGGAGCTCCACCCTCTATGCACATTCATAATGTGTTCCACGTGTCTCTCCTGAAACCCTTGGTGTGCAATCGTTATACTACTACGCCAGTGATTCCTGGGCCGGTGGACGTCCAGGGCCAAGAAGAATATGAAGTCCAGAGTATTATTGATTCCAGGAGATTTAGAGGAAAGCTGCAATATTTGGTTCATTGGAAGGGCTATGGCCCTGAGGAACGTTCTTGGGTTGATCAGGGGGATCTCCATGCTCCGAGATTAGTACGCAGCTTTCACTCTAAATATCCTTTGAAACCCAGACCTCAGGCTGGTAGAGGGGGTCTTTGAGAGGGGGGTACTATCACAGTGCCTGTGATTCCTGTCACTCTCAGTTGTGGCTGCCACTGATTTGCTACTGAGTTTGACCCGCCTCCTGATGACCTTTTTATACCTGGCTATCACATCTGTCAGATGCCCTTTCGTGGTGTTCCTGAGCCAGTAGTGCTGTTGCTGTGTTCCTGTAATCTGAGTTCCTGTGTACCGATTCGGCTTGTCCTGACCATTCTCCAGTGTACCTGCTTGTGTATGACCCGGCTCGTCTGCGTACCTCCCTTGGATCCTGACCCGGCTAGACTGACGTTCCTGCTCGTGCATGACCCGGCTTGTATGACTGCCTCCTACGTGCTCCGACCTGGCCCGGCTGACTTCCTGCTCCGAAGATCGACTTCCAGCTTGTTCCAGTGACCTACGTTTCAGTTGTCGCCGCCGCGACATTTCCAGTCTCTGCTGCCCGCGTCAGAGTGACTGCCTTGCCTGGTGCTTCCCTCAATTTAGTGCTGTGCCTCGTTCTTTGTGCAGAGTTGTGTGTATGCTGTGGGCCTTCCTCCCTCTGCAGAGCCTTGCAGTAACGCTGAAGCCTCGAGTAAACGTGCATTTTAACTCCTGCAGTGCTGCCTCGAATTCACTCTCGCTGTCTCCTGTACGAGCCTTGTTACCCGTGATACTGCTGCTGAGTTGGCCGCTCTCCGTCGGCAACTCTAGTCCACCATTGCAGAGTGTTCACATAGTTGGGCCGTTTGGGCGCTTAAGGCTCTCCGGTATTGGCTACCGACGATATCATTTGACACAGAGTGTTAGCAGAAAGGCTTCAGTGTTGGCTTATCCGGTACTACGCCCGAGGGGGCTAGTGGCTCTTGCTCTCTTATTTCAGCATTCGATTACACTTAAGGAGGCTGTTAACTCTTGCACCACTGGCCGGTTCCCGTTTCGCCCGTGGGGGCTATTGGCACTTGCACAAACGAAAGCAGTTCCTGTAACTACGCCCGAGGGGGCTAAGTTGTTTCCCTTTCTGCTTACTATCCAACACCTTGGCAAGGCAGCTCTATCCTCAGCACTTGATGAACTTTGTCTATACAGCACAGCTCTTTTAACATCCAGGGCGTGTCAAACCTCCACATCTGAGATAGACTGTTATATGGACATTAACCCCTTGGGGGTCAATATCATCCTAGTGCATACTGTTTTGCATTTACATCTCTTGTGCTATTACCATTGTAAATATCTCAGTTTACTTATCTGTGTATTACCTACCGCCTCTAGAGGGCGTACTTGTGCCTTATTCACTTTAATAAAGTGTGTTTTATTTTCACTTATTTGGTCTGAGAGTCCTAAAAAACCGTGACACTCTCTCAATCTAATACCACTTTTTTATCCACTCTCACTCCGGCTGGGATATTACTGAAGCCCACTCTCACTTGCCTGCCTTTCTGACCGTGGCCTCATTCCTGGTGTTCCAGTGTTTAGAGATGAAATCTGTGCCCCTTCTGGTAAAGACCTGCATATCAGCATTTCCTTGAAGTCTCTTCACAGTCTAATAATATAGACATCTGGTGCTCTATTTTATCTAATCAACAGAGGACCAAGAGGAAGAGGTGATACAGAGGTCTGTGCTGGAGATGACGTAGACCCCAGCAGGCTGGTTAAGGGAGATCTCATCTCCCCAACCAACCCACGGCTCATTGGGAAAAGAGCTCCAATGGGTGGGCAGAGGCTGTGATCCCCCTGGCATGGTGTCAGCAGCTGCACCCCCTATAATTAAGCCACTGGTAAGTAGAGTGGCACTGGCCTCCCAAAGAACTAGTGTATGCTGACTCTTTAGTGAAAGCCATTTTAGATTGTATGTTTTGTGTTTCTGACATGGATGTATGCATGTCTTTATTTATATGGTGCCACACAGTGAACAAAGCGCCTTACAACAGTAGTATGTTACAATAAATAAATGGGGATGAAATAGGTGTCACAGTCATAGAAACAATAGGAGAGAGGTCCTTGCCCCAAAGAACTTACATTCTAAATGTGTAATAGGAGACAGACAACAGGGTATGAGGGTTTCAAAGGTTGTGAGTTCAAGTGCTGAGTTTGCTAACAAGTAGTGCATGGTGCTAGTGATCCAGAATATAGGATTTCAGGGTAGACTTAAAGACAGAGAGGCATTGTAGGGAGAGCCGCATGGAGTAGGGATTGGAGGGTGGAGGGGGAGCAGCAGTGTTGTGAGCATTAAAAGTAAGAAGCACATTGTAAGCGATACGTTGCTGAATAGGGAGCCATGTCAGATGTCTACGAATCATGTCAGCAGGTTCAGGAACAGGTGGATTTTAGCAGTGTTGCTGAGGAAGAAGAGAGTTAATGTGAAGGGGGAAGGAAAGGGAAGAATCAAATATGGCACCTAGGCAGCATGCTGAGCGAACAGGATGAATGTCAATTCCATCAATGGTAATGGCGAAGCTGGGTGAAGGGTGATACCTTGGAGGGAAAATGAAAAGTTCGGTTTTGGACATGTTTATGTTCAGAAGATGGTGGGCCCTCCATGAGGATATGGTCAAGCAGCAGTTTGAAATTTGTAACTAAATTTGAGATGAAAGATTAGGAGTGGACATATACATTTGGGTATTGTCAGCTTATAGATGATATTTGAAGCCAAATGAATTAATAAGTTCCCCCAATGAAAATGTATACAGGGAGAACAGCAGCGGACCCAGAACGGAGCCTTGAGGCACCCCCACAGATAGAGGGACTGTAGAAGAGATGTTAGCACTCCCAAACTCAGAGGGACTGTAGAGGAGATGTTTTTGCCATAAGACACAAAAAGGGAACATTCTGAGAGATAGGAGGAGACCCATGAAGCAGCTTGATTGTGGAGAATCTGAGAAAGAAGAGAATAGTTGTATCTGTATCAAAGGCAGATAAGTAAGTAGTATGAGTATAGAGACACCAGAATCCAGAATGCAAAGGGTCCAAAAGATTGTTAGTGTCAAGGAATTTGGTTATTTGGTATAAGACAAGGCATTCTAAGAGTTTTGAAGTAAGAGGTGTAAGGGAGAGAGACAGGAGGGGTCAAGGATAACCACCTTGAGTAGGGATTTGATTTGTGCCTGTTTGAATGAAGAAGGAAATGTATGTTAATATAGGTGTATGGACTGGTGCAAGTGGTTTAAGTAAGTGGGAGCCAAATGAATTAATAAGTTCACCCAATGAAAATGTATACAGGGAGAACAGCAGTGGACCCAGAACGGAGCCTTGAGGCACCCCCACAGATAGAGGGACTGTAGAGGAGATGTTAGCACCCCCAAACTCAGAGGGACTGTAGAGGAGATGTTTTTGCCATAAGACACAAAAAGGGAACATTCTGAGAGATAGGAGGAGACCCATGAAGCAGCTTGATTGTGGAGAATCTGAGAAAGAAGAGAATAGTTGTATCTGTATCAAAGGCAGAGGATAAGTAAGTAGTATGAGTATAGAGACACCAGAATCCAGAATGCAAAGGGTCCAAAAGACTTAGTGTCAAGGAATTTGGTTATTTGGTATAAGACAAGGCATTCTAAGAGTTTTGAAGTAAGAGGTGTAAGGGAGAGAGACAGGAGGGGTCAAGGATAACCACCTTGAGTAGGGATTTGATTTGTACCTGTTTGAATGAAGAAGGGAATGTATGTTAATATAGGTGTATGGACTGGTGCAAGTGGTTTAAGTAAGTGGGAGGGCATATGGTCCAATAATATCACACAGGCTTATGTAATGGTCTACCGTCCTCTATCTAGGACTAATAGTGGCCTGAGGTCTGTCACTAGGACCCTACTGGAGTATAGGGATACAGGACCATACAGCAAGGCACTATTGGGTAATAGAAAATATATTTATTAAAAATAACTTAAAAATAAATATATTATCACTTATATCTGCACCAATACCTTAATAAAATAATCTTAGAATAATAGAAAGTGTATATAGGAAATGCCCAACGCGTTTCCCAGATCGCTCTGCTTTGTTAGGGGTCTATTTTCCCATATAGTTATATCCTACCGTTTCTCCGTTTGGCTCCAAAAATAGTTCATCTCGTGTCATGGAAGCGACTCGATCCCCTTCACATACACCGGAGGAAAACCCCTTGGGGAGGAACCAGGAAGGGCGAAGAAATTATACTGGCATTTGAGTCCCGTGTTTCTATCTTAGTGGAGGAATGTGAAGGCGGTGAGACGCATAAGTATATGCGTTCCAGGGGTTTTCTTCCAGTGTATGTGAAGGGGATCTTGAGTCGCTTCCATGACACATGAGATGAACTATTTTTGGCGCCAAACGGAGCAATGGTAGGATATAAATATATGGGAAAATAGGACGTTTGTTACTATTTAGGCCCCTGACGAAGCAGCGCCAGCTGGGAAATAGGTTGGGCATTTCCTATATACACTTTCTATTATTTTAAGATTATTTAATTATAGTATCTGTGCAGATATAATTGATATTATATTTATTTTTATTTTTAATAAATATATTTTCTATTACCCAGTCGTGCCTTGCTGTATGGTCCTGTATCAAGATAATCCAGTAGGATCCTAGTGACAGATCTCTGGCCACTATTAGTCCTACATAGAGGATGGTAGAACATTACATCAAGCCTGTGTGATATTATCTGGACAGACCCCAAAGACCTGGAAGAAGAGAGGGAAGGAAACAGATGCAAAGGTACCGACACTGGGGGTTATCCAGTGAAAGGTTTCAAACCTAAAGGCCGGATTGCCTCTTTAAAAGGTGAGTCAGATATCTGTCTCAACTACAAGGTGATTACCACAGTGGAAGAGGTGATAACGCTAGAAGTTCACTCCGTGAAGGGTTCAACGAAGAAGGAAGTTTTTATCTAACAGTCTGCGTTCAGATTGCGTGCGCTTTTTTTCTTTTTTGGTGGAAATAAGTTGACAGGTCTTACAGTTTTAGTTATTCATGTGGAAAGTTAATGATTTATGGTTTGTTGATACAATTTATTACCATTAAGGGCCGTATGTTCAAAGGGATAACAACACAAAAATGTCCTATGAAAGACAAAAATAAGTAATTGTATGCATGAAAGACATATGTTCTATAGAGTATATGACAAAAAAACTAGTAATGTCCGTTGTGTACTACACAACTGCAGAATTGATGGGCAAAGGGGCGTGGCAAGGGCATGGCTAAACCATTCTCCAGTGTCGTATAGAGGAAAAGAACATTTGTCTAACGACAAAAAAATGTCTTGCAAAACACAAAATTTGTATGTTAAGAAAAAAGTGGAGGGAATGTGAGAATTTTTGTCTTTAAGACATTTTTGTCTTTAGTAAAGACATTTTTAAAGACATATTTGTCGTTAGTTAAGACATTTTTTAAGACATTTTTTGTCGTTAGTTAAGACATTTTTTTTGTCGCTACATACCATAGTTTCAGTCAGGACAAACTACATATTTTGATCACAACCGACACTCTCTGAAAATATTAATGATCCCAACGACACTGTACTTTGAAAAGTTGTTACAAACGACAAAAGCTATTTCACTACTTCTTTGAACATATGGCCTTAAGTCTGCTTTAACTAGTTTTAAATGTATGTTTGAGATGGTTGTCATTGTTTCGTCAGAGGTAGTGCCTTTGAGTAAGTGGAGTAGGGTTACTGACATCCTCTGGGCTTCAGTGGTTGAATGCCCCTTGACAGTTCTACATGGTAGACCTGATGATCTGGGCAGGCAACCAAGAAGTAGGTTTGCCTCATGTTATATTATGGCACATACTCTCTTCTTGTAGCAACAGGCCTTTGGACATGACCAGACCCACTGGCTTCGGGTGACTGTAATGGGCAATTTGAGGGTTTTGGTCTTAAAGGGATAGTAATGTTTCAAAATAAAAGCAGCTCCATTTAATCTTCATAGTATTTGGACCATTGAGTGTATTATTTCAGTACTGTCAGAGTTGTAGTTCAAGAGTAATTGAATGATTAAGTATCCCCCTCACTCCCCTTTTACCTAGTGTAAGTCACCTCCCCTCAGATGTGGAATCTGGTCTTGAAACCTTACAGCTCACAGCAAGGGAAAATTGTCTTACTGTGAGTACAAGGAAAACCCTGCCCCCCTTGACAGGTTTTTCCTTATGCAAATCGATGGTGAGCAGTGTTACATCAGTAAAAGGGGCCGGAGGGGATACTTTATCATTCAATTACTCTGGAACTACAAATCTAACAGTATTGAAATGCCACTCTCCATGGCCTAAATTATATGAAGATAAATTGGAGCAGCTTTTATTTTGAAACATTGCTATCCCTTTAAGGGTTCTAGTAAGTGGAAAAAATCTGTTGAAAGGCCATGGCCGTTACATCTCCAAATGGTTGTCAGTGTGTTTGGGATTTGGGTTTGGTCAAATTATTATACTATATACATGTGCCTCCTTCAGCCAGGGATGGGCCATAGCATATAATGGGACAGGAGGGACTGAAAGGGTTAAGCGCAGCAGAAAAGGTGGTTTGCATGGGAAGTGGGAAAGTCAGGTGGGAAAAGGTTAGGGAAAGAGTGTGTCACCAGTGAGCTAGGATATATAAGGTGTAGCATCTCTAACCTGCCTCCCTATGGATATGTCTTTGTACTATCATTTTTTTAATCTATGTATGTTGTTTGATCAGTTATTGATACTTCCATTGCTATGTTCAAATGTATATTTTTTTGTTATTTCATAGTTATTTGTTCTTTTGCATTAGTTATAAACTGTTAGATTATTGTGCTAGCTAGTGCTCTGACTAGTTAGGATGCTAGCCAGTTACATCCTGTTAGTTATGACATCTGTATTTGGTGCTATCCTATATTATAATTTGCTAAGATGTTTGTCAGAAGCTGCCATGTGCAGCAGAGATGGCTGCGCTTGCTGCAGTCATGCGCACTAGAGACTGCCCGCGCCGAGGCTGATACGGAGCGGGGCGCTCCGAATTAAGACTGGAGTCTTCTCTGCGCACCTTCCTGGGATCGCTTGGTCCCAGGAAGGTGCGCAAAGAGGACCTCGGTCTGAATTCGGAGCACCCTGCTCCATATCCGCTGCAGTGCATTCAGGCAGTCTGTACTGCACATGACTGCATCGCCGCTAGTGTTGGCCCATGTACAAGGGCTTTAAAACTAGTTTTATAATAGACCTGTTGTGGCTGGCCGGTGAGGTGATACCTGCTGCCAGTTGTGGTCTGGGTAAGCAGCCAAGAAAAGAGATGGCTTAGTGGCACATTATGACACATGTTTTCAGCGACAGTTGTTTGGACACACTCGCCAGACCTATTGGTTGGAAGGAAGTATGATATCCATGGGCAAGATATCCAGTACTAATTAAATATCAGGTTTGGATAAACACACACAGAATACATTCATAGGGCCCATTAGGATTTCTGAACAGATTAAGGCAACTGGCGATTTATTATAAGATGTTAATGCCTCTTTAACCCTTTGAGTGTCAGAGGGGTACAGAACGCATTGCTTTGCAATGCATTGGATACCCCTCTGGCCCTCAAATGGTTAAGTGCATATGTAGTTAGAAAGTCACACACTGCAGTAAAGTTACTTTTTTTCCATATATTTAAATCATCGTAGTGGAGGATTCAGCAGACAGTCGAGGCAGTGATGCTTATTTATGAGCACAATCTAATATTCTCATATTCCTCTGCTTAAAGGAGAACTAACTGCCTGTAATAATAACCCCCACTTACCTTTATATGGTCAGAAAATCATAATGGCCCCTTTGGATGTTATCCCTTGTTCCTTGGTTTAAAGGAGCAGTAAACTATTTTTTTATAAAAATACATTTAATGTAGGGCTTTTCCTGTTAAGTAAAATAAGGGTACTGCCACTGCTGATAGATGCATATTTCCAGCAGTATTACAGTTTAAACCCATTTTTTTTACATTAGCAATGCCCTCTAGTGATCAAATTCCAATTAGTAATTCTGTTACATTCTAATGGAGAGGAAGGTCAGTGATTTACAGTTCTCCTTAGAATGCAATAGAAACTGCTGAGTCATGCTGCCAGTTAGAACTTCCAGGAAGTAAACACACAGTAAATTCACTTCCTGATTATTTGAACTGTTTTAAATGTTCAATAAAACAAATGACAACAGTTTGAGTGCCAGCAGAAAAGGCTCTATAACATAAATGTTTTCATAAAAAATGTTATTGTTCTTTAACGTGTCAGTCAGACCTGCATGTCATGTCAACGGATGCAGACATGACTGTGTTTGATGCAAGTATATTGCATAAAGTTGTCATTCCCACACTAAAAGCTGATTGGCACTTCAGAGCCACTAGGAGACTGCCAATCTTTTCAAAATTCTGGCAGTCTGACTCTGGCAATGGTCTGAGAGGTCAGAAGTGGAATCTGTGCCGGTCCACATGCCTTCTTCCGCCAGCAGAGATGACGACGGTGGTGGAGGCAAGGGGTAAAGAATTGTAAGCTTTTAAAGATATTTACACGCAAGCAGGAACTGTTCAAATTTAAAAGATGCCACATATATATTTACTACTTACAAGATGCCACAAATAGTAACCCTTTGAGCGCACGAGTTATTTTAACTAAACAAAACACAAATGGACTTTTTTTATTTTTAGAGAAGAAAGAATAATGAACATCAGAGGAACAAGAGAAGACTGAAGAAAAGAGAGAAGCTGGCCGTGACCCGCTGGACATCAGGATTACTGGTAAGTTTTTAATTGTTGGGACATGTGCGAAACTGTGGGGGATGCAACACTGGCACTCATAGAGTTAATCATTTTGTTTGTTTCAACTACAAGTATGTTTTGGAAACCAGTTTTCCAACACAAACCAGTAGCTTTGACCGCCTCTTTTGGGCTCTGCGTCTGCTTTCTCACTGCACAGGATCTGCGCCATGAAAAGCGAGTCCTAAACATATGGAGAAGCCACCACATGGAATAGGATAGTAAAGGCGACTATTTTTAGTTAATGTACAATGGGTGAAATTTGCTCACCTGTTGAACATTTTTGCATGGTTTTTGGTGTTGACAACACAGTTTATAGAATTGTAAAATGTGCTGTCAAAACCATTACCCCCTTTTTAAAAATAGAGGGGCTAATAGTATCGAGCCTATAGAATCTTGTCTTGACCTATGCTATCTCTCTTGTACATGAACTAACAATGCAACAACATACCATGGCCAAGAAACAGTTGAACAGCCATTTTCCAATTACTTTTGGTCCACTAAAATGGATGGACTATGTATCAAAATGGCTGTATTTTCTATATGATCTATTGTTTATGGATGTAAATACCCTCAAATTAAAGCTGACAGTCTGCACTTTATCCTGTTAGTCATTGTTTCAAATAAAATCCAGTGTGCTGGAGCATACAGCCAAAACAACAAAACGTGTGGCACTGTCCAAATATGTCTATATTGCATATCCTATATAATAAAAGGCCAGAAAGTTTGTCACGATGCAGTCATGCACAGTAGAGACTGCCCTCGTTCGGTCAGTTTCTAATGCGCATGATTGTATCTCGTGAGTGAGGCAGCGCAATCGCGTGGAGCAGTGAGGTAACGGCAGTACACAGAGCAGGTCTGGTTAATGTTAAGGGGGAGGTCCTGCTCTGCTTACAGCCGTTACCTCACTGCTCCACGGCCCATGCACATGGGCTTTTACACTAGTATAGAGATAAATTATCACTTCTGACTTTCTCAACACAGTGAAAATGATAAATGGTATCAGACCTGTGGACTATGATAAAATGTATCATTCCACCAGAGCAGATGATGGAAGAATTGATAGTGTCTGTGAGCAGCAGCTGTTAGAGTGATATAAGTTCAAGGTAGAGCCAAACATTTAAATCAATGGTAGTTTTAGAATTATTATTTGCTGCCTATGGTGCAGTCTGTTTGCTTCAGAATCCCCCCACTTTTCTTAGTGCATGAGCCTTACAATTTACAGTACATTTACACATGTACAAATTATATCTATGTAAATGATCACAGTTTTACATATTGACATGCAACATAAGCACAAACACTGTTACAAAATGTAACACACATTCTGTGCACACTTTACTGCAAATGCATTGCACCCACCACAGGCACAAGTGCCAGTGTAGGTCACACCCTCCAGGGTGGGGGTGCTCTCCTATTGTCAAATCTCTCTCCCTGCCAGATCTGATCTCCTTCTGTAACTGTAACATTTCAATAGAGCCAAGCGCCCTTTCCCCTAGCAAACAATGAACAGCCTGGGTATATTGTCTAACTGAGCAGGAAAGGCTAAATATAACTTCACAGGCTCTCTCCTCCCTTTCACTGACCCTCTGTCCATCACTCATCTTTTCCATTACCAGACATATGTATGTATGTATGTATGTGTGTGAATATATATCGTGGATGTGGGGAATACACTCACTGTAACACAATACATCACCTGGGTGCTCAGATCAAATGAAGAGAAATACATACAGTTCAGAGGATGTAGGAACAGCACACACAGGAACCTCTTGAGAAAGGTTTTTCAGATGGCCGAAATGTCAATTAATAAATGTAACCTTCGTTTGCAACCAACAAGTTCCTGTGTGTGCTGTTTCTATATCTATATATATATATATGTGTGTAATATAAAAGCACTCAATGCTTTAAAGTGAATAGTATATCACCGGGTGCTTCAGAGAAATAGTATATATGAGGCAAAGGCTGTGTACTCTCAGATTTCAAAGTGATTTAATCTCATAAATACAGCAACATTTCGGTCCTCGTTGAGACCTTTATCAAGCGAACAAACATATATATATATATATATATATATATATATATATATATATATATTTAAAAGCAAATGCACAAAATATTGGTGCACATCCAGATTTTCATCACCATTAACCCTTTATTCTGCGGCATTATGCTTTCATATCACTACTATATTAAAGATGAGGATTTAGTCACATCATATGGCCTTAAAATGCTAAGCTTGCCACCAACGCCAAGGTACCTCATTTTTGACAAGTACCTAACCTTAATATGCTTTGTCTTATGAGCTGAATCTCTCCTACTTTAGGCATTTACTAACCTTAATTTACTTTATCCTGAGAGCTGAGTCTTGGTCAGCTTTACTCATTAATGGAGAGAGACTCTCTGACAGCCATTATATAGTGTCCTAAAGACAATGAACTTTGCACCTGGGGGTGGGAGGGGTGCTTAAACCAATAGAAGCTGGTCAAAACATCCAAAAGTACAATTCCAGTCCAGGTTTTAGTAAGCACACACACGCACACACATATATATATATATATATATATACATAGAAAACAAACACACATTGCACAGAATGCCTCATTACATAATTTATGTCTCATTAGGAGACACAACTCCTATTGGGTGATTGAATGGGGACTTTACTGCTCCCATTGGGTGATTTAATGGGGGCATGTTTATCATACAGGGAGTTGGACCGCCCCCTCCAGCCCGCCCACCACTATCCAACTGACAAAAAAATATAACTGCCACTCTCTCCTGAAGTAGGGGATATCAGTAGCTTCTCCCGGTCCACACACACTCTCACTCAGGATCATGACCCCACAAACACACTGTTTCACCTCCCACAGATAATTGTAACCCTCCATACACTCTGTTTCAGTACGAGGGTGTAATGTTCCCATAAAATACAAACTCAGGGATAAACTTAATAGCAACTTTTTTATTTAACTCTTCATCTCTTCAGTCACCTCACTGTCTCAACTGTCACTCCTCCACTTCCTGCTTCCTGATTCCCGCCCTTTCTCCTTAAAGGGAGAGAGATGCTTTGCTGTATGTTACAGAGGGCAAGCCTCAAACACCACTTTCTATTTGTTCCCTCAGCATATTGCTATGCTGCCTCAACTGAAGAGCCACCGTGTGTTGCTATGTTACCTCAACTTAACCCTTTGAGTGCCAGAGGGGTACACCAAACGTTTCTAGGTTCCAAAACGATCTGGGGCTAGAGCCCACAGCAAAATTCAACAGAGTGCCTGCCACCAGCAGTAGTGATGATAACACTATAGTGTGGAGTGAGTTATCCTTACACAACATATATGTTTATTTTACTAATCTATATATAATGCAATGCAAAGAGTTAAGAAGTAAGCCATTTTATGTTCAACTCTTGCCATTGTTTTTTGTTCTAACTAACTGAAGTTATTGTGGTGTAAACCAACTGTACCACAGGGATCAAATCAAAATTCCTGTCACATTAAATAGGGGTTTTAACTCCTTGAATGCTAGAACGGTCTTCAATACTTTGCAAAGCAATGCACTGGAGACCTCTCTAGAATTCAAGAGGTTAAAAACTCTATTCAAGTGCAGTGGATTTTAAGAACTTTTATTTGTCCCCTATTGTGCAGTTCCAGAATAAAACCAGGTTGCTTTAGTACATATGAGCCATTGATGTAACTGAATAAATTATCAAGAGCAACACCAAAGTATTTTATTTATACAGATAATGTATAAACAAATATAACGATGTTTAAACAAACATTAACGTGGGTTTTATTGCTGTGGAGCAATGTGATACACTTATATACACACCACGCAGTCTGATCTCCTAAACACAGGGACACCAGGGTGATACACTTATATACACACCACACAGTCTGATGTCCTAAACACAGGGACACCAGGGTGATACACTTATATACACACACACAGTCTGATGTCCTAAACACAGGGACACCAGTGTGATACACTTATATACACACACCACACAGTCTGATGTCCTAAACACAGGGACACCAGGGTGATACACTTATATACACACCACACAGTCTGATGTCCTAAACACAGGGACACCAGGGTGATACACTTATATACACACCACACAGTCTGATGTCCTAAACACAGGGACACCAGGGTGATACACTTATATACACACCACACAGTCTGATCTCCTAAACACAGGGACACCAGGGTGATACACTTCTATACACACCACACAGTCTGATCTCCTAAACACAGGGACACCAGGGTGATACACTTATATACACACCACACAGTCTGATGTCCTAAACACCAGGGTGTGAAAGAGGGACAGAGGGATTTGGGGCTCGAAGAGGGACACTTGGGAGGTATGCTTATACCCAGCATTGTTCCATAGCCCACTGGTAGCCATAGAACCCTTCATACACTGCCTGATAACCTTGCGCTTCTAGCCCCTATTAGCCACACATCCACTGTATGATACTCCAGTGGTTTGCCTCCAGTAGCACCAGGCCCACACATGAACTGATATCTGTCTTCTTCTACTGGCAACTGGTATCCATAGAACCATACATACACTGTGTGATACCCCATCATTGTTCCACTGGTTACCTGTAGCCAATCATACACTGTCTGATTGCCGGCATTTTTCCATTGGCCGCTGGTAGCCACAGAACAACACACATAAACTTTATGATACCACAGCCTTGTTCCTCTGGCCACTGGTAGCCACACCCATGTTTCTCTGCCCTGATTCCCCAAATACACTGTGTTACCCCACCAGCCTTCTACAACTGCCTACTGGTCACCACAGATTCCCCTCATACATTTTGCATCCCCACCAGCCTTGTGCTCCTGCCCACTGGAAGCCACAGATTCCCCACATACACTGAGTGTGAACTGGTATCCACAGATTCCTCACATACACTATGTGATTCCCAACTGCATTTTATCCCTGCCCACTGATATCCACAGATTCCATACATACATTGTGACCCCCCCCTACAACCTTATTCCCCTAACCACTGGTAGCCACAGATTCTCTACATACACTATATAACCCCCTAGCCTTGCTCCCCTGCCCACTGGTAGCCACAGATTCCTTATATACACTGTGTGACCTCCCCCAGCCTTATTACCCTGTCCACTGGTAGCCACTGATTCCCCACATACACTGTGATCCCCACCAGCCTTATTATCCTGCCCACTGAAAGCCACAGATTCTACACATACACTATATGACCACCACCATCCTTATTCCAAAACCCACTGGTAGCCACTGATTCCCTACATAAACTGTGTGACCCCACCAGCCTTGTTCCCCTGCCCTCTGGTAGCCAGCCCACAAATCCTCCACATATACAATGTGACCCACCAGCCTTGTTTACCTGCCACTGGTAGCCATATATTTCCCCCATCTATACTGTCCATCATACCTTCTCTTCTGCTCTGCTCCATTCTGCTTTCTGTTTCAGTGTAGAGCCATGGGCTCCACACTGCCTCCTCTGGTACTTCAGGTGCATGTTGATGACCTCATCGCAAAGCACCAGGAAGTGCTAGAAGAGCCAGTGTGGAGCGGATGGCTGTGGGCTGAAGATGAGAACAGAGTAAGGCAGCAGCGTTCTGTTCCAAGCTATATATATGCCCACAAGTTGCTGGGCAGCAGCCAGCCTCAGGATAAACAGCAGGAGGAGTGAGTCTGCTGATTGGCTGACATTCGGGGCTGCCCACTGAAACACTCGGGCTTCAGCCCCCTTAGCCCACCCCTAGCGACGCCCCTGGGGTACACAACGCATTGCAAAGAAATGCGTTGCATACCCCTCTGGCACTCAAAGGGTTAAGTAAGGAGGAGTTACTGCTCCCATTGGGTGATTCAATGGGGGAGTGATTTAAATCATGCAGGAAGTTGGCGTGCCCCCACTATCCAGCCCGCCCACCACTATCTAAGTAACTGAAAAAACAAAATGGCTGCCACTCGCTCCTACACCACAGACACAAACGCATCAGACAAAAAACACACTTTCACACACACTCAATCACACACTCACACTCTCACACACACTCAGTCATACACACTCAATCACACACACTCAATCATACACACAATAATTCACATTCTCACACTCACGCTCAATCACACACTCAATCCCACACACTCTCTCACTCACACTCTCTCACTCACACTCTCTCACACACTTACACTCTCTCACTCACACTCTCTCACTCACACACTCACACTCTCACTCACACTCTCTCACTCACACTCTCTCACTCACACTCACGCAATCACTCACTCTCGTACTCACACCCCGGGAGCCAGCACGATCCACCTTCCACCATAGTCTCACTCACACCCCGGGAGCCAGCACGATTCACCTTCTACCATAGTATTTGCAATTCCCACATGCATTTCAACTACATGAATGAATGCCACTCACTCACACCCCGGAGCCAGCACAATCCACCTTCCACCATAGTATGTGCAATTACCACATGCATTTCAACTATATGAATGAATGCCACAGTGGAGGCATAAGTACAAACACAAACTCATTACAAAGACACATAAGTCACCCCCTTATGACTCACTTCTGTGTGTGCATGTGTGTCTCTGTGTGTGCCTGTGTTCCTCACTGTGTGTTGCATGTCTGTATCACACTCTATGTGTCTGCATGTTGTGCATTGCATGTATGTATGTATGTATGTATGTATGTATGACTGTGTCGATCTTTATGCATCTCAGTGAATGCGTGTGCATTTTGCGTTTGTGTCTCTGTGTGTGTTTGTCTTGCATCCGTGTGTGTGCGCATTAATTCCCTATATATCCTGACGGGCAACGCCATCCCAGATTGCTAGTGTGTGTGTGTATATATATATATATATATATATATATATATATATATATATATATATATATAAAAATATGTGTTTGTATGTAAATGTGTATGTCTATGCATGTGTTTGTGTGTGTGTGTTTGCATGTGCCTGTATTTATGTGTATGTGTGTGTGTATATATATATATATATATATATATATATATATTGTCACACACTTTTGTGTGTATGTGCATATCTTAATGTAGGTATATTTAAATATATTTGTCGGTGTATACTTAAGTGTGATTCTTTGTCCGAATGTGCGTGTGTATTTATGTGTATCGAATAAATGCAAAGACATGGAACGATCATACACTAAGCTGAACACTGGGGAATATTTATCATTGATGCACAAAATTGATGGCAAATTTCTTACATTTACATTTATACATCCTGTTTGGTGCCGAAACCATAAATATTAGGGTGACCAGACATCTCCTTTAACCGGAGACACATGAAAAATACATACTGCAGGGCTGCTTTGATTTCAGTGCATTCCTGAAATATACCTTTTCCCTATGTGTCCCTGGTTAAAGGGAAGGTTTGGTCAGCTTAATAAATATTAATTATTTTGTAGCAATTTGCTAATGTATTCAAATATGTAGTAATTCATTCTTTTTGCAAATCTAGAAGGTTTTCATAAATTTAGGGCCATATGTATGAAGACAATGTGGAGTGACTCTAGAGCAACCCAATTACACCATATAATTCAAATGCAAAGTCCCCAAATTTCCATTGATTTAAATAGTGTGTTTAACCTCCTGAATGCTAGAGAGATCTGTAAGGCATTGCTTCACATTTATATGAAAAAATCAGCCTTTGGGGCTTTATTTTTGACACACATTGCAATTATTTCTATTCTCATTTTATTAACCTTCTTTGATACATATGACATCCTATCCCTCCACACACACACAATGGGTGGATGATTATGATTGATTCAAGAAGGCAAAATGGCATTTTTAAATGTTACTTAATGAATAAATAATACACTGGGGAGGCCTATGATTTCAAAAATTCCCTCCAAGCAACCAGAAAAAGGGAATATTGACAAAATATTAAAAACTACACTGTTTTGAACACATTTACAAGCACAAATGAAACCTTTTTTCATGATAATTTTCCCAAATAATTCTTATTGGGATCCTTATTCAGGAAGATGCGTCACAAAGACTGAACTTAGCATATGGCCAAAAAATGGTCTTGGCATCATCCTTGCCAAAACGACAGTAAGTGCATAGTATAGAACACGTGTAGTCTTTGTCAGACCTCCAGCTGTTGCGAACTACAATACCCATCATGCACAACCAGCCAATGGCTGTTTGGGGATGAAGGGAGATGTAATTCTCAACAGTTGGGAATTTATTTTTCCTTCTTCGGTTTGTTATTAACCCCTTAAGGACCAGTGACATGTCAGGAACACCATGGCTGTCCTGCACTTAAGGACCAGTGACGTTCCTAGCACATCTTGGAATTCGTTGGTCCCCACCCCTGAATCCAATGTCGGGAAAAAAAAATAGCCCCATCGTCCTTAAGGGGTTAACTGTGGCCACAGAATTTTCTTGCCTTATTTTTTTTTAAATAAAAATTGATACATAGGAAGCTTGTACATCCTTATTGTCTTTCCTATGTTTTATATATATTTAGCACCAGATATTTACATATTTATATAGTTTGTGTTTCACATACATTAGATGTAAGGGTATATAGACTATTACTAGCAGCCATATTTTCCTATATACACATTTTATGTTACATTCCTTTTGCATTCAGGTAATTTTTCTTATGTTTATTCCACATAATTTATGTAATTTATGAGTCTGACAAATGACCTGAATTCATGACACAAGTTCAGCCTTTGACAAATCTTCTTAACCCTAATGAAATAACTTCCAAAATCAGTTATTAGATTTCCCACTAAATCAATATCCTACCTATGTTAAAAGTAAGAAGGGAATTTATCAAAAGGGGAACTGAGAATAATGATTAATATATAGGTGAATGGAAACCTGATTCACCATTTTCATACTGGACTTGCAAGATGTTCTCCACTGGATTTGCGTTCCTACTGCATCAATTACTAATGTTGAACTTTTCTAGATTTACCATAGAGAAGATGGATTTGCCATATACTGTATCTTTTTGTTTCCTGTCCCAGGATGGAAGACTTTCCCAAGATGGGAATCACTTTTCTTTTAAACTTACCTGGTATCTGTTTGATCCTTTACCAGTGCCAGGTCTCAATCTCATTGGCGTTGGAGCTCCTCTTGTTAAGACCCCATTGTGTATTCTACTTGAGAGGAGGCCCCTTAGTGGAGGGGGCTAAGAGGATTATTTGCCTCTGTCTCCTGATTCCTCCATCTTGGGGGTCCTGGCTTCTGTGCTCTGCACAAGGTACGTTGCGAACTGGTGAGACAAAGTCATGCTGGGGCCTGGCAGGACTTCAGTGGCATCAGGAGACGAGCTAGAGTTCTTGAGAATTGGGATAGGCTGTTAAGGTACAGTAATTATTTAAGAACCATACAGGATCCAGGTCAATGGATTTGAGTTTGGTGTCCTTCCATTGATCATTTGAAGTCTGGTTGATTCTGTTTTGGCTGATTGTTGAAAGGGTAAGGTGGAGTTTTAGCCTTATGGTACTGTAGATGAAGCATGGATGTAGCTATTCGAAGGAAGAAGGAAGACTGAGGATGGGGACTCAGGATGACAGCAACACTGTAGATGTAGCCAGAAGCAAAATACAGAACACTGTGTCACTGTTAACAAGAATACACCAGGAGTCAGTACTGTAATTGAAAAATCACCTTTATTGAAGAGTAATAAATAAAGATACTAAAATAATAACAAAGTGCAGAGGGTACTGAAGAACCCAGCGATTTCTACCAGAAATAGGATGCCACTTGGAGTAACCTCTCTGCTTGAGACTAGGCAGACTGCCAATGGTAGTCTCAGAATGGTGAGTGCGGTAATCAAAATGAGTAGCAACAGAGTTCTCCCATAAGGGTAAGGAACAAGGGAGACTCATACTGACTCACGCCAGCAGTCAGTATATTTGGTAGAGACCACCCAGGAGTGAGACAGAGCGGAGGGTCGGCCGTAGCCGAAGGTCAAGGTAGAGCGTTACCTAGGACTAGCCAGGGGTCAGTACCAGAGTGGGAAGTCATCCAGAGCCACAGGTCTGCACCAGACTGGGTGTCTACTAAGTCAGAGGGTAACGCAGGAAGAATAGTCAGACAGAGCCAGAGGTCAGCACCAGGATGAATGGTTAGTCAAGCCTAGGTCATACACAGAGCACTCTAAAGAAATAAACAACTGCAATAGACACCAACCTAAGGGCGACTGAACTTACTGTCCATCGCCCTTTTAACTTCCTCTAGGAAGTAACAGGAAGGAGTCTCAAGTCGCCCAAGGTATCAAAGGTACCTGCGTCATACTCACTGACGCGTGCCTGTAAATGACGCAGTGAACCAAGAAGATGCGTTGCATCCTGCATCATACCGAACAACCGCATCCATTAGGGAAAGGACATGGCCGGCCTCAGGAGGCACCTGACGCGGCCATGCCACAGGCATGGAGAGACACGGGTAGTGAAGCCAAGGCGCCACTCCAGCAACTAGTCCCCCAGCAGTGCCCAGTCAGACGACGCTGGAATTAAGGTAGGTGCTGTCACACACTGGAGCAGGCAGGACTCAGTAGATGGATATATGACTTTTGTTAGAATAGAGTTAGACAACAAAACTGAGCATGAGTGGTGCAGGTCGGACTCAGGATGACAGCAACACTGTAGATGTGCTGGGCAGCGCACACCCAGGAATCTGACATCCAGGAGATCCTTTGTCATGTTAGCAATACTGTAGATGTAACCAGCAGCAAACTACAGAACACTGGTGCAGTCAGGGCTCAGTAGATAGATACACAACTTTTGTTAGAATAGAGTTAGACTACAAAACTGAGGATGACTGGAGCAGGCAGGACTCAGTAGATAGATATACGACTTTTGTTATAACAGAGTTAGACTACAAAACTGAGGATGACTGGAGAAGGCAGGACTCCGTAGATAAATATACAAATTTTGTTAGAATACAGTTAGACTGAAAAACTGAGGATGACTGGTGCAGGGTGGACTCAGGATGACAACAACACTGTAGATGTAGCCAGCTTCAAACTGCAGAACACTGGAGCAGTCAGGACTCAGTAGAGATACAGCAGACTTTTTTTTTTACAATAGACTACAAAACTGAGGATGACTGGTGCAGGGCGGACTCAGGATAACAGCAACACTGCATATGTATCCAGCAGCAAACTGCAGAACACTGGAGTAGGCAGGACTCAGTAGATGGATACCACAGACTTTTTTTTAGAAAAGATGAAAAACAATAGAGAAAGACTGAACAACCTGAATAGTGGTACAACAATGTATACTTTAAATTCCCCCTGTGTCCCTCCAAGTCAGGGGGGTGTCCTCTGCTCGCCCTACCACGGTTCCAGAGTTGGGTAAGCTGGAGCAGTCAGTGTATTATGGTACTATGGATGATTATAGATTAAGTCTTTTTTTTTCAATCTACATCGAACCTCAGAGCAGGGTAACCCAGCTTTGGCAGGTTGACTTTTAAAAAAGTAAATTGCTCCATGAGCTGGGGGGCCAAGTGAGAGCTCTGGGGCTAAGTATATTTCCTGTTATGGAAAATACGCGCTTATTCTGGACAGTGATTGGGGGTCAAGAAAGCAACTCCTGGGCTATCAGGGATAAACTAGGCCACGCACCCCTCTTGTTATCCCAGAAACTCAAGGGATCTGTATGTGGGGGCAAAGAAGGTTCCTCAAGGTAAGCCTTAACCTCAAACTCAGCACTTTTTCTATTTATGTGGAGCTCTTTCTTTTGTCTGAAGCATAATCTGTTCATTGCCTCGGCATAAAAAGCAGCAGCTGCTCCACTGGAACAAGGTGAAGTGCTACTGGCGCTGCTACTGATAGTTTCCGGAAGACCACCACCCTCCTCCAGCTCATCTGCGGAATCTTCTCCCTCCTCCTGTGACTGCGTCCTGTTTTTTCTTTGCCTCTCACACACCTTCGCTATCAATTGTTCCCTCCAGGCAGTGAGGGAATTGGAGATAAGTGCCATCTTGCCTTTGATTTCAGAATCGCAAATTGTGGCATTCATTAACTTGGGACAATTGTTCATTTGCTCTTCCATGCGCCGAGTCAGTTCCTTTTTGAGCCGCGTTAGAAGAGCAGCAACATTGGGACGTATATTACCCTCAGCACCAGGCAAGTGTTCCCTATGTGCAAGGAAATCGTCCATTTTTAAGGAGAGGTGTGTGAAGAGGGGAATGACTTTGGCCAGGCTAGCATTCTCTTTGCTTAAAATTTCAGTCAAAGCACAGAAAGGCATGAAGACTGTCACTACCTGTTCCACC
Organism: Rhinophrynus dorsalis; assembly: GCA_037306005.1. NCBI lineage: Eukaryota > Metazoa > Chordata > Amphibia > Anura > Rhinophrynidae > Rhinophrynus > Rhinophrynus dorsalis. The sequence goes on from CM074722.1 coordinate 113,800,638, forward strand.
AGGGCCAAGTCAGCCCTGCCCAGTGTTCTGTGACTGCCAATGAAATGGTGACATGACATTGCATGAAGTGCCTTTTTCTTTTCCAGGATACACATCTTGTTTCAGGCGGTGCTCTGGGAGGTCTGCCTTTTTCTGTTCCTCCCTGAGGAGCTGGCTGTCTTTGACGCTCCGATGGAAGTGGCCATCAATTTGTCGGCATGACTCCAGAAGTGCTGGCAACCTTCCAGCGTTACTGCCATCCCCGAGAGCAGCCTTCACTACCAGATGCAGAGCATGCGCTGTACAGCGCACACCCACAAATCTGCCATCCAGGAAAGCCTTTATCATGTTATCTGCACCGTGAGTAACCACAAACCCCATTTGTGCCTGTGTGCCTGCCTGCTCCCCTAACCACTGCACCACCATGTTCTGCAGTGCTTTGCAAATGTTATCTGAGGTGTGCTGCTGATCCATTACCTCAGCACTGAGGCGGAAAGAGCAGTGCCCCTGCTTAGCTACTTCACCTGAAATTGTTGTCAGTAAATATGTCTTGCAATACATTGGGCTACCACCAATGTGCTGTCAATAACAGGAGCACTCGGAGCACTCCATAAGTCAGTGGTAAAGTGCACTGACTAGCCACCAGCCTTTCCTAGCAGGTCCTTCAAAAGCCCAACACACGACTGGTACAACGAGGGCACTATAGTTCTACTGAATGTGGTGCAGGATGGAATTTTATATCAGGGTGCAACAGCCTCCATAAGTTGCTGGAAGGGCTCCCTGTCCACCAAATTAAAAGTAGCACCCCCAAAGGCTATGAGCTGTGCAATGAGGCATGTGATTTTTCTGGACTGCTGTCTGCACATCCCCTTTGAATGAAACACACCAAAATCTTTCAGTGTGGCCTGTATTGATTTTGGGATGGGCTGTCACTGTCTGCTGCTCTTACTAGGACCAGATATGGCATGATCCCCCTGCCCTTTCTCCTGCCTACTTATCACGGTGCCCGTGATTCTTATCTGTCACTCTTGGTTGTGATCTGACCCGGCCTGGTTGACTTCCTGCTCTGTGACCTGAACCGGCTCGCTGCTGACCCTGTCTCTGTTCCTGCCGCTCCTGCTTGGTGTCGCCTAGGCGACATTTTGACTTTTGCTGTGCTTGTGGCAGGGCTGATTGTCATAGCCTCCGTTAACACTTACTTGCAGAGCCGTGCCTCTGTTCGCTGAGCCTCCGTTAACACTTGGCTCTATTGGCTCTAGCTCTTACAGTGTTTAGTCTCCGTTACAACGCCCGTGGGGGCTATTGGCTCAAGCTCTTGCAGTGATTAGTCTTTGTTGCTACGCCCATGGGGGCTATTGGCTCTAGTAGCTTCGCTCTTGCAGTGATATTAGTCTCCGTTAAACGCCCGTGGGGGTTATTGGCTCTAGCTCTTGCAGTGTAGTTTGTCTCCGTTGCTACGCCCGTGGGGGCTATTGGCTCTAGCTCTTGCAGTGTGGTTATCTCCGTTGCAATGCCCGTGGGGGCTTGTGGCTCTAGCTCATCTCTTCAGAGTATTTGGCCTCAGTTCCTGTTCTGCCTAAGCAGCGATCTCTGTTCTATAGACTGACGGTGTTGTTTCATCTAGCACCACTAGCTGCTCCATTACCACCTTGGGCGTGTCAAACACCACTACAGAGACTGATTGATTTACATGTACTTTAACTATTGAGTACCCTTATGTTTCTATGCCTGTCCTGTGACAGTATATGTATATTTATGGAATCTGTATACTGGGCCTGAGAAGGCATCTGTAAGCCTCTGTTCTTTCTATTATTCTGTATTGCCTATAGAGGGCGTTCATTCTTGTTTTATTAATAAAACTGTGTTTTATTCTAACCTGCTGGTCTGAGTGTCCTACAAAACCGTTACAGTACGAAAGGGCCATGACCTCAGACAGCAAAGGTGAAAGTAATACACAAAACATCCACTGGAGAATGGATGTTCATGAGCAATGCTTGGACCAGTTGGCACTGGCCTTACAAACTTTACTTGAGCGTACGGTACACCTTGATAAACCTAACCAGAACCCGGTGGTCTCCCCAGTTTCGACACCGGATAACCAGTCTGTAGTTCCTACTACACATACCAGAGGCCAAACGGCGGCGCTGCCGTTACCGTTGAGATATGATGGCAAACCTACCCTATGCAGGGGCTTTATTAATCAATTGGAGATATTTCTGGAACTAACGCCTCAGGCATTTCCTAACGACCGGAGTAAGGTCGGATTTATGATATCCTTACTAACGGGCAAAGCGCTGGCATGGGCCAATCCTCTGTGGGAGAATGCTAAACCCTGCACTCAGAACTTTAATGAGTTCGTAAGAAAGTTCCGCAGAGTGTTTGAGGTTCCTGGTAGAGCTGCCTCTGCTGCCAAAGGTTAATGGAGATACAACAGGGTGATCGTACCTTGGGCGACTATGTCATTGAATTTCGGACGTTGGCAGCAGAGGTGGGATGGAATAACGAAGCATTAGTGGCAACTTTTGCTCAGGGTCTGTCCAATTCCATCAAAGATGAAATAGCTGCCAGAGATGTACCCAGTGATCTGGATGAATACATTGACTATGTCATGCTTATTGACTCCCGCATTCGTGAAAGACGGCTGACTAAGAGGGCGAGATCCAGATATTATGGGCATGGCAGTCTTTTAAACCCACCCTCGCATCCCATTCCTCCTGAACGTTCACCCGCACCTGGCAAACCAATGCAGCTTGGGCTCACCAGACTTACTAAGGAGGAGCATGCGCACCGTAAAAGGCAGGGCCTATGTTTATACTGTGGCAAAGCTGGGCACTTATTATGCACATGCCCGGTACGGCCGGGAAACTGATGCACCTAGGGTACCTTGGGAGACAGGCCCTAGGTGGCATGCAGCAGTCCCTAGACTCAAGTACACAGAAACCCACCATCCAGGTGGTATTCTCCTGGGCTGATCTGTCTGTGGTGGTTATGGCACTGGTACACCCCAGTGCAGCCGGGTACTTCATGGATCAATCTTTTGCCGAGTTGCACAAAATTCTGTTGGTCAAAAGGGAGTCTCCCACAGCAATTGAAGCTATTGACGGCAGACCTTTGGAACCTGCATTTATCACTATGGAAACAATTCCTATTACTATGTCTGTTGGGGCTCTCCACAAGGAGGAATTACGTTTCCAAATAATTCGATCTCCTCATCATGCAGTCATTCTGGGGTTCCCATGGCTGCTATTACACAATCCCCAGTTTGACTGGCAGAGATGTGAGGTTAGATCATGGTCTGAATACTGTGCTAAAAACGGTTTGTCACATCCTGCCAAGATTTTGTTTACCTCTCCCTCTGTGCCAGCTGAATATCGAGAATTCAGTGACGTATTCAGCAAGGGGGAGGCTAGCGCATTGCTTCAGCACAGATCCTATGATTGCGCTATTGATCTGCCTCCGGGTGTGGTGCCTCCTAGGGGGTCGCACTTATCCGTTGTCCTGCGATGAGAACAGGGCTATGGAGGACTATATTGAGGACGCCCTCAAGAGAGGGATCATTTGCAAGTCTACTTCCCCGGCTGATGCCGGTTTCTTCTTTGTAAAAAAGAAAAGTGGCGAACTAAGACCATGTATTGATTACCGGGGGTTGAATAAGCTTATATCTAAGAATGCCTACCCCATACCACTTATTACTGAATTATTTGACAGGTTAAAGGGCTCTTCCATCTTTACTAAACTTGATCTGCAGGCCGCTTATAACCTGATCAGAATTAACACTGGGGATGAGTGGAAGACGGCATTTAATACCAGATCAGGGCATTATGAATATCTGGTAATGCCATTTGGTCTATGCAATGCACCAGCAGTGTTTCAAGAATTCATTAATGACCTCCTTCGTGACATGCTTCAGTCTTGTGTGGTGCTATACCTCGATGATATATTGATTCACTCTGCCAACCTGACCCAGCATATTAATGATGTCTCTGAGGTTTTGCTTCGATTACGTAAAAATAAACTGTTCTGTAAATTAGAAAAATGTGAGTTTCATAGGTCCCAAGTACCCTTCCTGGGGTTCGTAATTTCTAAAGATGGCATTGCTATGGACCAGGAGAAACTGGCAGCAGTCCTACAATGGCCTCGCCCCAAGGGGCTAAAAGCTATCCAGCGCTTTTTGGGCTTTGCCAACTATTATAGGAAATTTATCCAGAACTTTTCTACTATTGTGAAACCTCTGTCTGACTTGACACATAAGGGTGTTAATCCCTCTCAATGGTCCGAGGCAGCTGAAAATGCTTTTGAGACTCTGAAATCCGCCTTTGCTTCTGCTCCAGTGCTGTCCCACCCCAATCCCGCCCTGCCATTCTCCTTGGAAGTTGATGCCTCTGAACTTGGGTTTGGGGCAGTGCTTTCCCAACATCCTGTGGGAGGTGGTGCCTTGAGACCTTGTGGGTTCTTTTCTAAAAAACTCTCCAGTGCCCAAAGCCACTATGAAATTGGCGACAGAGAGCTTCTGGCTATTATTCTTGCACTAAAAGAATGGCGTCACCTATTGGAAGGTACCAGAACCCCGGTGTTAATTCTAACTGACCATAAAAATTTGACTTATCTCTCTGAAGCAAAAAGGCTGTCCTCCCAACAAGCTAGGTGGGCACTTTTTCTGTCTCGGTTTAATTTTGTAGTGTCCTATCTACCAGGCTCAAAGAACGTTAGGGCAGATGCTCTGTCCAGACAGTTTGCATCGGACATTGAGAGGGATGAAGAACCAGTACCTATTATTCAGCCAGATCGTATTGTCGCGATGGTGCTTACTAGCATCACTTCGCCACTGGGGGAAGAGATTTTGGCATCTCAGGCGAGGGCTCCCCCAGAAACCCCAGTTGGCAAGTGTTTTGTGGGTGAGCCATTCCGTACCCGTCTGCTGGAGACATACCATTCTTCTAAGGGGGCTGGACATATCGGGAGGAATCAGTTAATATGGTTTCTATCACAGTTATTTTGGTGGCCCTCCCTTAGAGCCGATTGCTCCGCTTTTACTGCAGCCTGTGCCACCTGTGCTCGTGCCAAGACACCGAGGCATCTCCCAGTGGGCCTACTCCAACCTGTGCCTAATGGCGAACGTCCATGGTCCCATATATCGATTGACTTCCTGGGAGAACTGCCAGTATCTAGGGGGCAAACGTTTATCCTGATGGTGGTCGACAGGTTCTCTAAGATGTCTCATTTCGTGCCCCTCTCTGGCCTTCCGTCGGCCCAGGAATTGGCGATAGTTTTTGCCAGAGAAGTGTTCCGCTTGCATGGGGTACCCAGAGTGGTGGTGTCTGACCGTGGGAGCCAGTTCGTGTCCAGATTCTGGAGGGCATTCTGTGGCCAGATGGGCATTCAATTGTCCTTTTCCTCCGCCTACTATCCCCAGACCAGTGGAGCCGCTGAACGTGCCAATCAGGGACTGGAGCAGTTCCTGCATTGCTTTGTGTCCGATCATCATGACAGTTGGGCCGACCTGTTGCCGTGGGCAGAGTTCGCCAGGAATTGTGCAGTTAATTCATCGTCCCGGACTCGTTTCAGTCGAAGCAGATTCCAGCTCTGGACGAGCATATTGAGCAGCTTCGCTCTACTTGGGCACAGGTGCTGAGGACCCTCAGTCAGTCATTTCAGCGACATCAGCGGCATGCAAATCGTAGATGGCTGCCAGCGGTCTCCTTCCAGGTTGGGGATAGGGTATGGCTCTCTTCCAGAAATCTCAATCTGCAAGTGCCTTCCAATAAGTTGGCTCCCCGGTTCATTGGTCCATTCAGAGTTATTCGCAAAGTGAATCCCGTCTCGTACGCACTGGAACTTCCAGCTTCTATGCGCATACATAATGTGTTCCATGTATCTCTGTTGAAACCCTTGGTTTGCAACCGCTACACTACCACTCCGGTGGTTCCTGGGCCTGTGGATGTTCAAGGCCAAGAGGAGTACGAAGTCCAGGGTATTATTGATTCTAGGAGATTTAGGGGGAAATTGCAATATTTGGTTCATTGGAAGGGCCATGGCCCTGAAGAATGCTCTTGGGTAGATCAAAAGGACCTCCATGCGCCTAGATTATTACGCAATTTCCACTCTAAATATCCCCAGAAACCTAGACCTCCTGCTGGAAGAGGGGGTCTTTGAGAGGGGGGTACTATCACGGTGCCCGTGATCCTTATCTGTCACTCTTGGTTGTGGGCGCTCCCATTGGTTGAGCTTGTTTGGCCCACCCATTGTGGCCTTTTTATACCTGGCCTTTGGCACCTGTCAGGTGCCCTTTCGTGGTGTTCCTGAGCCAGTGTTGCTGTTGCTGTTTTCCAGTGTTCCTGCTTCCTGTGTACCGATTTGGCCTGTTTGACGACACTCCTTGTTTCCTGCTCCGTGATCTGACCCGGCCTGGCTGACGTTCCTGCTTGTGACCTGATCTGGCTTGTCTGAAAATCCTGCTCCATGATTTAACCCGGCCTGGCTGACGTTCCTGCTTGTGACCTGATCTGGCTTGTCTGAGAATCCTGCTCCATGATCTGACCCGGCCTGGCTGACTTCCTGCTCCGTGACCTGAACCGGCTCGCTGCTGACCATGTCTCTGTTCCTGCTGCTGCTGCTTGGTGTCGCCTAGGCAACATTTTGACTTCTGCTGTGCTTGTGGCAGGGCTGATCGTGTCATAGCCTCCGTTAACACTTGCAGAGCAGTGCCTCTGTTCGCTGAGCCTCCGTTAACACTTGCAGAGCTGTTATCTCCGTTCCCTGAGCCTCCGTTAACACTTGCAGAGCCGTTGTCTCCATTCACTGAGCCTCCAGTACACTTGCAGAGCTGCTGTCTCCATTCACTGAGCCTCAATTAACACTTGCAGAGCCATTGCCCTGATCTTCCGCTACACTTGCTGAGCCGGTTAACTTGCAGAGCCTTTGTATAAGGCGGTGGCTCATTCTGTCTATCTTGCAGTGTAGTCGGTCTCCGTTACCGCGCCCGCGGGAGGCGCTATTGGCTCTAGCTCTTACAGTGTTTAGTCTCTGTTGCTACGCCCGTGGGGGCTATTGGCTCTAGTAGCTTCGCTCTTGCAGTGATATTAGTCTCCGTTAAACGCCCGTGGGGGCTATTGGCTCTAGCTCTTGCAGTGTAGTTTGTCTCCATTGCTACTCCCATGGGGGCTATTGGCTCTAGTAGCTTCACTCTTGCAGTGATATTAGTCTCCGTTAAACGCCCGTGGGGGCTATTGGCTCTAGCTCTTGCAGTGTAGTTTGTCTCCATTGCTACGCCCGTGGGAGCTATTGGCTCTAGCTCTTTCAGTGTGGTTATCTCCATTGCAACGCCCATGGGGGTATCACGGTGCCCGTGATTGCTGCCTTTGTGTGTCTATCACCTGTAGGGGGCTCCCATTGGCTGTCTGCCTTCAGCCCGCCTCATCTTGCTTATTTAAACTGAGTTTGGGCACCCTTTGGTTGCCCTTTCGTGGTGTCTCTGGCTGCCTCCACTTTCATTATGTTACTGAAGCTAATGGGCCTTTAGCTGTGTTCCTGTTATCCTGAGTTCGTCCAGTTCCTGAGTCTCCTGATCAGCTGTGCCTGTTCCAGTGCCTGTTCCGGTTGGAGTTGTCCGACGTTGCTGTTTCCTGCTGCCAGTCCTCATTGCTGTTCCTGATCCGGCTGACCATCGTTGTGCTGGTTCCTGTTCATCTTCTGCGTCCAGTTTCCTTCATCTGTGGCGACCTTGTTCTCGGTCGCTCAGGCGACATTTCCACCCTGTTGGTTCCCAGCGTGCGGGCGCTGGTTTGCTCCACTGCCTTACTGCTTACTACACATCTAGCCTGTTGGTTACTATCGTGCGGGCGCTGGTTCGTTCCACTGCCTTACGGCTTGCTATACATCTAGTCTGTTGGTTCCCAGCGCGCGGGCGCTGGTTTGCTCCACTGCCTTACGGCTTACTATACATCTAATCTGTTGGATCCCAGCGCGCGGGCGCTGGTTCGCTCCACTGCCTTTCGGCTTACTCTGCATTTAGTCTGTTGGCTCCCAGCGAGCGGGCGCTGGTTCGCTCCCCTGCCTTTCGGCTTACTCTACATTTAGTCTGTTGGTTCCCAGCGCGCGGGCGCTGGTTCGCTCCATTGCCTTACGGCCTACTATGCATTTGGTCTGGTTCCCAGCACGCGGGCGCTGGTTTGCTCCATTGCCTTACAACCTACTATACATTTGGTCTGTTGGTTCCCAGCGTGCGGGCGCTGGTTCGCTCCATTGCCTTAAGGCCTACTATACATCTAGTCTGTTGGTTTCCAGCGCGCGGCCGCTGGTACGCTCCACTGCCTGACGGCTTACTATCATTGAGTCTGTTGGTCCCCAGCGTGCGGGCGCTGGTTTGCTCCACTGCCTTCCGGCTGACTTGCATTTAGAGTGTTGGTACCCAGCGCGCAGGCGCTGGGTAGCTCCATTGCCTTACGGCTTACTATACATCTAGTCTGTTGGTTTCTAGAGCGCGGGCGCTGGTTCGCTCCACTGCCTCATGGCCTACTATTCATTTAGTCTGATGGTTCCCAGTGCGCTGTCTTGTCCTAGACAGCTAGTCTCTCTCTCAGTACACGGGTACTGGTGTGTGCAGAATACCTGGCATTACCACTAGCTCTCATAGCCTTTACATACCATCTCCATACTGTCATTGTCATCTGACAGTCATTAAGGCCATAGTGGTTGGCACCATCTCCTCTAAGGCTGCCTTGCCCGGTATCTTGGTAAGGCCGGTAGAACCTTCCAGTCGTTTCCGTTTTGGGGTTGCCTTACCCGGTATTAGCAAGGCCGGTAGAGCCTATATCTATGGTGTTCCGTTAGGCTGCCTTGCCCGGTATATTGGCAGTGCCGGTAGAGCCTGTATACTCCTGATAGGCTGCCTTGCCCGGTATATTGGCAGGGCTGGTAGAGCCTGTATACTCCTGATAGTCTGATAGGCTGCCTTGTCCGGTATATTGGCAAGGCCGGTAGAGCCTGTTTCTCCTTGTTATCCGATAGGCTACCTTGCCTGGTATATTGGCAGGTCGGTAGAGCCACCTTTCCATTGCTTGCCCAGGCTGCCTTGCCCGGTATATTGGCAGGGCCGGTAGAGCCTTACTCGCTATTATCACCTTCTTCCTGTCAATTCTATGTATATGTATGTATATGTATGAGATCCTATGGGATTGTCTTAAACTTTTCAATAAAGTTGTGTTTTTACCTAACTTTGCGTCTGAGAGTCTTAACAAACCGTGACAGGGGGCTTGTAGCTGTAGCTCATCACTGCAGAGTATTTGGCCTCAGTTCCTGTTCTGCCTAAGCAGCGATCTCTGTTCTATAGACTGACGGTGTTGTTTCATCTAGCACCACTAGCTGCTCCATTACCACCTTGGGCGAGTCAAACACCACAACAGAGACTGATTGATTTACATGTACTTTAACCATTGAGTACCCTTACGTTTCTATGCCTGTCCTGTGACAGTATATGTACATTTATTGCATCTGTATACTGGGCCTGAGAAGGCATCTGTAAGCCACTGTTCTTTCTATTATTCTGTATTGCCTATAGAGGGCGTTCATTCTTTTTTTATTAATAAAACTGTGTTTTATTCTAACCTGCTGGTCTGAGTGTCCTACAAAACCGTTACACTACTGGTGGTGAGTGTGACACTGGTATATGTAGTAGTACCACTTCCGGCACTTATCAACACTGACTTGTGGTAGTTGTTCAGGTGTTGGTTCATCCTGGAGGTGGTTAGATGACCCAACACCCTCCCATGGCTGACTTCCCTGCCACACAATTTGCAGTTTGCTAGCCGGCCATTGCCAAATGTCACAAAATGCTCCCACGCTTTTGAGCGACAGCTGACTCTGCCAGTTGACATGGAACGTGGTGGAGAAGAAGAAACTAAGGTGACACTTTCACACTAGCATGGCATGGCAGGGATGTTGGGACTGGGATTGGAGGTGGATTGTGGATGACAGTGGTGTCGGAGACACTAGCAGCTACTACCTGCCTGGGAGACTCAACTGGAACTGGAGAGGCAGGTGTTGAATTCTCAATAGAAGAGACAATTGTAGCTGGAGAAACAGGAGGAGTACTATGTGTAGCAGGGGAAAAATCAAGCCGTGAGGGGAAAAATCAAGCTCCGTGGAAAAATCAAGCTCAGGAGGCCTCGACCCCTCATACTCTTCTTCCACCTCTTTTAGGTTTAGACAGGAAGAAAAATCATCAGCAGCAGATTTTGGCGAGACCTGCTGAATTGCCTCTTGTGCCTGGTGGCTACCGGGAAATGGTAAACCACTATCTCACTCACCCTCAATAACATTTTTTGGAGAAGTTATGCTCTCAGTGACAGTGGCGGCAGGAGGAATTTTCTTCAAATATTGCAATAATTCATGTTTGGGCTGCTCATACGGACGTTCGCTGTAAAAATCCCACGTTGATACTGTATGCAGTTTCCGACCAGTAGTATTAAACACTCTAGGCGACCCCAGGTTTATAGAACTGGCTGTAGCAGAGGTGGTGACAGAACTGGAAATGGCACTAGTCATTGTTCATGTGGTTCTGGGTGAATCATCATGAAACAGCTGACAAAGAGAAACAGATGCCGGCTACTTCATGGTCTCAGAGGAGGACCTGGGCCTCTCTACCCTGCTGGTAGAGGTAGAACGACATGCAGTTCCCTTCTTATTTTTATTTTTGGGTTTGGAGTTCTGCTGCTGAGTCTGACTATATCACGGTGCCCCTGATTGCCTCCAGTGACACTGTGCTTGCAGGTGACATTGCATTACTTCCTGGTTGTCGCGCTGAGGCACATTCGCTATTCTTATAGGCCGCTGTTAATTGCCTGAGTGAGTCTCCGCCTACATGCTAGGCCTTATAGGCCTCAGTCTGCCTTGCCTTTACCCTCTTGTGGTGTACCTGTGCATTATAGCTCTTATGATTCTGACACTCCATTTCTGTGTATGACTCCTGGCTACATTTTGACTTAGGCTCCGTTTGATCCCTGACTACTGCCTCCCGTTTCGGTCTGACCTTTGGCTCCGTCTGACTACCCGCTCCGGTCTGACTCCTGGCTTTGGCTGACTATCCGTTCTGGTCTGACCTGTGGCTCCGGCTGACTACCCGCTCCAGTCTGACTCCTGGCTTTGGCTGACTACCTGCTCTGGTCTGACTCCTGGCTTTGGCTGACTACCCGCATAGTGCTGACCCCTGCTCCGGCTGACTATCGATCATTCTATATCCGAGGCCTACTGTCTCCGCTTGCACTCTCCGTGCTCTGTTTCCTCTGGTCGAGTGGTGCTCAGTCTGTGTCAGTCCGTGCCACTGGCATTCCTGCTGTCTGTTGTTCCGTTCTGTGCCATTGGGTACCCTAGCTTTCTAGGGATTCTCAGTCACCATTGCTTGTTGGTTTACCTAACGTACTAGGGATTCTCAGTCACCATTGCTTGTTGGGTTACCCTAGTGTTCTAGGGATTCTCAGTCACCGCTGCCTGTTGGCTTACCCTAGCGTTCTAGGGATTCTCCATCACCACTGCCTGTTCTATTAACCTAGCTTTCTAGGGATTCTCAGTCACCATTGCTTGTTGGTTTACCCTAGCATACTAGGGATTCTCAGTCACAATTGCTTGTTGGGTTACCCTAGTGTTCTAGGGATTCTCAGTCACCGCTGCCTGTTGGTTTACCCTAGCGTTCTAGGGATTCTCCATCACCACTGCCTGTTCTATTACCCTAGCATTCTAGGGATTCTTGGTCACCTCTGCCTGTTCCGTTACCCTAACGTTCTAGGGATTCTCAGTCACCACTGCCTGTTGGTTTACACTAGCATTCTAGGGAGATCCGTCTCTGAGCTGAACCACCCTAACGTAATAGGGGATTTTCCCTCTGTTCACAGGGGCTTCACTGCTGCTCCTGTACTAGTAGCTACTACCATGCTCACTACTAGTATATATATATATTCAGTCAGAGTGGTATTTGCCTCTCTACGGTCAGGTGATCCTGTGCTGTCTCCATACCTGGCTAGTGAGGGTTAGGGAAGTGCTCAGGCCCTGTCCTTACACCTGGTCCTGTGAGGGTTAGGGAAGTGCTATTTATTTTATTCTATTTCTCAATAAAGATATTATTTTGCTGTATCTGTACTTGTCAAAGTCTTTCATCTTTAGCCACCTGCTGCTGCTAGCTCTGCCTTAAAGCAACGGCACTGTGGTGGTGTTGGTGTTGGCTGGGTCACGGCAGCTGGTAGCAGGATGAGCAACAGCAGGTTGTTCGCTAGGACTCAAATCCATTACAGATAAGTCGTTAGTGTACTACAATAATTTTAAAATTTTAAAACCTGGCCACACAACAACTGTCACACTGGCTGTGTCACTCTGGAAATTGTAATTTACAGAAATCCCTACTGTTTTTCTTTCAAACAGGAACAAAGGTGGCTTGCTGTGGCAATAAGGCACTTTTGCTGGATGCCTGTCTGCCTACACAAATGGCACACTGACTGTGTCACTCTGGAAATTATTTAAAGTGTTAGTAATGTCCCAAAACAAATAGTTATCATTTTGTAGTGTTTAAAAACTTAAGCTAAATGCAAAAAAAACCCTTTCTCTAAAACCGCTATGGTTTGAGAGATATTCCCTGTTAAAGTTTGCCTTTTCCTGCCTGCAGGAGATTCGTGTTGACCGACACGAGGAGCCTCTGCAGCAGAGCCGCAATCGCGTTATTTAAAACAAATTACTTCATTGGAATGGTCTACAAAGTGTGCTTGCAAACCAGACACACTTTGGAGACCTTTTCAATTAATTCATTCTTTTCAAATAACGTGACTGCGGCTCTGCTGCAGAGCCGCCAGTTGGTCCCCGGACAGGATTCCCCTGCAGTCAGCACAGCACTGACGTCAGAGAAAGGGGAGGGAGGGGGGAACTTTGAATAGGAATATCTCTCAAACCATAGCGGTTTGAGAGATAGGTGTTTTTGCATTTAGCTCACATTTTTAAGCACTACAAAATGATAACTATTTGTTCTGGGACATTATTGTCCCTTTAAACAAATTCTTAATATTTTTAAACAGGAACAAAGATGGCTTGTGGTGACAATAAGGCACACCAGCCTTACTCAGGGCAGAGGAGCCACCATGACAATGTGATCCCATTACTACCAGCAAATCAACGTCAGAGTTAAGAGAGTGTATGAAGGGATCTTTGATTAATAGTGGGCAGTACAACGAGGCTGATTGAGGGCAGGGGGTTAGACAGTATATATAGGGATGTGTGACTTCCAGTGGGCAGTGGAACTAGGCTTGGGGGTCAGATAGTGTATGTGAGGATCAGTGACTACCAGTGTGTACTGAAATCATGATGTGAGGTCAGACAGAATGTGGCAAATAAGGGGATCAGAAGGCTTGGGGCTGAGTTGCAGAGAGAAGCTTAATGCATTGCAAAGAAGTGCATTGAACACCCCTATGGGGCACATTACACATTCATTTTTATTATTATTACTACTTTATTTGTTTTCATTTTTCATTCATTATTTATTTTTATCATTATACTCAGACCTCGTGGGGATCATCAGGACTAGGTTGGGAGATCAATAGAGGCTATGGAGTGGAACAACATGGCTTCCCTGCTTCCAGTCCTACCTGAACTTCAGGGTAGGAGTGGGCGAGATAGGGAAAGCCTTCCACATCACGGCGATATCAGTCATGTTACCTGGGACGTAGAACCTCACTGCTGAGAGATCAATAGCTGGGGCATCAGGAAGGGTCCTGATAATACTGGCAACTGCAAATTGGTGGTACAGTATACAAGCTTGAAACAGTTGGCCAAGCCCATGATCCGTGCCACCTTGTCACTCCATGGGTGAAAGGGGAACTAAGACCTCCTACTAATAACAAACCCCATTTACCTTCCTATAGCCAGAAAAATCATAATAACCCCTATGAATTGTGCTGTTGTGCCTCTGTTCAAGACATAACAGCTTTAAATTGATAGTTGCAGTTGAACTACAAGACTGATAGTATTGAAATACAGTGCTACATGGGACAAATAGTGTAAAGAAGAACCAGAGCTGCATATTGTTTCTAGTATTACTGTCCCTTTAATCAGTCCTTGGTGTCATGTCCCTGGAGACAGATTTTTCTAAACTGAAGCACTCAGAATGTACAAATTTATTCAACCTTTTAACCCCTTATCAACCAGCTGTGCAGCTTGCGACTGGCAGTTAAGGACCACTTTTTTTTTTTTTTTTTTGCTACTGATTCAAGGGTGCCCAAGCGGCATGCAACCTTGCTGGGACACCTGAATTCCATGACATGCCAGGACCGTCACTGGTCCTTACGTGCAAAACCACCTTGATGGTCCTGGCATGTCATGAGTCCTTAATGGGTTAAGAACCAGGGTGGTGCTCAATGTATTACACACCCTTCTGGTCTTCAAGTGGTTAAAAACAATCTGGTAAAAATCAGCTGATGGATATTCAACACACTGGATGACACTTAAAGGGCTAAACATCAATATTTTATTGTAGTAAAAGCAAGAAGTAATGTGCTCATTTTATTTTGTCATGTTGCAAGTCTTGATGAGAAAGCAGCAGCTGGTTTACATTGTTGTTGATCTCATTCAGTTGGTATTTTACCTTTATGAATTAAAATACATATTTCCATGTAGATAGCACATAACTGTGGGTAATCTGCTCCAGTATCTACAAACGTTAAACCTTTCTCAAGCAGTTTTTTAAGGTCTTCTGATTTCTGTAAGAAGAAGAAAAGGTATATGATCATAGAGAAATAAGCAACAAAATATGAAACGGCAGCAATCTAAGACAAACCAACAAGGGTGGAGAAATAAAATGCCCATTGATTTAAATGACCATTTTAACCCCTTGAATGCCAGAGAGTTCCCCAAAGCATTGCTTCACAATGTGTTAAAGACCTCTTTAGCATTCAAGGAGTTAAAAACCCAATTTACTACAGCTTGAAGTTTTATTACTCCCCAGTGCAGTTGGTTTGCTCCAGAATTCTTCCTGGCTTTCTTTTTCCGAGAATTCGAATTTGCTGAATTATGACATTAAGGGCTCAATTCAATTCTGGCTGGTAAAACAGCCAGTAGGGCAAAAATAGCTATCGATCAGTCACTGGAGCTATTCAATTTCCCTACCAATGGAAATCACAACGGATTTTGTGCCACAGAAACTGTGGCCAAACATTCATCGTGTTTTAAGTTCCCAAGTTATGGGAACATCAAAGGAAAAGCGCTAACGATCAGTGCTTAACACACTGTCAAGCACCTAGCATGAGCTACACACAGTCAACCTCCCAAACACTAATCCTACACTACAACTATCAGTGAAGTGCAACAATACTAGCCCTATACTAGCCCTAACACTAGCTTAACACCCCTAGCTGTATAACACTTACCTGTCATCCTGTGTCTGTCTTCTGCTGTCAGCTTCCATCTTCCTTCTTATTCCTCCTCATCTTCTGTTTTCTACCCCTCTGTCTACTTATCTTCTTCCTTGTTACAAATAAGTACCTGAGAAGAAAAAAATTAAACATGACACATGGTCCAGAAACATAACTTGTAAATGTGTGCACTGGTTAAAATAATGCATCCATTCCAAGCTGCAACAAAACAACGTTCCCCCAAACTGAATATGTTTAAAAATCCAGTTTGTTTCAAAATAATGTTCCTTTCAAAAAGAAAAATATAGGCTCATGCGAAATATATTGCATATGGTGCATTGCAAAACAAATAGTTTGCAGGCTCCATCGGCGGTGGTTGCTGGAAGTCAGGCTAGCAAACCGGGTAGGGTTGCCACCCGGCAGGTATTTTACTGCCACAGCTGGTAATTAGCTCAATGGAGCCGGTGCTGGTATAACTACTATAACCATAGCCATATAAAAGCCAGTCTCTGTTCAAATTCCCCACACACGGGCTCAGGCATTGGCCCAAAAGGTAACGGGGGGTTTGTGAGCCTGACTTCCCGCTGCCAACACCGGCAACATCGGTGGAGCCCGCAAACTATTTTTAAACATATTCGATTTGGGGGAATGTTGTTTTGTTGCGACTTGAAATGGATGCATTGATTTAACTCTTTGAGTGCCAGAGAGGTACGCAATGTGTTGTGTAACCTTCTGTCAGTCAAAGGGTTAACCAGTGCACATATTTGAAAATTATGTTTGTAGAGCATCCTATATAATAATTTGTTAAAACGTGTGTAACGATGCAGTCATGCGCAGTAGAGAGCTGCATCCAGCTCTGTATCAGCCATGGCACAGGCAGTCACTACTGTGCATGACTGCCCCGCGACCGGCTGGCAGTGGCACTGTGGCCTGTGTAACGGGCTCTTCAACTAGTATGTCATGTTTAATGTTTGGTTCTTTTCAGGTACATATTTGCAACAATGAAGAAGAAATGAAGACAGAAGAAATGAAGACAGAAGAGATGAAGACAGAAGAGAAAAAGATAGAAAATGAAGATAAAGAAGAAGCTAGAAGATGACAGAAGAAGATGGACAGTGGCTGACCAGGGTGCTGAAGACCCCACTAGACATCAGGATCACTGGTAAGTGTTTCCTCTCAGATTATGTTTTTTTCACTTAGTAAGATTAACCCTGTGAGTGCCAGAGGGGAATGCATACCCCACTGTCACTCACAGGGTTAATTCTACTAACACTTGACACATTTTTTTCATACTTTGGATATATTTATATGGGGCATCTACTGGACCCCTTAGTTGTTTTTTTTTGTTTGTTTTCCTCTTCAATTCCTATGTTGGCAGGATTAACATGTGTTAAGAGACTCTGTGCCCCAAAAAACTGAGTGTAGATTTCCACTCTTAACACATCTTGGTGCCTAACGCATGGAACTGAATTGCAAATTCTGACTCTTTTGAATCTGTTTCAATGGATGCAAACGGGTGCTAAGTTTAGTGCCCAATGTGCTTTTTTTTCCAGCTGTATTTTTTCACAGAGCAGGTAATTGAATTGCTCACCGTGTTTGAAAAAAAATGCTATAGGGTATTTTTTTTGTTTTTTTCATCAGCCATAACTGAATTGAGCCCTAAGTGCTGTATTCAGGGTCACAGTTCTGGAGCAAACCAACTGCACCTACCACAGGAGACATGGATAATTCCTAATTACTCAATTGGGGGAATTTAACAATTTGAAAGCTAGAATGGAATGCTATTGCAGTGCTTACCTCTATAGTATTTAAGGTTATAAACGTCCCATTTATTTCAATGGCAATTTTCATTTTCAGTCTATTGTTTGCTACAAAATTGTTCATCTTTTGTTTTCAGCATAAGGCCGTAAATACATTAATTTGCTAATTACAAGCATAATTTTAGAAACCTTTTAATTAACTTTGCAAAGCAAAGGCAATGATTTATTAAAATAAAATAAACAAACTGTTGTTTAAAAATTATCTACTAGGCATTGTGATAAAGTAGAAGGAAAGCTGTTTTTTGTTTTTTTGTTTTTCTAAAAGTAAGTACTTTTAAAGATATTCTATCTTCAAGCTTTGCCGGTCAGCATAATACAGCACGCTGAATCACCGGCAAAGCTGTTGCTCACTACCTAATTCTCCTCCCACCTCCCTCCCAGCTGCCCCAGGGAGAGCGTTCATGCTTCCCTTCAGTGTGGTGCGAATGTCTTCTATCGTTATATCAATCTCCAGTTAGCATTACACTGAGGTTGCAAACCGGAGCTTGATGTAACGATAGAAGACATTCACACCACACTGAAGGGAAGCGTGAATGCGCTCCCTGGGGCAGCTGGGAGGGAAGTGGGAGGAGAAGAAGAGCTCTGTGCCCATTATGTGGAAGTGCACAGCAGAGAGGAGGCAATTAGTGATGATCGAGCACCCCGATGCTCGGGTGTTCGGGTGCTCTGGCCGAGCGCCCCCGGAGGCTCGAGTGCTCGGCCGAGCACCCGAGCCCCATTGAAGTCAATGGGAGGACTCGAGCATTACACCAGGCACCCCCTGCTCTGATGAGGGGAGGGTGCCTGGTTCATAGGAAAAGGTCAGAAAATGATGGAAACACCACAGAAATGGTTCAGGGACAGCATAGGGAGGATGTCTGGATGCATCTTGGACTCCAACGTCGCTGCTGGGAACGATGTTTCGCCCGTAGTACGCCATTTTTACAGACTGACCGTAAAACACACAAAAAGGAAGATAAAAACGATTTTAGGCGAAAAATTGTTACCAAACAGTATTTGCTGTATATTTACTTGTATATCATCTGCAAATTCTGCAAAAAATTTCATCGATTTTTCGGAACTGGGGCCATGATTAAGAGGGAAACGTGCGCAGCGTAAAGCAGGTGTTCAACGTGGTTATGGCCCGGGTAAGGTACAGCATTCAGGAACGGAGGCCGCAGCTACCACAGGTTTTACAACATGTCCGTTTGCCCTTGTTAAGTCCAAAATTTATAGTCGGAACAGTGGGGTCTGATCCATTGAGTAAAAGTGACGAAGTGACTTAGTGGATGAAGCCAAGAACTACCTTCTGCTCTGTCGAACACCCCAGCCCTATTTAATTCAATGGGAGGACCTGAGGCACTCCGATACAACCTGTATATCACAAAATGGAGGGCCTCATTCACATTGTGGTACAATAGTTCAGGTAGTGGTCCAACACTCATAAAGCCTATGCACTAAGTGAAAGGGCTGCCAAAAATTAGACTTTAATGTCACTCCAATACACCCTTTATTACACATAAAGGAGGGCATCATACACACCCTTGAAAAATTACGATTAATGGCCTGCTGGTGACCCTCTAAAACATTAGGGGCGAGGGCATGCAGCTAAGCTGACCATCTAAAACATTAGGAATGAGGGTCTGCTGCTGAGCCGACCATCTAAAACATTATGGGTGAGGGTCTGCTGCGGAGCTGACCATCCTAAACATTATATGCGAAGGCCCGCTAGTGAGCTGACGTTATAAAACATTATATGAGAGGGCCCGCTAGAGAGCTGACCCAATAAAACATTATATGAGAAGGCCCGCTGGTGAGCTGACCTATACAAAAATTGTCAAACAGGGCCCGCTGGTGAGCTGGCCCTATATAAAAATTATATCACAGGGCCCGCTGGTGAGCTGGCCCTATATAAAAATTATATCACAGGGCATATGGAAGAGGAGGAGGAGGATGAGAAGATTAAGAGTCAACCATATACCCGTTTTTTGGGTGGAAGGGGTGAATGGGAATACAGAGTATTCCCATCATTGTAAATAACATATATAAAGTCACTTTATGTTCACCCGGGGCTTTCCTCCAGTGGAGTGGAGAAGTCAGGGGAAATCCAGGCCTTGTTCATTTTTATAAGTGTCAACCTATCAGCATTTTCGGTGGAAAGGCGGATACGCTTATCTGTTATGATGCCACCAGCAGCACTAAATACCCGCTCAGACAGAACGCTGGCGGCAGGGCAGGCCAGCACCTCCAAGGCGTAGAGTGCCAGTTCATACCACGTGTCCAGCTTGGACACCCAGTAGTTGTAAGGCACAGAGGGATCAGTGAGGACGCTGACACGGTCTGCTACGTACTCCTTCACCATCTTCCAAAACTTTTCCCTCCTTGTGACACTAGGCCGCGCATCAGGGTGAGGGTGCTGGCGGGGTGTCATGAAGGTGTCCCACGCCTTGGAGAGTGTTGCCCTGCCTTTGTCGGAACTGCTGTGTGCTCCCCTTTTCTCCCCTTCTCGGTTGGCCAAGGTAGCACGTACTCTGCCGCCAGCGTTGTCAGATGGAAAATTTTGGAGCAATTTTTCGACAAGAACCTTCTGGTATTGCACCATTTTGCTTGTCCTCTCCACCGGAGGAATGAGAGATGAGAAATTCTCTTTGTAGCGGGGGTCCAGAAGGGTGAACACCCAGTAATCCGTGTTGTCTAAAATGCATATAACGCGTGGGTCACGGGAAAGGCAGCCTAACATAAAGTCAGCCATGTGTGCCAGAGTACCAACAGGCAAGATTTCGCTGTCCTCACCAGGAGGATGACTCTCAATCTCCTCATCCTCTTCCTCCTCTTCTGCCCACCCACGCTGAAGAGATGGAAATAAAGTTCCATGGCTACCCTCTGTAGCGGAGGCAGCCGTGTCTTCCTCCTCCTCCTCCTCCTCCGCCTCCTCCAATTGTCGCTGAGAAGACGAAGTGAGGGTGCTCTGGCTATCACCTTGTGTAAGCTCTTCCTCCCCCATTTCCACCTCTTCCACATGCAAAGCGTCGGTTTTAATTGTGAGCAGCGAGCGTTTCAGTAGACACAGAAGTGGGATGGTTACACTGATAATAGCGTTATCGCCGCTCACCATCTGTGTCGATTCCTCAAAATTGCGTAAAACCTCACAGAGGTCTGACATCCATTCCCACTCCTCACTTCTGATTAGAGGAAGTTGAACGGAGAGGCGACGACCGTGTAACAGCTGGTACTCCACTACTGCCCTCTGCTGCTCACAAAGCCGGGCCAACATGTGGAAGGTGGAGTTCCAGCGCGTGCTCACGTCACACAGCAGACGGTGAGCTGGCAATTGTAAGCGCTGCTGCAGCGTCAACAGGCCGGCTGAAGCTGTAGATGACTTACGGAAATGTGAACACACGCGGCGCACCTTCGTCAAGAGATCATGCAAATTGGGGTAGGTTTTTAGAAATCGCTGAACCACTAAATTAAATACATGCGCTAGGCATGGTACGTGTGTGAGCTTGCCGAGCTCCAAAGCCGCCACCAAGTTACGCCCATTATCACACACAACCATGCCTGGTTGCAGGTTGAGTGGCGAGAGCCACTGCTCGGTCTGGTGACTAATCCCCTGCAACAGCTCTGAGGCCGTGTGCTGTTTGTCCCCAAGGCAGATCAGCTTCAGCACGGCCTGTTGACGCTTCCCCACTGCAGTGCTACACTGCTTCCAGCTACCGGCTGATGGGTGAGTGGCGCTGCGCGCAGAGAATTCGGAGGTGGAAACGGAGGAGGAGGAGGAGGAGCCAATAACGTAGGTGCTGGCGGAAACCCTGATGGAGGTAGGGCCCGCAATCCTTGGCGTGGGTAGCACCTGTGCCATCCCAGGGTCCGAGTCGCTCCCAGCCTCCACGACATTCACCCAGTGTGCCGTCAGGGAAATGTAGCGTCCCTGGCCACAAGCACTTGTCCATGTGTCAGTCGTTAAGTGGACCTTCCCAGTAACTGCGTTGGTCAGGGCACGGGTGATGTTAAGGGACACATGGTGGTGTAAGGCGGGGACGGCACACCGGGAAAAGTAGTGGCGGCTGGGGACTGCGTACCGAGGGACAGCTGCTGCCATCAGGCTGCGGAAGGACTCAGTGTCCACAAGCCTAAATGGCAGCATTTCGATGGCCAGTAATTTGGAAAGGTGTGAGGTTAGTGCTATGGCCTGTGGGTGGGTGGGTATTTTCGCTTGCGCTCAAATGCCTGGGGTAACGACATTTGGACGCTGCGCTGGGACAGGGAAGTGGATGTGGTCGCTGATGGTGCTTCAGATGGTACAGGTGCAGGGCGGGAGGTATGCGGGCCTGCGCCTTCGACAGGCGATTGGCCGGCACCGAAAACAGGGGAAGAGGAGGCAGTGGTGTGGCCTGCAGACACAGATTGGCGATCCGGGCGTTCCTCCCACTTATTACGGTGCTTGGATGCCATGTGTCGGATCATGCTGGTGGTGGTGAGGTTGCTAGTGTTCATGCCTCGGCTCATTCTGGTGTGGCACAAGTTGCAAACTACAATTCTTTTGTCGTCCGCACTTTCCTTAAAAAAACGCCATACCGCGGAACACCTAGCCCTTGGCAAGGGAGATTTACGCAAGGGGGTGCTCCGTGGAACATTTGCAGGCCGGTTTGGTGCGGTCCGCCTTCTTTCTTTAGCCACACCACTGCCTCTTCCAGCCTGTTGCGGTGCTGCAGATGGCTCACCCTCAGGACTGCTGTCATCGCTCGGCTTTCCACCTTCCCAGGTGGGGTCAGTGACCTCATCGTCCACCAAGTCCTCCTCCACTTCCTCACTCTGATCATCCTCCTCATTTCTTGATCCCACCACATCCTCAGTCATTGACAACTGTGTATCATCCTCCTCATCAAGGTCTTGAGACAGTAATTGTGGTTGATTTGATGGCAACTGTGTCTCATCATCATCATCCACTTCCTTTGACCTTAAATGCCGTTCCCCTCTGTCATCTTCTTGTGATTGGGTACCCTCTAGAGGTTGTGAATCAGGGCACAAGATCTCATGTTCCTCTGCAAGCGTGCTTGGAGAGAGGTTCAAATCAAGGATTGGTGATGAGCAGAGCTCCTCACTATATCCCAGTGTGGGATCACTTCTTTGGCCAGACCCTCTATGGTGGGAGGAAGGATGATCAGGGTGAGGATTATGTTGACCAGACTCTTGGCTAGTGAGAGTGGACTTGGTGGAAGACAGGGTGGTGCTTAACCGACTGAAAGCAGTATCAGCTGAAATCCAACCGACCACCTGTTCGCAGTGGTCTGACCTCGAGAGTGATGTCCTGCGACGCCCTGTAAACTGAGACATGAAGCTAGGTATGGTGGATGTCTTTCTTTCTTGTGCTCTGGCACCAGGCACAGTTTCTACGCGTCCTGACCCGCGCCCTGAACTATCAGGATCACGTCCACTTCCCCATCCCTTTTTACCCGCCTTCTTCATATTAAACGGAATATATGCCGGTAATCTGCGGCTAGGCACATGAAACAGAATGTGACGCTAATCTGCGGCTAGGCACACTAAACAATATGTGACGCTAATCTGCGGCTAGGCACACTAAACAATATGTGACGTTAATCTGCGGCTAGGCACACTAAACAATATGTGACGCTAATCTGCGGCTAGGCACACGAAACAGAATGTGACGCTAATCTGCGGCTAGGCACACGAAACAGAATGTGACGCTAATCTGCGGCTAGGCACAGTGAACGGAATATGTGACGTTAATTTGTGAATTTGCACACTAAACAGAATGTGACAATAATCTATGGCTAGACACACGTTTAAAATGGCCCTTTTTGTCGCTGCGTTGTAAAATAATTGGCCCTGTGCACCTAACAGAATATGTCAGCTTGTCACTGCACTGTGAAATATTTGTCCCTGTGCACCTAGTACAATGTCACCTTAGAACATGTCCCCCCCCCCACAAAAAAATGAAATTCTGCCACCCGCAAAAAAAATTAAATGCTGCCCCCACACACAACAGTCCTAAAAAGGACTTTTGGGTCTTGAAAGAGTTTCAACAATTTTATTCTCCCTACACTGACTTCCTGTGCATCTAGTATTATATGTCACCTTACAAATATCCCCCCCACAAAAAAAAAGGAAATTGTGCCCCCCCCAAACAAAATATAAATGCTGCCCCCACACACAACAGTCCTAAAAAGGACTTTTGGGTCTTGAAAGAGTTTCAACAATTTTATTCTCCCTACACTGACTTTCCCTGCCTAAGCGCATCTCTCCCTGGCTAAGAATGAGCCGAACTCGCGCGTCGGGTGCTATACAGCACCCGATCACGGGTTCTGGCCAGCCAATCAGTGTAATGCCAGCAGCCAACATGGCTGCTGGCATTACACTGATGTCAGAGCCTCCCCGCACGTTTATTGGCTGCGCAGCAGCTGCGAAACGTGCGGGGAGGAGACCCGAACATGGCGGGCGAGCACATGCGGTACTCGTACGAGTACCGCCATGTACCAAGCAGAGCGATGCTCGAGCCGAACCGAGCTTCGGCCGAGCATGCTCGCTCATCACTAGAGGCAATATCTTTAAAAGTACTTACTTTTAGAAAAAAAAAAAAAAACAGCTTTCCTACTACTACTTTTATTAACAAAATGTATGGTAAAAATGTTTTTGAGGCGATACATCCCCTTTAATATACAAAAATCTGTTGAAAATTATTACAAAGACCTGTTTCTGGATTGGTTGCACCAACATCCTAGGGCTGCAGTATGGCAGAGCTAGCCTGTACTGCAGAGAATTGCCTTGGGTTGGTGATTTTGACAGGAGCAGCCAGGTGGGCAAATACCCTTGGTCACTCCTATCAAAATCACTAAAGAGAGATGGCTGGGGGTGTTGATTTTGGCAACAGTTTCATCCGCCTTCCATTTCAACCACCCGTTCACCATATGTCCATAGTGCTGGTTAATTCTGACTGTCACTAAGCCACTACTTAGATTTAACCACATAACATTTGTATCGAAGCTTAGAAAAAAAAATACCAGTTTCATTAAGACAGAAAAGCATTAAAGGAGCACTAAAATCTAAAAATGTAAAATATTTAGACATTTATAGCATCTGGGAAAAATTATTTAATGCTATATACACATACATATATATCATCATCATCTTCAGCCAGTATCGATTCACTACAGGCCTCCTCAGTAAGCTGATGAATCCTTGCACACATGTTCTGGTCTCTTTTTTTATTATGTTTAGAATTTGTCATTCCATACTTCTCTGTGTAACCTTAAGTTTTTGTGTGACTTTGGCATTCAGTGTCCATGATTCACAGCCATACGTAAGGACTGGGAGGACACACTGGTCAAAAACCTTTCACTTGAGGGAGAGAGGTAAATTTGTCTTAAACACAGTACTACTACTACGTTTCCAAAATGCTTTCCATCCCAATTTTATTCGTTGCTCAGTTTCCATCACCGTGTTTCCATCTGACATTTCCTGTCCAAGGTAAACATACCTGTCCACTTCTTCTAGTTCTAGTCCATCTACTGTGATTTTCCTTGGTATGGTATATTTGTTATACATGACTTGCTTTTTGTTGATATTCATCTTCAGACCAACATTTTTGCTTTCCTGTTGTAGCTCTTCGATGCATTGTTGCAGTTCTTCAGGACTACTGGTAAAGAGTATGATATTGTCTGCAAAACGTGATGTAGGTATTCTCCATTTATCTTAAGTGCTTTTTTGCCCAAATTTAGTTTTCATTGATTTTATTCAGCTTCTACTTTTTCTACCAAAACTTCTGGCAGCTTCAGCCTCTGACACTGCATTCAGTTGTTACCCTTTATTCTTATAACGATTTGAATAAAATTATTCTAGTCATTGTAGTATTTGTTGTTGAGTTTTCACTGTTGTACCATCTTCAAACTTGAATGTAAACATTTGGCTCCTACATGTGGCCATCTTTTGTTTTGCTTTCTTTAGCTCTTGATTTTCTTCCAGTGTTCTTCTGATGAAGTTCATAATTGAACTTGCCTGTGTCTTCTTTACTGAGCTTCCTTATGGTCTTGCACATTTCTACATATTCTATCCGGGTTTTAATATTACCATTTTGCTTCATTTTTCATTGTTTTTTCATCATGGCAATGGTTTCAGTTGTTTTACAGTAGGTGCAAGAGCATGGGCAGTGTCTACTATGATCTCAGTAACTTTTTCATTGTGGTTTGAAATGTCTGTGTCTGGAAGGTCTTGCAACACAAAGAATGCTTATGATTTTTCAGTAACTGGCTAGAGTCAATCATTTTCTTGTTTTTTCTGTCAGTTTTTATGGTCACTTCCAATGTTAAAACGATTTAAGACTGAGCAGTCAGTAGAGAATCTTTTAATTATTTGTAAGTATGAAGTTGATTTCACTTTTAGGGCTTTTCATATCCATTTTCTGTGTAGAATGAATTAATGATGTACGAATGTTGTTCTTCTGCAAATTCTATCAATTGGTTGCCTCTGTCATCTTTTTTCCAGTTCCATGTGGTCTGATTCATTTTTCTCCATTTTGGATCTTAACAATTCTTGTGTTGAAATCTCCCATTACAAATGTGTAATGGTTATTGTAATAAATCATCATACAATTCTTCAATTTCATCTTCACTGTGGCTATATGTAGGGGAATAAACTTGAATGATTTGAAGAACATAGTGACTGTTTAGTTTGATAACACAGGAAGAGATTATTTCTGAAATACTTTTTACTTTTACGACTGGTTCCTTTATAGCAGTGTTTCTCAACTCCTGTCCTCAGGACCCACTAACAGGCCAGGATTTGATGATTTCCTTGTTAGAGCACAGGTGAGTTAATCAATGTGAATGAGCCTCTGATCACCACACCTGTGCTCTAGCAGAGAAATTCCTAAGTCCTGGCCTGTTAGTGGGTCCTGAGGACAGGAGCTGAGAAACACTGCTTTATAGTATAGCCAGTGTCCATCTTCTAATTTGACTACATTTTCACCTTTTTTATGAGTTTCTCATAAGCTGATGTCCCAGCTGATGTCATTTAGTTCTTGTACAAGTTCCTCTAAGCGTGAAACCGTACTCATAAATCGAATGTTAAGCATTCCAGTGTCTAAAGACTAAAGGAAGCCTGGTAGAACCTGGTAATTATTAGCACCCTCTGCCACTGAACTGGTCTTCTCGCTGCTGTAGGAAGTAGATTTAGTCTGGTGTCTTAGCATTGATCAGTCCACCCTGGGTGACCCTGCCAGGAGTATATGCTCCAGATGGCATAGTTCTCTGCATCACTGACACACGCAAACACTCCTACCACGATATGACATTGATCCTTAGGAGTGATATATACAATATACAGTGGAAGACATGCCTGGGTGCCAGACATCAGTTAAAATGTCAATATATGGGGAAGAGAATAACTGAACTCACAGGACTTGATAGACGATAAAAATGTGAAGATTTATTAATCAATGTTGTGGACCACTTTTGAGCCTTTATCACTGCCATTTTATTGGGTATCTGGTAGGATCCAGTAGGGTTACACATGGGCAGCAACAATGCTGTTGTATGCTATGTCCTTCAAATGGTCAGTTGGTGTTATGAGGCATAATGTGTACCAAGAAATCATTACCTACATGTCAAGGTTTGTAAGAACAATTAAGTGCACAAGGTCACCCTTCACAGGTCTAGATCCGGACAGTACCGTGGCACGTCCCAAATCTGACACAGGTCAGGGTGCAGGAGAATAGCAAAACAAAACAGTAATACAGCAGGCTGGATCAGACGACAGGAACCAGGAACAGAACTTCAGCAGTACCAAACCTAGGAAGAGTACCCAACTAGTGAGATGGTAGGTGACTACAGGGCAGAATCCCTAGAAGGCTAGGGATAGAACGGCAGCAAGCCGGGACACTGGAGAGTGACCTGGCCTAGAAAACAAGGGGTAACGGAGGAATGGAAGTGCCCAAATCTCAGAGGACTGGATAGAAGGAGGCTACAATACTGGACACAGAAAGTGACCAGATCCCTAACAAGCTAGGGTAACCGGTGTCAACACTGACAGGCACTGGCAAGGCACTAGTCCCAGGAAACTAGAGTAACCGGAGGCAACACTGACAGGCACTGGCAAGGCACTAGTCCCAGGAGACTAGAGTAACCGGAGGCAACACTGACAGGCACTGGCAAGGCACTAGTCAGCAACGAATTGGGTAGTCAGCCACAGCCAGGATCAGTACACAGAGTGGTAGTCAGCCAGTCCTAGTCAGCAATGGATCGGGTAGTCAGCCAAAGCCAGGATCGGTACACAGAGTGGTAGTCAGCCAGTCCTAGTCAGCAACGAATCGGGTAGTCAGCCACAGCCAGGATCGGTACACAAAGCAGTAGTCGGCCACAGCCAGGATCGGTACACAGAGCGGTAGTCAGCCAGTCCTAGTCAGCAACGGAATCACGGGGCAGAAGAGACAGGCACTGGCAAGGCACTAGTCCCAGGAGACTAGAGTAACCGGAGGCAACACTGACAGGCACTGGCAAGGCACTTGTCCCAGGAGACTAGAGTATCCGGAGGCAACACTGACAGGCACTGGCAAGGCACTAGTCAGCAACGGATTGGGTAGCAGCCACAGCCAGGATCGGTACACAGAGCGGTAGTCAGCCAGTCTAGTCAGCAACGGATCGGGTAGTCAGCCACAGCCAGGATCGGTACACAGAGTGGTAGTCAGCCAGTCCTAGTCAGCAATGGATCGGGTAGTCAGCCAAAGCCAGGATCGGTACACAGAGTGGTAGTCAGCCAGTCCTAGTCAGCAACAAATCGGGTAGTCGGCCACAGCCAGGATCGGTACACAAAGCAGTAGTCAGCCACAGCCAGGATCGGTACACAGAGCGGAAGTCAGCCAGTCCTAGTCAGCAACGGAATCACGGGCCAGAAGAGACAGGAGCAAGGTCAGGCAAAACCGGGTCATACACGGAGCAGGAACCAACAGCAGTACAAAACGCTAGGTACGGGAACACCACGAAAGGGCGCCAAAGTAATGACAGGACTGAGGTTAAAAAGTCTAACGCTGGGTGGGGCAGAACCCAGTGGCCAATAAGAGCCCAGCAGGAATAGAACAGGAAGTAGCAATGTCGCTGACAAAGAAGATCACGGGCACTATGATACTACACCATTGCACCACCACCACTGAAACAGACCTGAACCGATGACAGAAGTGAGGGATCCATGGATTCATGCCATTTATGCCAAACCATCTGCATGATGCAGCAGAAATCAAGATTATTCAGACCAGGTGACATATCCAGTCGTCAGTCATTTAGTTTTGATGATCACGTGATAAATGTAGCCTCTCATCTGGAAATCACTGTTGTAAAGTGTGGTTATTTGACTATTTGTGGCCTTTCTGTCAGCTTGAACTAGTCTAGCCATTCTTTTCTGACCTGTCTCATTAACTAGGTGTATTCATGCACAGAATTGACACTCAATATTAACCATACCAACCAGAATGTGTTGTTTGAAAATCCCAGTAGGTCAGCTGTTTCTGAGATGCTGGAATTAACACATCTGCGGTCAAAGTAAAGTTCATGCAGTGTGTCTAAGTTCAGTCCTCTAGGTATACCAGTAGTCTAGGGTTGAAGGAATTTCCTGTTTGAGCACAGGGGGCCAATAAAAGTGAATGAACCACTGTTAACTGGCCTATGTTTAATCATGGAAATCCTTAAATTGTGGCCTGTTAGTGGACCTTGAAGACATACCTGTACTAAGGAATAGTTCTCGTGCAAACCAACTATATCCCCATATTCCTGTTGATTTAAATTGAGCTTTTAACCATTTCAATGTTAGAGGTCTCCAACATTCTGCAAAGCATTTCAGAGAGTAATACTATGCATTGAATTTAATATTGTTGCACAGATCTTGAAATCTACAAAGAAAATGTATTTGATCCAATAAGGAACTGACATTGAGTGTTGGAAAGATTAGAGAATTTCTTACTGGATATTCTACTGCTGGTTATGGTCCTCAGGATTACCCAGTACACCCAGGGCTTGAGCTAGGACAATCCATACACAATAACTCAACAAAAGAAGCAGCAGTATAGAGAATTCTCTTCAGTCACATGATGCAAACCAATAACAGAGGAAGTGGATAAACTGGATTTACAGATCATATAAGCCAAGCAAGCTCATTAAATAAGACTCAAAGTATTATCACTGCCCAATAACTTAAATGGTGTAGGGAAAGTATATGCTTTTCATTAGTACTGCCCTGTGGACAATGCACACATCTAGGGCTAGATTTAAAGGCAGCCGTTAGCAAAAAAAATCACTAACAGGTGCGTTAAGTGTCATGTTGCAATTCAAAGATCCGTCTAAAGAACAGCTAACGGCAGTTGTAGAATCCTTACGGCCGATACACTTACGTGCATTCAGACGCATGGAAAAACATACCCCAGAGCTATTCAAAGGCTTGCGGTACTGATAACGGCTGAAAAAAAGACACACCTAACGGGTAAAAGTTAAGACCCACTTTTTTTAGCCGTTAGACACTTACACCCGTTACATAGGAAAACACACAAAATGCTTACCGCACAACCATGTAAATGGGAAAATTAACCCGTGCAATGCCAAAACAACACAAAAACATGCACACACAACACAAATCACCACACACACAACAACGAACACCACAGGGACAACGACACACAAAAAAACAACACAACATGGCACGGAACAATGGGGTTCATCACACAAAGCAGACACCTGCAAATACAAACTCACCTGGGCAACATCAACACGCGACCTGCACCCCACAACTGCACGTCCGCAAATGGCACACACAGAACAAGCACAACACACCACATCTTATAACACACACACACCTGCAAACACTTACCTGGACAAAAACAACTCACCATTGGTCAGCACTCACCTCATCACCACACTCACACAACTCCCTAGCAAGTACTTAAAGGGACAACTCAACACACTCACATGTGGCTTGTTTTCCACTCAGGGAGGGAGAGCTAGAGAGAGAGAGCTAGAGAGAGAGAGCTAGAGAGAGAGAGCTAGAGAGAGAGAGACACAGATAGAGACAGACAGAGAGAGCAAACAGTATGTTGGGTTACATATTGTTGCGAAGACTGAGGAGAAGGCGTGCAAGGGAGAGAGCTAGGGAACATCAGCAATCTCCAAGCACGCCTCATCAACAGCCTTCACCTGTTGCAAGTGAGGAGGCTCTGGCTCAGCAGCCACACAGGAGCCCATCCCCACCTGGAGGGCACAGGATGTATAGACGACCACCAAGGCCCAGGGTATACCGCCCAAGGGTCACCCTCTTTGGAATGACCGATGATGAGGTAATTGATCGCTACAGGTTGAGGCCTGACAGCATCATTGCCTTGTATGAGGTCATCAAGGAGCAGGTGGATCCCATCTACATCCACAACCATGCCCTAACTGGCCTGCAGAAACTACTCTGTGCCATGCACTTCATGGCAAGCGGGGCCTTCCAGTCCACAGAGGGTTACGCATCTGGCATGTCACAGGCCACATTCTCCAGGGTGCTGGCCCAGGTCCTGCCAGCCCTCAAAAGCAAGGCCAGTACCTATATACATTTCCCCACCACCGACATGGACTGGATACAAGTCAAGCAGGCCTTTTACGCCAGGGGAGGCATGCCCAGGGTCATGGGTGCTATAGATTGCACCCATGTCCGAATTAAGGCCCCAGGACGTGACGCACAGATATTCATCAACAGGAAGAACTTTCACTCCATCAACGTGCAGATGGTGTGTGACAGCCATATGAGGATAATGAATGTCTGTGCAAAGTATCCTGGCAGCTCACATGATTCATACATTCTCCAAAACTCCTCAGTCCACAGAGATTTCGAGAATGGAACTTTTACAGGGGGATGGCTTTTGAGTTCACAATACAAAATCACATCACATACACAGGTGTACACACAACGCTGCTTAGCATGCTCCTGACCCACAGCTACTACGTCCACCACACAAAACATCATTCACACAACATGTGCTCCCTGTCTCACCATGTCACTCACATTACACAGGTGATGCTGGCTATGGATGCAAGTCCTGGCTACTGACCCCTCTGGCCAATCCTCGAACACATGCCCAGGAAAGCTACAACCAGGCTCACGGCAGAACGAGGAATGCCATTGAGCGGACCTTTGGCCTCCTCAAGTCAAGATTCCGATGCCTGGACCACTCGGGGGGAGCACTGCAGTATGCACCTGGAAAGGTGTGCGACATCATTGTGGCGTGCGCAATACTGCACAACATCGCAGTGGACACCAGGCTGCTGGAGCACATCCAGGCCCCCCCATACAGGAAGTGCCCATGGACATCGGCCACGTTGAGGAGACCCTAAGAGGGACACAGATCAGAGACAGGCTCATCACGGAACACTTTACATGTGAGTATAACACAGGCATGCAAACAATCCATGCAAGTCCCCCATCAGTCCTGTGACACTAACCACACTGCACATTTTGTTCTGTCTCACCCCACAGGAACAGTGACACAGCACTGCACTGGCAGCGGACGTGGCAAATTGTGTGTGTGGACTCAAAAACCATCCTCCATTCCACTCTCCACGTTGACATACAGACCCCAAGGATATCACGCACACCTTCAGGAGAAACAAGGTACAACACATAACCCATGTTCATCGCCTTACAGGGCTTGATTGACAGCAGCTAACTTGATTTGCCATGAGCATAGCCAGAGCAACCATGCTAGCCTTGTAGCGAAAGAGTGTTATCCAATGCTATGCATTGGATAATACTCCGTCACATCAGGGGTTAAAGGGCCATTGGACTCAATATGGGACCTGTACCATGCCACAGCTGAGAAGAGCAGCACAGGGGTGGATGTACAGTGGCATGGGCACACAATGTAGAGGTCATGAGACGTAGATCAGATTACCAGGGACACCATGCTGACCTGTGAGTGTGCAGACATATGTGCCCCCGACATGAATACACACATCAACAAATGTGTCCTAACAGTTCCATGGAACAAATGACATTGGGCTGCCACTGTCACATTAACAGTGGCAGCCCAAATTCATTACTTCCATGGAGCTCTCAGAACACTTGTTGATGTGTGTATCCATGTCAGGGGCACATATCCATAGGGCTGGGGCACATGTCCTTAGTTCTCCACATAATTGGTTACAGATGAGTACACAACACATTGTCAAGCAATGGTTTGTGTACTCACCTGTAACTGTGAAAATTGAGGGGATCAAAAAGACTAAATTGTTGTTGCTTGATGATCAGTTCAGGTCAACTGCTCCAAATCCTGTCCTCTTCTTCCACAGGCATCCGTAACATGATCCATCCTTGAACTGAAGATCATCTATGTGACTGGATTGATGTCTTGACATCACCTTCATGGAGATCACCCCTTGCTGTTTATGGTGATGTTGTTGGTGATGCAAAGTTTGACCTGAGGTTCACACAAACCTCTACTGGATCATTTTCATATAGACACAGAAAACACTAATTCTTGAGTGTTATAACCTGTACAGTTAGGATGCTCAGCTACAGAGTTGTCAAACCTTGTGGACAACACATGAGCTGGGCAGCAGTGTTACTAAAGTACTATTATTTTGTTTCAAAGTACATTTAGTGTTCTCATACAGGTGTTCAATGCATATAGGCAATACACAGAAAACACATGTACATCCTAATGTACTTTGAGACACAATAAAGATGAACCATCACCATTCTATCTGTGTTTGTAGGAGGATATATTTGAGAACACAGTTGTCAATGCATTACCACACCCAGGGTAGAGTATCCCCACACATGGAAAGGCATCACCCATATCACAGGACTCCACCACTTGTTTGCAAGTGAGTGGACTCAGTGATGTATTCACGCTAACAGATGGTGGCAGTGATACACTAATGTGTTGTGGGAGTGATAAAGAGGTGATAAAGGGGACATACTTCCACAGTGAATTCCTGTCCACAGTTAATGTGTTGCTCAGTATAATCAATGTTCAGTGATATTGCTCCACTGGGACATATCACAGTACATGACCAAGTGGACAAGTGTTTTCACTGGGGAAGTCTGTTACACCCTTAGGAAAAACAACAAGTCAACTTACTGGAGGCCCCAATGCTCACCCCAGGATATCAATGTGTGTGCTACACATTGAAATCCTAGTTTAAAAACATTGGCTTCCCCAGTCAGTCTGTTGCACAATGAGTGTGTGAATCCAAGACAATATGGATACATGTCCTATTTATCTGTCCTGCTTGTTATCTCACCGCTCAGCCGTTTGTTTGGTTATCCCCTTAACCCTCTGAGTGCCAGAGTGGTACCCAACGCATTTCTTTGCAATGCGTTGCCTACCACTCTGGCGATCAAAGGGTTAAACACAACATATGATGTAGATGAATGTTCAATGTTGTTCCAAATGTTGGCCTAAGGGGAATGTTTTGTTATGCAAAATCAACACACAACATTGCCATATAACACAGTTGTGTAATATGGCAACAGGGATGTTTTTACAGTTGATTTTGTACAACGATGTGTGTGTGAACCCATGTTGTAACATCCCACAAACATCTTACCTAGGCAGGAGTTGTATTCACTGAATTGTTTGGCAATGCATTGGAGACAACTCTGCCACCCAATCTATGACCAAATTCAAAGCAGATCAGACAGGATTCAAAAGCACAATGTTCCTTTATTCAGGGGAAATTTAACATGTTGGGCATTTTATTTTTTTTTCTTAGGGGGGGGGGCTTAGACTGTGTGGCAGAAGTGGATAACCTGGATGATCTCCTGGTCACCCTTTGCCCCCTAGGTGTGGCTTCGGGGGTCACATTAGAGGGGGTGGTGGGGGCAGTGGATCCCTCTGTGGAGCGCAGGTTTTCCCTCTCCAACCGTAAGTCCTCCCTGCGGTTCAGCTCTCTCAACTCCACCAGTAGCTGTGCAAGCAGGTCCATCACCCCCGTGTGTAGCTGATGGAGTTGAGTGTTGATCCTCATGACCTCCGACTCCAGGGCATGGATCCTTGCCTCTATCCTGTTAGTGTTTATACGGGATTCCCTACGGCTCCTGGTGATGTTGTCATTGGTGCGGAGGCTTGACCTGAGTAGTCTCCTTTGCAGAGCCATACACTCAGCTTCCATCCCCGTGGGCCGTTCACTGCTGGTGATGCTTGTGCCTGGTGAATCAGCTGCTGCTGTGTCCTCCTCTGCTGGTGCTGTGTCCTCCTCTGCTGCTGCTGTGTCCTCCTCTGCTGGTGCTGTGTCCTCCTCTGCTGGTGCTGTGTCCTCCTCTGCTGGTGCTGGTTGTGCTGCAGATGGGTATGTGCCCACCACATCAATTGACCCACTGCTGCCCACCGATGTCTGTGCTGGTGGAGGTGGTGGGGTAAACACGTCCCTTCGCATAGGCTGTTGGGGCTCCCCAAGCAGGCCCAGGTGTTGGTAGTCGAGTGGCCAAGGGTCAAACCTTGGCCACTGGTATGTGCTTGGCCCCCACCTAGGATCATACCTGGGGCCATGCTGGGGAGCCATCCAGGAGGGTAGGTCAATCTGTGGGTATGGCCCGTATTGGGTGGTGGCCACATCACCGGGCAGCCATTGCCTCCCTGGTGGTGGTGGTGCTGCTGCTGGAGGATAATAGCTCCTGGAGGTGGTGGGGGGCATCCAGTCACTGTAATAAGGTGGTGCAGGCAGAGTTGGTGCAGGCAGAGTTGGTGCAGGCAGAGTTGGTGCAGGCAGAGTTGGTGCATCCAGCTGGCCAAGAGGTGTGGATGTCGTTGGGTACGGTGCCCACTGGCTGGTCCCCTCCTCCATATACTCCTCACTGGGTGGTGAGGTGGCCTCCTCCATGGGCTCCTGATGTGCTGGAGACACATAACCTGTGTGGAGGATTGAGATTGTGTGATCAGTAAACTTAGCCATGATGGTGTCAAATTGATATTAATACTTGAAATGTGTAAAGGAACATATATGTTGTATGGTGTATCCCCCTGTGTGAAACAACGGTACTCCTACTGGTGATGGGTGTTGTATTCTACATGTATTGCAGCTCAGAGTTGAATTCCTTTGGTGCCACATCCCAGTGGCCTGAAATTGTACATTTGCGCTGTTGCCACATCATCCTTTGTGGATATCTGCTCCCTGGACCAAAGCTAGCCAGAGGATGGTCTGGCAACATTGGCATAGTACATTTTCAGGCCACAGTGATATTGTCCATGGAATATTCAACTTTGAGCTGTTATACTCTTGTGATGAAACACCTTTCAGTAGTGGGAATACCCTTGCATTACCCGGTGGATCAATCCTATGACATGTATTTTTCCTTTCACATTTTAGGTATTACTATCTCTTTAACGGGATAGCAATGGTTAATTTCACCTTGATGTAACATTGCAGGCATCATAGAGAGATGTTTAGAAAGATGTTGCTGTATGTGACAGCTGGAGATGTCAGTCATTTGACCACACGGAGGCTCTTCAGCAGACTCCACATTGACCCATTTGGAGATATCTACATCTTTGCCATTGTCTACTAAGTGTTCCTGGTTTGTAAGCACGCTCTGTGGACCATGTCAATGATGGATCCATCTCCAATTGGTTCAATTTTGGGTCTGCTGAAGAGCCTCCGTGTGGTCATATGACTGACATCTCCAGCTGTCACATACAGTAACATGCCAAGGTACACAGTGAGGAATATGGTCTGATATGTGTGTATATGTACCTTTCATATGGGTACAAACATATCCTTGATAGATATGAACCCAGAGATCTGTTCAGAACATGTGATTGTCTAACTGCCTAAGTAAACTTAGCCATGATGGTGTCAGATTGATATTAATACTTGAAATGTGTAAAGGAACATATATGTTGTATGGTGTATCCCCCTGTGTGAAACAACGGTACTCCTACTGGTGATGGGTGTTGTATTCTACATGTATTGCAGCTCAGAGTTGAATTCCTTTGGTGCCACATCCCAGTGGCCCGAAATTGTACATTTGCGCTGTTGCCACATCATCCTTTGTGGATATCTGCTCCCTGGACCAAAGCTAGCCAGAGGATGGTCTGGCAACATTGGCATAGTACATTTTCAGGCCACAGTGATATTGTCCATGGAATATTCAACTTTGAGCTGTTATACTCTTGTGATGAAACACCTTTCAGTAGTGGGAATACCCTTGCATTACCCGGTGGATCAATCCTATGACATGTATTTTTCCTTTCACATTTTAGGTATTACTATCTCTTTAACGGGATAGCAATGGTTAATTTCACCTTGATGTAACATTGCAGGCATCATAGAGAGATGTTTAGAAAGATGTTGCTGTATGTGACAGCTGGAGATGTCAGTCATTTGACCACACGGAGGCTCTTCAGCAGACTCCACATTGACCCATTTGGAGATATCTACATCTTTGCCATTGTCTACTAAGTGTTCCTGGTTTGTAAGTACGCTCTGTGGACCATGTCAATGATGGATCCATCTCCAATTGGTTCAATTTTGGGTCTGCTGAAGAGCCTCTGTGTGGTCATATGACTGACATCTCCAGCTGTCACATACAGTAACATGCCAAGGTACATAGTGAGGAATATGGTTTGATATGTGTGTATATGTACCTTTCATATGGGTACAAACATATCCTTGATAGATATGAACCCAGAGATCTGTTCAGAACATGTGATTGTCTAACTGCCTATATATGTACAGCCATCACAAATGAACTTTCATAGATACAACTGATACCCATCCAAGTAGGTGTAATATACTGGGTATATGTACTCTGATGATGATATCAATATGAGTTATTTTGTTGAGGGTGCACATATATGGGCAGTAGGACAATCACACGTACTGAACCGAACTCTGGGCTTACATCTTGTTGGGACCTATTTGTACCCATTTGAAAGGGACATATCCACATACAAATCTGGTTGTTTTTCTTTCTGTACATATCTTTTTTGAATAGATCTGCAGTGTGATTCAAGTAGTATTCATCCCTATGTTATCAGTTCATCCCGTACAGTGCTGGATTTTGTCAGATTAGACATGTCCCTCTCTGGTTGTCATGATGGTATCCTATGCATTGCATTGTGATGCATGGGATACCACCGTGGCAATCAGGGATTGATGTACATTACAGGATTCTGTCCATGAGGTCTGTTCAAGTTGAATCCTGAGGGGCAACAATCAAGCCAGTATTGAAGGATATCATTGATTGAGGCCTTTTTTTTCCTGGATCAGCCCATCCATCCTTCTGTGTGAGGCAGCCAGACCCGATCATAGATATCCATAATTCCTGGCCTGTTACTGACCAAACCTCAATGGTTCATATTTGGTTCCCATATGTATCCTGCAAATAGTGTCTGGTGTACCATCCATCCATGGCATCAGCACTCCTGAGGATCTATATGTGAATCAAATGTGAGCTATGTAAATTGAAGTTAGCGTAAATGATTGCATACACAACACCAAGGCCAACTTTTTCACCTTTAGTTATGTGTGATTGTTTTTGGCGTGTGTGTTGCACATACAAGCATTTATTCTCAGTGGCACTGTGATTTGTGACCTGATCCATCCTGTTGGTGATTCAGTAAGCGGTTAAGTGGACCTGATGAACTGACTATGATGCTGACTTCTCCGCTGACCTCATTTCCCCATCTGCAGTGTTTTCTATGGAGTCCACACAATGGGGCCTGTGCAGCTTGAATCCTGTTATTGGATGTTCTCCATAGACTAACATTGTGATTGGTGAAGTGAGGGTATGTAAGTGTCAAATTCTCTACATCAGCTCTTTTTCACCGCTTAGTGAATGTCCCCTATGTGTCATGTCATTGTTAACCTATCGACATGTGTTTGTTGTCTGGTTAACCCTTTGAGTACCAGAGGGGTTGCCAAAGCATTGTTGATTGATGCATTGATGATCCCTCTAGCACTCATGGGGTTATGTGCTGGATTCCCTGTGTGAACATGGGTAACACTGTGTGACAACAATTCTGATGTTTGACATACAACACTTTACTGAGCACGGTTTGTGTGTATTGTGTGTGATCAGCACAGCAACATGAGGGTTAACCAGGGAGTTGGACAGGTTTTGGCCTTGTTGAACCTTGACATTTGTCCTTGTCTTGATTCCTGTTTAAACCCTCAGGGTGCTGTGTTGGTGCAATTGTGTGGTTGAATGAAGGGCAGATGTTGGGATGTGAGTGCTTGTTTGTGATGGGTGTGTGGTTTGGGGTGGTGTGTGGTGTTGGGGTGATGCACTTACCGGTGGTGTGGAGGCTCCTCTCCTCCCCAGTGTCTGATCCTCCAGGGACCCCCTCAATGAGGGTAGACGACAGTGTCTGCCGCAGCCTCTCCTCCCATGCGCTGAAGGTGATGGGGACAGGTGGCCCACCTCCGGTGGCTCGGGCATGCAGGGCGGCATCCCCCATCTTCCTCTTCACCTGCCTTTTGCAGTCGCCCCATCTCTTCTTGATTGAGTCCACATCCCGTCTGCAGGTGGCCACCGCATTAACTCTGCTGCAGATTTGACTCCAGGCAGCTCTCCTCCTCGCAGACAGGCCAGGGAGTCTGTCCCCCGGGAAGAGGACACTCTCCCTCTCCAGCACAGCCTCCACGAGGGCCGTGTTTTCTTCCTCGGTATATCGGGGATCCCTGAGCCTGTCCCCCTCAGCTCCGGCATGCGAGGAGTCAGACCCGGAGTGTCCTGCCTGCTCTGCCCCTGCCTGTGTGTTGTGGTCCCCAGGCACTACCCCTCGTCCCACTGCAGGATCTGTCCCTCTTCTTCTTAGTGTGCCTGTTCTTGTGGGCCTGGTCCCCCTCCGCCCTGCGTATCTCCCTCTCCCACCCCTGCTCTGCTGAGGGATCCCCTCCTGACCTTCCTCCTCCTCCTCCACTAGTCTCCCCATCCCTCTCTCCTGTCCTCCTCTCCTAGCCATCATTCACCCACTCACACCCAGTCACTCTCACACGCCCTCACAGACACACTCGATCCCACTCACTCTCTGTCACACACTTTCACTCACGGATTCACACTGTGAAAATAAAGTTTAAAATGTGTAAGGTGTGATGAAAAAAAAAAAGACTATGTGTATGTATGTGTATGTGTTTGTGTTTGTATGGATGTATGTGCTATGTGCAAAAGAGTGCTATGTGTCTATTTAAATGTACTTCTCTCCAAGATCCCTCTACCTTACTCCTATGTATGCTTCTCTCTCTATGTCTCTCTCTCTCTAAACACTATCCTCCACTCCTGGGTCCTGTGCTCTAGCTTGCTGAAACTCGAAACACAGACAGGGTGTGACCGTTATTTTGAGGTATATATAGGTGTATTTGAACATTTTTGATACTTTGGGGCCTTGGGATTGGCTGTAGGTTTGAATTTTGTTTGTGCATCTATCAGGGTTGCTAGACAACGGCAGCCGTAATGTAACATTTTGACTTAAGTTGTGTTTTAACGGGTGTTTGGGACGCACGGTGATGCGAAATCAGGTGCGACGCTGGTTTTTGTTTAACGTGTTTTTGTAGTGCCTACGCCCGATAGCTATTCTTGAACGCTTACCTTTGAATCTGCCGTAAACCATGTGTTCTTTGTGGCCGATGTGCCTTTTTTACTTAGCGGATGGTTTAACGGCTGCCTTTAAATCTACCCCCTAGTCCACAAATCCCCCTACAGAGCATATCAGAAATTAAAGCAGTAATGTTTAATTTGAAAAAGAAAAAAACAAAATAACAAGCTTACATGACTCTTCCTGCAAAGTAACGTAGGGAACTCACACTGCTGAAACTGAAAATTGATTACAAATGATCACAACTAGGTGGCACTATCACTATCGCTTTCTATCCAGTCCAGTGTAAGGAACAAGACTCTCCCAGAAAGAATACAAAAATACATTTCAATCTGTTTCCCTCCAGGTCTTACTATTGGTTAAAACAACAAAAATATCTTTAGTCATTTCTGAACGAAATATTAGGGTTGCACTGATACCGATACTGGTATCGGTATCGGTGCCGATACCAGCATTTGCACGAGTACTTGTACTCGCGCAAATGCGGCCGATGCCAGCACCGATACCCTGTGTCAGGGTTGGTGCTGCAGAGAGGGAGCCCGGGGAGCTGCTCACAATGCTCCCCGGTCACCTCTCTCCTTCCTGCAGCGTCAGAGCGTTGCCGCGGGTTACCATGGCAACGCTCCGACGCTGACCTCTGCCGGGGCTCGTGAGAGAACAGTGAGCACCTGGCAGAGGACAGGAAGGGAGGCAAGATGGGGCAGCTGGTGGTGAAAGAGGCAGAGAGGGGGGCCAAGAAAGGAGCAAAAGGAGGAAGGATCAGGAGAGAGTGAGAGAGGCAAAAGGGTGAGTCAAGGAGAAGGAGGGGGATCAAAAGGGAGAGAAAAAGCAAAGGCAAAAGAAGGGGGCTCAAGAGGGGTAAAATTAAGCAAAAGGTAGGAATCAAGAGGGGGAGAAAGAGTCAAAAGGGGAGAATCAAGAGGTGGTGTGTGTATATGTATATATATATATATATATATATATATGTACTTAGAAAACTGGCAAATGACTGCAAAAAAAAAAGGTATCGGTAATTGGTATCGGTGAGTACTTGAAAAAAGTATCGGTACTCGTACTCGGTCTTAAAAAATTGGTATCGGTGCATTATTGCACCGGTTTGGCCTCCCTGGTTGTGATACTGGTTTGCTCCACTGTTCCATCTTATGCTGCTGTCCCATCTATTCAGCATTAGTGGAGCTGTCCTTCTGTCCTCCAGGCTGCCTTGCCCAGTATATTGACAAGGTCGGTAGAGTCTGTATCCATTCCACAGTGCCATGTTTCAGGCTGCCTTGCTCGGTATATTGACAAGGCCGGTAGAGCCACATTTAGATTGTCGTGTAACCCTCCAGGCTGCCTTGCCCGGTATATTGGCAAGGCCGGTAGAGACATAATCAGATTGTCGTGTAATCCTCCAGGCTGCCTTGCCTGGAATATTGGCAAGGCCGGTACAGCCACATTCAGATTGTCGTGTTACCTTCCAGGCCGCCTTGCCCGGTAAATTGGCAAGGTATCTTGCAAAAACTACTGTTTGAGCCCATTATGTATATGTGATATATGTGTATGTTCAGGACCCGTGAGGGTTCCCATTAAACTTTTCAATAAAGTTTGATTTTTATCTTACTCTGTGTCTGAGAGTCAAAACAAACCGTGACAATAACAAAGTAAGGGTAACTGGATAAGGATCCAGTACCCTTATATACTCAGCCAGGAAGCAGATAGGAGGAGACTAGCCAGCCAACCTGTATAAGATTGAGGCCTGCGTCAACACGCGCCCACAAATGACACAACGAGTCGAGATGCGTCAAACACCAGCATTACTCCCGCTTCATCCCGAGCAGCCAGCCCACCTAGCAAGAGGACACGGGCGGCCGCTGAAGACTCCAAGCTTGCCCAGGCCCAACGCCAGAAGCGACACTTGGGATGACGCCGAAGCGTCATTTCAGGCCATTGAGTCTCAGCATTGCTTGAATCGGCGGCGCTGGGTATGAGGTACGCTGTGACAGTGATGTAGGTATTCTACATTTATCTTTATCCTTTATTGTCCAAATGTATTTTTCATTGATTTTATTGCAAACTTTTTGTTCTACTGTTGCAGGTCTTCAATGCTTTCTTGCTGATTTTTAGATCTGCCTTATCACCTTTTTTGTGCAATAGGATGACTTCTACATTTTCCATGTTTCAGGCATCATCATGAGTAGTTGATATTTTATACTTTGAATAAGCGTTTAGCTTATTCCACTAGTGACTTTATCAGGTCCAGCTGCTTTGCCATTTTTCTTTTGGCACAGCTTCATACTCTGACAATGCATTCTATCAGTGATGAACAAATGAAATTTCTGGATTTAGAATTGTCTAATCAAAATGAAATTATCTCCAGCACTGTATATTTAAAACCAGTCACTAAGAATAAGTATTTACATGCCAAAGGTTGCCATTTGGACAAGTGGAAAAACAACATCCCTTTTGGACAGTAGAGTCGTCTTAGGAGAAACTGCAGTGATTTGGGGGAATTTGATAGACAAAGTAAGATTATGACGGAGAAATTCTTGGAGAGAGGATATAAACAGTCTCTTTTAGATAAGGAAATAAGGAGGGCAAGATCTTTGAATAGAGATAATCTTCTGGTCCCCAGGTCCAAGAGAGATAATGAGGGTGAACATCAAATGGGGCTAATTACACAATATAGCTCCAAAGCTAAGTGTATCCAAAGAATATTAGAGAAAAACTGGAATATTCTTAAAGTGGATCCCCTGCTTGCAAATGTTTTACCTGAAAAAAGCAAGGTGATTTTTAGAAAAGCAAAAGATCTAAGAGGTTTTGCGCCTAGTAAACCTAAAGAAATCAATAAAGAACACCCAGCAATTTTTAAAGTAAGGCCAATGGTCCAAGAGGAAATTTTAAGTGTGGCATATTAGCATGTTTAACATGTCAGTTTATAGACCACAAAGTCGATGTTTTTAAGGGTTTTAATACCACTACTACTTCTTTAAGTATAGAACATTTTATTAATTGTGGGACCAGTTATGTCATTTATTTATTGACATGTGGATGTGGTAAAAATTATGTAGGACGTACTACACAAACTCTAAGAGATAGAGTAGGTAAACACAGGAGAAACATCCAGAAGCACTCTATATGCCATAGGGTCTCTAGGCATTTTAATATTTGCCAGGGATGTTCAATTAATAAATTGAAAGTTAAGGGGATAGAATTTATCCCTAGAAATATTTCAGATAGGTTTACAACATTATGCAAAAGGGAAACTTTCTGGATATACAAATTAGAGACTTTAGCACCTAATGGCCTCAATGAAGAACTAGATTTGTGGCAATTCAAATAAAGTTTTTTGTATGTATTTATATCCCTGGAATAGAAGTTGATATATCTATTTTATAATATTGTTGTTATGTTTTAGAGAATATATATTTGATAAGCACATTTTATTAATATATTATCTTATACATGTTAATGTTCTGATGTTCTAATGTAGGCTATTGTATTTGGGACTTGTGTTCCTTCCTTTTATATACTGGTGTGTGTACATTTGTGTATAAGTTTTTAATTTATACTCTGGTTTAGTAGAGAGAGGAAAAATATATCTACACATTTTATGTGTCTTTTACAGGGTATGTATAAGTGCTAATTTCCCATTATCACACACAAAGGAGTTAATAGCTCCATTTAAATGAGTGATAATTTTATTGCCCATCACATATCATACAGTTTGTTGACTCCAGAACTGCTACTGTTTTGCTTTCTTCATAAGGCCCATAAAAATATTTTGTGTGCCACAGGAGTATGCAACTTAGTGCAGAGCAAAGCATTGCACAGGGGCTTCGCTGGGGGGGGGGCTGAAACCCCGAATATAGTCTTTGTCAGCCCCGAATGTTCTGGCCCAGTATGTAGCCCCGAATGTAATGATAAAA
Source organism: Rhinophrynus dorsalis (assembly GCA_037306005.1). NCBI lineage: Eukaryota > Metazoa > Chordata > Amphibia > Anura > Rhinophrynidae > Rhinophrynus > Rhinophrynus dorsalis. The sequence goes on from CM074722.1 coordinate 113,844,271, forward strand.
TGTTATGGATTAACAATGGTCCAAAGGATGCCATGCTGCAGAGTGCTGATTGTGCTGTTTTACAAGTGACCAGCCGCATAATGGATTTATTACAACAGATTTAATCAAAAGCATGTGAATTGAAAGGTATGCATGGCATTAGATGTGCCTCACTGTCCTGTACCTTCCTCTCCTAGCAACTAGCATGTTGCACTGCAGCCAATGAGAGAGGGGTGCTTTGATACTCCTCGCTTATTGGTTGTGCGTGTGATACGGCACGGCACTGTTGCTCAGGGTCTGGAGCAGATGCCTGAGTGGAGCAGTCTCAGCAGTGCATTTAGCGCGCATTGCGACCTAGCGCAAGGACTAGGAGGAGGCCAGAGTCAGACACCAGCAGCATCACACAGCTGCCAGCGTGACAACGAGTGTAACTCTCTGCCTGACTCAGGAGCTTAAAACTGAGTGAGCGGGGTCACTGTTAAAATATCAGAAAAAATGTCATGTGGCCACACAATGCATTTTGACATAATTCTTTGGCTGCTGGGAGGATCCAGAGTGGCAGTTACATCACAAGGCCAGTGTCAGCACTATTAGTACCTTAAGTGATCTAGTCTCCAAAGTTTTGTTTTTTTTATCAGACAACACCTGAATTATTTACTAACTGACACCTAGAACAGTAGGTGGCCATGTCGCTGTGATTAAAATGGCGACATGGCCACCTACTATTCTAGGTGTCAGATAGTAAATAATTCAGGTGTTGTCTGATAAAAAAAACTTTGGAGACTTATGGCGCGATGCAAGAAACGTTTGCATCGGATAAAGGCATTTTTATGCGCAGATAGATTTTGCGCATATTCTAATCCGGGAAGCTAAATACCGAACGCTTCGATTTTACGACAACAGTACACAGACGTATAAATTAATTCGCAATAGCAGTTCTTGCATTAGGCGCATTCGCTATTCCACTCACTCAGATTGGTTAATCTTAGCCACGCCCACAAAAAAATAAATATACGCAGCCGTTCACTAATTTAGATTTTTTTTTCATGCGCAATTCAACAAAATCATGAGCAAACCTATTTCCTAGTGGTTTTCACACGGGAAATAGCGATTGCGCAAGTTTCCTGCATTGCGCCATAGATCACATGAGTTACCAATAGTGCTGACACTGGCCTTGTGCTGTAACTGCCACTCTGGATCCTTCCAGCAGCCAAAGAATTATGTCAAAATCATCTATGCTTATAACTCCAGAGTGATAAGTAAATGTGCTAGCACTATATTAAGCCTATATGGAGTAAAGAAAGCCGTAGTGTAAAAAAAAGCATCATCTATTTATCTTGTAACTAATAAGTCGCTAAATAACTTTTATTCTCCTGAGTGTAGTTTATGGTAGATTGAGAATACTACATAAATGTAAGTGTGGTTGTTTGCACGTGGTTATCGTAAATACTGTGGGAAGAGGGTGCCTGACGAACTGTGGAATGTTGCCATGGGCTCTAGCCCCAGATGTTTTTGGAACCTAGAAACGTTCCTGGCATTGCACAACCCTCTGCCACCCAATGGGATAAAATGGTAGTAAGATACTTTTCATTAATGACTAGTGACTAAGGGCGCCAACAACAGTGCTTTGTTTTTGTATTCAGGGTCCCTTCCCATCTAGGGCCCAAATACACTCAATTGTTCTAATATGTAGTGTTCATTAATCCCTTAAGAGGTGAGTGCAGTACAATGTGTTATATTCTCTTCTGGTCCCTAAGTGGTTAATGAGAAGCTATGGTCTAATATGAATATTATCATCAATATATGAATATCAGCAGACAACAGGCTTCTGACAGGCATTTCAGGGTGAGAGAACTGTGCTTAGTGGGAACTAGGCCTAGTCCTTCAAACAGCAGTCAGGTATATATAATATACATTTTTTGCATAGAATTAGCAGTTGCTTTTATTCCCTGTGCACCATTTTAGAACTGTACTTAGTTTTCACAGCCACTCAATAAACAATAAACTTTATCTGTCTCAATGAGATTAGCTATTGGGATGATGGGAGTTGTAGTCCCCAACGACCAGAAGTCCAAAGACTGACAACCTCTGCAGAAGAGGATGCCACCAGTGTTGTCATTGGAGAAGCACATCACACCTGGTGGCATTGATATCAACCACTTAGATGTTAGGGATTTCTACATTGTATTGCAAGGGGTTAAGGGAAGCCTTACCAGAGGTCTATAAAAGTACTACTCCCTCCACCCACTATTTCACTACATTTCTTAAATTAATTCACTTCAGTTACTCTCATTTGCAGCAAATGTACCCTTGTTATAAATGGCTCAGTTTACTGTATCTGCTTTCTAAGCTGTAACTAAAGACTGACATTTTACTATCTTTCAAATGTCTACATGGTCCTTTAGAATAAAGTGTGTGGCTCTTTATGGATAGAGACAGTTACGCCAATATTCTAAACTAGTGTAAAAGCCTGTGTACAGGGGCCATGGTCTGGGTGATGTTAAGAGGCCGGTCCTCCTCTGCGTCCTGCTGCCGACACAGTCATGCACTGTAGAGACTGCCCGAAAGCACAGAATGCTCCCAGCACAGAACTCCCAGCATCCTGTGCATTCGAGCAGCCTCTACTGCGCATGATGGCTTCTGACAAACATCCTAGTGAATTATTATATAGGTATATTATTATATAGGTCTCTTGCAGCTTTTGGTCTGCTTATTTCCCCTCTGCTGTTTTAACCCCTTAAGGACCAGCGGTGTGTGGTCCTTTAAGGATTAGATAAAGAATTTTGACGTGCTGGCCCACGTGACTGATCACGTGTGCTGGAACACCAAACGGGGGACTGATAGTGATCGCTCCAGTCTTAGAGCACTGTGAGTAAAAAGTACGAGACGGTCCTGACACGTCACTGGACGTTAAGGGATTAAACAGTGTCTTTTTCTCCCTGTTTGTTCTTTCCCTATTGTAACCTGTGCTTAAACATTGAAGTTTTCACTGTACTTTAACCCTTTGAGTTCCAGAGGTGTAAGCAAAGCAATGCGGTGTGTACCTGTCTGGCACTCAAAGGGTTAAGCATACTACCACAGAACATTGAGTTTTCCCCTGTACTTTAAGCAGCAGTGCCTTTATTGGTGTGTGGCAGACTGAGCAGGTGCTTCACTACGCGCCATTTACTGCAGGACATGGATTTTTCCCGTTCTTTAACCCTGTGAGTGCCAGAGGGGTACTCAACGCGTTGCATACCTCTCTGGCACTCAAAGGGTTAAGCAGCAGTGCCTTTATTGGTGTGACCGATTGACCAGGCGCTTCACTATGCGCCCTTACTTTGTCAGTTTATCTCCTCTGTATTGGAGATACTGAAGCGGCTCCTATTGGCCGGATCGCGTCAATGCACATGCACGATCTGGCTCTTGAGGCTTTGCCCATACTTTCCCTTCCTCCCGGCTGGCCTGTTACAGCTCTGTGCCCATGCGAGCGGGTCTGGATACATTGGCGGGTCTGATGGGCTCCGCTTGGCAAGTCAATTTTTATTATTTAGTCCTTCCAGTGGCTTATTGTGCTTGAGCCCTTCCAGTGGCTCATTGTGCATTCGTGCAGTCTGTACTGCTCATGACAGCTTCTGACAAACTACATTAGCGAATTATTATATTGGATAGCCATGTAAACATTCTCAATATACTAAAATGCCCTTGTGGAAATTTCCACCTCTCAACTAGTCTTTGACTGGTAAAAAGAAAACAAAAAGATAAGTAAAAATCATACTGTTCTCTATATTTGTTACTGGGTGGACTAGAAACCCTTCACTTCCTGAAATGTTTGCAACCCAGTGCAAATATATAGTTGCCTTGTAATTGCTGCTGATTTACTAAGGAAAAAGTGGTACAATTCTGGAGACATTGATGGCGCCATAAAAGACCAAAAAAAGAATATTGCTTTAAATGTTTTTTTTTTTTTTTCAAACCCCTTGCATGCTAAATGCATTCAAGACCTTTCTAGCATTGGAGGGTTAAAAGCCCCTCTCAGTTGGATTTGGATTTGTTCCTTGGCACATGGAATTACACAACTTTTACTTAGTATATCAGCCTCACTGACACTGATTCCATATTAGGAGGAGGAGGAAAGCTGCAGTTCTCCAGCTACTGTTGGAATACATCTCCCAGCATAGGGACAACTGCAGCACTGGACCAGACCTGAGTAACTCAAGTCCTTTAAGCTTCTGTCATGAGGTTTCCCATATTATCCCTTTACACATATGAAAAAAGTATGTTGCCTGAATACAATGTGAACCATTGCAGCACAGTAATAAACACTGCAGCAGGCATTTCTCATATGCGTCCAGTTTTACAGGGATGATCTGGCACCCCTACTTGTTGGATTAAATTCCCCATCAGCCTCACTTATACATTGTCCAGTTGAGAATAATGGGAGATATAGGCCATCAACAGCTAGAGAGAATGTCACCTTGTGCATTCCTTTTCTGTGATCTGTTCTGGAGTCCTGAGTAAAGTACATTTCTCAGCAGAGACTTACCTGAAGCAGACACCTGTGGAAGGCAAGAGACTACTCCTAATGTAACTGCACCGCATTATATATATATATATGTTAGCTGCAACCCATTTTTAACTGTCCCCACCCAGCACCCACCCTGCCTTAATCCAGCTGAATTTTTATCTCACACCCAAATCATTTTGGACAGATTGTTCTAATTTTTAAGTACATCAACATTAACTGCCTGAGCAGTTAAACTCGTTTTTGACGAGTCACTGAATTAAGCGAAGGACAGTAATGTATTAACCCCTTGGATACTAAAGATATCTAAAATCATGAATTGTCTCTAGTGTCCATGGGCAATAAAGGAAAACTACCACTTTTTAAAAATTGAATTTATCTTTAACACTTTTTAGATCAACACAAAATGCATTGTTGTGTAAGGCAATGGACATCCATCTGACGCTCAAAAGGGTTAAACTTATGCTTTAAGGAGCAGTAAACTTTAAATAAAATTATTTGTGATAGGGCATTTTCTGTTGAACATAATAAAAGTACTCACTCTCACTCATCAAAATATTATTACGGTATAATACACAATTATAGCTAAAATAGGCAGAAAGTGGCACATACTAATCTATAGCAAACAGTGTAATACTAAATTGGTGCACGTCCCTTATTCAACAAATATACAAAGGTACTCAGCCTGGGTTGACCCCGTGGGATGAGGGAGACAGCACACATATGGATTAAATATCAACATGAAAGAAGTTTATTTCATCTTGTTGCATAGCCGAACATTTTTGATCCTCAAACGGATCATCATCATCATCATCATCATCATCATCCGTTTGAGGATCGAAAACATTCGGCTGTGCAACAAGATGAAATAAACTTCTTTCATGTTGATATTTAATCCATATGTGTGCTGTCTCCCTCATCCAACGGGGTCAACCCAGGCTGAGTACCTTTGTATATTACGGTATAATATTCAGTATTTTTTTAACCAAACTGTTAGCAACAGAGCCTAAGTATCATGTCACCCAAAAGACCAACAAATGTACAGTTAAGGAGATATTCACCCATGTTACCATTTGCTAATTTATTCTAACTGTGGTACTTGTGTGGCACCAGTGACATTACATATGCTAACGAAGCCTTTTCAGTGATGTGACATATGCTAATGAAGCTCTATGCTGTATCAGGAAATGTCAACGTCATTTTTTCCAGATATAAAAGTTTGAATATATCCTAAACTGTACATCTGCTGTCATTTTGATTAACATGGCATATAGGCAGCTTTGAATGAAGTTCCCAAATATATAAAGAATATTCAAAGTGACAGGTCCACTTTTAACACCACCTGTGCTAAGGAGGGGAAGTCTTTGTGCATTTCTGGGGGTCTTTTGCTCTAACCCTTGCTTAAAGTGATACTGATGTTTCACAATAAAAGCAGCTCCGATTAATCATGATAGTATTTAGGCTATGAAGAGTGTTATTTCAATAACAAATAGCAAATACTGAGTTTGTTGAAACCACTCAAACTGAAGCAAGTCTCTAATTTTTCCAATGTTCCAATATGTCAGTAACAGAGAAACTTGATAGTTGCATCACTGAAGATCAAAGCATACTTCATAAGACGACAAAAACAACACTCAGTTGTTGCACCTCAGCCTGTGGCATACTCATGCTGTGAGTATCTTTTATTGATTCCTTCCTGGTGATTTGTGGTTAAAATTATCAAGGAGGTCAGTCGGTTGAGTGAGGGCAGCTATTTTAATCCCCACATGTATCCCTAGTTTGCCTGACTATGTGCCTGGCTACTTTGCTGATTCAAAAAATGCATTAACCCATGGCCTAATTACCTTTGGATTATTTTAACATAATTATGACAACCATCGGTTCATTGTCACTATTTTCACATGCGACTTGGATGGGAGAGTTATATCTTCTACTATAGACCAATACATAAGAGGAGATCTGTATATCATTAATTTACAACCAAGGGATTAAAACCTTTTTCGTTCTTGCTTGTTAGAGGTCTTGGGTATTTTCTTTGCCAGGAAATAATGGATGGGACTGGGGAAGGGTCACGTGTGGAGTGTTGGCATGGTCATGGGTAGAGCTAAGGGCGCCTGAGGCGAGATGTACTTAAGTTCGATAAGGGCTCAGGATGGAGATGTTGTGTCATATTTGTGTTGCAGGCACATCAACATAGCTGCACAGTGATTTAGAAGACTTGTTACTGCACATAGTGTAATACATTTTTTGAACACAAGATATGCTGGTCACCAAGCTGCCATGCTGGCATCCCCTCACACTGCCAGCTTGCACGTTGTGTCTGGCAAAGTGAGGGGATGTGACTTCACCAAGAGGAGAAGCATATACACATTCTCCTTCCCTTCAGCTCTTCAGCCTCGTCCATCCCTGCCCTTTCCATTTCTAACAGTTTGCCTATAATAATGCCCCTTGCACTGTCCCCTTTACCCTTTCGGCCTCCTCCCATCCTCCACTTTCAGTCACCACCTGATCACCCATTAATAATGCCCTTTCCACTGTCCCCCTTCTCCCACACCCCCTTCTACTCACCACCCGTTTTCCCATTAATAATGGACCTTCCACTGTCCCCTTTGCTACTCTGCTGTTCTTCCTTCTAATGCACCTGTCTTGCTTCTTCTCACAGGAATGATGTCATTAAATGGATGTGCTAGAGCAGAGGAGATGGGGCTGTAAGGGGTTAGTAATGTCCCATTATAAGTTCGTTATTTTGTAGATATTAAACAATAAATTATCTGGAGCAAGTCCCGTTTCTAAAACATTTATATTTTTAAGGCTATAACCTTTTAAAGGGGAACATTCACACAAAAAAAATCTGAGCAAGGGTTTTAACCGAGAAAGCAATGTTAGCTCTATTTAGTGGAGTGGATATTTAGTGGAGATATTAAGTCTTCTAACCTTCCACCTCGTGCGGCACCCAGTATGTGCAGCATGGCGGAGCAGGACTTCCCAGCTGCCCCAGGAAGTGTGTTCACGCTTCACTTCATAGCTGTATTTCTGTGCGCTAACGTTACAGCAAGCTCCATTTACCATGCATTCTGTCATTTTGTGCAGATTTGCCTGTTATTTTCTAGACCAGGGAAACACTTGCCATCATTTACAACCCAAGGTACAGTACTCATTCGTTGATTTTCCTAAGTGATGGAAAGTCAGGATTTTATTAAAGACACGGAGGCGAGTATTATGCAATCAACTCCATTCTTTACTACTCAGAAGCAAAGCTTAACAGTTTAAGTAAAACAAAAATGAACATCATATTTGTAACCCCACCCCTATAACAGGTATTCAATCATATATCTCCAAGGTGTATAAGTGCTGTAACAGGTATAATCATTTCCTCTTCTTTGGTGTAAATATATAGAAATATTCCAAAACGGTACGATCGCTTCCTAGCGTTTCATGCCTCGCTCCTGTGCTCCAGTCCAATGCGTCCTTCAACTCGTATGGATCTCCACACCTTCTCAACGCACGTTTTGTGGGTAAACCCACTTTATCAAGAGATGGTGTATAGCACTAACCATATCCTATTTATACCTTCTAAAATAACTACACATGATTGTATAAGTATACACATATAAAAACTCTAAAAAGAACATAAATTAAATACATAATACCAATATCACCAACTAAAATAAAATCAATACTTAGATGTAATAAAATATTACTTAATTGAATAATAAATGAATAATAATTAATACTAATATACTATGAATATAAATCCACAAACCTGAATCCCAAATGGCAAGTAGAAACAGATATAATCCGATTGTATTGAAGTTTGATTTTGTGAGTAGACATCCTGAGGGGTGTTTGGATTTTATTTGTTTCTGCTTGAATAAAAAATACTACTCTTAGAGCGATCTCTTTGCTCTCCTGTTTCCTTGTTTTATATGTTTAGGTTTCCTTGAAGCCATTTGCAAGATTGGCACTACTTGCTTTAACAGGATAGGAGCATTGAGAGTATATTTTATAAAGAACTTTTTTATGGACTGATAAGGATTGGATAAGGATTGGAGCACTATATTAGATTTTTTGTGTTTATATTTTTACAACTATTGCTATATTTTGTAATTGTTGTTGCTTGTGCCATCATCTATATATGTTGCTCATCTGATTCCATTGGTAATATTTATTTGCACACTTATATATGTTACTTGTTTGAAATTAATATTTATATATTTATATATGCTATCTGCTTGAAATTGTTCATAAGAATTTGCATATATTTAAATAGCAATGTGGAAGAATCATCAAAGAGTTTGGAGAAGAGAGTGCTTATTTATGGAAAATATCAATGAGTGTGTAGAGACTAATATGGGTGTGGTGGATAATCAAGAGATTTTCCATAGAGAAGTACTATCCAAATTTTATTCAATGGAGAATTTATTAAGGAAGGAAACTGATTATTGGTGGGATTTGATTTTGCTGCAGCAATATGAGGCAGAAGGGATGGTACCTAAGGGGTTAAATTTTATTAAGAACACTTCGTTTTCAGAATCATCTTTTGTAAGTGATTGGAATAATATTTTAATGGAATGTTCCCAGTCATTGTTGAAGTTATTGATTTCATATAGGGAGAAGAAATTAGTATTAATTGAAGATGGAATATTGAGTTTCCAGAAAGATATTGAATGTTATAGGGGTATAGACTGGGTGAAAGATTTGGATGTGATTATTAATGAGAGGGTGATGGAATATGAAAAGAAAGTAGCAGAGAGAAAAAAGAGGAAATTAGAACGAGATGGAGTACAGCTGAGTAAGCAGGTTACTTGGTCTGGTTCAATCAAAAAGAGGGAGATTTGTAAACAATCTGATAATATTGATCTGATGCAGAGCGATAGGTTTGAAGTTTTGAGTGGTGATGATAAGGAGGATATAGGGCTAGATATTAGCCAGGTGAGTACCCACTCTGAAATAGATTGTTTAGAGAATGCTATCGTTAAAGAAGGGTCTGAGGTAAATAGGAGATATCCGCTGAGCCCTCAAATAGTGGTAATTCCTGCAGCAGAAAGAATAGAAAAAGAGGTAGACTCACAGGGAGAATTTAAACCAGTTGTCTTATAGAGGAAAAATAACTTTAAGTTAGGAAAAATAAAAAATGTGAAAAATTTGGAAAAGAAATGTAAGAAGGATGGAAGAGTCAATGAATTGATAGTGGCTCTAAGTGGTGATATAGGTGCGGCTTCTTCCTCTTCTCCTTCCTCTCCTTTTTTGCAGCCAAGCCGGTGTTCCCCTATCCGGATGTGGATTCGAAATCAGCTGAAGGATTCAGGGGGAGGGAACAGGGACGAACAGGGGAGAAGGGGGAAAAGAGGACTAGAAGAGGAAGGAGAGGTAATAGAAGAAATGCATCAACAAAAAAGGTTGTACAGCGAAGTTGTGGGGAATTAAGTGAATGTGGTATATTTAATTTGTCAGAGAATAATTTGAGCATTTGGGATGTGAATCTACTTGGGAAGGGTTTGAGTTTTGCTCCCATTTCCAAACCCAATAAATTTTAGTTGTTTATTGATTTGAATAAATATGTCAGGAGTTTGACTTTAAAAAGACATTACATTAAGAGAGAAAGGGATATGGTAGATATGAATGAGAAAGAAGAGATTGATATGGATGGTATTATACATACTAACTTTAAGAGTCAGTCTACTTTTTATCCAGTTGAGTCGAGAAGGAGTTATTTAGAGGCATTCTATTCTTTGGTGTTGGAAGATTTGGATATTATTTGTGATCAAGGTGTGAAATATTCTGATAATCTGTCAAAACATGAGAGAAGATGTCTGAAAGATTTAATGAATGATGAGAGTATAGTGTTCAGGTCAGCTGACAAAGGGGGACGAATTGTTTTACAGAATAGAATAGATTATATACAGGAGGCTTATAGGATTGTACGAGATATTTCTTTTTATAGAAAATTGGATAAAGATCCAACTATGGAGTTTAATAAAGCACTTTTAATTTTACTCAATAAAGCATTAGGAGATGGTATAATTAATAAAATGGAAATACAATTTTTGTATAATAAACATCCAGTAATTCCTATTATATACCATCTCCCAAAAATCCATAAAACTCTCAAGAATCCCCCTGGATGACCTATTGTGGCTGGCATTGATTCAATTACATCTAACCTGTCACAATATGTTGATTACTTCTTACAGCCCTTAGTTTGGAATTTGTGTTCATATATTAGGGACTCTACTGATGTTTTGAACAAAATAGATAAGTTACAGTGGAAGGAATCATATTTTCGGGTACATGTGATGTTACAGCCCTATATAGTAATATCAAACATAATTTAGGATTATTAGCAGTAGAATATTTTTTAAATAAGGATGGGGGCATTCCTATGAGTCAAAGAGAATTTTTACTGAAATGTATTGAGTTTATTTTAAATAATAATTATTTTTATTTGAGAATGAGTTTTATTTACAAATTTGTGGGACGGCTATGAGGACAAGGTTCGCGCCCAGTTATGCGAATTTATTTATGGGATATTGGGAGGAATTCCATATTTGGGATTCTGTGTGGAGCGCGGACCTTGTCTACTATGGCCGTTTTATAGATATTTTAATTATCTGGGGTGGTAGTGAAGATAGATTGATAAAATTTTTAGATTTTATAAATAAGAACCAAATAGGTATTCATTTTACATATAAGTATAGTCATAAACAAACTGAGTTTTTAGATCTTTTATTTTTTATTGATGAAGGATTTAATATTCAAAGTAAAACTTTTTATAAACCAGTGGATATAAATTCTTATTTAGATCCCAGTAGTTGCCATCTTAAGAGATGGATAGATAACATCCCATATAGTCAGTTTTTAAGATTAAGACGTAATTGCAGTAGAGGTATTGATTTTTAGAGAAAGGTTATACTGAGGATACTGTGATGGAAGCTTTTAAAAAAGCCCAGGGGCAAGAAAGGAGGTTACTTTTAGAACAGAAGGGCACTAATAACGGACCAAATGGATCTCAAGTGGTTAGGAAAAAAGTTATTAAATCAAAAAGGGGAAGAAAAGATTTTGCTCCATTTGTTACTAAGTATAATGTGGCAGCTAATAAAATAGGAAACGTGATTAGTAAACATTGGGGTGTGCTTAAGTGTGATCCCATTTTGGGAGATCATTTGCCTAAAAAACCCAAGACGGTGTTTAGGAGAGCACGTAATTTAAAAAATATTTTGGCCCCTAGTTTACTTAGGAATGTTAAAGGAAAAGGGACGTTATTGGTTGAGAACCAAGGTTGCTTCCGGTGTAGGCACATTCGTTGCCTGACGTGTGAGTTTTTGAAAGAAACGAAAGATTTTGAATCAAGTAGTAATAAGGAGACTTATAAGATTGGTGGTAAGAAAACTTGTTGTTCTAGTTATGTCATATACCTCTTGAGCTGTGGATGTGGTATATAGTATGTTGGACGAACTGTTCGGTGTTTGAAGGAACGCTTTAGGGAACATAGGAGAAATATTATCAATAAGTCGGTTAAACATACTGTTTCTAGGCACTTTTTGGAATGTCAGAATGGGGAGATTAGGAATTTAAGAATCATTGGGATTGAACAAATCCCAGTGAGTGTTAGAGGTGGTGATCATTTTAGAAAATTATGCCAGAGTCCTACTGGATACATAGATTACAAACTTTGAAACCAGGTGGCATGAATGAGGAAATAGATATGTATTGTTTTTAGTAGTAATTGGGTAATCTTTAGTGAGTTTATATATATATATATTTTTTTTTATATTAATAATTTTTTATTATTAATATTTTGTATACATGTTTTCAGATATCAGCTTATATCTGTTTCTACTTGCCATTTGGGATTCAGGTTTGTGGATTTATATTCATAGTATATTAGTATTAATTATTATTCATTTATTATTCAATTAAGTAATATTTTATTACATCTAAGTATTGATTTTATTTTAGTTGGTGATATTGGTATTATGTATTTAATTTATGTTCTTTTTAGAGTTTTTATATGTGTATGCTTATTATATAATCATGTGTAGTTATTTTAGAAGGTATAAATAGGATATGGTTAGTGCTATACATCATCTCTTGATAAAGTGGGTTTACCCACGAAACGTGCGTTGAGAAGGTGTGGAGATCCATACGAGTTGAAGGACGCATTGGACTGGAGCACAGGAGCGAGGCATGAAATGCTAGGAAGCGATCGTACCGGAAGTGACGTCATCCAAGTAAGACTGCTGTTGGAAAGTGTTGGAGGACTCGTGGCAGTGCTGGAAGTAGCGTTCCTACACCTTTGGATCTCTTATATGCGATTGTATTGAAGTTTGATTTTGTGAGTAGACATCCTGAGGGGTGTTTGGATTTTATTTGTTTCTGCTTGAATAAAAAATACTACTCAGAGCGATCTCTTTGCTCTCCTGTTTCCTTGTTTTATATGTTTAGTTTTCCTTGAAGCCATTTGCAAGATTGGCACTACTTGTTTTAACAGGATAGGAGCATTGAGAGTATATTTTATAAAGAACTTTTTTATGGACTGATAAGGACTAGATAAGGATTGGAGCACTATATTAGATTTTTTGTGTTTAGATACAGGAAAGAAAGGTTTGATAAATGAAATCAACAACTGAGAAGAACCAATTGGTCTAAGTTTAGAAGTAACTTTTTCATACATTTTTAAACAAAGGACAACACATAATCGAGGATTTTGAGGGAAACTCGTATAGAAGATTTCCTTAGAGAGAGACTTAGTACATCTAGAAATCAGGAATCAAACTCCTTCAGGTTCATAAACCCTATTAGTGACATCTAAAGCGTGCGCGTCAGATACTCTCCGAATAGAAATACGGCAAAGGAGCATAGTAAGTTTAGCGAAGAGTTGTTTGAGTCACAAATATTCATTAGAGGGCCAAGACTATTTAGTCATTGGTGGTCTGGAAAGTTTTATGCCCTTCATAAGTTTGCATACAAATGGATGTTGGCCTGAGGGAAAACCTTCAATATAATTGTGCGATGCTGAAATCGACGATCTGTAGCAATTGATTGTCCTATAAGCTTTACCTTGTCCAAAACAAAGAGAAAGGAAATTTAATATAGAACTCAAATCAGAAGAAAAGGGATCCAAGTCCCGTTCCAGGCACCAACATGTCCATACTTTCCAGCATGATTTATAACATGATCTTGTACCTGGTGCCCAGGCTTCTGATATGAGAAGTTGACCTGACTGTGAAAGGACCTTGACAAGCTATCGATTCCTGAAATGCGCCATGCCAGAAGATGTAGTTGGCCTTGGAGAAAGAGATTGTGAGGTCTACCTGAGGGATCTGTTAATAGTTGCAGGTAAGGGATCAGGTATTATGGAAAGTCTATGGATAGTTCGAGAAATGGAGGGAACCACGGCTGAGCTGTCCAGAAAGTGGTGACTAGAACCAGGGTGATTTTTTGTTTCCGAACTTGATGGATGACCCTGGGGATCATGGTAAAGGGGAAAAACGCATTAAATCCCATTTTGGGCCAAATCTAGAGGAAGGCGTCTAAGGCCAGAGCTTCCGGGTCTGGTCTCCAGCTGAAAAAGTTTGGGAGTCGAGTGTTCAATCTGGAGGCGAATAGGTCTAAATCCAAAGGACCCCAAATCTAATTGAGTGTTTGGAATGTAGTGTTGTGTAGTGTCCAATTGCTGGAATCCTTCAAAAATGTCTGGAATTCCAGTCCACTATGGAATTTGAGAAACCTGGGAGATATTCTGCCTAAATTATAATGTTTCTGTCCAGGCAAGAATGCCATAATTCGCTAGAATTGCTAGGGTTTTCGATTTTGTACCTCCTAGATTGTTGATATAGCTGACTGCGGATATATTGTCAATCTTTAGCAGGATACAACAATTCATTGTGTCTTTCATGAAGTATTTGATCGCGAAAGATCCTGCTAGAAGCTCTAGGCATTTGATATGGAGATCCTTCCCCCAGGGGAACCATTTCCCTCCTGTGGTAATATTTCCACATCGAGCTCCCCATCCTAAGCTGCTGGCATCGGATTCGATTATCAGTTCCGGAGACATTCCGAAAATCGCTCTTCCATTCCACGCTTCCATTTGTTGGAGCCACCAGAGTACTACTTCTCTCGCATCTATGGATAGAGAAATTAGATCTAAATATCCTAGACCTTTGCGAAGATTAAGTGTTTTCAGCCTTTGAAGAGCTCGATAATGAAGAGAAGCAGGAAAGATGGCTTGAATCAAGGCTGAAAGAAGACCCACAATTCTCGCAATCATCCTCAAGGATATATAGTCCATCTTCAGAGCTGATTTGATTTCTTTGCAAATGTTTTTTAATTTGCTGCGAGATAGACGTAATGTTGAATTGCTGGAATTCACAACGAATCCCAGGAATTCGATGTGATGGGTCGGTTGGACTACTGATTTTTTCCAGTTCATGATGAAACCTAGACCCATAAATGTTTGAAATGTTAAATGGAGATGTTTTGCATGAATTTTCGGATTTTGAGACATGATCAAAATATTGTCGAGATATATGATCATGTGTACTCCTCTGCTTCTGAGAAAGGAAATCACGGGTTTTATTAAACACCACGGAGCCGAATGGTAGGCAAGTGAATTGCCATGTGATTCCCTTCCACAGAAACCGAAGGAGGTGGTGTTGATGTTTGTCGATGGGAACAGTTAAATAGGCATCCTTTAAATCCAGTTTGACCATCCAGTCTGTTGGCATTAACAGATCTCTCAGGTAATGAATGCCCTCCATCTTGAAGTGTCTGTATAGAATACATTTGTTTAGTTCTTTTAGATTTATAACTGGGCGTACACCTGAATCTTTTTTGTTTACTAGAAAGATGTTGCTTAAGAAACCTGGAGTCGTTAACGGAGCTTGGATAATGGCTCCTTTCCTTTGGAGTTCTAAAATCTCTAGGTCTATTAATTGGAAATCTTCCTTCGAGAACTGGATAGAATGGGGAGGTTTCCCTTGATAGGGGCTGGAGTAAAATTCTATTTTAAAACCTTGTATGGTATTTAGTACCCATTGATCTGAAAGGATTTGGAGCCAGGCATGGAAAAAATGGGTGAGTCTGCCACCCACTATTTTCCCGGGCTTGAAGAGAGGGAATTTACCTACCTGAAAAAGGTCTGGAACGTAGGAAACCTCAGGTATTCTTAGATCTCCAAATTCTGCCACGTGGTGGGTAGAAGGGGGATGGCTGTTTTGCCTCTTGGGGATGTGTCCCTCTGCCAAAGTAAGTTGGGTCCTGAGGGTTCCTGTACTGAGATCTGAAGGAACCTGTTGAACGGCTGGGAAAGCGACCCCTACCTTTCCCGGCCCTGACAAAAACCCTCCGATTAAAAACTTTTTTGATAGAGGTTTGGGCTTTGTCGAGGCCCGTGAATGTATTTACAAATTTTTTCCAAAGAGGAGGCCATTGGCTTCAGGGCCCGCTTCCATGGAAGCCATCTCCAACAACTTAGGGTCAATGCGGAGGAGAATCACTTTGCTCCTTTCCATAGACTTAACTCAGAGTAAAGCAATTTATAAGTTATCAGATTGGGAAGTAAAGAAGAAAAAGGCAATTGTATAAGATACAAAGCTATTAATGAACTATTGTGAAATGGAATATAAAGTTCTCTTATCTCACTAGCTGAGCAGCAAAGAAAGAGGAAATGATTAAACCTGTTATAGCACTTATACATCTTGGAGAGAGATGATTGGATACCTGTTATAGGGGTGGGGTTACAAATATGATGTTCATTTTTGTTTTACTTAAACTGTTAAGCTTTGCTGTTGAGTAGGAAAGAATGGAGTTGATTGCATAATAGGAGCCTCCATGTCTTGAATTAAAATCAGTGATCGTATATGAACTATGAGCCGTGTATCAGACAGTGACGGCTTTCCCAGTAGGTAGAGAAGGTAACTTCCATGAACACAATCCCACAATCAGAATGAGTTGTAGATATCTCTAGCAACCAAGGGGTTAAAGCTTATTTTTTTTTTGTCCTTGCTTGTTATAGACCAAGGGTATTTTCTGTACCAGGAAATAGCGGGTGGGTCTGGGGATGGGCCATATGAGGAACAGGGGTGTTGTCTTGAGTGGCACTAAGGGCACCTAGAGAGCTTTGCCTAGGGTTGATCATTGACCTGTGCCCTGAAAGACTGAGTTTGGATACTTGCTGGAAAAATAGAATAAGTATTTTGTTTTCCCTCTCTTTGCTGTGAGACAAGAAAAATAATTGAAGTCTGGTGTGGTGGGAATGACTAATTGCTGTGTTTGTAATTGGTGGATTCCTGACTTATATAGCGGATACATAGTGAATACTTGAACGTGTGAATCTTGCATCAGTGTGTAAGTGCAGAAGTGTGGTAAGTGTGGGAATTTAAAGGGATAGTAATACTTCGTTTTAACTTTATTTTGTAGGCATTAAAAAAACATGAAGAATGATATAAGTCTTCTCTCTCAAAACAAGGGTATGCATTAAGCGATCATACTTCCTGATGAGTACCGCTAAGTGCAGCCATTGGCTTTAAAGGGATAGTAATACTTTGTTGTATCTTTATTTTATTTTGTAGGCATTAAAAAAACATGAAGAATGATATAAGTCTTATCGCTCAAACCTTTATGGTTTAAGAGATATTCACAAGCAAAGTTTCCCCCTCCCGCCCCTTTTTCCTAGTGTAAGCCATTTCTTCTCAGATGTGAATCTAGTTGTAAGACTGGACAGATAACAGCAGGGGACAATCTTCTTTGTATGAAAAGAATGAAAGCCCTTCCCCCCTTGACAAGTTTTCCAGCTTTTTTTCTTATCTTAATTGAAGATTGTCCCTCTCTGCAGTCTACCTGGGCACTTCCCTTCTGATATGGCTGAACGGGGGGGGGATACTTTGCTTGTGAATATCTCTTAAACCATAAAGGTCTGAGAGATAAGACTTATATCGTTCTTCATGTTTTTTTAATGCCTACAAAATAAAATAAAGATAAAATGAAGTATTACTATCCCTTTAAACAGGGGAATCCAAGTGCAGAAGTGTGTGAATTTAAACAGAGGAATTCAAATACAGGGTATTACACAGGGGAACATATTTATCAATCTTATTGTGCAGCTATTTTTGCCTGCCTTTTTAGCTTGTGGTAACTGGCAGATGTGAGTGGTAGCATGATTGTCCATTTAACTCAGTGCAGAAACTGCCATATGTTTGCACACCTGGAACAACCGTTCCAGGGTGCATACCTCTGTGACAGATGTGAGCAAGTGGTCTCTCTGGAAGCTCGTATTAGAGATCTGGAGGGGCAGGTTGCAACATTGAGAGAGACAGCCAATCTTGAGAGGGGTCTGCTGACTGAACAGCAGGAAGCAGTGGTAGGTAGTTCTGGGGGTTGAGACTGCACAAAGGAAGAACAGGTAGCCAGATGGGTTACAGTTAGACATAGCAAGGGGGAGGACAGAGGAATAGGGAGGACACTCCTGTGTTTACTAATCCTAACAGATTTGCTACATTGAGTAATGATGTTGGGGATGCTGACACAGGAATGTCTTTGCTGGAGAGGACTGCTCTCTCTAACAGCCGGGTGAACATCCCCTCTAGCACGGATGGGATCCGGGACTCAGGCAGACCTAGACAGATGGTGGTGGTAGGGGATTCTATTATTAGGAAGACAGACAGGGTAATCTGTCGCCAAGATCACTACAATCGTACAGTTTGCTGTTTCCCGGGAGCTCAGGTTCGACATGTGGATGATTGGGTTGATAGATTATTGGGAGGGGCTGGGCATGACCTGGCTGTCATGGGACATGTTGGTACTAATGACAAAGTCAGTGGAAAATGGAGATCCGTTAAGAAGGATTTCAGGGACCTAGGATATAAGCTTAAGCAGATGACCTCTAAGGTAGTATTTTCTGAAATACTACCTGTGCCACGTGCTACATTAGAAAGGCAACGGGAGATTAGGGAGTTAAATGTGTGGATAAAGACTTGGTGTAAGCAGGAAGGGTTTGGGTTCCTAGAGCACTGGGCAGTCTTTTCCCTTGGGGGCAATCTTTATAGTAGTGATGGATTGCACCTAAGTGGAAGGGGGGCACGGTGCTGGGCAATAGGATGGTTAGAGGGCTGGAGGAGACTTTAAACTAGAAAGGGAGGGAGAGAGCTGCAACACAGGCTGGGGAAGGTATTATAATTGAGGAAATGGGATTAGAGAAGGGGCATGGGTGTGGAGAGGGGGAATGGGCTAGTTCATCTAATAGGGAGTTGCCATTGTTACAGCCTGATAAAAGACAAATACATTTGACAAAGAACAAAATCTTTAGGAATGGGAAAAGGTAAAATGTATGCATGCAAATGCTCGCAGTCTGGTAAGACGGGGGAACTAGAAATGACTGCAGTACATGAGCAGTATGATCTGATTGGAGTGTCTGAAACCTGGTTAGATGATACGTATGACTTGGCAGTCAATCTAGAGGGTTATTCACTTTTTAGGAGGGACAGGGTTAATAAAAGGGGAGGAGGGGTATGCCTATATATATAAAGCGGACCTTAAAACCTAGTTTAAGGGAAGATATAAATGAAGGGTCCAATGAAAAGGTACAGGCCTTGTGGGCTGAAATACACACTGGGGGCACACATAATAAAAAGATATTGGTGGGGATTTGCCCCAAGCCCCCTAATATTGGGGAGTTGGAGGAAGCCCAACTTTTACTGCAAATGGAAAAGGCTGCTAGGTCAGCAAAGGTAATTATAATGGGAGATTTCAACTATCCTGAAATTGACTGGAGCATTATGACTACCAGTACAACAAAGGGAAATATTTTTCTAAGTATGATAAATGATAATTTTATGTCCCAGCTAGTAGAGGAGCCAACTAAAAAAGAGGCCTTGCTTAACCTAGTGCTCTCAAACAATTCTGACATGATAAACAATGTGCAAGTAAGGGAACATTTGGGCAGCAGTCACCACAATATGGTATCCTTTGAAGTTTGTTATGAGAAACCCAATAGCAAGGGTTTAACCAAAACATAAAATTTCAAAAAGGCGAATTTTACAAAGTTAAAAGAAGTGTTAAAGGATATCCAATGGGATGTAATTTTCAAAGATAAAAATGCACAAGAATCATGGAATGTATTTAAAATGCTCTTGGGCAAATATACACGTCAATATATACCATTGGGGAATAAGCACAAGAGAAGTAAAGCAATGTGGCTTAATAATGTGGTTAGCAGGGGGATGAGACAGGCTTTTAAAGTTTAAGTCAAACGGGTCAGATGCATCATTTAAAAAATATAAAGAATGTAATA
This sequence comes from Rhinophrynus dorsalis, assembly GCA_037306005.1. NCBI lineage: Eukaryota > Metazoa > Chordata > Amphibia > Anura > Rhinophrynidae > Rhinophrynus > Rhinophrynus dorsalis. Next base: position 113,864,043 of record CM074722.1, read on the forward strand.
AAATCTGCAAACAAGCAGTTAAGCTAGCTAAAATAGAGAGAAACATTGCAAATGAGAGCAAGAAAAACCCTAAACAATTCTACAAGTATATTAATAACAAAAACGTTAAGGTTGATATTGGTCCTCTTAGGACTGAGGCAGGTGAATTGATTAGTGAGGATAAAGCTATGGCTGACACCCTAATATGTTCTTTGCTTCAGTATATACAAAGGAAGCAGCAATGACAGGCTATGGGCAAACAGACAAAACCACTGAATTTCCTCCAACATCTACATGGCTTACTGAGGTCCAAAAGGGACTGGAAAGGGTTATAGTGAATAAAGCACCTGGACCAGACGGTATACACCCAAGGGTACTTAAGGAACTTAGTTCAGTAATAGCAAAACCGTTATACTTAATATTTATTGATTCACTTTCATCAGGCATAGTGTCCTGTGATTGGAGGAAAGCTGATGTAGTTCCATTGTTTAAAAAGGGAGCAAGATCCAAACCAGGAAATTATAGACCTGTCAGCTTGACTTCCATAGTGGGAAAGATACAACTGACAGTATTCAGAACTATGTGAAGACAAACAATATCATTAGCAGGAATCAGCATGGTTTCATGAAGAACAGATCGTGTCAGACTAATTTACTTGCATTTTATGAAGAGTGAGTAGTAATTTGGACAGGGGAATTGCTGTTGATGTAGTATACTTAGATTTTGCAAAAGCCTTTGATACAGTGCTTCACAACAGGTTACTGCATAAATTAAAAGGCTTCGGTTTGGGTGGTGTTATCTGTACATGGATTGAGAACTGGTTAATGATAGATGGCAGAGAGTTGTTGTAAATGGAAATTTTTCAAATTGGTCTAAGGTTATAAGTGGGGTGCCACAGGGTTCAGTCTTGGGACCAATGCTTTTTAATTTGTTTATTAATGATCTAGAAGTGGGAATTGAAAGTAGCATCTCAATCTTTGCTGATGACACTAAGCTATGTAAGGAAGTACATACAGAGCTGGATGTTTTTTCCCTACAGAAGGATTTAGATAAACTAAGTGAATGGGCAGAAAAGTGGCAGATGTTATTTAATGTAGATAAAGGTAAGGTTATGCATTTGGGCTGTAGAAACAAACTTGCTACATATACTCTAAATGGGAAACAACTTGGGAAATCCTCATTAGAGAAAGATTTAGGAGTACTGGTAGACTATAGACTTCACAGCAGTGTGCAGAGTCACTCAGCTGCTGCAAGAGCAAATAGAGTACTAGCCTGCATAAAAAGTGGTGTAGAAGCAAAGGATGCTAATATTATCCTACTTCTGTATAAATCCTTGGTTAGGCCTCATCTAGAATATGGAGTACAATTTTGGGCGCCTGTTCTAAAAAAAGACATTACTGAACTGGAAACAACTGCAACAAAACTGACAAAGGGATTGGAGGATCTGAGTTACAAAGAGAGACTAGCCAAACTGGGTTTGTTTACATTAGAGAAGAGACGTCTAAGGGGTGATATGATTAACATTTACAAATACAGTCAAGGTCAATACAAAGAACTATCCAAATAATTATTTATGCAAAGAGCTGAGCTAAGAACAAGAGGTCATCCATTAAGACTAGAGGAAAGGCGCATTCGACAAAAAGAAAGGCAGGGATTCTTTACAGTAAGGGTGGTAAGGCTATGGAATTCTTTGCCTTGGGATGTTGTGCTTGCAGATAATGCAACTGCATTCAAAAAAGCAATGGATGCCTGTCTAGCACAGAACAATATTGACAATTATGATAGATGGCTTCAAAGCAAATAGGATATTGATCCGGGAAACAATCTGACTACCAGTTAGAGTCAGGAAGGAATAATTCCCCCCCCCACACACACACTTGGGACTAGATTGGAAATGGCTCCAGATGGCTTTTTTGCCTTTCTCTGGATCAACAGTGGTGTTTTTGGCATGGGCTGGACTTGATGGACGCATGTCTTTTTTCAGCCTTAACTACTATGCTACTATGTTACTATGTAAATCCAGTCCTGGTATCAGATACCACCTTTTCATAAACAGCCATGTCAGATTAAGAATAAACTTGATGCTTTTATTTTTGTGGTTGCTAAAGCAGAATAAAAGTTTAATTATTGCTGATTAATTAAGTTTATCCTCATTTAAACACAAATAAACCTCCTATTAAGTTAACGATAATCTGCTAAAATAGCTTGTGCTATCCACACCCTACAAAGCATAATCATGCATAATGAGGAATTCAGGTACAGTGACAGGGACACATGAGCACAATAATACACGTGGCTGCAGCTGATCTCTGCCTTTCTTCTTCACTGTGCATTCTGTCCTTTTAACTCCTTGAGTGCCAGAGGAGTAAACAGCGTATTGCAAAGCAATGCGTTGTGTACCCCTCTTACACTCAAAGGCCTTTGAGTACCAGAGCAATGGCACTCAAAGGGTTATCCACTTGAGGATCAGAGGGGTATGCACTGCATTGCATTTTAACACTTTGGTCTCCCCTCTTGTCCTCAAGGGGTTAACTTCCTCCTGCTGTTCTCTCCATTTCCATTGCAATATATTGTATATATATAAACCTCTCATTTACTCAGATTTTCCTACACTTTCCATTGGGGAATTCAGCAGTCACACAGATGATCTATCCACCCAGTTCTGTTTTTCACTTCAAATACTTAAAGGGAAACTCACACCTAATACTAATAACCCCCACTTAACTTAAATGGCCAAGAAATCCCAATGGTCCCTATGAATCTTGCAGGGTAATATCTCCAATCAGTCCTGGATATTATGTACATGGAAGGGGACATGACAGTTGCTGAGAGGACCACAGGACCTCAGACTCAGCTTACTCATCTGGTCCATAAAAGGTTAGACTCATACAATCTGCCTGCTTTAGTTTGAATAACTACCAGCAACTGTCATGTCGTCCTCCATGGACCCAGCATCAGGACTGATTGAAGCTGTTATCTCTTCAACAAAATTCATAGGGGCCATTACAATTACCTGCCCATAAGGGAAGTGGGGATTATTATTAGGAGAGGTTCATTTTCCTTTAACCCCTTGGACGCTTGAGACATTTGCAACAGTGGACTCCTGCCAACAGTTACAAGGAGAGCAACTATTTGGACTTTGTATCCATGAATATGTTTTTTGTAGTATCAAGTAAAATATTTTCCATCTCTGGCAACACGATTTTCCTCTGTCTGATCCCACTGTCTTCTTTGTGCTTGCTCCCTTATCTGTCCTCTTTTCCTGTGATAGAAGCCAGTGCTTTCTTCTACCTTCCACTAGCATCTACCTTGCAGTCTCCCTCTAGTCCACTGAACTGGGCTGTTTTGTCTAAGACTGTAATAGGAATACACACAAACAAACTAGAAGATATTCCAGGGCAAACCAAGTGTACCACAAAGGACAAATACTTCCATTGATTTCAATGGGGCTTTTAAAGCGGAACTATAACGCTGTTCGACCCCCAGTCCCATGTGTTGATCTCCACGAAACACACTGGAAAAACATTCATCTTGTTTAAAAATGTATACTGCAATAAAAGATTTTTTTATTTTATTTCCTGATAGTATGAAGGAGAGCGGCGCCATGTTCATCATGTTACTAATGACTGACAGCACTCTACCTCACGAGCAGCTACCAATCTTGGTCCCAAAGCCTGCCCCTTCAGTTGTAGGCAGGCAGATATCCATAGAAATGAAGGAGCCTGGGGCAGGCAATGTGTGGGGAAATAATCCACAGAGGGTAGACCCATAGAGCAGTGAGGTACATCCTGTACTGCACTAAGCCTCACCATAAAAAAAAATATGGCTCAATCCAGAGTTACATTAAGTATGTAGCTCTACTGCGCTCAACTTGATTAGGGGTGAACATTCCTCTTTAATCCATGGAATGATAGTCATCTCAGAGTCATCTCTGGCATTCATTTGGGTTAACAGCCCCATTCCGAGCCAGAGTAGGCAACTGCCTAGAGCTCCTAATTTTGAGGGGCATCTCAGCTGTGTAGTCCACCCCCACATTCTGAATTGTGGGTGTGACCAGGACAATCTCAATGTCCCTGCACCAGTTTTATACCAATTTTCAGTTTATTATTTAACCCCATGGATGCTATAAATAAATCGCCAATGCATTGCTTGGAGATCTTTCTCTAGCATCTAAGGGGGTTAAGGTTTTTTTTTATTTTGCTCTTTCTTGATTATAGGACAAGGATATTTTCTGTACAAGGAAACAATGATTGGGACCAGAGTGAGGAGTGTGGGTGTGGCCATGGGTGGAGCTAAGGGCACCTATAGTGCCTTGCCTAGGGGCACCTGGGATGTAAATCCAGCTCTGGCCTCATTTAAAAGTCAGACTTTTCCAACACATTGCAACTCAATGAGTTGGATACCTCTCGCTCACTCAAAGGGTTAAACGAAATAGAATTTAGATTTCTCTGCTATGGTGCATTTTGTTTGCCCCAGAATTGCTCTATTATTTTCTTTGTGCTTATGCCCCTAACTGTTCTGATTCCCTCAGTGATCAGCGCTCCCACATTTTGACCAAAATTCACCAAAGGTCAAAAGGCTGAATGCATAAATAAATAATCATATCTATGTGTGTATTAGTCATTCTCAGATGGCTCATATCTGGGACTTTCACATTCATCAGTCAGAGGGTAGCAGGTAAATCCTCAATTTCCATCTACCAGGTTCTGGCTGTCAGAACCCATATCCACTTACTGGCAGTCATATGCATATGCTGTATGTGCATGTAGAATGGTTATGTTAGTATTTATGGAAGTTTTTTTCATCTCCCTGCCTTGTACATGCAAGTACAGCCTGTCAGTAATAAATACACAAAGGTATCTCTCAGGAAAGAGCAGTATATGCAGTACACTGCTCTGGTGGCCTTTTCATGAATTCCAGTCTCTACTTCCACCACTCTCAAGCATATAATCTCAAAGCTCGAATAAACTCTTCAGACCATATGACTCTGCTGTCAGTGAGTCAGCTGTGCTAAGAATACCTGGTGCAACTCTGTACCAAGCCGACCACACTGTATGAAACAAATCAAAACTCCTGATTTAAATGGGTCCTTTAACCTCTGGAATACTAAAGAGGTCTGCAACACAATGCAAATATTGACCAAGGTACTCTCTTATAGACCTCAATTCCACAAAAAAAGGATTTAGGAACCGCTATAGGTAATGTCTGAATAACATACAAAATACGGGGAAGAATGTTCATTTTAATAATCGAGGCACGCCCAAACCAAGAAATACGTAAATTAGACCAACCAGATCCGACTTACAAGTTCACAACAGTGATTGATAGTTTAAGTCAAACAAGGAATGAAAGTCCCTGGATAAATAAACCCCGAAGTACTTGAGATTAGTAGTGGCCTACCAGAAGGGAAAGGAACTCTGCAAAAGAGGCACTGTCTGCGGAGATAATGAGATATTAAGGGCTTCAGATTTAGAAGGGTTAATTTTAAAATTTGATAAAGACCCATAAGCTCGGAGTTCCTTCAAGACATTAGGAGAGAAACCAAAGGATTAGATATAAACAAAAGTAAATAATCTGAGTAAGCCGCCAGTTTATGGTGGAATGGACCCACCTCTAACCCTGATATATCCGCATTGGAGCAGAGAGCATTTGCCAGCTGCTCCAAAGTGAGCACAAAAAGCACAAAGTGAGCACAAAAAGCAGAGGCGAGAGTGAACATCCTTGCCTAGTGCCATTTGACAGGGTGAGAGGCTCAGATAAAGTGGCATTAATCCAGATCCTGGCCGTGGGATCCTGGTACAGTGAAGCAATCCAGGTACGCATTGAGGGACCCAGCCCAATAAGCTCCAAGACAGCCCTCAAAAATGGCCTGCTCACCCTGTCGAAGGCTTTTTCTGCATCTGTGTAGAGAAGCATGGCCGGAGTATCCCACAGGCAAGCATAGTGCACAAGATTTAATACTTTGGTGGTGTTGTCCCTGGTCTCACGACCAGGGACAAAACCAGCCTGGTCCTCATGTATAAAAGGTGGGAGGGACGTTTTAAGATGTGTACTGAGAATATTGGCAAATTATTTCACATCAACAATAAGTAAGGAAATAGGTCCATAACTAGAGCACAATTCCGGGTCCTTACAGGGCTTAGGCAAAACAGTGATATGAGCCTCCTCAGCCTGAGGTGGCAAAACACCCCGTCCAGACAAAGAGTTAAAGGCATCTACAAAAAAGGGAGACAAAACTTTGGCAAAAACCTTATAATACATGACAGTAAGCCCGTCAGGACCAGGACTTTTACCAGTCGGTGAACTTTTTAAGGCCGCTGCCAATTCCTCTTGTGTTATGGGAGCTAATACTACTTTATTAACTAAACCTATGGTAAAAAAATGTATGAAGTGAATGTTCCCCTTTAAACTGTCTTCAGTAACCTCACCTTGTTACCTGAGTTTGGTTGTTCCTCGCCCAGTTTTATTCCTCCTACACAGCTGTTTCTGTTTAAGTTAATGATTATGTTTCAACCCACATATTAAATTAATGATCATTAGCACCTGTTTGGTATCATTGTTTAATTATGCACCTGACTATATGCCTACAAAATTCCTGATATTGTGCAACTGTACCTAGAAGAATTGATGCTGTTTTGAAGGCAAAGAGTGGACACATGAAATATTGATTTGATTTAGATTTTTGTTCTATTCACTCACTATCATTTTGTTAACTGATAAAAATAAACTATTAACATGTCTATTTTTAAAGCATTCTTACTTTACAGCATTTTCTCACACCTGCTGAAGTTGTAGTTTTTCCAGTTCAATATTTATTTAAGAACTTGTGCCCAAACTGGTACACAATTTCTACATGAGGCTTTATCAATGATTTGTAAATATGTAGAATAATATTCCCATCCATTGCTTCCATACCCCTTTTTATTCACAATAGTACCGTATTGTCTCTTGCAACAGCTGAGTGACTCTGCACACTGTGAAGTCTATCATCTATCAGCACTTCTACATCTTTCTCTAATGAGGCTTCCCCAAGTTGTTTCCCATTTAGTATATATGTAGTATGCTTGTTTCTGCAAACACCTGCATATATTTACATTTATCTACATTAACCCCTTCCCGACAATGGACGTACATGTACGTCCCACAGAAACTGTCACTTAGTGACAGAGGACGTACATGTACATCCCGGAAGTCCAGGTCCCCGCACGGATTACATTAGCGAAAAAGAAAAATTTCCTAACTGGGCGTTAAAGGGATAGTAATACTTAAAATGTAAAAAAATATATGTTTTAGGGTTTATCCCCCTGAGTAAAACAAGGGTACTCCCACTGCTGAAAGGTGTTTCATTCAAAAGTTATTAATTTTCAAAGTTGAATTTTTTAGGTGCAATATCACAGTGGCCTGAAATTGTACAGTGGCACTGTTGCTACATGATCCTATGGATAGCTCTGGTCAGTTGACCATAAATCTCCATAGGATGGTGTAGCAACAGCACCACTATACAATTTCAGGCCACTGTGATATTGCACCTAAAAAATTCAACTTTGAAAATTAATAACTTTTGAATGAAACGCCTTTCAGCAGTGGGAGTTCCCTTGTTTTACTCAGGGGGATAAACTCTACAACATATTTTTTTTTACATTTTAAGTATTACTATCCCTTTAAGTGATGGCTGTGTGTGCGCACGGCCGGTCACTAAGGGGTTAAACCTTAACTGCCACTTTCCACCATTCAGTTTATCCAAATCATTCTGCAGAGAAAAAAACATCCTGCTGTGTATACAATTTAGCATCATCAGCAAAGATTGAGGCATTACTTTCAATAGATTCTTCAAGATTTTTCATAAACAAATTAAAAAGTACTGGGGCCCAGGTCTGAAATCCGAGGCACTCCACTTACAACTTTAGGCCAACTTGAAAATGTTTCCTTTACAACTCTCTGCATTCCATCATTTAAGTTCTCTACCCATGCACAAATTTTACCTCTTAAGTCAAAGCCCTTCATGTTTTGCTGCAACCAGTTGTGGACCATAGTATCAAAGGTGCTTGCAAAATTCAGGTTTACTACATCAGCAGCAATACTCATGGCTAAGTTAATACAAGGAATACATTTAAATTAGTTTGACATGATCTATTATTCATAAAGTCATACTGACTTACTAATAATGTTGTTGGTTTCCACATAATCCTTAATATTATTGGTTAGTAATCCTTCTAATATATTACTGACTATGGAAGTCAACTCTGAGGTATATAATTTCCCTGGTTTAGATCTTTCTCCTTTTTAATTAATGGTACTGTATCTGTTTTCTTCAAATAACATGGCACTATGCTTGATGACAGTGAATCAATAACTATCAATATAATGGTCTTGCTATTACTGAACCCAGTTCCTTAAAGGAACACTACCACATAAACATGATCTGGGGTTATACATGCTTAAATACCTTACACTCCATACTAACATCTGTAAAAATCCCCTGCTTGTTTTCTGAGGCCTAAAATCTACTCTACGTATGCTCTCTGGGGGCTCCCATTTCTGCTTTTTCCAGGACTTCAGGACTCCCATCACTATAGCAATCTTTATAGATTGTCTAAATAGTGATTGTTCTGTATTTTCTTTAAATGGACTAAGATAAGGTAACTGTAGTGAAACAAGAGGGGAGAAAGAGCCCACAAGCGCCCCAGTGCAGGATCAATAAAACATCAATGGCCGCCAACACCTATAAGTGTGTGTACAAAAATAATTGCTGAACAATGGTATATACCAAATCCAACATACTGGCAGCTGAGGATCATAAACTGCCGTAAGACGCAGTATAAACAGTGGGACTCCACAGGATACTTGGCTACCCTGAGTGGCTTTTTTGTTTTATATCGTGTTTGGGATTAAGTTATGGTGACAACTTTTTTGAATAGAAGAACGGGGGATCAAAAAAAAATTTGCGATATTATCTCTGCACAATCAATTAACCAAAATGTGTCTATATAGTATAGTCTACATGGGCATAACAATGCAAGTTTAGGATCGCATAAAATAACTACATTTGAAAGATGCTAGCTGGAAGTATATGGAATTTGAAATGATAAAACCCAATTTAATTTTCAGGGGTTAGTGACAGTGTCCCTTTTAGTACTCTTGGGTGTATGCCATCAGGTACAGGTGCTTTATTCACTATAACCTTTTCCAGATCCTTTCGGACTTTGTCTTCAGTAAGCCATGCACATGATGAAAGAAATTCTTATCCTCCCTGTTTTTCCAAACCTTGCCATTTTGTCTTTGCTTGTGTATACAGAAGAAAATGGTTTAAGATGTCACCAATGCCTTATCCTCACTTATTAATTTGCCTGTCTTTTTTCCATTTATATCCTTGCAGAAATGTTTACCATTGTTCTTTTCATTTTCAATTTTAGCTATCCTAATTGCTTGCCTGCAAACTCCATTACTTTATATTTTTCAAATGTTTTCTTTATAATATAAGAAACACATTGCGCTATTTCAAACCACTGATGTTTTTGTAATGCATATCATATTAACTGTAGAAGGATCCCCTTCTGGCCACGTCACTGCTGCAGCTCAGGCAGGTCCGGACGGACGCGCGCGAGGGACAAACTTCAGGAAGCAAGTTTTGTCAAGGGGGGCAGGATTTTCCTTATACTTATTCACTGAAGCTTGTCCCTCGCTGCATCCGTCGGGTCACACAACACAATTAGGGATTCAGTAGGAGGCAGCCAGAAGGGGTGGGTGGGGGATCCTTCTACAGTTAATGTTCTAAACTACAAAAATGTAAGTGGTTTGAAACAGAGCAAAATTTTTCTTATATTATAAAGAAGACTCAGCAATCTAGTTTTTTTTACAACATTACAATCCATTTAAGATATTTAAAAGCTGCCTTCTTCTTTCTCATTTTGCTGCAAACTTCTTTAAACTATATTGAACTTGTTCCCCAATGGTATATATTGATGTGTATATCAAATTCCATATTACATTATATTTCATTGGATGTCCTCTAATGCTGCTAGTCCTTTTTAAAGTTGAATGCTTTATTTGAACCCTTGTTAACTGACTTCTCAAAACAAATTTCAAAGTGTACTACATTATGGTTACTGTTGCCCAAATGCTCTCTTACCTATGTATTGTATAGCATTTCAGAATTGTTTGAAACTACTAGGTCCAGCAAGGCCTCATTTCAGGTTGTCTTTTCAGCTAGTTGGGCTATGATGTTGTCATTAACAATACTTGAATTATTTATTTAAATTATTTTGAATTATTTCTTTGTCTCATTTCTCAATAAAAATTCACGGTAGTTAAAGCCTTTTCCATTAGCAGTTGGGCTTCTTTATACTCCCCAGTATTAGCTGGCTTGTAGCAAATGAACATGAACATATTTTATTATGCATGCCCCCGGTGTTTGTTAACCCACAGAGTCTCTACATTCTCACTGGAACCTTAAGTAATATTTCTCCTTATGCTAGGTTTTAAGGCTTGATTTAGATACAAACATACCCTCCTAAAAAGTGAATATCCCACTATACAGGTTGCCCAGGTGCTGTGGTAACGTATTTGTTTTGTGACTCTAAGTCATGCGACAAATGTAAATGCAAATCTAAATGGAACCCTGGCACCTGAGTACTACATACTAAATGCCAGATATTGTGAAGACAGCGAGAATTACACAGCACACAGATCAAAGATCTTGCTAAGATGTTGCACCTAATACAATATCTGTTTATTTCAGGGCACAAGTAATCCAAACACATTGCTTACAACAAGCAGAAGATACAGAGAAATCAGCAAGTTTTTAGCCAGCGACATGAGAATCTTGCACTTTTCATGCAGGGCGAGATTCTCATGTCGCCCTTGTCCTCACAGCGATATGGTGAATGCGCCTTTATGTTGCATGTTATTTTACATGCAACATTTTAAAAGGATACCATCATGGTTGGGGCCTTTTACTGTCAAGTAAACTTTTTTACCAGGCTTGGCAGACTTGATCTGCTGATGCAAGGAAGGCTGTCCGTCTGCAAATGGAAGCATTCAAAGGCCATTCTGCTACAATGTATTAGCAGAATGGCTGTTTGCAATTATATTTTTTATGTATTCAGAATTGCCAAATTTGGTATATAAACATTTGGACCCCAGCATGGGCTGAGACCAATGATGCAATGTGAGGCTCATTGCCCACAGGTCTAGAACATTAATGGCCTGAACACTCTTCTGTAGAAAAAAAATTAATGCTTAGGTAGGACTTGAGGCAGCAAAGTACTTTTGTCTCCACTGGCATGACTTTTTCCAGTTCATGACCAGACAATTGTTTGCCTAGAAAAGGAAGAGAAACCAGATATTTATTGGAAGATTAGTTAGCTGACCAGATCTTAAGCCACAGAGTGAGATGCAGGACTACTGAGAAAGCAAAAGCCTTTGCCAGAAAATCTAGCGGCATCAAAAGCTGCTTCAACCATCTTGGCAAGATGAGAAATAGGGAGGTCAGCTGCAGGAGATGTAGCCCACTGCACTAAGGCCTCGGACAAAAAGAGATAAAGATTAGCAATGTGCCAGTTAAGGAACATTCTCCTACCAGGAGTATTCCATTCCTCAAGGATAATCTGGTCAAAAGAATGTTGAGAAGTAAAAATAGGTACATCCTTCTTGCATCTCTTAAAAATGGCAAAAGAAGAGGATCATGAAGCTTTTCCAATATTGCCCTAATAAGCCCCTCTGCCAAGGGGCTGGAGTCATCTACATAATAGTACCCCAGGGAAAGAGACATGTCCAAATCACTGTCTTCAGTTTCCTCTTCCTCAGTAGAGGAATTTCCAATTATGTGTGTGTCACTCTGGTATAAGGGGCTCAAGCTCCTACTGGAGAGCGCAGGGTGTCCCACAGACAGATTTGTGGACCACTTGAACAGATGAGCAGCTAGTTGTGACTGGAAAAAAAGCCTTAACCCAAACTGGTTCCTGGTCAGTAAATGAAAGCCCTGGAGTTGCTGTAGGGGGTCACTGTGCAAGAAGGACATAATATACCAGAATACTCTCTCGGGTGCTCATGAAGAACAATGGAGTTAGAGGAACCCCAGAATCCTTAGCATTGGACTTGCCCATGTGTCCTTAGATTCTGACACAGTCAGAAGATCCCACAAAGTAGTGTAAAAGCCAGTTAAAGAAGCCCACCTAATAGGGGATTATATGGTGTATATACTAAGAAATCAACATAAAAAAAGAGTAAGAGAGCTGTGCCAGTGCCATTTCCTTCATATATTGTCACTTAAACTGAGCTTAGCAGGCAGGGGCAAGTTGGAGGGAAGGAAGGAGTCTCTGCCTCAGAGACCTTTTTTAAAGTGCCCTGTCCTCCTGAAGGAGGAGACTTTATCCCATGGTTCTTGTGTTCCACATTGGACAACAGAGAAAAAGGCTATGGCTGCATCCAAGTCAATTCTCCCTCTTAAAAACATATAACCTAGAAAACCTAGATTTTGGAACAGATTTTGAAAAGAACCATCTGCCTTGTTTAGTCTGCCCAATTCCTTATTTAATTAAAATACAAAGTCGTTCATATTTTTCAGAATAGACATATCTATCCCAGGCATTTCTGAATTACTTAAAGGTAGCAATGTCTCAAAATAAAAGCAGCTGCAATTAATCTTCATAGCATTTGGGCCATGAAGAGTGTTATTTCAATACTGTCAGAGCTGTATTTCAAGAGTAATTGAATGATAAAGTATCCCCCTCCTGCCCCTTTTTCTGATGTAACACTGCTCACCTCAGAGCAGCAAGACTGTCAGGACGGATCGCAGAGAGGGACAATCTTCAGTGAGCATAAGGAAAAAACTGAAAAACCTGTCAAGGGGGGCAGGGTTTTCCTTATGCTCACAGTAAGAAGATTGTCTCTTGCTGTGAGCTGTCTGGTCCCAGGACCAAATTCCACATCTGAGGGGAGTGGCTTACACAAGGTAAAAGGGGCAGGAGGGGGATACTTTATCCTTCAATTACTCTTGTGATACAACTCTGACAGTATTGAAATAATACTCTCCATAGCCCAAAAACTATGAAGATTAGTTGGAGCTGCTCTTTTGTGAAACATTACTATCCCTTTAAAAGTATTTGTCTGTATCATCTCTGCTGGGAGGGGACTCCGTGAGTTTATCATCCTTTCTGTAAAGCAGTACTTACACACATGACTTCTGACTTTTCCACCCTCTAACTTTAGAAGATGATCTCTTGCTCTAACATTCATCTTTTTCTGAAAAACTTTTCCCTCTTGAACTATATTAACACCCTTAATATATTTAAAGGCTTATATCATATCATCCCTCTCCCTCTTTTCTTCTTCTCTACATATTATGTTCTGGTATCATGTGCCATAAGAAACCTGCACCATTTTAATGTCTCTCCTTTTAACTGCTTCCAGTTTATGAATGCCTTTCTGGAGATGTGGTCTTCAAAACTTCACGCAGTTCTCCAGGTGAGGTTGATCGATTTGGTGGACCTGTTGTTCCGTTATGCAAGCCTACAAGGAAGTTGCTTACAGTACCCTTCTTCGTTACAGCTCACATCACTTCTCTAGTGCTCTGAGCACTTCATGAGCCTGCAAACATGAAGTAATAACTGAACAAATGTGCAAATCAAGAACATAGGGCTCGATTCAAATGTTGGCGTTAAAATCAGCGTGAAGCAAAAAACTGGCTTTGCGAGTTAAACAAGACTGGGTAACATGAGATTCAAATCTTCCTTACCCAGAAGAGTTAACGCGCGACGGCCTACAAAACACGCGAAGACTACAAAACTGGAGTCACCAAATATTTGACCTCATCGTCGACACCAAACACACGATAAACGCGAGAAACGTCTCCAAAAAACAAACAAACATGCGAAACGTCCAACGTGACCCAGCCCCAGCCAATCACAGCACCCCAAAGTATCAAGTTGAGTCGAATAAACTATAAATAGACCCAAAATCACCTACGCACCTTTGTCTGTTATCAAGTTCCCAAGAGCTAGATATCAGGACCCAAGGAACGGAGGTTAGTTTTCAGAGAAAGGGAGTTTAGGTGGCACACACACAGACAGGTAGAAGGAGAGTTTGGCAGCACACAAAGCAACACAATACACTTTTGAACATACAAATACACGCATCCAAACACACATACACACATACACATAGCCCATATTTTTTTTCTGTAAAACACACACACACTTTTTATCTTTATTTTGACAGTGTGAGTCTGTGAGTGCAAGTGAGTGACAGTGAGTGAGTGTGTGAGGGCCTGAGTGAGTGCCTGGGTGTGAGTGGGTGAGAGAGATGGAGAGGAGAGAAGAGAGGGGTGGGGAGTGTAGGAGGAAAGGAGGAGGAGATTCAGGGGGGCATCCCTGGTCAGGGTAGGGGAGGGAGATTTCTGGGGCGGAGGGGCAGCCACCCAAGACCAGGCACATCTAGTGCAGGGGCAGAGAGAGTGGGGCCAGGGCCAGTGCAGGCAGGGCTTGGGAGCCACAGCCAGGGCTCTCAACCAACCTCTGGGGGTTAGGAGGAGGAGAGGTCAAGAGAGCCCAAGTTCACAGAGGAGGAAAACCTGGTCCTCTGTGAGGCTGTGGTTGCCCACTACAGGTACCTCTTCCCCAAGGGGCCTAAAGCTGGCCTGTCATCAAAGAGGAAGGCAGCCTGGAAGGAGGTTGTGGCTGCTGTGAATGCAGTGTCCAGCCGCAGCCAGTCATTGGATTCTGTGAAGAAAAGGTGGACAGACTGCAAGGCTAAGGTAAGACAGTAACATAGTAACACAGTAATCAATGTTGAGAAAAGACCTGTATACATCTAGTTCAACCCTTTTCCCATTTTGTCTACCATTATGAAGGTGAAGAAGAAGATGGGCGAGCAGGCCTTGAACGCTGCTGGCACAGGGGGTGGTCCTCCCCTGCGGGTGGAACACAGCCAGTGGGAGGAGGCTGTGCGTAGGACCATCTCCTCCATCATGGTGTGTGGGATCCCTGGATGGAGTGACACCGGGGATGAAAGTAACCTCCAGTCCACTGGTAAGTGCATCAAGGCCCACACACACATCACACCAATCCTGACACCCACCAGACAGAGGCCAACAAACACAGTGACACCTGAACACATGGACAGCATTCCACACCACAATTCAGCCACACAGCTTGGAGGGATATCAAACAAGGACAGAATACATGACCAACCCAGCCTGAATGGTAATGGTCAAGTCCCTGTTGAACCCCCTTCATGCTGTCCAAAACAACAATATGCACAGCACAAAACCAATGCACACTGTCATGTGTCAGTCACAGATCCAACTGTTATGTGTATCACAATGTCATACACAGAGTGACAAAGAGGTCAGCACACAACCCCTTGAATGCCACAGGGATAAGTAATGCATTGGTCGACAATACATTGGCTAGTCCCTTGGCACCCAAAGGGTTACCAGAGAATAGCAAGGAGGGGAATTGGTGTGTTTCCTATTGTATTGTTACTGCATGTCAGGGCTAGACGTTGTACATGTAGGTAGTTAGTCTAAGTGGAATAGTCAATGTTCAGCTTTCTGCATCATATGTAGCCTGCAGAGTGGGGATGGCCAGGGGGCATTCCCCGCCATCCCCACTCTGCAGGACATATGTGATCCACAGGACTCAACCATGATGGGGGGGGGGCATTCACTAGGGTGTCAGAAAGAGGTGACAATGTGTACATGACAACTGCAGTGTCATCACACCTGCAATCCCTGTGTTGTTCTGTGGAGCCAGTGCACTGAGATCTAAACAACACGTGACATACCAGTGCTTAGGCTCCATAGCATAACATGTGAAAAGGTAGAAACAACCTCCAATAGTACATTTTAACAATGCACATGTTTGCTGTGTGTTAGGATTTTAGCTGTCCTGGGGTGTGTTTGTGTGTCCTCCAGCTGTTTGGGTTGCTGGGTTCCACAGATCATGTTGGTTGGCGTGCTTGGTGTGGTTATTACTGCTGTCGACATCATTGATTCATTCCTCCCAAGTGTCCCTCTTTAGGAGGGACAATCCCTCTTTTTGAACCAATCCCTCTGTCCCTCTTTCCCACCCTGGTGTCCCTCTTTTTGGGAGATCAGACTGTGTGGTGTGTATGTTAGTGGATTAAATTGCTCCACAGCAATAAAACTCAGATATATGTTTGTATAAACTTCAGTATTTGTGTAAATAAATTAGTCTGTGTGATTAAAACACGTTGGTCTTGTTCTAAATCATTTATTCAGTTACACAAGAAGGTGTCAATAGGTCACAAAATAACCTAAAAATAATCGGTAATGCCCTGCCTACTAGCCACGCCCCCAGCTACACCCCCTAAAACACAAGTGTCCCTCTTTGGCCATCTGAAATGTTGGGAGGTATGTTGATTGGCCTATGTACTCATAGGTCCTCACTGGTGCATTGCTGTGTTTAGAGTTCCTGGTGTGTTTGCTGTTGAGGCCTAGGTGTAGAACGTGCAGTGGGTTTGTGTCACTCAAGGTGTGATAGTTCAGTGTTGCTCACCACATGGATCCTGATGAATGGGGGTAGCAAGGAGGTATATGCCTTGCAATCCCCATTGCTCAGGATACACATGATGACCAAATCCACACCACTGCAGGTTAGTGTAATCAATGTATGTGATCACGTCAGACCTAGCAATGTGTGTTAAGATGGTAACCAATGCATTGCAAAGCAATGCAATGGATACCATCCTGCCACTCAACGGTTCGCGTGTCAATGTAATAGTCTTGCAGCACTCCTGTCATAGCTCACATCACTGATTACATCATGTTATTTCCCCACACAGCACACCAGTCAGCAGGAGCGGAGGACACAGGAGGTTCCTCCTCTGAGGAGGCCAGCACCTCCAGTGCGCTACCACCACCACCAACACAGCAGCAGAGGCAGCAGCAGCAGCCGCAGCAGTGGCCCCAGCATGGCCCCCAGGGCCCACCGCCCCACCAGCAACAGCAGCAGCAGTGGCCCCAGCATGGCCCCCAGGGCCCACCGCCCCACCAGCAACAGCAGCCGCAGCAGCAGTGGCCCCAGCATGGCCCCCAGGGCCCACCGCCCCACCAGCAACAGCAGCCGCAATGGCCATCTCATGGCCCCCAGGGCCCACCGCCCCACCAGCAGCAGTGGTCATACCATGGCCCCCAGGCTTCGCCCCACCACCAGCAGCAGCAGCAGCAGTGGCCCCAGCATGGCCCCCAGGGTCCACCTCCCACAGTCCAGCACCGGTACACTACTCTGCAGGATGTACCAACGGCCATGGGGAGGCACCGGATGCCCGACATCATGGGGATGCCACAGCATGGGCCACTGCAGGCAGCCACCAGGCCACAACCGCGGGACAGTAGCCAGTGGCCAATGGACTACGAGCACTTTGGCCTCATTGGCCAGCCACAACGGCCACAGGCCCTGGTGGTGGTCACCACACCATCACCGCCCCAACACACAACACCCCCACAAACCATGCTAGCCACACATATGGCGGATGTGACATCCCCGGGGGTCACTCATCTGGGGATGCAGTGATGGGCTCCCCATGCTCCCTCCACATCCGGACCTATGAGTCCACCCCATCTCCCCCACCACCTGTGGTGGAGCCACAGGACAGCCAGAGGGCATCCCCACCACTGTCCCGTTCCCCCTCCACACCACACACTCCTGACAACACCATGGTGATGGATCAGGAGTGTCTGGTACTCCAAAAGAGGCAACTCAGGGTGTCCAGGAGGTGTGCACGGTCCCTCAACAGGCTGGAGCAGCATATGGCACACCTCCTGAACAGCATGAGGGCACTGGAGGCCCATCAAGTTACTGGTCACCCACACCAACAGGATGACAGCTTCAATTGACCAGGTGGTTGCTGAGCTCCGGGAAAGTAACAGGCTGGAGACCATCCACCAGGCCCAGGCCTCCAGTTCCAGTGCCACAACCCCTGCCAGCACTCCACCAGTGGCACCCCCAGCCTCCAGAACCACTAGGGCCTCACGGCATCAAGTGCAGGAGCCACCCCTGCAGCCCGGCCCAAAGCACCCCCCAAAAAAAGGAAATAAATGTGCAGTTGTTGCTTCAGAACATATCCATGTCTGTGTTTTATTCAGATGATACAGTTAGAGGGGCAGAGTTGTCTCCAATGCATTGCAAAGCTATGCAGTGAACATAACTCATACACATCTAACATGGGTGTCAAGTAATGAGTTGTCTCCAATGCATTGCAAAGCTATGCAGTGAACACAACTCATACACATCTAACATGGGTGTCAAGTAATAAGTTGTCTCCAATGCATTGCAAAGCTATGCAGTGAACACAACTCATGCACGCTGAGTGGCGTCACAAGCTTTTACAGCAAGGGTGAACACACACAGCACATACAGACGTTTGTCCAAGTTCAACTCACAGACATCTGAAAGCCAAACAACATCATGATGTGACTTGAACTTAAACAACATGAACACATTAGAAATCTCAACAGATCAACCACATGATCACAATTAAGGGGATAGTAATGCTTAGGATGTGTCAAGACATATGTAGTTGGGTTCACCCCCTGATTGGAACAAGGGAACTACCACTGCTGAAAGGTGTTTCATTCCAAGGTTATCCCAGCTCAAAGCTTGAAGTCATATATCAAATATCACAGTGGCCTGAAGGTGTCAAATGGCACTGTGGTTACATCATCCTATGGGGATCCATGGTGCAGGGACCGGAGCTGTCCATAGGATGGTGTAGTAACAGCGCCATTTGACACTTTCAGGCCACTGTGATATTCAATCTATGAATGTAAACTTTGAGCTGGAACAACTTTGGAATGAAACACCTGTCAGCAGTGGGAGTTCACTTGTTTCACTCAGGGTGATAAACTCTACTGCATGGATTTTCAAACATTCAATGTATTACTATCATCTTTTCAAAAAACTTGAAGAGGGAGAAGTAATCAATGACACAAGATAGATAGTCATATACGATCATATGTTTTATCGATATCAACACTAACAATCAGATGATCCTCATGGACGTGGAGAAAACATGTCACCGGAACAAACTTCTGGACCATGAGAAATCATGCCATGGATGCCTGCAGAGAGTGGAAACAAGATTGAAACAAGATTGAAGGTGCACTATGCTATTGCTTTATCATCATCATTCTCTCTCTCTGTCTCTCTCTCTCATGGGGTGTTGTCCATGAACAGTCATGTGGATTATGATGGACTAATGGTAAGGTGTGTGTTATCCAGGTAATTATTTTCTGGTGTGTGTGGTTAGTGGTGTGATGTGTTGTAATTGGTATGTACCTGCCAGGTGTGTGTTTTGTCTCCATGGACTGCTGAGGTTACATAGGTGAGCTTGATTTGTTGTTGGAGTGACAGGTGTGCATGTGGTGTTGTGTGTTAACCCCTGTTGGTCAGAGGTGTTTTGGGATGGCTTATTTTGTGCTGCTTTGTGTTCCCCTTGTCCCTGTGGGGTTGCTTGATCCTTATCATTTGTCTGTGTAGGCCAGTGGTTCCCAACCAGGGTGTCATGTGATGTTGGTGCCCCAGGGTGCATCGCTTTTCCCATGTTGCTATGTTCTGCATTGGTGATTGGTAATATTGATTTTACACATTTTTGGGGGGATGTGCGTATGGGACATTTGAAGCACTATTCCTCCTCATTGCCATTGACACAGTGGTACCTGATGCTGGCCATACGTTATTTTTATTTGGGTATTCCCTTGTGCCCTCAGGGGGTGCCCTGGAAGCGGGTGGCAGGCTTGTATTTGCTGCCCGCTTCCTCCAATACCTCTCCTTTCCTCACGCTTTGGCACTGTGCCCACACGTCAGCGAATTGTAGAATGCGTGACGCCAAGCAGGGGACAATGGCGACGCGCGGGCACAATGCCAACGCATCTGCAAATTGTAGAATGCGTGACACCAGGCAGGGGACAATGGCGACGCGTGGGCACAATGGCAATGCGTCTGCGAATTGTAGAATGCGCGACGCCAGGCAGGGGACAATGGCGACGCGTGGGCACAATGCCAACGCGTGAGGAGAGGAGAGGTATTGGAGGAAGCGGGCAGCAAATACAAGCCTGGCACCCGCTTCCTCCGATGTCTCTCTCCCCTCCTCCCGCTTCCTCCGATGTCTCTCTTGTCCCCAGCCTTTTTTATGCTGTGGGCTTCACGGCCACCCGCAGCAATGGCACTTTTATGAATGAAGGGAAGCGCTGCAGTCAGAGTGCAGCCTGCTCCCTCAATTGTATTTTAACCCTTTGAGTGCCAGAGTGGAATGCAGCGCACGGCTTTGCAATGCGTTGCGTACCACTCTGGCACTCAAAGGGTTAATAATGTCCTACTTACTGTGTCCCATTGTTATTAGTGTTTTTGATCCACTCTCCATGGGAAGGAGAGTGGAGCAAAAATAATGATTGCAATGGGACACAGGAGGTAGGGCATAACAAATGAATGAATCTAAGTCAATATATGTTTCATAATAGTATTTTAATAATAAAATGTATAAAACACACCCACTCACACACATACAGGCATAACTTGCCTATTAGCCCTTTGGGTACCAGAGGGCTAGGAGACATGCTAAGCAATGCTTTCATACCTCTCTGGTACTCAAAGGGTTGATTGTGGAGTAAAAGACAGATTTGTCCATGAGGTGGATGTGGATGGGGTTAGTATGTCCCATATATGCAATATATTTGACATATTAAGGGGGGATGTGGAAGGGGGCATTGTGTAGTGCTTGGTGTACTAGTTTTCTTTATTGTAACCCTTTGAATGCCACAAGGGTGAGCAGTGCACATCCCTATGGCATTCAAAGCAGTCCATGGTGCTGAAAGCCATATCTGTGTTCCCCTAGTAGCTGGGTAGGGAAAAGCACAGAGAATGCTGGCGGTGTTTTTTTTTTACACTGCCTCCTGTACTATTCTCCCAAAAAAATAGGCGTTAGATTTCTGGAGTGAAATGTTGCAATTTAACGCGCGTTACCCCTAACTCCAACATTTGAATCACTTTTGGCGTCGCTTGTACATTATGGGTGAGATCTTGCTGTTCTGGCGACGGGCGACGTGTGTTTCAGAACTGGCGTCGCTTGTTTCTAGTGGAACGTTTGCATTGCTCAGTTGACGTTTAAAGCAGCGTCGCCATTTTTTTCTGGCGACGCCAACATTTGAATCGAGCCCATAGTCTCTAGGTCAAACATTTAACACATTCTATAAGTTCCATGTTTTTTTCTCGTCCCATGCCAGTTTTGGGTGGAAAGTTTTGCAAATGGTAGTAAAAAGTTATTCCTATCCTTCCAGTGTTGTATTGTGACTGCATTTGGATGTCCCAACAGTCCCTGTATCCCACAATGCACTCACCCATAAATCCTTTTCTCTTCTTTAGAACACTGGGGACACCAGGCATTGCGCCAGGGAAATATTTTTTTTCTTCACACACAGGAATCCTATATAATAATTCGCTAAATCATGTGTAACGCCGCGACATGCGCAGTAAACACTGCTGCGAGTGCTGCAGTCATGCACAGTAGAGACTGCCCGCGCCGCGGCTGATACAGAGCTGGGTGCTCTGAAGGAGCGTCCAGCTCTGTATCAGCTGTGGCGCGGGCAGTCTCTACTGCAAGTGACTGCTCCGCGACCGGGTGGCAGTGGCACTGTGGCCCGTGTAACGGGCTGTTCAACTAATATCTTTATATAAATTTTCCATTGGTGCTGCTAGTTCTTCCTTTTTTACCTCTGCATGGCTTTTCCTAGTAGAAAACTATGTTACTGCCCTCTGTGAATTATATTTAGGGGAGAAGCCAGACAACTAGGAGTTTTATAGTGTCCTGCCTTAAGGTGGGGAGAACTATAACACCACTGTACCCGAGAACCCCAGAAAAGAACATATTAAACTGGACCTTTACATTTTTGTTTCATTCCACCAAACAAATTTAAATCAAATGTGCAGGGTTTGAGGGGACTGGCAATGACTCATCAAACTTGAAAAATTTTGAAAATTAGAATTCAACATAGAAACTCCATTGGAACTATAACAGTGGAGGCACAATGACCCTGCCATAATATGACAGAAGTACATGGACAGTCGAGTTCCAAAAATACACTCAAAGTCACCCATGCGTTACAGGGTCACCATGATTATTGTGTGGATCTGGACCAGAGGGATGTGCAATGTATTGAAAAACAATACACACAGTCCTCTAGTCCTTAAAGGTATAGTAATGTTTCATAATAAAAGCAGCTCTAATTAATCACCATAGTATTTGGACTTTGGAGAGTGTTATTTCAATTCTGTCAGAGTTATAGTGCAAGAGTAAATCATTGACAAAGTATCCCCCTCTCGCCCCTTTTACTGATGTAACACTGCTCAGCCAGAGCAGAAGGGAGGTGCCCAGGTAGACTGCAGAGAGGGACAATCTTCAATTAAGATAAGGGAAAAAGCTGAAAAGCTTGTCAAGGGGGGCAGGGCTTTCATTGTTCTGATAGGAAGAAGATTGTCCCCTGCTGTTATCTGTCTGGTCTATGGACTGGATTGCACATCTGAGAAGAGATGGCTTGCACTAGGTAAAATGGGGGGAGGGGGAAACTTTGCTTGTGAATATCTCTCAAACCATAAAGGTTTGAGAGATAAGACTTATATCGTTCTTCATGTTTTTTTAATGCCTACAAAATAAAATAAAGATAAAACAAAGTATTACTAGCCCTTTAAAGTGAAAAGCTTACAAAGTGCTTTAAGCAGAATTTATGTCCTGTGGTCCTTCAAGTATCTGTCATGTCTGTCTCCATTGACATGACATTCAGGTCTGATTGAAGATGCTAAATCTTCAGTCAGGGAGCAAGGGAAAACATTTAGATCCCAGTAGGAGTTTCTGGCCATAGTAAGGTGTTAGTCCTTTAACTGCTTGGTGCCACATATACAGCCAGTATAGCCACAGCCCTTTATAAATGTGATCCTCATCAACAATGACATCTCTTTCAAACACCTATACATTCCTAGTTTAGGAACATTGTATTTGCAGTGCAATGTTTGCACCGTAAAACAATGAATGGTGCTAAATGACATACATGCACCATGAGCCACCTTGTGCACAGCACCTACTGTATGTGATGTGATTCAAAACAAACACACACAATTTAGGTATGTATGTACATTTTGTACAAACGTCTGAGTAAATAGTATACTGTTTTTTCTACAAGCACACATAATACAGATATTGTTAAAGATTATCATTCAGATAACAGTTTGTTTCACAATTCCCTCATTAAAAAAGGCTTTAGGCTAAGGAGAAGTAAACTCCCCAAAAATTGCCTAATGGGAATATAGTACTCACGAAAAACGTTACTTCCAAAGATCAATACTTACATTGTCGCTCACCCGATCCGTCTATAATTCTTGCAGGGTCCATGTAAAAGGAATAGGGTATAAATGAGGGACACCACACCCAATCTGCATTGAACAGACCAACCTTTATTAATATATATAGCAAATAGTTATAACGTTTAAACATATTCAGTGGATAACATAACTTATCCCAACACCCTTAGCATGGCCAAATTGAACAGGCTCATACTTAAAGTTCACCACAAATTACCAACAACCTCCCAAACAGAGGTAACTACTTACCGAGCCAGCTCCAGCGGGTAACAAAACCCACCTGCAACATCCGTCCGCAGAAAACGAGGATTTTAGTCTTACCTGTTAAATCCTTTTCTCTTAGTCCATACAGGTTACTGGTCACTCTGGGAGGCGATCTGCCCCTTTAAGTAGGGGCAAAGTCACCAGGACCTCTATGAACCTACTGGTCAGAGATCCCAACAAAACAGAAGTGTCAACGGACACCAACGAGGGGTAAAAACATACCCCAGGAACTGATACACAGCACAGTGAACTAGAGCCAACAGGGCTCAACAGTAAGGAAAAACGAAGAACCTGAGAAGAAGAAGATCCTAGACAGGCAAAACTGCCTCCAGGACCTTCCTCCCAAACCTGGCATCAGCCGAGGCCAGCACATCCACACGGTAGTGCTTTGAAAAGGTGTGCACAGAGGACCAAGTGGCCGCCCTGCACAACTGTCCAGCAGATGCTTGATTCTTATAGGCCCAAGAAGCCCCAATAGACCTGGTGGAATGAGCCGTGACCCGAAAGGGAACATGCCTATTCCTCAATTCGTAAGCCTTACGAATAGTGGACTTAATCCATGACGCAATAGTCACTTTGGATGCTGGTCTCCCTGCCCTAGGTCCCTCAGGAATGACAAACAGAGCATCGGACTTCCTGATAGATTCAGTGCAATGGACATAAAACTTGAGACAACGCACCACATCCAACAAGTGGAGATCCCTTTTCTTGTCAGAGGAGGGGTTAGGGCAGAAAGAGGGCACCACAATCTCGTGATTGATATGAAACCTGGAGACTACTTTAGGTAAGAACTCCTTAGAGGTGCGAAACACCAGTTAGGGTGGTCTACAGGACAGAGCTTTCAACTCCGCCACTCAGCGAACTGACACAATCGCCAGAAGGAAAGCCATCTTCCACGTCAAAAGAGGTAGAGGAACAGTAGCCAATGACTCAAATGGAGGATGCTGGAGAACTCCCAAAACCAAGTTAAGGTCCCACTGAGGAACCGGAGTCCGAAAAGCAGGACGCACATGAGCAACACCCTGGAAGAAAACCTTGACATCAGGGAGAACAGCGATGCGCTCCTGGAAAAAAACAGAAAGCGCCAATGGTCTGAACCTTAAGGGAACTCAGACTGAGCCCCTTATCAACACCGTCCTGCAAAAAGGCTAGGACAGTGGGAAGATGAAAGTCATGAGACAGATCCCTGTCAGCACACCAAGACATGAATGTCGACCAGACACGGTGGTAAATCTTGGAAGAAACAGGCTTACGAGCACTCAGCATGGTAGACACCACAGCAAAAGAAAACCCTTTCTTCTTCAAAATCAAGGATTCAACCTCCAGGCCGTCAAATTGAGATGATGAACATCCTCCTTCCACAGATAACCCTGCAGCAGAAGATCTGGACGAGAGGGAAGCGGAAAGGGCTCCGCTACAGACAGGGCCAGAAGGTCCGGATACCAGGACTGTCGAGGCCAATTCGGAGCGATCAGGATGACTGGACAACGATCCACCTTCAACTTCTGAATCACCCTTATTAACATTGGAGGGGGGGGGGAGATGTAGGCCAGAGAAAACGCCCAGGGAATGGACATGGCGTAGACGGCCAGAGCTAGAGTCTCTCCACCGGGAGCAGAACATCGGAATCTTCCTGTTGTGTCTGGTTGCCATCAGATCCACTAGGGGAACACCCCACATTTGAGTTAGTAGCTTAAACACCTCCGGATGGAGCTCCCACTCTGCGCTGTCAACTGTGTGATGACTGAGGAAGTCTGCCATGACGTTGTCTATGTCTGGAATGTGCACCGCTGAAATGACGGGAACGTGAACCTCCACCAGGACAGAATGGCCTTGACCTCCAACCAAGCGACGAGACTTCTTGTCCCGCCCTGCCTGTTGATGTACGCCACGGCGGTGGCGTTGTCGGATTCCACTTTGACTGGACAGCCCTCCAGCTGAGATTCCCAATGGCGCAGAGCATGAAAACTTGCTCGAAGTTCCAGAATGTTGATGGAAAGAAGAGACTCCTCCATGGACCATTTCCCCTGAGCGCTGATGCGACCCAGGACTGCACCCCAACCTGAGAGGCTGGTGTCCGTCGTGACCTTGGTCCAATAAGGGATCCGGAAGGATTTCCCCTTCAGGAGATGGGAAAGGTCCAACCACCACTCCAAACTCAACTCGACATGAGGAGGAAGAGAGACTGACAGCTTCAGATGATCTGGCCGGTCCCTGCATGTCTGGATCACAAACCTCTGAAGTTCCCTGGTGTGTGCCATGGCAAACGGCACCGCCTCTATCATAGAGATGAACTTCCCCACCAGAGAGGACAACTTCGGAACCAGGATCCTGCCGTGGGCCAGGATCTTGGAGACCCGTTGAGCAATATGATGAGCCACCACCTCCGGTAGAAACACCATGCACCTCTAAGTGTCGAACAGAAGACCCAAGAATGTGAGCCGCTGGGACAGAACCAAGGCTGACTTGTTCAGGTTCACAATCCAACCGTGACGAGTGAGGACTTGAATGCAGGTCTGGACCTGCTGATGAAGAAGGTCCACAGATGCAGCCTTCAAAAGCAAGTCGTCCATGTATGGAGTCACTCTGATGCCATCCCGATGGAGGACAGATATTAATGCCCCCAGAACCTGCTGGAAAACCTGGGGAGCCGTTGTCAGGCCAAATGGAAGAGCTGAAAACTGAAAATGACCTCTGGCGCATGTAAACCTCAGATACTGCCTGCTCTCTAGGTGGATTGGGATGTGTAGATACGCATCCTGGAGGTCCAGGGAAGCAAGAAACTCCCCCGGAGACATGGCAGCGATCACTGTGCTCAGAGACTCCTGTCGATAGTAAGTCTTCACAACAAAAGAGTTGAGATCCTTGAGATCCAAAATAGGATGACCTCCGCCATCCTTCTTGGTCACTACAAAAAGGTTGGAGTAAAATCCTGACCCATGGTCCAAAGGAGGTACCGGCTCCAGGACGTCTTTGTCCAAAATAGCCTGAATAGCGTCATCGAACAGACGACATCTCTCAGCATCCTGAGGAAAGAGTGAGATGAAATCGAAACGGAGGAAGAGAAAAGAAAGGGATCTTGTATCCCTCCGACACCACCTGTAAAACCCATGGGTCCGTCACAGATTCCTCCCAAACCCCGCGAAAGAGGTGGAGACTCCCACCCACAGCGGGATGCGGACCCGGGTTCGGTGAGTCATGCCGAAGCAGTCTTGGAAGACTTGGGCTTTGAAGCGACCTTGGGCTTCCAGGACTGCTTGGGCTTGGAGCAGGGGCGCGGAGTAGATGGAACCGCCTGGTTCGTCGAACGTGTCTCAGTTTGAAAGGAACGAAAGGGCCGGTTGTGCTTATCCGGCAACTTTTTCTTAAAGACCAAGGGCAGAAGAGTAGTCTTACCCCCAGTGGCCTCGCTAATCAGTTCCTTGAGCTCAGAACCGAACAGGGAAGTACCCTGAAAGGGCAAGGAAAGCAAAACCTTCTTGGAGGCAGTGTCAGCAGACCAAATCTTCAGCCAAAGAGCACACCTGGCCACCACAGAAGAAGTGGAGGCCCTCGCCATCATGCGGACGGCATCAAAGGCAGTGTCAGAAACATAGTTCTGAGCCTCAGAGATATTAGCAAGGAGACGCAACTTCTCTGAAACAGGCGCATCTTGTCGGACCGCCGTGGTGAGTTGCTCAGTCCAGACTGCGATGGCCCGGTTAACCCATGCCACAGCAAAGGCCGGACGCATAGCAGTGCCAATAGAGGCAAAAATAGAATTGAGGCAAACCTCCAACTTTTTATCCGTCCAATCCTGTAAAGCAGAAGCATCAGACACAGGTAAAGCAGTAGATTTAGACAGTCTAGATACAGGTGCATCCACCTTAGGGGGATGAACCCATTTAGCCAGTTCAGCCTCAGAAAAGGGATAAAGTTTAGCAAACTTTTTTGAAACTGAAGAGGACTTATCAGGATTTTTCCAAGCATCACAAACCAAACTGTCAATAGTAGGGTTAGGAGGGAAACAAGTAACAGCTTTTGCCGGTTTCTGAAACACATCAGTTGGGTCAGAAGGAACCTCTTGACTCAAAGGGAGGTTGAGAGTGGTCAGTACAGCTCTAATTAAACCCTCAGCAGACAGTTCAGGGTCACATTCAAAAGGGTCCCCAACAGACCTGGAAGACTCAATAACTGTACCATCCTCAACATCAGAATCCTGCAACAATTCTTCCTCAGAAGAAGCAGACACGTCAGGTGCTCCCTGCGGTTTAGGCAGGGAGGTCCTGATAGTAGAGGGGGGCCTGCCACAACTGCAGTGCCCCCTGTACCTGAGAGGGAAAGAGTTGAAGAGTGGACCTCAGATCCTTAGTTGCAGCCTTAAACTCTTGTACCCAAGCTGGCTCAATGGCATGGCTGGAAGGCCCTGGGTTGCTGTCAGGACCTTCTGAGCATGCTGGGCATAGATGACCAGAGAATTCCCTAGGCAGCCCTGAGTGACAGGAAGAGCAATACGCAATGGGGGATACTGATACCCCAGCCTCCTTAGTCTTAGGTCTAGCCCCAAGCTCCAGTGGTGTAGACATACTCACAGATTCAAAATAACTCACTGACAAAAAATCACCGAATTTAAGTGTGAGAGATTAAAGATTCACCCCAGAAACATGAAATTTAAACTTATCTGGCAAACGAAGGGTTAATCAACGGAGGAGAGAGGGAGAGTCCGGTCCCTGCGTAGGGTACTCGCTGAGAAAGCTCACAAAATGGCTGCCGCAATGAGAGCCAATAGGAAAAGAGGTGCGAAACAAGCGCTCATGGGAAATGTAGTTTTTCCCAAAAAGTACCCCAAAGCAGTGCCCGAAGCTCCCCAAGTCCCCCAACACACTTGATAATAAAACCGGATGAGAGAGCAAGGGTAGACAAACAAAATGAGCCAACTCTGAAGGCGTGAGTGAAGCAGTTCCAGAGATACGTCCCAAACAGTGTAAGCCCATAGAGAATAAAGGAGCAATGGCGCCTATGCAGTAAAAGCGCGCCTTAAAGGCGCGGTGCATACATTTTAATAAAATTAACCCCAGCAATGAAAAAAGACATAGGAAACACATACAGCATGAGAAAACACTAACCCATAAAGTAAGTATACAGAAACCCCCAATAAATTAGTCAAACCAGCAGACAAAGGGTTAAAATGCCACATAGACTGCTCCAAAACCCTCAGACATACACATATCTATACAATTAGATATACATAAACACCCAATGAGTGCTGGAGTGTGCAATGAGAACTCCCAAATACAAGCCCAATGAAGGGACACTGTGGGACAAGTGGACCTTCAGCACTCAAAGGGTGGCTCACCTTTCCTGCAGATCTTCTGTCTTCAGGTCACCATGTAAAGAGAGGATTACCTCAGTGGGTAATCCCCGGGGAAGCACTTGAAACCAAGATATTCCCCCATCAGGGCTTAAGGTCCACCAAAAGGCCCTGGACACTGAGCTAGCCACTTTGGAGAGGGCATTTGTCAGTCATGGTAACCCGCCTAATGGTGGTATTCAATATCTGACAGAAAAATAATAAAGAAACTAAAACTAATGAGAGATGTTCTTCACCTGGTGTGTACACACCCAGGAACAAATCATTCTGGTGTTAGCTGACTGGGATGCAGCTGAGGGGAGGCTCCACCCCCTGCATACATTTGGAGAAATGTTCCTGCCTACTTAAATGGACAGATCGCCTCCCAGAGTTAC
This sequence comes from Rhinophrynus dorsalis, assembly GCA_037306005.1. NCBI lineage: Eukaryota > Metazoa > Chordata > Amphibia > Anura > Rhinophrynidae > Rhinophrynus > Rhinophrynus dorsalis. The sequence continues at coordinate 113,893,379 of CM074722.1, forward strand.
CAGTAACCTGTATTGGCGACAGAGAAACAACCTTAAGGTTATACCCTAAGAACCATTTATTTACGTTATCATTTAAACAACCCCAAACAATTCTCTATCGCTGCCACCAACTCCTCAGTAAAAAAAAAAACTCAAGGGAAGGGAGGACGGGGATGTCTTCTTTCCTCTGAACACCCCACTTCCTGTTCCTATGCCCTATATCACTCCCCACAAACCCCACCTCATTAACCCTCCCCTTTTACATGCCCACCCTCCTCAATAATTCTGTGGGGCTCTTTACAGTCTTAGAACAGAGGTGGGTCACCATTGCCTCTACAGCTATGTTGGACTACAACTTTTTTACAAATTTTTGAAATTAGCTTATCCTGACATTTTTGAAATATTAAATGATAAAGTTCCTCTAAACATAGATTCTGGGTGATATGTTCCTGCTTACTGTAGCCCAGTGGTGTGCAAATCTGTCCTCTAGGATCCCATAACAGGCTATAAATTAGAAATATCTGAACACACTCAAGGCAAGCAGGATTTCAGTCTCCGCCTTTCCGGTTGAAATGGCACCAATTTATTGACTAAACAAACAGTTAATTGGTGCATATCATGTAGCAGGAAACAGTTAACTCTCTCGCCCTGACAATAGGGTCCTTCACCTTGAACTACTTAGATCTGCATCAAAACTCTGAAAGTTCCTAGGTATGCAACAACTATTATTATCCTCAGCCGGATAACAGCCAGCTGAGGATAATGGTTATTGTTGTCCATCAACAGCTGGAGAGACCTGGCCAGCTGAGAATGAAGGGAGTTGTAGTCTAATAACAGATGGTGATCCAAATGCAGCTTTACACTGTGCACCTTTCAGAAGTGTCTGATATTTAAGGAATTAGGTATCAACCCTAGATGGCAAATGCATACACCTGCATTTCTGGTCATGGAAGTGTACACCCAGGGAAGCACAGGCAGATGTATATGTACCTACACACACAGGCACACATCTTGCTTAAAGGGATAGTAATGTTTCACAATAAAAGCAGTTCCAATTAATCTTCATAGTATTTGGGCCATGGAGAGTGTTATTTCAATGCTGTCTGAGTTGTAGTTCAAGTGTAATTGAATGATAAAGTATCCCTCTCCCGTCCCTTTTACTGATGTAACACTGCTCAACTCAGAGCAGCAAGACTGTCCAGATGGATCGCAGAGAGGGACGATCTTCAGTGAGCATAAGGGAAAACCTGTCAACGGGGGCAGGGTTTTCCTTATATTCACAGTAAGATTGACCCTTGCTGTGAGCTGTCTGGTCAAGTGGCCAGATTCCGCATCTGAGGGGAGGTGGCTTACACTAGGTAAAAGGGGCAGGAGGGGGATACTTTATCATTCATTTACTCTGGAACAACAACTCTGACAGTATTTTTATTTATTTATTTATTTAGAAAATGTTTTACCAGGAAGAATACATTGAGATTTCTCTCATTTTCAGGTATGTCCTGGACAGTTTTCAGTACAGGGTTGCTTATTTATACAAATTGAGAAACACTATATATTACATGTTATTAAATATACATACAAATATTCATATGGAAATTTTAAAATTATAAACAGTTACACTCTGTTTTTAGATATAGAGAAGCATTTACTTTTAAGGATTTTAGACTGGGAGCAGATCTGGTTATTTCAGGCAGATTGCTCCAGGCCTTTGGCGCTCTGAAGGAGAAGGTGGCTCTTCCTGCTTCTTTCTTGTATTGTGGTATACGTAGCGAGTTGTTTGCGGTGGAGCGGAGGTTATACTTAGTATGTAGAGCAGGAGTGAGCATACTGCTCAGGTAGTGTGGTAGTTTTCCAGAGAAATGGTTGTGTACTAAGCAAGAAAGGTGAAGGGCACGTCTAGATTTGAGTGTTAACCAATTTAGTTCTTTTAACATATCACAGCGATGAGTAGTGTAATTACATTGAAGGCTAAAGCGGCATATTGAATTATACAGGGTGTCAAGTTTACTAATATGGATTTCTGGCGCTGGAGCATAAACTACATCACCATAGTCTATGACAGGCAGCAACATCTGTTGCACAATACGTTTTCTAACCAGGGGACTTAAACATGATTTGTGTCTAAAAAGAGCACTGATTTTGGGATAAAGCTTGGAGGTTAACTTGTCATTATGATGTCCAAAAGTGAGGTTGGGGTCAAGCCACATACCAAGATATTTGTAGGAGTCCACTGGGGCAAATTTATGATTAGACTCCGTTACAATGGATATGTGGGTATTGCCGAGATTACGCAGTTTGTGCTTTGTGCCAAATATCATTGTGACAGTTTTGTCTGTGTTTAAGAACAATTTGTTCCTTGCTATCCATCTTTCAACCTCGCAGAAATCATGTTGTAATATGGCCTCAAGGTGTGATATGTTTGAGTTTTTAGTATAGAGAATGGTGTCGTCTGCATACATGTGTGCTGAAGATGATTTGCAAACCTTGGGCAGATCATTTATAAAAAGAGAAAATAGAAGCGGGCCAAGAATGGAGCCTTGAGGAACTCCACTTGTTACTTTGAGCGGAAGGGAGTCATTGCCAGCAACTGACACATACTGCATTCTGTCTGATAAATAGGATCGGAACCAGTTTAGAGAATTATTACCCAGTCCTGATCTTTGGAATTTATTTATAAGAATATTATGGTCTACTGTGTCAAAGGCCTTGGCAAAATCTAGGAAAATAGCTCCTGTAAGGTCACCATTTTCCATGCCCGTCTGGATATCGTTGGTTACTTTTAGGAGGGCCGTGACTGTTGAGTGATTTGGTCGAAAGCCTGATTGAAGAGGGGTGAAAAAACTAGTCTGTTGGTAATATTTATTTAGTTGCACGTGTACACATTTCTCTAGGATTTTGGATAAAGTGGGGAGTAGGGATATTGGTCTGTAGTTTGATGCTATATTTTTATCCCCGCTTTTGTGGATAGGCACAACTCTAGCCACCTTCCAGGATTTGGGCATGTACCCTGTTACCAAAGAGGTATTAATTAAAGAAGCAATTGGTTTGGCCATTACCATAGCACTGAGCTATAATAGCATTGCTGGTAGTTTGTCAGGGCTAGATTGGCATTTCATTTTTGGATTGAGGAGGTGCTCATATATTTCGCTTTCATTTACTGGCATGAAATTGAATTCATTTTCAGAACTGGACCGGGCAACAGGTGCCAGTGAATGTTCTGTAGATGGCTGAACTTCTGAGTTATCTTTGTTTTGTGTAATCAGGGTGGTGGCACATCCAATAAAGTAGCTGTTAAATGTATTGGCTATGGCTGTGGGGCACTGTATTGTTTCATTATCTATGATTATAGTTGATGGGTGAGTATGAATAGGAGAGTTATAAAGGTTTTTAATAACCTTCCAAAAGTTGGCTGGCTTTGAAATGTTACTGTTTAAGTTGTCAGTAAAATATTGTGCTTTTGCTAATTTTGTTTGTTTTGTACATGTATTCCTTAATTGTCTGTATGCAGTGTGATCATATGCGGAGCCGGTTTGTTTAAATTTTGTCCATAAGGCATCTCTGAGACTGTATAATTGAATCAAGTCAGCTGAGACCCAGGGTAGATGTGCCCCCCTAACCCTGATCTTTCTTAGTGGGGCATGTGTATTACAGACCTGTAAGAATTCAGAGTTAAAGAATTCTATCGCTGAGTCTAGGTCTGGTATTAGCTATATTCTCTGCCATGAGCAATTTCTTAAGTCATTTAGGAAGGACTGAAGATTAAAATTTCTAAATGATCTCGTGAGTATGACTTTGGAACATGACTTGACTGGTTTTATTTTGCGGACACAGTATGGAGTGATCGCTAAACACATTTGCTAGTACACCTGAGTCTTGGATTCTGCTTGTGCAGGATGAAAGGATCCAGTCTAGCAGAGTATGGTTGGATGTTTTAAGATTTATGCGAGTAGGGGAGGAGATTAGTTGTGATAAGTTCAATGTTTTAAACAATGAACAAAATTTTTCATTCCTTGAGTCTAGCCAATTAATATTAAAGTCTCCAAGAACCACCAGCTCGCTTTTCTTGTTTTGAGTGGCAATCTCCTTTAGGTGTCTGAAAGGGTATGTGCTGGGGTATTTGGTGGTCCGTAGATGCCTACAATTATGATTTGTTTTGAATATGGAAGACAAATTTTGCCAGCAATGTATTCATAAGAATCAGAGTTATGAGAGTCATTTAGAAGTGTAAAGTTTACCGATTCCTGTATGTATATGATTACGCCTCCTCCTCGCTTTGCACGGTCTTTTCTAAAGCATGAGTATCCATCTATGGCAACAGCAGTATCAGGTAATTTTGGGGATAACCAGGATTCAGTAAGAATAAGAATTTTAGGTTTGTATGTGTAACACCATGCTTTTAGTTCATCCATTTTGGGCAGTATACTGTGTATGTTGCAGTGCACAAAAGACAGACCCTTTTAAAAGGGGAGATTGCCATTTATTGCTATTTGAGGGCCAGGGTTGGTTTCTATGACATTTGCCAAAGCAAGTAATAGAATGCATAAAAATTTAGTGATTTGTTTTCTGTGAGCATATAGTGAGAGGGTGCGTCTGTTGCTATAATTACTGGGGGAGGGAGAGCTTGTTTTTAATACTCTCCACCAGCATTCAGAAGGAAGTGCACATGTATGCAGAAGTCCATGGTGTATTAATATGGTATTGTAATAACACTCTCCATGGCCCAAATAACTATGAAGATTAACTGGAGCTGCTGTCTTTGTGAAACATTACTATCCCTTTAACCCTTTGAGTGCCAGAGGTGTATGGAACGCATTGCTCTTCACTGCATTCCATACCCCTCTGGCACTCAAAGGGTTAATACTTTATTTCTAAAGCTTCAACATATTCCACTAAACATGTATTTCATGCATCAAAACAATTACAATATAATAAACACTTAGAAATAATAACCCTTTGAGTTTCAGAGGGGCACCCAAGGGGTTAAATCAGTGTGGGTAACAGGTGCCCCCCCTGAGGCAACATGTGACTCTGAGGTTTTCCTGCTGCCTCTCTTCTATTCTGTGGTGCTGACATGCACATGCACACATACACATTATTTCTCCCCCTCTTTCTCTCTTCACACTTATACGGTTTTACCTTAACCCACTGGGCTCTAGAAAGATTTCTGATGTATTGTGAAGCAATCAGATGGTGACCTCTAGAGCATCCAAAGAGTTAATCTACCATTTTCAACTCCTATTTAGAATTTGTAACCATAATGTGTGATCGTTTGGTGGACATATGTGGCCTATGGGGTGAATCTGGTTGACTGTCACTGCTCTAAATTGTCACTCTGACTCAGTTTTCATCCTGCCTAAGAAGAGTGTCAATCTGATCCTCATCCTAATTCCGGAGCATGCAGCGATCCATATTCTTCCTGCCCTCTATGCTGTCCCTGCATTTTGTCTAGGAGCTGTGGGTGGCGGAAATGACAGCCCCCCTTCCCCTCCCTCCCTGCAGATCTGTGTGTCACAAACAGGATCAGACAAGGCAAACAGAGCTGTTTTTTCCTGCCTGGCACAGGCGGTAAATGAGTCAGAGAGAAGGAGGAGAGGTTAAAATGCTTTTGTCTATTGCTTTCCTCACTGTGTTTCTATGAGCTCATCTCACCTGGAGTCCCAGAACTCAGAGAGAGACACTGACATCACCACCCCCCTCCCCAAACCGTCCACAGAAATAGAAAGAATGTAAGAATTTTTACAGGTGACATCAGAGTGTGCGGGGGGGGGGGGGACTTCAAAACCAGACAAATGCATGTATGAGGTACTTCAGTTCCAGATATGGTAAGAGAATGAATCCTTTGAACGTTGGATGAATGCTGGATGGCTTGAATGGGGTCTCATAATGAAAATGTATTATAAATAAAGACAATTTGAAGAATGTACAAATCTATCACAGCCAATAATATTTTCTTCTTAGACATTAGCTTAAACGGATAGTAACAACTCATATAACGAGGGTCATGTAGCTCTGTATTTCAATAGTCTATGTTTTGTAGTTCAAGAGTAATTCAGTTCTAAAGGATCCCCCTCCCACCTACATCACGCTGCCTCTCTGAGCCGGATGAATGGAGCACAGCAACGGACAATCTTCATTGAGAATAAGGAAAATCCTGCCCTCCTTTGTCAACGGGGCAGGGTTTTCCTTATACTAAGTGGATGAAGATTGTCCCTCGCTGTACACCGTCCGGTCCCAGGACTGGATTCCACATCTGAGGGGAGGTGGATAAGTGTAAGTGAAGGAAGGGAGATACTTTCGAATTGAATTACTCTTGAACTACAAAACATCAGCTAATGAAATAGAGAGCTACATGAGCCTCATTATAAGTGGATCAATCAGAGATGCATTTTTATACAGCTATTACTATCCCTTTAATGCTTTAAAACCCTTTGAATGCTTTGTGAACCCCTCTGGCACTCAAATGGTTAAGGGCCAGACAAGTGAGTAATATATTGCGAAGCAATGCACTGCACACCCCCTCTGGTATTAACTCTTTGAGTGCCAGAGGGGTATCCAATGCATTGTTTTGCATAAAGGGTTAAAAGTCATGAGTCTGCCCCTCAAGGCATGTACCAGTGTTTTAGTGCATACCTGAACACCCACACGCCCCAAGCAAGCCACGAACACCCTATAGCATGAGCAAGCCCTGAACGCCCTATAGATTAGGAAAGGATATGGAAGAATTTAACACTTTGTACCTTGTTAGTACAAGGTAAAAAACAAGGTGCAGATGAATGTAACACCCAAACACTCCCCACTTCTATCACTTAATATAAGCTTTGTACAGAGGACAATTTTCTGTGTAAAATAGCTTTGTAAATAAAGTTAGGCAGGTTCAGCACAAAAAAAGAGTTTCTTCAACCTTTTATAAAGTTGAATCTCATTCGTACATTCCCCAGAATGTTTACTATATTACTGGATGAGTAAAAGAAATACCATAAAGTTAGACATTTGTAAACTATCTTTCATTATCATCTGTGTAAAGATTTTTGATGACATATTACGTCCTGTGATTTCTATCTAATTAATGGATTCTCAACTAGGGTACCATGGCACTTCAGTGTGCAGTGGGCATCAGTTTAGGGTAACAATTTTCTTACACACAAAAATGTGTATATTAAGTTCTAAATGCATATTTTTTGTTAGGCACAATATGCATGTTTTTTGTCATTCTGATTATGAGAATAATATATATTTATTTATCGGTCCCTTTCATTACATCCTTGACATGTGACCTGTAAGATGCTCATACCTGGGAACTCTCAAGTTCTGACCCTGACACTCAGGGTTTTGAACCATATCTCAGGGTGAGAGAGTCCAATATGTTTTCCTACTATATGATTTACACCAATTTACAGCTTATTTAATGTACAAATTAGCATACCTGGGAACTCTATCTTGTTGGTGCTGCTGGGGGAGATAAATGATGCGATTCACATTAAACAGGCGTGGGGCTTAATCATGGGTGGGGTGGGGCTTATTGGACATGGAACAAGTAGGAGGAATAGGGTGGGGAAGGAAGAGAACTGGGAGGAACAGAATGGGAAGAAGCAGAAATGGGCAGAATTTCATTAGAAACTCCCCACATCTGGAGAATCAGCCTCTGCCCCAGAGACCAGGTAATACAGTGTCAAAACCAGAGTCTCTGGGGCAAATTCAAAGAGTTCCCAACTATGCAAATTAGTGACATTTCTACAAGAAAGGCAGAGGGAGAAGTCCTGCTTGTCTTGTGAATGTTTAAGAAGTAATATATCAGAAATGTAGCATATTAAAGGTTCACTGCGGATTAATTGGATCATCTCTGGGTTACAGCAAACATAGACATAGCACCTAGAATCTACTTTCTTGGGAAGCAAAGCAATGCGTTGCATACCCCTCTGGCACTTAAAGGGTTAAAGGGATAGTAATACTTCATATGTAAAAATATATATATTGTAGAGTTTATCCCCTGAGTACTCCTACTGCTGAAAGGTGTTTTATTCAAGTTATTACAGCTCAAAGTTGAATTTTTAGGTGCAGTATCACAGTGGCCTGAAATTGTACAGTGGCGCTGTTGCTACACCATCCTATGGACAGCTCTGGTCCGCGGACAATTTCAGGCCACTGTGATACTGAACCTAAAAAATTCAACTTTGAGCTGTAATAACATTTGAATAAAACACCTTTTAGCAGTGGGAGTACTCTTGTTTTACTCAGGGGAATAACCTAAACAATATATATTTTTTATATATTAAGTTTTACTATCCTTTTAAAACATTTAACAACTATAGACAATCAGGTCCTGTGTCTCTTATGCTGTCATCTGCTGATGAGACATTATGTCTGCTTCTCCTCATACACATCAGACATCCTAGTAATGTTTTCTCCACATGTTCCCTTCACAATAGCTGAGGGAATCCCCCCTAGCTGTACAGCAAACAGCGATCACTTTGGATTAGTCAGCTCTTCCTGTCCCTTCAGTCTGCAGGTGCCCCCCAAAGGGACCACTCCACCTGGGATCCGGCCTGAGTCATTGTCCAAGGACATCTCAAGGATGTAAACAGGAACCTTAAGGACTGTGGACAAAGTCCCAATAAGGGTCACACTTCCTATTATACACCTTATATCTAGAACTGTTATCTGAATACCAATATGATGACTAAGACTTAAAACCAGTCACTCCAGCTGCCAAATAAGGCAAATTTCCACGGTTACATTTGATATGCACAGTTAACCCATTCCTTGCTAAAAAAAACTAGCAAAGTATTAAAGGTCAAATGTAAAAAAAAATCTATACTCTCAAGAGAGAACAAATAAAAAGCAATGTTTGCTTTGTGCCTTGACTAATAAAGAGGCACCTGTTCTGTAAACCATTTGAGAACTAATGCATTGGACACCCCGCTGGCAAGCAATGGGTTAATTACACAACCAAGAAGCTAATTCCCTATTTCTAATGATGGTTATCTGTCAGTAGCATATATTGTATTATTTTTCATGCTTAACCCTTTGAGGAGTGCACATCACTCTAGTTCTACAGGGGTTAAAACCACAATCCTATATTATAATTTGCTAGGATGTTTGTCAGAAGCCGTCATGTGCAGAATAGATGGCTGCGCGTGCTGCAGTCCTGAGCACTACAGACTGGCAGCGCTGCGGCTGATACGGAGCAGGGAGCTCTGAATTCAGACCGGAGTCTTCTCTGCGCACCTTCCTGGGACCACTTAGAAGTTACGCAGAGAGGACCACGGTCTGAATTCAGAGCGCCCCTCTCCGTATCAGCCATGGTGCATTCAGGCAGTCAGTACTGCGCATGACTACAGCGCCTCCAGTGTTGGCCCGTGTACACAGGCTTTAAAACTAATATTACATAACTAGTTGAAGAGCCCGTGTACATGGGCCACAGTGCCAGGCAGCAACGGCCACTGTGCATCATGCACAGTAGAGACTGCCCACGCTGTGGTAGATAATAGAGTGGGGAGCTCCGAATTCAGAGTGCCCGCTCCATTATCAGCCAAGGTGCGGGCAGTCTGTACTGCTGCACATGACAGCTTCTGACAAACATACATTAGCGTGTGCTAATTGCTCTCAAATGGCATCAAAATATTTTGCTATTAGGGAAACAAATCGGATTGTACTAAGAAGAAATGGAGCAATTCTGGAGCAAACCAGCTGTGTCACAGAAAACAAATAAACACCCTCTCTTATTTAAATGGCTCTTTTAACCATTTGAATGATACCGGTCTCCAAAGTATTGCTTTGCAATGTATTGACAACCTCTCTGTCATTAAAATGGTTAAAATGCCAGTTAACCCTTTGAGAGCCAGAGAGGGCTACGCAAAGCATTTGGCACTCAAAGGGTTAAATCAGTGGGAATTTTGGTTTGTCCCCGTGATGATATTGGTTTCCCCCGGAATTATTCGACTTTTCACTACTGATAAACATTGCTGATCACTTCCCCACAGTAAGGACCATGTGCACAATGTAAATTAAATAAGTTGGGGCCAAAACAATTACATTCTAATAATGCAAATTCAACAAATTCTCATTGATCTAAATAAGCTTTTAACTCTTTGAATGCCAGATAGTAGTGTAACAATAAAGGTTGTAGGGGTTGCAACTGTGACCTGTCCCTGGAGTGACTGCAACAAGCTGAGGTATGTGCCTTCTTTGGCACAGACCTCTATTAGCAGCTCTCTCTCTGTCTCTGGCACTCTAGTAATGCAGAGTGCTGGGAGATTACATAATCTCCCAGCACTCTGTATTACTGGAGAGAGGACCGCGTGGGAGCTGCTGATAGAGGCCTGTGAGGAAGGCGGCACAGACCTCTCCTGTCAAGCCACTGGACCACCAGGAATGAGGCCCCCACCTCCTGAACCAGCTAAGGTAGAAGGTCAGTGTGGAGGTGGTCGCTGGGGGCATTATGGAGGTGGTCACTGGGGGCATTGTGGAGATGGACAATGGGGGCAATGTGGAGGTGGTCCCTGGGGGCATTGCGGAGGTGGTCAATGGGGGCAATGTGGTCTGGGGGCCCCATGGCAATTTTTGCACCAGTGCCCTGTTGTTTCTAGTTACACCTCTGCCAGACAGATCTCCAATGCATTGCAAAGCAGTGCATTGGAGACCTCTCTAACATTCAGTGGATTAAAAGAGCAATTTAAATAAAAGGAAATCATTATTTTGTCTGCATGGTGCAGTTGATTTGCTCTATAATGACTCTATTTTTCTTTGAGCCTATGGCCTTTATAAGTGCCATTTTGGATGCTTGTTCATCGTTTGTACATTCTTCCATATGTATCTTGGCAAGTCTGAACTGCACATTGAAAATTACAGTAAAAAGAGTTTTTGCCCTGAAGATCTTTTAAGCTTTCTGTTTTATCAAGTTGGGCTTTATAAGGGTATTCCCCTCCCCCACCTAACATAGCGCTGGAGATTCCATTGCAGTTGATAAGTTACCTGGAGCTTGATTCTATAAGGTACCAATGTCCTTGCTGCTTCTTCCTTTCCCGTATCGCCACCTACCCCTCCAGAACCCCAAAGAATTACACCACACACTGAAACAACACAGACAGCTATGAAGGTGGCAATATAAAGAGGTCACAGCATTATTAGTTGGGCTTGACCTATTTAAGGAACTCCGTGACCACCCCCTAAAAACCTTAAATGCGGTGCCCCCGGGCATGTAGCCTCGGCCTCGCCAGTGACCTTCTGCCTGCTGCTGGGAAGCTGAGGGGGTAAGAAACTTCCAGGCATCTTTGCCATGAAATACACATAAGCCAGCCCCCAGCTACTCCACACTGAGCATGCTACCTGGAAGATGCCGATCCGCCTTGGCTCACCCACCATGCCCACCCTCAGGGTGTCCTAACTGCTGAGTGAATGTACCACCCCACCATAACCTACTTGGTTAACAGCACTGTCTGCGCCTGATAACACTATAATGCCGGCCACAGAGGTCTTACAATCCTCCCTCTGGGATGAAAAAAGGGTTAAGGTATGTGGGAAACTGGAACACAGCAAAAAAGTACACAACAAACAGTCCCTAGTGCCATCTTCCTTTTATCCTTCCACACCCGTCCCCTTTTTCCTCACCTATCCTACCTCATCTACCCCTTTCTTTCCCACTGTCCAGGGAAGGGGAAGAGAGGCAATTCTTTTCTCCATTAGGCCCCTTCCCCCAAGCCATGAGGAGGAAGAAAGGACTGGCTTGGTGCCTTACAATGGCCTCTGGGATCATTCAGAACCTTCTGCCATTTTTAAGGCACCAGTGCCCTTGCTTCTTCTCCCTTTCCCTCACTACCCCTCCACAATCCCAAGGAGCAACAGAGCAGACTGAAATAGGACAGACAACCATGTAGGTAGCAAAATAAAGAGGTCACAGCTTTGGTTTGACCTATTTAGGGAACCCTGTGACCACCCCAAAAACCCTCAATATGTAGCCGCAGCCTGGGCCATGCCAGTGCCCTTCTGCCTGCCGCTGGGAATATGAGGGCGTAACTTCCAGGAACCTTTGCCATGAAACACACATACCTCGGCCCCAGTGGTGGCTAACCCACACTGATGAGAGGACCTGGACGATGCACATTCACCACGGCTCGCCATGCCTCCCCTTCACTTCAGTGCTTCGATGGCTTTAGCCCACCCACAGGGTGTCCACCCCATTGTAACCTACATGGCTAAACTATACTGTCTGGGCCCAAGAGCACTGCATTGCCGCCGCCCAAATACCTACTTTGGGGCCCTCTTAGCCCCAACTACTTATTGCTTTCACCCCATGCTAGATTCAGTGGCTATTCTGATGTGATCCAGGAAGATGCTTAAGCCCTACTTAGGTGAACACCATCCTCACGGTAGAAATCCATGTTCTTAATGGTAATGTTACAATGTTAGATTGTGTCCCCGCTGTATTGAAGACTTCTTCTTAGAGTCTTCTATGGTGGAGTGGCTCCTGTTCCCCCCTCCAAACCACCCTAGGTATGATCTTTGTATGGGGCAGATGAACTGGATTATCTGGCACACTGACTTGATACTCTTGATCAAGCCTACCAATGAGCTCATTGCCTCAAAGTAGTCCCTGCTTACCAAGCCAGTTGAGTTTCATATGCTTCTCATCTATCCCACAGACGGCATGCACCTCCTCCAAGAGATGAAAGAATGCCCCAGCAACAGCACTCTCGTTTGCCGACCTACTGTTACAAACCGAATCAACATGTTAATAATTGCTGTTAGGCCTCATGGCACTGTAAAAGAAAAAGGTTAACACATTAGATTCCCCCACCAACTGTACCTGAGATTGCGCCACCCCCCAGACCTTTGTATGACCTATACGCTGTGAATCTCCATCTACCAAGACACTTTATTGCGGCCTCAGAACTGTCCTCCGTGGCAGCCACCGTTACCATCCTTATTCAAAATTAATGGGTCCTGTAGTGGCATGGGTCTAGACCTAGCTTCTTCAAGGCTCCCTGCATGCCCTTAACTGGTACACTGACAATGCCTTACCATCTTTGTGCATGAGGAAAGCACCACTACCCTGAGGATGCAGAGCTGCAAAGTGACATACTGCTCTTACTGGACATGACCTATCCTTCCTGGCCCTCAAAATGAACCACGGACCCTACCGTCCTGGTCATACTTTGCCCTGGGTAAAACAGTGAACCATGCTGCTTGAATATGCTACCTGATGAGCTTGTAAACTCCATACCCCCCAAGATCTACTGCCTGGCACATGCTACCAACTCCCTTATATGGAAAGCTCCATAAAAGGCCATTGTAAATGCTGCTGCAAACAATGTGCACTCGAAATTACCATTACATATGGATGGAATGACTTGGATCATCTGTACCAATATGTGCCTGTCAATAGGGTGCCTGCCCCATAGCTTGCCTTCCCCAACCTTTCATAATACTTGTAATTGCAAATGCTGCTGTTATATCCTCCTGTTCCCTGATTTTCAAGTAAAAGGAGATGCCTGCTAGTGCCTCTGCTACCCATGGTATCCCCCTGCCTGCGCATTCCCTAATGAACCACGTGCCAAGCCTTGAATGAGATGTCATGACGCATGAAAGTGCATACCAAATGCCTCAGTATCGCCAGTACCATGATGGAGGTTGATGAAAGATTATTAATTGCATGAACCACTGACATATTGCCTGTCGAAAACGTTACCAATTTGTCAGTCTCATCTTCCACAGCTCTAGCGCAACCACTATTGGAAAGAGTTCTAACAAAGTGAGATTTGTAGTTAGTCCTTCCCTATGACATGCCTCTGGCCAAACTTCCACACACCATTCCCCTTGCAAGCTTGCACCAGACCCTATGCCACCTGATGCATTTATGTACCGTTCTAGCTGTATACTAGAGGTATCCTCGGCCCTCCACAATTGTACCCCAATAAATTGAGTAAAGAATCAATTCCAGACTTTCAGATCCTCCTTTAACTGTCTGGTTAAACTAATCATGTGCACGTGTTTCTTGATGCCCACCGCTGACTTTTCTAATCTTCTACTGAATACTCTCCCCATAGGGATAACTCTAGCTGCATAATTAAGTTGCCCTAACAGCTACTGCAATTGTTTTAGCTGCGCTTTTTCCAAGTCTAAAAATCTCTTCAACTCCCCTTTTGCCTTGGCCACCTTATCCATAGGCAATCTCACCAACCATTTGACCGGGTCTATTTCTATGCCTAGAAATTCAGTTGTAGTGGAGGGACCTACTGTGTTGTCATGAGCTATTGGCACTCCCACCTCCCTGAACCAGTCCTCTGCTATGGCCAGGGTTTACCTGCATAAATCAGACCCAGCTTAGACTAGGTTTTGCCCTTCTTTCAAGTTCATATTGCAGGAAGGTACTAAACTTTTCAAAGTAAGCACAGGAGTTTGCTGTGGCGGCTGTCCTTCTTCTTTGTTGGTGACTCTGCCCCTGCATACCGGTGCTACTGAGCTGCAAAGCAACATGGCAGCATCAACATTGGCAATGATCACCATGGTGACTGAGACTGTCCTCCCCAAAGGCCCCCCCATGACCTCCAGTCCCCTCATGGCCCGGATACTCTATGCTAACTTCCCCCTGGCAAGGCAGCCCTTCCAGCCATACTCACCGAATCTTGCTGACCTGAAGTCGATGCCTGCGACTCCATAAACCCTAGAGGACTACCACCCCCAGAAGGCCAATGAGATGGCTCCAATGATCCATACCCCCCATGTGGCCATACTAGGACTGGATCCAAAATCTTATGAGAGGCTAACCTTCCCCCATGACATCTCATTCCAGTACTGGAGGTTGAAGCGGAGCAAGCCCTAAGCAACACTTTACACCTCTCTGTGGGTGGGAGAGGAGTATTGGCTGGGACTATGGGGACAGGCAGGGACATGGAAAACGAGGGGAGAGGGCTCTCAAATGGCTCAGGGTGCTCCACTTGAGGCAGGACAATACCAGCAGGGGAAGCCACAGAGGGAGAAAGGAACGGGGGTGCAGCAGGACCAAGAGAGGCAGGCAGGATAGACAGCATGGCTGGGCCAGCACGGAGAGACAGAGTAGGAGATGCTGAGGGACCAGAGAGTAGCAGGGAGCAGGAGGAATTCAAAATATAAGCCAGAGGAGGTGCCAAAGGGGAAGCATGAGAGGATACAGAGTGAGGGGAGGGCATAAGAGGAGCAGATGGAATAACGCTGTGGCCCTGAGGCCAATTTATTTAGAAGAAGAAGAAAGGCCTAGCTTGGCACCTTAAGATGGCCTCTGGGTTCATTGAGAACCTTCGGCCCTTCTTCTCTTAGCAGCCAGTTGTCTAATGGCATTGACAGCTTCCTCTTTGTCCCTGAAGCGCACCAGTCTCAAATTTCTCTGCTTCATTGTAGCACCAGCATCAGCAGGAACTCCAGCAAGCAGGAGTGCAGGAACCACAGGTAGTGCGGAGAAACTGGAACACAGGTACACAGCAAAAAAGTATGCTAAAACAGTCCCTAGTGCCACCTTCCATTTACCCCCTCCTCTTTTCCTTACCTATCCTATCTCACCTGCCCCCTTCTTTCCCTGTTGCCCAGGAAAGGGTGGGGTACATCCTTTGTTCCATCAGGCCTCCCCCCTTTCCCCCAAGCCATGAGGAAGAAGAAAGGCCTGGCTTGGCGCCTTAAGATGACCTCTGGGTTCATTGAGAACTTTTGGCCATTTTTTAGGGCCATTCAGAACATGAAGCAGATGGCGGTAGCTTTAAGTCACAGTTTGGTATTTCATTGCCTGTGCCAGGTCAAAATGCACGGCAGGTACTAGATTAGCGCCAATTGAAAGCAATGGAACAGCACATCCATTTCCATTCTATTGCATGGGGTGGCTTTTAACATGAGTTAAGAAAATGTATTTTGTGCTGGTAATTGAGTGACTATCAAAGATACATGTTGAGTCTCCAACGCATGTTAAGAGCCACAGCCAAACAATAGAAAAGTAGTAAAGACACCCACACACATGCATGTGCAAGTAGGCATTCCTCCATTAGTTACCCACAGATTTATTGAAATGGGGGCCAAAGCCTCCATATCAATTCATCAAAGTTTACAAAGGAAAAACAAATGTCCAAACAGTGCCAGCAAAAAAAAAAAACCCAAATCCTAACTCTAAATTATGCCCTATGCCAACTCTTCACACATGTAACAAGTATCACACTTACCTTTATACCCCACTAAGTAATGTCACCTAGCCAATCACTGAATAATTTGAACAGGGATTTGCTATATAAACTCAATACTGTTCATTTTTTGCTCACAATGGCTCAGACAATGGTCCAAAGAGGACAATGCAGGGGCGATTTTTTTTTTTTTAGATGTGGTGGTGGTGGCGGGATATGTTCATTTTATTTAGTCAAAAGATGCAGTATGACCAGGGCATAGAGGACACAGTTGTATCTCAGACATCAAGGTAAGCGTAGCACTTGTTATGTTGGGAGGGGGCATGGGGCACAGGTCAGTGTTAGGACCAGGGGAATATTGTATTCTTAGTGTCAGTGAAGGAGTAGGGCTGCTTTTAGGGTTAGTGTTTGGGATGGGCGGTGACTGTTAAACTATCTCACTGTCAATGTTTGGTACTATGTCAAACAATGAGCATTGACAAGTTTCATTTGATACTACCACTACTCACGCTATTTAGCATGAGATGTGGGAACAGAAAGCTGCAACATGTGCTCATGTGACCAACACTCACTGCAAAGGATGCTGGCCAGGTAATAGAATTCTGATGGTACAGCAAAATATATACTAGCAGGAACTCTTTTTGGCACTAAATGTGTTTTACTATGACCAACTGAATCAAGCCCCTGGTGTCATTTATCAGCTGAGATTTAATCTAGGTCATAGTATAGTATTAAAGGTACACTAACACCAAAAAGGTAGACCCTTGAGAAAGAGAATACTATTTTAAAAACTAGTTGAGAGGGGGGGAGCTACAAACAGATGGTTACTGGTGTCTTTTCTTTGCAAGACTTGGTATGGACTAGTGGGTTTTGAAGCTGTACTCCAGTATTTTATGAGGTACCTGTACTGCCCTGCTATCTTGGAATTGCATTTCTTTGAGTCTGAATGCAATAAAATGTTTCAAAGTAATACAGTAATCCAGCTACACATCTATGGTTATTTAAGTTCCAGATGTGGAAAGACCTCACGTGGATGTGAGAACAGCACTCACTGGACTTTTCCAAAAACAAGTATTGTGAAAAAATATTGTTTATCTAAAGATGGTCGATGCTTAGGAGATAAAGGTGGAGGTGTTAAAGGTGATAATGGCGGAAATGTCGACCATCTTTACATAAACATAATATTGTTTCACTATACTTGTTTTTGGAAAAGTCCAGTGAGTCCTGGTTACAAATTCTCTCTCTCTCTGCTTTCAAAAATAGACATGCTAATAGTTTATTTTTATCAATTAACAAAATGCATAGTGAGTGAATCGAAGAAAAATCTAAATCAAATCAATATTTGTTGTGACCACCCTTTGCCTTCAAAACAGCATCAGTTCTTCTAGGTACACTTGCACACAGTTTGTTAAGGAACTCGGCAGGTAGGTTGTTCCAAACATCTTGAAGAACTAACCACAGTTCTTATGTGGCTTTAGGCAGCCTCAGTTGCTTCTCTCTCTTCATGTAATCCCAGACAGACTCAATGATGTTGAGATCAGGGCTCTGTGGGGGCCATATCATCACTTCTGGGACTCCATGTTCTTCTTTACACTGAAGATAGTTCTTAATGACTTTGGATGTATGTTTTGGGTCATTTCCATGCTGCAGAATACATCTGGGGCCAATCAGATGTCTCCCTGATGGTACTGCATGATGGATAAGTATCTGCCTGTAATTCTCAGCATTGAGGAGACCATTAATTCTGACCAAATCCCCAACTCCATTTGAAGAACTGCAGCCCCAAAATTGCAAGGAACCTCCACCATGATTCACTGTTGCCTGCAGATACGCATTCTTGTACTGCTCTCCAGCACTTCGGTGAACAAACTGCCTTCTGCTACAGCCAAATATTTCAAATTTTGACTCATCAGTCCAGAGCACCTGCTGCCATTTCTGCACCCCACTTCCATTGTTTTTGTACATAGTTGAGTCTATTGGCCTTGTTTCCACATTGGAGATATGGCTTTTTTCTGCAAGTTTTCTATAAAGACCACTTCTGACGAGACTTTTCCAGACAGCAGATGGGTGTTCCAGTATCATACTGTTTTCTGCCAATTCTGAGCTGCTTGCACTGATGGATAGCTTACGATTGCGAAGGGAAGGAAGCATGATGTATCTTTCATCTGCTGCACTAAGTTTCCTTGGCCGACCACTGTGTCTATGGTCCTCAGCATTGCCCACTTCTTTCTGCTTCTTCAAAAGACAGCACATCTGGAAACCCCTGTCTGCCTTGAAATTTCTGCCTGGGAGAGACCTTGCTGATGCAGTATAACTACCTTGTGTCTTGTTGCTGTGCTCAGTCTTGCCATGGTGTATGATTTGACATTAAACTGTCTTCAGCAGCCTCACCTTGTTAGTTAAGTTTGGCTGTCCCTCACCCAGTTTTATTGCTCCTCCACAGCTGCTCTGTTTCAGTTAATGATTGTGTTTCAACGCACATATTAAACTGATGATCAGTGGTACCTGTTTGGTATAATTGTTTAATCATACACTTGATATATGCCTACAAAATCCCTGACTTTGTGCAAGTATACCTAGAAAAAATGATGCTGTTTTGAAGGCAAAGGGTGGTCACACCAAATATTGATTTGATTTAGATTTTGCTACTGTTCTCTCACTATCATTTTAATAATTGATAAAAATAAACTATTAACATGTCCGTTTTCGAATGCATTCTTACTTTACAGCATTTTTTTCATACCTGTCTAAGACTTTTGCACAGTTTATATATATATATATATATATATATATATATATATATATATATATATATATATATATATACAAGTCTGCACAGCATGGTTTACAAATTTCAGCTGGATATAAGAATGTACTAGGGGTGTTTGTGCACTTTCATCCCAATCCTTTTTTCTGTTTTAGCCATTGTTGGTTTGGGATGAAAGGGGATCACTGTGGAAGAATTCTGCTCCACCTAAAGAGTGGAAACAGGAGTTGATCCAGAATAGAGACTAAATATATTTACCGGGAATACTGACACCTTTGTTAAATTGGTGCTTTGGAGTATCGCCTGTCTGTCAAAGCAAATGTTTCATCAATTATTTGATACTTGAGTAGATCTTTGCTCTAATTCCTAAAGCATGAAGATATACTGAACACTGGATTTCAGTGACTATATTCTATACATGGCATATTATTATTTGAGTTTAAAATTATTTTTATATTAAGGATTGCTTCACATATTAGACTTTTATAGTCAATATTGCTGCTTCAGATTCCTTTAATGGACTTTACATAGTCACAAGTAGTGTTGTTCCTATATTTGCATGTTTAAATTGGTCTGTTCAAAAACCATTTGTGTGTAGAGAGAAGACTAAAATCAGTTAAATCATTGTGATTAAAGCCTACTGCTGTCATACTCAGAAAGGTTGTTATTTTATCTCAACTCATTCATAGATAATCCTGAATACTGAATGGAAGCTCTGCTCCCTAAGAGCATGTATAACAAAAGCAGAGGCAGATTAAGGCTCCATAGGGCCCTAGGCAAGGTGCAAATTTGGGGCCCAACATCTCCTGATCCATTACTTTTGACAGGGAGTGCTGCTAGCAGGTACTAGCATTGCGGTTCTGTTGGAAGTGGGAGCAATGGATGATGCTGGTCTCTTTCAACAAAAGGCCATCTGTCACATATTGTTAGTGGCAGCAACAGCAGCACCTCTGTCTGTGGCCCGTCACTTGATGTCAGGGTCCCTCATATTGCCATAGGACCTAGGCAGTAGCCTAGGTTGCCATAATGGATGATCTGGCTCTGAACTAGCTGTTTAGTCTAAAAAAAGACACTTCTTTACAGATACTAGCATGGAGTGCAGAGTACTTAAATGCACATAACCCCAGTTAATTTTTAGGTGTTAGTGTCCCTTTAAAGGGTTAGTAATGCCCCAAATAAAATTTCTTCTATATGTTAGATTTTACAAAAATAAAGTGAAAGTCCTATCTCTCAAACCTTCATGGTTTGAGAGATATCCTCCGCTAAAGTTCCCCTTCTGATGTCAGCTGTAAAGCTGACAGAAGGAGATCCGTGTCAGTCGACAAGAGGAGGCTCTTCAGCAGAGCTGCAATATTGATACTGAAAAAGAATTACTAAATTTGAACGGTCTACAAAGTGTGCTTGCAAACCAGGCACACTTTGTAGATTGTTCCAATTAAGTAATTATTTTCCAATGTTATTTTGGCTCTGCTGCAGAGCCACCGGCTGGTCCCAGGACCAGGATCTCCTGCTGTCAGCAGAGCGCTGATGTCATGAGAAGGGGAGGGGGGGAACTTTAGTGGAGGATATCTCTCAAACCATAAAGGTCTTTCTCCAAATACTTTATTTTTGTAAAATCTAACATACAGAATAAACTTTATTTTGGGCATTACTAATCCTTTAAAGGCATAACCTAAATAAAACTTTGTTGATTTTGAGATGTGTTCTATACCTTGCGTTACGCATTTTCTGTTTAGCTCATTTTGATTTATTTAGAATTACAGATTATGTTAATTAAAGCATGTCACTCTGGAACTTTCTGTTTTAGCCCCACATTATGTCCCTCATTCACTGACACTGCTTAGTAATGCATTGCTCACTTGCCTTAACATTTAAAGGGTTTAGTGTCAGTGAGTGGAGGAGATAATGCAGGGCTAAAATATGAACATGCCTTTACTAGATTAATCTATAAATCTAAATAACTCAAAACTAGTTTTCTAAATAAAAATGCCCACTACAACGTACAGGTGATTTTGAAAGCTCTTTCACCATTAACCCTTTGCATTGGACGCCACTCCGGCACTCAAAGGGTTAATATATAAAAATCACACGTCGTATACATCTGTCTCATAGCATGCGCAAGGAAATGGAGTACGCCAGTGGCATAACTAATGAATGAGGGGCTAGGGGGTGAACAAAATATTGCCCCCTATTGAAGCCTGCCTTGAGGTTACATCTCACTAGACTTTATCAGATCTGAATGGCTCTGGTATTATCAGATTGTATACTGTGACAGTTAACAGTGGACAGTGAGAGAGATCAAATGCAATTACAACAGTAAACACAAATAACTATTTGATGATTAAAAAAAATTAAGAGAATGAAATGGGAGCAGTGAGGGGGAAAGAAGTAAGACAAATGAAAGAAACATAAATTGAACAGATATAGGGATTGAGGAAGAGGGAATTTAATGGATGGAGGGGGGTGGAGATGGAGGGAGTGAGTGAAAGAGGACTAGACGGACTAATAGAGGGTGTATGGGAGTGGAAGGAGTGAGAACGGGTACGGGGGGTACGGGGGGAAAGGGGCAGCTGAAGGGAGTGAGTGGGGACTAGAGGTAATGAAAGGGTGGTGCTTGGTGAAAGTGGGGCTGGTGAGTAGGGCTCTGGAGGTTAGAGGGGGGGCTGGGGGTAGAAGTGAGAATAATATCTAATAATAATAATAACTAGTAATCATATAGAGCCTTTCTCCCACTGGGACTCAAAGCGCTGTCAGCTTATGCTCTTGGAATTAACCTGAATAATAAGTGTTATTATTACTCAATAAATGGTTCTCATGTATCGATCTCAGAAGGATGAAGGGCTGAGCTGACCCTGCTTTAGTTACATGGGCATCTTTCACGTGCGCTCATGCTCAGTTAAAATACAGGAAGCCCATGAGGCTTCACTCAGAAGTTTATGCTCCATAAAAAAGTGGAATGCCAATGCATGAATCTTACCTCTACATTCTATTAAGTACAGTAACAGAAAACAGCATGATGATGTTACTTGTACTTCCCTCCATGCATCAACCTGTTTAACCCCTTAAGGACCGGCCGCGCAGGCACGCGGACACCACTTAAGGACCAGGGACTGTTTTTTTTTTTCCCAGAATGTGATTCCGGACTCCCCGAACGGCATGCAGGACTGTCATGGGTCCTTAAGGGTATAACAACCAATGACGGTCCAGGACCGTCATGGATCCTTAAGGGGTTAAAGCAAAACTTAAGCCTCTGAACGCCAGATAGGGTGCTCAATGCATTACGAAGCAATGTGCTGAATACTCTTTGGTGCTCAGAAGGTTAAAAGAACAACAATGATACACCGGAGGCTGGCTAAATTGTATATGGCTACTCTGGTGTAGATGGAGCCACAGGAGAACAAAAGGCAATTTCTGTGAGCGCACATCAAAAGGCCGCCTTTAGCTCTGGCCCCCTGGGGCATTGCAATGTTGCACTGGCAGTAGTTATGCTCCTAGCATACAGTCACACCATTTTCGCTATATACAGTGTTTAATACATAAACTTGAACAAGGAATAGAGGAAAGCCCTGATATGCCTGCAGACTACCCCAATGTCCTTTTTTTATTTAAGTTGCATTAAGAGAAGGAACTTTGGTGTATATATATCTAAGTAAATTGACATAGACAAGTATATTAATAATAAAATAATAAAAAAGTAAAGTTGATATTGGTCCTCTTAAGGCTGAGACAGGTGAATTGATTAGTTAGAATAAGGCCATGGCTGACACCCTAAATACATTTTTGCTTCAGTATATACAAAGGAAACAACCACGAGAGATCATATCAGACTAATTTACTTGCATTTTACAAAATAGTAAGTAGTAATTTGGACAAGAGAATTGCTGTTGATGTAGTGTACTCGTATTTTGCAAAAATCCTTTGATACAGTCCCTCACAACAGGTTAATGCCTAAATTAAAAGGCTTTGGTTTGGGCAGTGTTATCTGTACATGGATTGAGAACTGGTTAAATGATAGATGGCAAACAGTTGTTGTAAATGGATCCTTTTCAACTTGGTCTAAAGTTATAAGTGAGGTGCCACAGGGTTCAGTCTTGGGCCTAATGCTTTTTAATTTGTTTATTAATGATATAGAAGTGGGAATTGAAAGTAGCATCTCAGTCTTTGCTGATGACACTAAGCTATGTAAGGAAATACATACAGAAGTTTTTTCTCTGCAGAAGGATCTAGATAAACTAAGTGAATGGGCAGAAAAGTGGCAGATGACATTTAATGTAGATAAATGCAAGGTTATGCATATGCTGTAGAAACAAACATGCTACATATACTCTAAATGGCAAACAACGTTGGGAATCGATTTAGAGTAAGATTTAGGAGTACTGATAAACTTCACAAGCAATGTGCACAGTCATTCAGCTGCCAACTTTGGGAATCGATTTAGAGTAAGATTTAGGAGTACTGATAAACTTCACAGCAATGTGCACAGTCACTCAGCTGCTGCAGGAGCAAATAGGATACTAGCCTAAATAAAAAGAGGTGTAGGTGCATGGGATGCTAATAGTATCCTACCTCTATATAAATCCTTGGTTAGACCTCATCTAGAATATGGAGTACAATTTTGGGCACCAGTTCTTAAAAAAAGACATTGTTGAACTGAACTGAAGTGCAGAGATATTCAACAAAACTGATAAGGAGATTGGAGGATCTGAGTTATAAAGAGAGACTAGCCAAATTGGGTTTGTTTACATTAGAGAAGAGACATCTAAGTGGTGATATGATTACCATTTACAAATACATTCAAGGTCAATATAAATAACTATTCAACTAATTATTTACACAAAGAGCTGAACTAAGAATGAGAAGTCATCCATTAAGAATAGAGGAAAGGTGATTTCTACTAAAAGAAAGGCAGGAATTTTTTACAGTAAGGGCTGTAAAGCTATGGAATTCTTTGCCTCTGGATGTTGTACTTGCAGATAATGTAACAGCTTTCAAAAAAGCAACGGATGCCTATCTAGCACAGAATAATATTGAAAATTATGACAGATGGCTTTGGTGCAGATAGGTTGTTGATCCCGGGAATTATGTGACTGCCATTTGGAGTCAGGAAGGAATCCTTTTACCTGCTTAGGGCTAAATTGTAAATGGCTTCAAGGGTTGTTTTTTTTTGCCCTCCTCTGGATCAACAGGGGTATTTTTTGCATGGATTGGACTTGATGGATGCACGCTTTTTTCAGCCTCGTCAACTATATTACTATATGTTACTATGACATTAGGCAGGAGTAGAGATTCTTGCATGAAATTACTGTGGTACATTGATCTCCTTTCTTTAACCCTTTAAGGACACAAGGATGTACAATGCATTGCTTTTATTGTCCTTAAATAGCAGAAAAAGGGGTATTTTTGTAAGTTTACTGATACATCCTTTTCTCTTAGTCCATGTGGAGTACAGGAATCATGGTTAAAGTCTCCTCAAACAGCATTTATACCTGTCACTTTGTAACAAACAGGTAATTCTGAAAGAGCTTTCTGAAGAATCTATCTTTATGTTGGATATTATTTAAAACAGTTTTTTATAGGTATCTAGCTTTAATTCTCTGTCATTGAGGGCAAATCTGGCCAGCACTGTGACACTGCTCCCCATCCCGACTTCCACTTCCTACCAATAAATACTAGGTCATTTCATAAACTGACAAATAAATAAACCTAAATATGTAATAAAATATTGTTTTAAATAAAAACAGACTACCAAAATACAGGTGATTTTGAAAGCTCTTTCAAAATCACTTATCTGTTACAAAATGACACTTCAAGGGAAGGATTTTGGACATACTTAGCTTACAAAATTGACTTTAGGCATAGAAACTGAAGATCTATTCCAGATCCTGTTCTTGAGCAGAATCACTGGTACTTTCACCTTATTGTATCCTAGGAAAACAGATCCACTTTAATACAGGGATATTTCTGGGTACTTGCTGAAGGTGTTAAAACCTTAAGTTATGCTGGCAGTTTTGGGCATATAATGGTGCTAATCTCCCAGTAGTTATGCAGTCAGGATACACTTTCCATTAGAAATACATTATGTTGGCGAAGTCTGTTAATTTTTTGGGAACCTAGCAACTGCCAAACTTGTTTGGGGTGTAAGCATCCCTTTATCATCTGGGATTTGAACCTCGAGCCTCTATATCAATCTACTCTGCAGCGTCTCTAACTTGTCTTTAACCCATAACCTTTCTCTGTACAATGGCACCCATTCATTTCACTGTAAAATGCGAGCATAGCCCATGAAATCATAACCACAGATAGTGGAATTTCTTAGAGAATACCCAGAGGCTTAGACCAGACAAACTCAGAGACTTCATTGATACTTCAACAGCATTTCAGCAGGGCAAAGGTTCAAATAACTTTTGTGTTTATGCATAGACTGAATATTCTTTAATTTGTTTATGATAATTACAGATTTGAAAATATTTTACCAGCTATTACAGTGCATTTTTTATTGAGATATTCAAAACTGATCTTCTCTGTATAGGTGCTCTCTTTTGCCAATCATATGGGATGACTTCTTTAAAAGAGCAATTTTTTTTTTAATGAAAAATACAGTAGATGCTATACAGTTGCTCCTATAACTGCTTGATTTTTCACTCAAACAGCTAAAACTTTTTGTCCATCAAACTGCAATTTTATATTGTCACAGGTGGTGCTGTTCCAATCACTTACAATGGAGAGCTATAGTCAATGGACCTTATAGACACCAATTGGCACTGATGCTAAAATCTTAAACTGTTATAACCTTGAATAAAAAGGTCCCCAGCAAAATGAATATCCTTGTTTTACTCAACAGGAAAATAATTGTAACCTATATTTTTATTGACAAATGCTTACTGTTCCTTTAACCCATTCACTGCTGGACGGTCAACAGTCCACTTCTACACAATGCATAAGTGGAAACTCTGGCAGCCAAAAGGTTTTTAAACCATTCCCAATCCATTCCCAAATTTAGGGTCCTCCCTCATTACATCACCTGTATCCTGCAGCCTTTCCAAGATTTTCCACCACTTCAAACCCCTTTCATTCTTTTGTCACGTTTTCTGTTTTTGTTCCAGCCCACAAGACATGTATCAGGGTTTTTTAACATATCTCGTGAGCCGTGCACTCTCCCTTTGATGTGGATGTATAACGCTTTACCTCTGATGAAAGGTGGGAGAGAGAAATCCTTCAGAAGTGAGATTTACACAAGATCAAACTCTCAGCTTGTTTGATCCCTAGCTCTACTGCTTATTCCGTGTGCAGAAATCCCATGAAAGTCTACAGGGGCAAATCCCTTCTTAGCAATCTGTGGTCCCATAAAAAGCTTGTAATTAGCAAGGAAATGTCCTCTTGTATTTAATTGTCTTTCATCTCTTTGCAGTGAGTTTGTTCTCTAATTGTGTAATCGTGATCTCAGTTTTTCTCTATCTTGATAAGAAGGATTGATTATTTTAGGTAAAGCTCTCAGTGTATATAACACTGTGACATTAATAACAGAGAGCTGAAAATGTATATAACTGTGTTATGTTACCTGTGGTACAGCCTGCTATCTGCCTCATGTCTTCTAGGAGACATAACATGGAACTGGAAATGAGTCAGCCATTTTCAAGGTACATTACGACTCAGTCCATCCATTCGTCCATCCATCCGTGTGTTTGTAATAATCCATCAATCATTGCTTATCTACCTGACTCTCTCTACGGTCTATGTTTGTCTATCTTTGGTCTATGCAGTAATCACTTAACACATATGTTCTTCCTCTGACTCCTATGCAGGTTATACGTATGGGTGTCTACAAAGGTGAACTGTGTACTATACAACCTGTACACCTGTAACTGTGTGCATATCTGTACACTCTTCCCAGCTATGGTGCTATTTGGTGAAGAGCAGCTAGTGGACAGGCAAAGGGCTGTGCTGAATACAGTGTTTGCTGCTGTCTTTACATAGATGCATACTGTATGGAAACTGAAGTAATACTGCCCTCAGCTTCAGTGAGTATTATCAGTCATTGCATCCTTCCTTATCTTTGCCTTTTTCTTGTATATGTCACAAAAATATTATATTCATATTATCACTCTATAATCTTATCATCCATCAAAAGTACAAACTAACTGCCACTCTTTCGTCTAACTTTAACACTTTGAGTGCCAGAGAGGTATATAATGCATTGATAACTCTCTGGCACTCAAAGAGTTATCCCTTCCAGTGCCAGAAGAGTGTCCAATACATTGCTCGCAAAGGGCTTAGGGCTCTTACACAACGTAACAGAAATGTAGTAGGCCCTGCTACATTTCCATCACCAGAGCAAAGGTAGACAGTATGTTGACTTCCAGCCACAGGTTTGTGCAGTCCAACTTGTCTGACAATGCTTTCCAAAGTAACTAGCTGAGCCTTCCAAGAAATTCTGTGTCATGTGTACATCTGTGCATTCACGTTAACGTTGGCCGACCTTCTTAGAGCCAGGGTGTAAGGCAAATCGACCCAAATCTAAACAAACATTTCTTATACAGGCTAAGCAGCTCAATTACTCTTGAACCACAACTCTGGCAGTATTGAAATAACACTCTCCATGGCCCAAATACTATGAAGATTAATTGGAGCTGCTGTATTTGTGAAACATTACTATTCCTTTAAAGAGGCACCCAATCCCAGACACACACACACAAACAAAAAAAAAAAAATAAATCTATATATATATATATATATATATATATATATATCACAAAAATCAGTTTTATTGGTGTCAGAAAGCTCTGTAAAATGTAGGAATGTAAGCTGCGTGAAACCAAACTCTAGGCAGAGTATACTGCGTAGAGAACAAGCATGCAGCCAGAATATTATATACAGATGAAACACCCCCACAAAGCAAGTGTGAAGGATACCATTAGCAGGATGGGGACACACAATATATCTACATATAACGGGCAAATATATATATGATATAGACTGTGTACCTGACTGCGAACCAGGAAAGCGGACTTCCAGACCCACACAGGAGGGAGCAGGAACATGAGATCCGGAGAACTGGAACTGGAGAAAGTTCAGGGAGAAGGCAGAGCTCCAGGAGACAGGCAGCCGGGGAAGAAGACAAAACCCAGAGTGACCATCAGCAAGGAAGGAGATGAGACATTCCAAGGACCCAGAATCAGGATGGAGAGCAGGTATGAAGCCAGGAACTCAGTTCAGGATGGAGAGCAGGTATACAGCCAGGCACTAGGTTCAGGATGGAGAGCAGGTATACAGCCAGGCACTAGGTTCCGAACCGGGCGCTCAGTATTTATGGAAACTGTGGATGACGTCAGGACGGCAACGCACGACGCCGGCGATGTGGTTGCTTAGCAACGCCACGTTGTGCGGAGAGGTGGCCGCCCGACAACCCAACGCCGCGGACCCGACGCAAGGGCCGACGCCGACAATTGGTACAAAAAGATAATATAGATTAAATTTAAAAACAATTAAAATCACAATACGAACATTTTCATTAACATAGTCCCGCAGCTTGGGTTCCTGGGGAGCAGACAGTCACATGTACATGCATTAATTTAGCGGTATGGGTGGTTGTCGGTGTGTTGAGAGCACTTAACTGGGGATTCTCTAGTACGTTATTAATTTATATTTTTCAGTCTTATCAGGGCTCAAAATTTCCACTCGCCACTAGCCAATGGTGAGTGAAAATTTAGCCCTGGCGAGTAGAAATTCGGCCGTGGTGGGTATGTTTTGGCTTGCAGTGGCAAGTAACTTTTCAGGTCTGGCTAGTAACAAAGGACTTAAAATTTTAAGCCCTGGTCTTATTATATTTTCCTATTTTATTTTATGTTATTTTAGAGCTCTCCCTTTTCTTTTTTATATATAATTGTAGGGTTTTTTCACACTTATAGGGATAGTAGCAGCATTATTAGAAATACTACATTAACCCCTTTTTTGCTCTATGTAGTTATCTTTTAACTCCATAGCATCTATCTTTTGTTTTGTGCAGTTATATTGTCACTAAATATATCCCTCGGTATAGTATATCTATTTTCATTTTTACTTTTATTTGCATTTTAATATTGTATGTATTTGTGACTATTTTATCCAGAGCTACATAATCTTTAAATAGGACTTGCACGGCTAAGTTTAGTCTTTCCCCTGATAAAGTGGATCTGTGAATTCTCGATAAGCGTTGGGTCATTTATTCTCCTCCCCTCCTCACTGCACACTCTGTGTCGGGTCCTTACCCACCCCTGTGAGAACTCTCTGTTCCGGTCAAGTGCAACTGGCTGCCTTCTCAAAAGCTAGTTTAGTGTTCAGTTGCTCCACGTGCCAGTTTACATCTGGCCCGGGACTGTATCTTTATTAACGACTCTTAACTTTTGTGGGCAATTCTCCTTCATCTGCCAAATAATCACATCACTAAAAGGATACTATAAAATGCATTCTCTAGCATCACACTGCGAGATTGGAATTCCAGCAGAGTATCATCTTCAGCACATCAGAGAACACAGTTACATGGCAATTAAGGGATTGGGACCCCTGAGAAGCTTAAAGCCCAAGATGAGCATTATGTTAGTACAATGATTCTCAACCAGGGTGCCGTGGACCTTTGGTGTGCCATGAACATCAACTTAGGGTGCCCCATGTTTTCTATGAAGACTAACAAAAATGGACTTTTAAATAAAGATTTATAGAAATTGTTAGGCACAATATGTTTAGTTTTGTTATTAAGATTATAAGACCTAATAATAACTGTATATTTATGTATGGCACCCTTCTTATGCCCTTGATAAAGTACATTAAATATGTTAGGTGTGCTCCGAATGTTCTAGATTGTGTGTTAGGGGTGCCCTGAACAAAAAAAGATTGAGATCCACTGTGTTAGTGCAATGGGAGAGGGGTGCACCCATATACTGAGCTGCACCAAGTCTGTATCCAGGACTCTGGAGATCCTATTGACTGATTTATCTGAAACACTCATCATCATTTTCATTTGGGACCATTCCATCTCCATCTCTTTCCATTTCATCATCTAGTGTGACTATTAACATTATTCTACATTACATTTTGTTTTATTTACTCATCTTATGTAATCTCCATAGTAGCTGTTTGTTTTGTACCCATTTGCCCCTTTGGTGTATAACATGTTCATTAGTCTGTAGGACATGATCTACTGTTTTCTCATAAATGTCGCCTGCTGGTAATTAAGGTGATCCACTCATTGTGTTTTCAATTGTTTTAAAAATCAATCTACATTTTTGTACCAATAAAAGTGATTTTTGTGATATATATATTTTTGTGACTGCGATTGAGTGCCTCTTTAATACTACATGCTTTTTGGGGGGTTTCTTTCATCTTTTCCCTGCCTTTTAGACTAATCTACATCTACCTGATGACAATTTAGTAAGATACATGAGCAGAATATAAGTGTTGTGGGGTGTTACTTTCCTCTGCTCTTTATTCTAACCCCATTAAACTCCAGTGGAGCTGCACTGTCAGACTGGGAATGAACGATCTAGTGGACCTTTACTGGTGTTAGCTGTTAAAGAGATAGTAATACTTTGTTTTATCTTTATTTTATTTTGTAGGCATTAAAAAAACATGAAGAACGATATAAGTCTTATCTCTCAAACCTTTATGGTTAAAGAGATATTCACAAGCAAAGTATCCCCCCCCCCCCCCGTTCAGCCAGGTCAGAAGGGAGGTGCCCAGGTAGACTGCAGAGAGGGACAATCTTCAATTAAGATAAGGGAAAAAGCTGAAAAACTTGTCAAGGGGGGGAGGGCTTTCATTGTTTTCATACAAATAAGATTGTCCCCTTCTGTTATCTGTCTGGTCTTACAACCAGATTCACATCTGAGAAGAGATGGCTTACACTAGGAAAAAGGGGCGGGGAGGGGAACTTTGCTTGTGACTATCTCTTAAACCATAAAGGTTTGAGTGATAAGACTTATATCATTCTTCATGTTTTTTTAATGCCTACAAAATAAAATAAAGATACAACAAAGTATTACTATCCCTTTAAAGCCAATGGCTGCACTTAGCGGTACTCATCAGGAAGTATGATCGCTTAATGCATACCCTTGTTTTACTCAGCAGGAAACCTTGTGTGCAGAACTCTGTGGCACGCAAAGGATTAATCCTTTGAGTGCCAGTGAGGTATCCAATGCACTCGTTGGCACTCGAAGGGTTAAAGGGCACTTCAAAGGTCAATCATGATTTCCAATCCCTATTCACTGTAAATTATAGTTTCTTGTGCTCCAGTGGTAGTCTGGGACATTTACTAAATTATTAAAAAAAAAATATAAAAAAATGTATAAAAAACAGCTCTCTGTATGTTTCCAGATATCAGCAGAGCAATAAAGAAGGAGCAATGTATTGCTTACCCATCTGGCACTCAAAAGGTTAAGTCAGTAGTTCTCAATCCAGGTTCAGTGGGACTCCAGAGTTCCTGAAGAAGAATCTGTATTCCACAGAACAAATATAAGAAATTGTAGTTCTGGGGCTAACAAACCAATGTTTTCTGTCAGATTTCGGTTTGAATCATATCAAAGAACAAAATTGTCAGGAAATTCGATCTCCTGGTAATTGTTATCTGATAAACGGTATCCTAACAGCTGTGCCAGCAGACATTCAAATATGTTGCTGATAATCACTATTCTGAATGTTACAGGGCAACTGTCACTTGGACAGAAGATCTGCTTTCCTGGGAGAAGACCTGCCAATGAAGTCTGGGCTGAACTGTGAACCACTGAAGATCAACGGGTATAACCTTTAAAATTAACTGAACCTAAGATCTATGAAATATTAACCTTTAACATTCCCCAGAATATAAATTCTAGATGATAAATACCTGCGTGCTGTAAAGCAGAGGTGATCAGCAAATCATTGAACCCTTAATATGAGACAACTTAGAGACATATAACCAGAAGCAGGACTTCTCCCTCACCTTTCTGGTAGAAATTGCACCCATTTAGATACTAAAGAAACAGTTAATTATGGCAGATCATGTAGTAGGTTACACTAGACTCTCTCACCCTGAGATATGAGTCAAAGCCTGAAAGTTTTCAGGTATGCCAGTTTGGAGAATAACACATTTCTGGAAAGGGGCATTTGTGCCTCCCTTGTCGGTCCTATTCAAAAATGCAGTGCATTGGAGATCTCGTTAGCATACAAAGGGGTTAAATAATAGTCTGTAAAGGGGTATAAAACTGGTGAAGGTACACTGAGCTAGCTCTGGCCCACCCACAACTCGGAATGAGTGTGTGACCTGTATAGCTAAGGCTCCCCTCAAAATTTGGAGCTCTAAGCAGTTGCCTACTCTACCTACTGGGAAATTCAGCCCTGCGTGGAGACAACACATGAAGTTTGTGGCTCTAAAATACACATGTCCAGGTTGGGGGGCTCAGTTTTCTGATCTGATTGCCATACCTGGGAACTTTCAATTGTTCTCTCCCCAGAGGGGAGTCCTCTGGGGAAGCAAGGGGTGTGAAAAGTAATGTGAATTACGTCAAAAGAGGCGGGGCTTGACACAAGTTGGGGGAGCAGGGCTCAAAAGTGTGACAAAGCTATTCAAAGAAGGCTGGGGAAGGAGTTCCACAGGGGGAAAGAGCAGAAGTGGGCAGAGTTTCAATGTAAACTCCCCACATCCGGAGGAATCAGCCCCTGCCCCAGAGACCAGGTAAAGAAGTGTCAAAACCAGAGTCTCCGGGGCAAATCCGGAGCATTCCCAGGTATGCTGATTGCTCATGGGAGTCGTATTGGGGCTGCATAGTTCCACCATAGATTTTTTTCTAAATCTGTTCCCATAAGAGCAGGCTTAGTAAAATGTGACGATTATCCTTTAACCCTTTGTCCGCCAGAGAGGTATCCAAAAATACATATCTGGCACTCAAAGGTTTAACCTTTTCTTAGTTTAACCAGAGGTTAAGGAATGGGCTTTTTATTTTAAAGATAAATAGAGTTAAGACATAACTTTTGAATGACTTCTTGAATCTCTTTACTGACCTCTTAAATAATTCTCCTTAACCCCTATTTAAGATTAAGAAGAAGTTAACACACTGAATAAAAATGCCCCCACTGCAATAATACATTGTTCTGGGCATAGCGTGAAATTGCAAAAGAGGAAAACCATGCTCCGTCAGTTTCTATCCAGATAGACATTTAAAGACCAAATAAAAGCCACTTAATGAAAGGGACGTGGGGTATGTGAAAACTGCATTGTCACCGAATGATTTGCATGTTGGTGACAGGAAATAAAAGACTTTTAGACAGAAGTATAGAGAATGATGGAGACAAAAAGAGGCAGACACACATTAACCTCAGCATTCCATGTCTCCCCTCCACTGTCCACAATTGTATTAGCGAGATGGCTGCAGAGAACAGCAGCAAGCAGGACAGTGACCAAACAGGAAGTAGTGATACCGGCACATTATTTATATCTCTCGGGACAATGTATATGGAATTTGTCTATTGTTTGCACAAGTTAAAGGTCACATATTTTTTGTGAAGAGGGCACATGGCAGAGAAATGATGCATGGCACTAGTAGACTGGCTCAACAGGAGTCTGTTGTATGGAGTGAGTCATTCTAGTCTTTTTACTCCCACTGTTCTGTTATTTGTCCCAGGACCTTTCTGTGACCTTACCTGTGTCACACAGTCTGCACAGTAAGGCCCAGAGGGGCATCACTCACTTCACTGCTCTGTGCCTAGACAGTTCCTGTGCCATGACACAAATATTTACTTATATCAATAAGAGGGAGAACTTATCTGGCAACTG
Organism: Rhinophrynus dorsalis; assembly: GCA_037306005.1. NCBI lineage: Eukaryota > Metazoa > Chordata > Amphibia > Anura > Rhinophrynidae > Rhinophrynus > Rhinophrynus dorsalis. Next base: position 113,927,040 of record CM074722.1, read on the forward strand.
CTACTAAGGATTTTCTAGCAGAAACACGCCACATTAAATCAATAACATTACTTGTATAAGACAACAGCTTAATCTCTTAGCCCTTTGAGTGCCAGAGGGATACTCAATGCATTGCTCTGCAATGTATTGCGTACCTCTCTGGCACTCAAAGGGTTAAGGACCAGTGGGTGAACAATGAATTGCAACACAATGTATTGCATAACCCTCTGGTCCTTAAAGGGTTAATTTCATTGCTGGTTTATAAAACTGTGCTATATCCCAGAGCGTACCACAAATACATTACACTGCACTATGATATAGAGAGAACCACTGTTTAATTATACTGCACTATGATACGGAGGGAAGTACTGGCTGATTACACTGCACTGTGATACAGAATGAACCACTGGCTAATTACACTGCACTGTGATACAGAAGGAACCTCTATCACATAGCACTGCACACTGGTACAAAAGGAACCATTTGCTTGTTACTGAACTAAGATACAGAGGGAATCTCTGGTTAATTACACTGCATTGTGATAAAGGGGGAATCACTAGATAATTACCATACCTGGGAACTCTCCGGATTTGGCCCGGAGACTCCGGTTCTGACAGATGTTTACCGGGTCTCCGGGGCAGAGGCTGATTCCTCCGGATGTGGGGAGTTTCTATTGAAACTCCCCCACATCTGCTCTTTCTCCCGCTGTTCCTTCTTCCCCAGCCTTCTGTATGACACCTTTTAACCCTTTGAGTGCCAGAGTGGTACGGAATGCAATGCATTCCGTACCACTCTGACACTCAAAGGGTTAAGCACCCACCCCCCACTCGCGTCAAGCCCCGCCCCTTTTTGACTTGATTAGCGTCATTTTTGTCACCCCCCGCTGAACAGAGGACTCCCCTCCGGGAAGCCCTCACCTGGAAGTTCCCAGGTATGATAATTACTCTGGACTGTCTTACAAAAAAACTGCTATTACACTGCACAGGTACAGGAGTGAACCACTGACACTTTTTATGCTTTACTGTGATGCAGAGGGACCCCGGGCTAATTATTACACTGCACTGTGATGCAGAGGGAACAACCTCCAGATAATTATTACGCTGCACTGTGATACAGAGGGAACCCCTAGCTAATTACACTGTACCAGGCCCGGACTGGCCATCGGGCATACCGGGCATTTGCCCGGTGGGCCGGTCCAGGCAGTGCCGGCCCTTACATGCCCTCTGCATTAATATTTAACATTCTGAGACTCCCTGCCAAAATGCCGTGCTCCCCACTTGCAACCCAAATCAGTGGCATAGTGGGGGAGCAGTGACCACAGAAATGTATTGGCCAGCCCTGCAGCCCAAGACTTTGACAGCAGCCGGGACCATGTCATGTGACACGCAGCGACGCAGACATAATACATGCTGGGGTTTTGTTTCATCTGTCTGGATGCCACTTTTAAACTTGCACTGTCCTCAGAACAAGTTTGAAAAGTGGCACCCAGAAAGATTAAGAAACCCCAAGCATACACCAAGTCTGTGTCGCGCGTGTCACATGGTTCCGGCTGCTGTCAATGCGAGCCGTGGGAGAAAAGACATTGGACTCAACAAGTCACTGCAGGCCTTCAGGTCAGGCAGGCCCGGACTGGGACAAAAAAATAGGCCCAGGCATTTAAGGCTGAGCAGCCCATTTTTATTTTTTGAGCAGCCCCTTTTCACTTAGTTTCCCCCCTTTTCACTCAGTTTCCCCCCTTTTCACTAAGTCTTCTCCCCTTTTCACACAGTCTCTACCCTTTTCTTTCTGTCCACTTTTCACACAGTCTCTCCCCCTTTTCACACAGTCTCTCCCCTTTTCACACAGTCTCTCCGTTTTTCACACAGTCTCTTCCCTTTTTCACACAGTCTCTTCCCTTTTTCACACAGTCTCTCCGTTTTTCACACAGTCTCTTCCCTTTTTCACACAGTCTCTTCCCTTTTTCACACAGTCTCTCCCCTTTTCTTTCTCTCCCCTTTTTACACAGTAATTACACAGTAAGAGGACTTTACAAGTGACCAGCTCCCTTCCTCCTCACATAAAGAGGTAAGGGGAGGGGAAATGAGGCACTGGGGGGAAGAGGCAAAAGAGGAGTCAAGACTATAAGGAGAGAAAAAGAAAAGGGGAGAGACTATGTGAAAAAGGGGAGAGACTGTGTGATAAAGGGGAGAGACTATGTGAAAAAGGGGAGAGACTGAGTGAAAAGGGGAGAGACTGTGTAAAAAGGAGAGAGAAAGAAAAGAGGAGAGACTGTGAAAAAGGGGAGAGACTGTATGAAAAGGGGAGAGACTGTGTGATAAAGGGGAGAGACGAGAGATTGTGTGATAAAGGGGAGAGACTGTGTGAAAAAGGGGAGAGACTGAGTGAAAAGGGGAGAGACTGAGTGAAAAGGGGAGACACTGTGTGAAAAGGGGACAGAAAGAAAAGGGGAGAGACTATATGAAAAGGGGAGAGACTGTGTGAAAAGAGGAGAGACTACGTGAAAAGGGGAGAGAAAGAAAAGGGGAGAAGACTGAGTGAAAAGGGGGAAACTGAGTGAAAAGGAGAGAAGACTGAGTGAAAAGGGGGGAAACGGAGTGAAAATGGGAGAACACTGAGTGAAAAGGGGGAAAAACTGAGTGAAAAGGGGAGAAAATCTAAAGGGGCGACAAGACCAGGGGCAGATTGTGGTCAGATACTTTTTTGTGTAAGAGAGCTACATAAGGGGCAATTCAGAATTTCCAAATGATTTAACTGTTTGAATGCCTTGCAAAGGGTTAAATGGGGCTTTATAATTATATATATATATATATATATATATATATATATATATATATATATATATATATATATATATCATATGGATGTGGGCGTGTTTTGGTGGGCATAGTTTTGGTGGGGGGGGGAGGGGCAGAATTTCATCCATGGACCCAGGCAGCACAATGTCTTGGGCCGGGGCAGGTCTGTGCGTTTAAAAAAAAATAACGGACGCCCCCCCCCCCCTCCCCCCCCCCCCATGGGCTGCTCATAAAATAAAAATGGGCTGCTCAGCCTTAAATGCTCGGGACTATTTTTTGTCCCAGTCCGGGCCTGCACTGTACTAAAATTTCATTGCACTGGGATACAAAGGAACCCAGTGGCTACATTCAGTGAGATGCAAACATAACAGCCAGTTCATTAAAATGCTCTGTGATACAGGGGGAACCGCAGGTGCATTATTCTGTGATGTGATGTGATACAGAGATAATGTCTGCACTACTGAGTAAGGGGAAGAGCTTTTCTTTTGGATGTAGAGAGAGTAGGGTGACCACACGTCCAGGAATGCCCAGGACTGTCCCTTATTGGGGATCTGTGTCCCGCATCCCGGGTCAACCCCCACCAGGACAACAAAGAGTCCTGGAATGGAGCTACACGCACCAGTCCAGCCAGCCAATGAAATGTATTTGCTATATGGTCCTCATTGGCTGGCTGAGCCAGCTAATGAACACCATATAGCAAATACATTTCATTGGCTGGCTGGACTGGTGCATGCAAGACAGCTGGGATGGAGCAGGTATGCTGGTGCTGCAAGTGAGACCCGTGGCTGAGGCTCCCGCCGGCGCTGACCATCCTTCTGAGGCTGACACAGAGTAAGAGTTTCCAGTAGGAACTCTTACTCTGTGTCAGCCTCAGAAAGATGGTCAGTGCCGGCGGGAGCCTCAGCCGCAGGACTAGGGTGACCACATGTCCCGGAATGGCAGAACGGAAATGTGGTCACCCTAAGAGAGAGAGGTACATATTGAGTCCCTGGAATATACACCAAACGTAATACACAAAACACCAGTCGCTATATGACAAAAGCTATAGTCAATCCACCAAATGCTGTATGCCAAACACTATACGCAAACTATATAAGCAATACACCAAAAGCTATATGCCAAACTCTATACACAATACACCAAAATCTGTACACCAAACACGACACACAGTACGCATAATGCTATATGACAAAAGCAATATGCCAAACGTCATAAGCAACACATCATACACAAAACGCTCTACACCAAATGTGATATACGAAACAACAAACACTATACATGAAATGCTATACGTATGAAAAACGCCAAATGCAAAACACTAAACGTTAAATGCTATAAATAATACACCAAACGCTCTACAAAAAATGACAAACGCAATAAGCATAATGCTATACACCAATATGTTATACATTTAACGCCAAACATTATACATGAAATACTTCTACACAAAATGCCAAATGCAATATGCCAAATGCAAAACAACATACTTGATATGAAATACGCTATATGCAATATGCCAAGTGACATACACAATATGCCAAATGCTGTACACAGCATGCAAAATGCTATACAAGAAACAGCAAAAGCTATATGCAAAATGCTGTTCATGAAACGACAAACGCAAGACGTCAAATGTCATACATAATACGCTAAACACCAAAAACAATATGCCAAACATCATACAAATATGTCAGACGCCATCCGTAAAATGCTATATACAGCAAACGCTATATGCAATATGCTATACACAAAACACCCACCTCTATACTCCAAATGCTGTACACAATTTGCAAAAAGATGTATGTAAAAAGTTATACAAGAAATGCCAAATGCTATACACCAAACACGATAAGATTCAAAAAAGCTATATGCAGTTCACCAAACGCCATATGTCAAACACCATACGCACAATGCCAAACGCTATATGCAATGCACTATACACAAAACTCTGTATGCTGTACAAGGTATGCAAAACGCTATACAAAAAACACCAAATGCTATACTCAAAATGCTATATATGAAACACCAAACGCTATAAGCAAAACGGCATATATGAAACGCCAAACGCAATCCACCTAACACCATACTCTATATGCAAAACGCAATAAGCCAAATGCAATACATGAAATGCAAAATTCTCTCACGCATCATTGCTCAAACACGCTCTCACACACACATGTTCATGCACACACTCGCTCACACTCTCACACACATGTTCGCACACACACATACTCACTCATATTGATAGATGGAGAGTTGTGTAACACAGTGCTTTGTAATGTGTTGCTCACCTTTTTGGAGCTGAAAGGACTAAGCATGGAAAATTCAACAAGCCACTGATTAAAGCAGTCGTTGCTTTATTAACCTAGTGCTAGTATATATATATATATATATATATATATATATATATATATATATATATATATATAAGAACACCCCCAATTTTCCAGTTTTTATTGAAATTTACACAGTTTAATGTCTCAATGTACTCTGAAAATAAAGCATAGAGCAAATAAACAATTGGACATTAAAAAGAAATCACGGAATCATTTTCCTTAACAAAATGTAATCTAAATTTTTGACTCACCAAAGTAGCCACCTTTTGCAGATATAACAGCCGAACACACTCGTGGCATTTTTTCGATGACGGAAATCAAATATTGTTCTGAAAATTCTTCCCAAAACTGTTGCAGAAGTTCCCATTAAAGGGATAGTAATGTTTCATAATAAAAGCAGCTCTAATTAATCATCATAGTATTTGGGCCTTGGAGAGTGTTATTTCAATTCTGTCAGAGTTGTAGTTCAAGAGTAATTGAATGATAAAGTATCCCCCTCCCGGCCCTTTTACTGAGGTAACATTACTCAGCTCAGAGCAGCAGGCTGTGTCCAGGTAGATTACAGAGAGGGACAATCTTCAATAAAGATAAAGGGAAAAGCTGAAAAATCTGTCAGGGGGGCAGGGTTTTCATTGTTCTCACAGTAAGAAGATTGTTCCTTGCTTTGAGCTGTATGGTCGATGGACCAGATCCCACATCTGAGGAGAGGGGGCTTACACTAGGTAAAAGGGGCTGGAGGGGGAAACTTTATCATTCAATTACTTTTGAACTACAACTCTGACAGTATTGAAATAACACTCCCCATGGCCCAAATACTATGAAGATTAATTGGAGCTGCTGCTTTTGTGAAACATGACAAACGCACCGTCAAGTCATCCCGGTCTCTATACCTCCCCCTCCCCCTTAATAAACACCACAGAGGCTATCCGGATGGGTCAAAAAGGCCACAGCATTTATTAACATTAAGTAACATTAATTTAACAATTATTAACAACATCCGTAATAAATAACATCAATATAACCTATACCTTACCATAACAAACATAACATCTTAGTGCTTGTCAGAACGTCACACTACTTGACTGGGGGCCATGCCACCATCCAACCCTGCCCTATTTGAACGTGGCAAGTAATAGCCCACCAGCCGTAATTTCCTGCCCCTTGGGCCCCATGCCCAAGAGTCTTAAACCCGTACCATCACCACAACCACCTGGCTTGCCCAGCAAGCACCTGCCAAGCTGTGACAAAGACTGCCAGCAAACCCGATCACCAACGAGCCCACACCACCACAAGCACAACACCCCATGCGCCGAATGGACCACACCCCATTGGGCCAAAAGGCACGCAGCAGGGGCGGGCAGGCGGGAACTGCTCGCGTGCCGCTCCAAACTGAAGATGGCCGCGGGACCACAATCCCTTGCGCCCGAAAGCTCCTACCCACGTCACTTCCTCTTCATCCTGCCGGGCTTCGTCATGCCCCCTCTGCCTACTTCGCCGGCTCCGGTAGGCTCTTTACTATCCCTTTAAAGTGTTGCACTTGTAGGTTGCTTTGCTTTCACCTTTGACCCTTCAATAACAACTGGAAAAATGGGGGTGTTCTAAGACTTTTGACTGGCAATATATCTATCTATATATATATATATATATAGGTTGGTAGATACAATGTTAAACAAAATTTGACATACCAGACAAGCCATAAGACTTGCTTTTCCCACAGAAATCACACTTTTGCAGTGTTGTTACTACTGCAAGGGATTCTGGGTAGGCATATGCAAATAAGTTTAAGGAATCACCTTTTTGCCTCAAATTCCACTTTATACATGTATTCCTCAGAGTATGTGTATGCTGAGTAACAGCTTTAGGACACAACTCAGGGAGAGATGCAAAGCCAGTGAACCACTCATGGACAGCTTTTTTTTTTTTTTTTTTTGAAAAAATAATCTTTATTTTGACATGGAAAATACAATACAACATTTCTTTGTCCAGTAATGCTTTCCAATACAGAGTGCATTCATACATTTAAAACAATAACATTCTTAATACCTGCAACGCAGTGCACTTTGGCAGCACACAGGCACATCACTTTATTGAACTCAACACTTGTACTTTATTTCACTGTATTAAAGTCTCTGTGGGCATTCGCCTGGGGGGGGGGGGATATGGGGCATGGGTCAGGGTAGGTCAAGGGGCCAAGGGGAGGTGACAGTGATATTGAGCCATTAGAGGGGATGCTAGTCCTCCTCTTCAGGGCTATCCAAGATGTTATAGTCTCTTAGCAGACTGTAGATCAGTCTGCGACAGTCCTGTGTACCCTTAATCTTAGAATATTTGCAAACGGGTGGATTTTTTTTAAAAAAAGAATACAATTTCCATTATTTATTATTGATAATGAAACGATTTAGCCAAAGTTGCGAAGGGAGTAAACATCCCCTTTAAGGGTTAAAGAAGGATGTGTCCCATCTTTAAAAAAGTTTGGAAACCACTGGACTAAGAGTTCACATTTAGTGTTTTTAAAATACTGCCATAACTTTAGCCCTTTAATGACCGCTCAGTCCGGGAAGCGTGGCCATTAAGGACCACTGTAGTGACAAAAGGAAGGGAAAAGGACAGGTGGCACCCCCTGTGTATATCAATCTTCCACAATGAAGACCTCCACCACCAACAACTTAGGTGTATACTCACAAGAGGCGTGTGATGGAATGGACATACACCTCATCCAACTATCAAGCCACTGAGGTAATTCACTGCCCTCAGACACAGCATCAAAGAATATACAGCTGCTCTCTCAGAAACTCGCTCTTCCCAGAGCAGGAAAGCATCCAATTACGAACAGGTAACTTGAAAAGGAAAGAGACAGATAGTATAATATTGCATCCATTCTATTATCTTATTATCTTATCTTTAGTTATTTTTATTAAAAGTATTGGACGAACCAAGTTGAAGCCTCCGCCTGCTATTTTTGGATCAGTTCCAGTGAATTACCTGAACGGAGACGGAGTCAAATTCTCCGCAAGCTTGTTAGACAGAACAGTTGGTAGCAACTTTCTGACCACTTTTAAATGTGAGTACAATTTTATATATTAAGATAACAGAGTAAATGCAATATTACACTCTCTGGCGCTTTCAAGTTACCTGCTCGTAATTGGATATTAAGGCCCACAGCACTTTTTTTTTGCCACAATGCATTCTGGGAAGGCAGAGTTGCATGCAGCAACGCTGCCATCCCAGAATTCTATGACGTGTTAGGACTATCACCGGTCCTTAACGTCTTGACCGGTGTGATGGTCCTGACACGTCATATGTAATTAAGGGGTTAAAGTAAAGGGAAAAAGTTGTTTTTTTGGGGTAGAAATGAAAGTGACCTGTCACTTAACCCCTTAACAACTGATGACGTGCCAGGACAGTTATCGGTGGCTGTTTGTTAAGGACCGGAGATGGTCCTGGAATGTCATGGAATGCTACACACCGCTCTGCAATCCCAGGATGCAATGCAATAAAAAAAAAAAAAAAAAAGTCACTGGTTGTTAATATGGCAGTTGTCCTGTTTCCAGATCTGTGTGCCTTGTCTACTTTATATCCATGCTTTAAGTTTCTATGACTACTTAATATAAGCGTGACACTTTTGTACAAATGTAAGAAAAGCTTTAGAAAAGCTTTAGATTCACACACATATATATATATATATATATATATATATATATATATATATATATATAAGGCTAGCTTGCTTATTCCATTTGTAATATTTAATTTCTGTATATCTACTCCCTATTGTACAGCGCTGCGGAATAAGTTGACACTATATAAATAAAGAATAATGATAATAAAGAATAATAAACTAGTACTGGGCCACTTCTAGCCACTCTCTGGGGAGGCAGTAGGGAGGATTTACTCAAACTGGGGTGGTGATTTGGGCAGTAGCTGCCCCCCCCAACCACTTTTTATTTATGGTAAATACATAAATATATTTATTTACTTTCTTAAATTCCACACATGGAAAGAATGGTAGGTAAGTTTTTTTTGTAGCTTATCTGTTCTTCATTCATAATCCTCTGCAGATCAGAAACCCAACACAGGTTTCCCACCCTTGATGGATGCCCCACAAAGCTGAGCATCTTTCCCCTATGTCCTTAATACAAACTTGTGAACTTGCACACACACATGCACACAGATGCGCACACACACACACACACACAAATGCGTGCACACGCAGATGTGTGCACACACAGAAACATGCATGCACACACATACCCTGCTCTCACATCTGCCTGGCTGGATCTGAACTCTCCCTCCCTCTCTCTATAGTCTGATTGATGTAACTTCATGGGCTAATTGGAATAGAACAAGTGGAAAAACTGGGATATCTCACAGTGTTTTATTGATTTGAAACTGAATGGTTGGTGTTCAAGATAAACAATTACTCACAGTGTTGTTATAAAACAACATGAATCCTCTGTACTTCCCCATGTGTGTATGAAGAGCCTTTGAACAGCTCAGGCAGAATCAGCCTCCTCTCTTGAACAGTGAGCTGTTTAAGAGAAACATAATTACAGATTAATTAAGCCAGGAGCATCTATGTTCTTTCAATCATGGGCCACAAGATCACAAATCTATTTGTGTGAGAAGCCACATAATTTTGTATTTATAAAAATGCTGAAGTAACCTGTTATCTTTATATATATAAAAAAACTGTAAGAAATATTATTTGTATATAATCACAGTTATAGACCTAATGCTAGTCATTGAACAATTTTGATCTGTTGAATTGTTTTCAAGAACTATATGGTGTCAGTTACACAATGGTAGAGGCACGCAGGCATACCTCCCAACATTTCAAATTGCCAAAGAGGGACACTTGTGTTTTAGGGGGGTGTTGCTGTGGGCGTGGGTGGTGGGCAGGGCATTACGGATAATTTTTAGGTTATTTCACGACCTACTGACACCTCCTTGTGTATCCTAATAAATGATTTATAAAAAGACCAAAGTGTTTTATTTACACAGACTAATTTATAAACCCATGTAATGAATATTAATATGAGTTGTATTGCTGTGGAGCAATGTGATACATTTATATACACACCACACAATCTGATCTCCTAAAAAGAGGGACATCTGGGTGGGAAAGAGGGACAGAGGGATTTGGGTCTAAAAGAGGGACTGTCCCTCCTAAAGAGGGACAATTGGGAGGTATGCGCAGGACGGTAGGCCCTACTGGCATATTAGTAGTCTGCTAGCTACAGCTCCGGATTTACATCACGGGCACCCCAGACAAGGCACTCTAGGTGCCCTTAGCCTCATCCATGGCCACACCCCTATTCACCACATGGCCCCTCCCTCATTACATCACTATTTCCTGACACAGAAAATACCTTTACCTGTAACAAGCAAAGCTAAAAAAAGGCTTTAACCCCTTGGTTGCTAGAGAGATCTTCAACAAATTATTTATCTAGCATCCAAGTAATAGGTATAGCCTGTAAAGGGGTATAAAACTTGTGCAGGGATATTGAGATTGCTCCAGCCACACCCACAATTTAGCATGTGGGTGTGGTCAGCAAAGTGGTAGCACCCCTAAAAATCTGGAGCTGTGGCAGCTGCCTAATCTGCCTATTGGGAAATCTGGTGCTGGCTAGCTAAACAGGTAAAAATATTTTCCTCTGGGAAACACATCCTGTGGTCAGGAAGGCCACGTTTGGCCAGAGAGCCACATGTTGGACACCCATGAATTAAGACCCACCTGCAGTACACATTTTAATGTTATCACGTGGTCCTGCACTGAAAGCAATAAGCATACAGAAATACAAGTATTAATCTCTTCTAAACCATATATTCTACAAGCCTTTTGTAGTACTATTACAAATAGGCAGCTTTGCATAAAGTTTTCAGAAATATACAAACCTCGGTAAACAAAGGGTCCTCTTAATCCTTTAAAGATCAGTGGAGTATGGGTGTCCGGAGAAGGGGGCACTTGCCCCCTCAATATATACACAGAGATGGGCAGTCTGCCTGTGGGGGGTCATATTATGGCTTTGCTCCTCCCCCTGGAAACATTTCTGCAGACGCCCCTGATGCAAACCATTGCACCCTTAAAAGGTTAAAGTTCATCCTGCTTTTACAAGGACAATGAAACCCCTGCAGCCTTCACCTCCATAACCTATATGTTTTACATGACTTAATACCAAGTAAGCTGTTAAATGAAACAAGCTGCCTTAGGGGGTTTCTCCTTCTTTCATGTTTTAGCATTATGAGCTGGAACCATCCAAGTATGTTGATGTGGATGGGAGGTATGAACATAGAGTCAAGCACTTCACTTGATTTACAGAAAAATTCTATAGGGGATAATTCTGATTCATTTCTATCAGTTGTTGAGGATTAAACATGACTAAATCATCCTACTCAGCTGTGAAATGAAAGGAGAACTAACACCTCTTAATAGTAACCCCCCCACACACACACATGCTTATCATGCTATGGCCAGAAATCCTTAACTCTTTGAGTGGTGTTGAGTATCCATCTGGAACTCAAAGGATTAATGACCATACCTGGGAACTTCTTCCCAATGAGCCCCCAGAGAGGGGACGAGGGGATGTCAATGAAGCGATTTGTGCCATAAAGTGGGAAGGGCTTAATTTTGTGGGCAGGGTTTACTTGCTAATAAGTCATAAAGTGGGTGGGACGTAGGTGGGAAGTTGGCAGAACAGTGTGGGAAGGAGGAAAAGTGGGCGGGAAGTGGGAGGAACAGGGTGAAAAGGAGAAGAAACTCCCCGCCACCGGAGAATCAGCTTCTGTCCCCGGTTAAGTCAGCCTGAAAACAAGGGTCTTCGGGGCAGATCCAGAGAGTTCCCAGATAAGTTAATGACCCCCTATAAATTTCACTTGCGCTTTGGTTCATGAAAAAAATCTTCAATTAGTGCTAGATGTTATATCCATGGAGACGGACATGACAGTTATAAGCATGAACACATGACCTCAAACTCTGCTCACTGCACATGATAATGTTAAAGGGGAACATTCAAATTACAAAAACTTTTGTCCATGGGCTTTAGTTAATACAACTATATTAGCGTCGGTATTTTTTAATTACTTAGCTACTATTGAAGATATGAAGACTTAAATCGGGCACTTCCGCGTTCTGCGGCACCCTGTATGTGCAGCACCACGGCACAGACTTCCCACTTCCCTCCCAGCTGTCTCAGGGAGTGAGTTCATGCTTCCCTTCATGGTGGTATTTATGTGGGCTATCGTTACAGCAAGCTCTATTTACCATGCAACTGTGAATGTTCCCCTTTAACACTTTAAGGACCAGAGGACTGTGCAATGCATTGCATACCTGTCTGGTTCTTACAGTGTTAAATCAGGTCATGCACGCTGCCTATTAAGAGTCTGAAGAAAGTGCCAACAACTGTCATGTCTGCCTCCATGGACATGGCAGTGGTCATCTTTTAAACAAAGGTACAAGGACAGATTTCACAGCAGCCATTAGTATTTTCTTCCCATTGAACGGTAAGTGGGTGGTTAGTATAAGGAAGTGTTAGTTCTCTCTTTAGAAAATGGACATAGGCACAAGCTGGCAAAGCTGCTTCTTTGGGACAAAAGTTACAATATTTTGCCCCCAAATTGCTCCACTTTTTTCTTAGCACATTGGGTCATATGCATAATGCAGAATAAGAGCAAACCAACCGCCCTATATGGGTTTATCCCACTGAATGCTATGGTGTAGCTAGTTTGCTTCAGAATTATTCCTGTTTTCCCTTGAGCATATGGGCCTTTGTTATCCTGAGGCTGATGTACTAAATAACAGTGGTACATCACAGGGAACAAGTAACATGTTGCCAAACTCACATTATTTAAAGGGCTCATTTATTCATTTGAATGCTAGGGAGGACTCCAATGCTTTACTACGAGATCCGTCTATTTCAGTGGGAATGTACATTTTTTCCCCTGTGCTGCAGTTGGTTTGATCCAGAATTACACTGCTTTGTACATCCATCTCCCTGTGTTCCTCACTAATCTAATCTAATATCGTCTGTGCTGTCTGTCTCGCTGGCAATATCTGCATGCACAATATGGGAGTTATTCACTAAGGCGTGATAAAGAAGTAAAAAAGTAGAGATGACTTCTCCAGTGATATCATTTCTCCAGTTCCAATGTTATTCTATGCAGCTTATACACTGTGAGCTCCAGAGTTGGGAAAATCTTAATGCATAGGCTCCGTAGAATAACATAGGACTTGGAGAAGTGACATCACTGCAGAAGTAATCCCCGCTTTATCACCTCTTTATCCTGCCTTAATGTATCTCCCCATATGTGTTTCTCTACCTACCTCCCCCACTTTACATACTAACACAGTTGATGAGGCTAAAAAAAGGACGTGCATCCATTAAGTTCAGCCCATGCCATATCACCCCCTTTTGATCCAGAGAAAGTCAAAAAACAAAAACAAAACAACCTCATAGTAGTTATTTACAATTAAGCTCCAAGTGGCTAAAAAACATTTCTTCCTAACCCAAAATTGTAGTTGGATATTTCCCTGGAACAACATCCTATCTGCTTTAAAATCAATTATCATAATTTGCAATATTGTTCTTAACTAGAAAGGTATCAATTACATTTTTGAAAGCAACTACTTTATCTGCAAGCACAGATCTTAGGCAAAGAATTCCATAACGTTACTGCCCTTACAGTAAAAAAAATCCCTGCCTTTGTTTTAGTATGAAGTGCCTTTTTTCTATTCTTCAGTGGATGTCCTTGTTTGTTTCTGCTCAGCTAGTTTAGTAAATAGTTCTTTGGATAATTCTTTGTATTGACCTTGAATACATTTGTAAATGTTAATCATATCACATCTCTTGGGTAAAGTAAACAAACTCACTCCGTTCTTTTCCTTCATAAAAGGTTTTATGCACTGAATTTCCATTTCTAAACTTTACACTTGTCAGACCCTCATTTACTGTCCCATTTTCTTATTCCCTTGTTCTCTCTTCTATAAACTCATGTTCACCTTCTTTTTATGTTCTCATATTCTTTCTTTGTTTTGTTCAGTCTTTTACTTTTCTTCACTTATATTTTTTGTACAGAAACGCTCGTTTTCCTTCCTTTTTACCATACCTTCCCACCTCCTTTTCCTTTCACTCCCTACCGTTCCTCTTATATACGATTGTGTATAATAGCTTTAGTGCATATAGGAACACACATTCCACCATAATTAAGTCTTTAATGCAAGCAAGCCACACACACTACCCTCTACAGCATGGGCAAGGTAATTAGGGAGATTTCATCTGCACCTTGTTATTAAACCTTTGAGTGCCAGAGAGGTATCCAATGCATTGTGTTGCAATGTGTTTTAAAGTGGAACTTTCAGATAATAGCAAGTCGTCACGCATTCATAGCTTGAAAATAGATGTCTTACTGTAAAAAAATAGATGTGTCTAAAGGAATCTGTCCCGTTTGGAGATTGGAACCAGGCTAGAGCACAGACATTTTGTCTGTGTGTCTGCGCCGTCAGTCCCAGTCTCCACTGAGTAGACTGATTTGCACCATATGGTCACCGGAAGGGACTGACGGTGCAGGCTCTCAGACCGCACTAACCTGCCCGTCAGTCCTGAAATGGGACAGATTCCTTTAGACACATCTATTTTTGTACGGTAAGACATCTATTTTCAAGCTAGTCGCCATGCATTTAATGAATGCATGGCGACTTGCTATTATCTGAAAGTTCCACTTTAAATGCTGACAAACAAGGTGCAGCAGAGCAAAGTAGTAATACCCTGAAACATCCATATCATACCTGGGACCTTCTTTGCCTGAGCCCCCCCACCCGTGATGCTGCTGAAGGCAGAAAAATGACGCAATTCGCTTCATAAAAAGGGGTGGGGCTTAATCTCAAGTGGGGGGAGGGACAAAAAAACAAAACAAAACCAAAAAATACCTATAATAGACTGGTGAAGGAGGAGAAAAGGCCGCAGAGTCAGAGGAACAGGGTAGGAAGGAGCAGATGTTGGCAGAGTTTCATAAGAAACTCCCCACACCCTGAGAATCAAACTCTTCCCAGAAGACCCAGTAATTCAGAGTCAAAACCGGGCAAATCCGGAGCATTCCCAGCTATGATATACACCTTCCTTGACATCGCAATGGCATAAGCATTATAAGTAGCAGGATTTATAGCATAACAGCTTAATAAATATGCTATAGGCACAGCAAACAAAAAGAAATGTATTCTAACTCCCATTTTAGCATGGAATCATATCAGTAATCAGTACATCATCACTACCGTAAAATCTCGGGTATAATACGCACATTTTTACCCCATTTCACCTTATGTGAAGTGGGGGGTGCGTATTATACACGAGTAAAAAAAATTAAAGTAAAATAGTAAGTCCAGCAACCTCTCTAGAGGCAGCGGGTGGCATCCCTGGCTCACCGCCCGCTTCCTCTGTGCAGAAATACTGTATAAAAAAAATTAAATGCCCACCTTGATAACCAGGATTCCCCCTCTGTACTTATAAGCAGCCGTCAAAAAGAGACAGCGGGCGGCATTCTTGCACTAGCCGCCCGCTTCTTCCTCTCCCCGAACTCCTCTGAGCAGCCCTGTCAGGACCTACCATACATTGGTCTCTGTTTGACGGCTGCTTATAAGTACAGAGGGGGAATCCTGGTTATCAAGGTGGGCATTTAATTTTTTTTATACAGTATTTCTGCACAGAGGAAGCGGGCGGTGAGCGCAGGGATGCCGCCCGCTGCCTCCAGATGGGGGTGCGTATTGTACATAGGAACTACACGTTTAACCAAAATCTTGGGTATAATTTGCACCTGCGTATTATACACAGGTGCGTATTATACCTGAGATTTTACGGTAATCTAGCTCTTCTTCACTCTCTCTTCCTCAAGGTGGTCCTGTCACCTACTAGCGTTTAGTGCTATACCTGTTTAAACAGCCTTTACCTTGGGCTTTTTGTTTTTCAGTCAGTGTAATAGTTTTAGACACATTTGGTTTAGTTGTTGGATAATCTAATCAGCAGAGCTTTGTTTACTGAGTTGTCTGATAAATAATCATACTTCTCTCCATCTTCTTAGGCTGTGACAGCTTATCCATTTCCACCAGAGGGGTAGAATTAATTAATGGGGAGGAATAATCAGGTAGATCCTTGAAGGATGGCTGATTCCAGTGAGGGAGGGTTTGGAAAAGTGCCAGTTCCTCTTTAATTTAATTTTTGGACTGGCTCTTATTCATTCTCCCTTCTTTTTCTCTTGTGAAACAATACATTGGAGACCTCTTCAGCATTCAGGGAGTTAAAAACTAATTAAAATAAATGGGGATTTATATTTGTCCCATATGGAGCAGCTGGCTTGCCTTAGATTTGCTGTAATTCTTTAGAATCAAAAATTCTCCCTCATTGTCTGTTTTCCTGCCCTTACTTTCTCTCCCTTTCCTTTTCCCTGTTATCACATACCCTCTTTCTTTTCCCTGCCTTAAAACGGTGTCTTCTTCCTTTATTCTTTCCCCACCCCTCCCACCATATCTCTCTCCTCCCTCCCTGACCTTCCCAGTGCTGGGTCTGCCCTCCAGCCTTGGCTGTGCTCTGTTAATGTCTGACTGCTCTTCCCTATTAATCACTGTCTGGTACCTCTCCAGGTATCTGAAATATGCAGCAGTAACAAGGAATTCCCCTCAGCCTCTGGGCATGAGGACAGCTCACTATGTAGGGGGTCTGCATTCCCAGGGATTGTCCAGCCAGTCACCACTTTCACTGCATTGTCACACAGCCCTTGTGATTTGGATTACCTCAGCATTCAGCCAGTCCTGATTTTACTTCAGGAAAGCAGGGATTAGCAGAACTGGCCAAGCCCTTCCCAGATAAAGGTTCTTTTGGGGGGGGGATTTTATACAGAGTGGCAACCTCTTCCTTCTTTAATTAACCTTCTAAATTCCAGAGGGGTACACAACGTACTTGCATTGCATACCCCTCTGGTACTCAGAGGGTTACAAGAAGAAAGTAAGGAGGTTTAAAAAAATTATAACATAACAATTTATTATCATTTATTTATGAAGTGCCAGTTTATTCTGCAATTAAGTAAAATGGGGAATAGACATACCAGACAGGGTGAACAAGCTGGAATTACTGTTAAATCCCTAACTCTGCATAACACTATTTTATTAATCTACACATGCCAAAGAGCTTGTGCCAAGAGGAGGTGAATGAGACAGTCTGAAGGTAGTATGGGGAGTCCCTATAAAACAACACCAAGATCTACTCCCTGTATTAACATGCTATAGACAACTTTTCATCACAGCCTGTTTCCCTGGGGGTGGCAGTGAAGGGCTTGCTGATATTCATATCTAATGCTGGCAGAGTGTGCCCACCAGTATGCACTACAGCAACCACAAGCTGTAATACATATCCTTAAGTGGTGCCACTGTCATTAGAGACTAAAATCATTTTGCTGTGCTGGTGCAATTCTGGAGCAAACCATCTTCACAAAACAGGAGGAATCAACATTCTTATTGATTTAAATGGGACTTTTAACCACTTGATTGCAAGAGAGGTCTCGAATGCATGGAAATAAACATTCCCATTGATTTCATTGAGACTTTCAACCCCGTGAAGGT
The DNA here is from genome assembly GCA_037306005.1 of Rhinophrynus dorsalis. Classification (NCBI taxonomy): domain Eukaryota; kingdom Metazoa; phylum Chordata; class Amphibia; order Anura; family Rhinophrynidae; genus Rhinophrynus; species Rhinophrynus dorsalis. The sequence goes on from CM074722.1 coordinate 113,944,751, forward strand.
TAGAAAGGTCTCCAACACATTGAGCCCTCTGTTTCCTTCAAGAGTTTAAAGGCCCCATTTATATCAATGGGAATTTGGGGAACTGTTATTTGCCCCCTCTCATGCATTTGGTTTAATTCCATGCCTATATAGATAAGGGTTACAGGGACACATGACTGCTGCTTAAGGGATAGTAATGTTTCCATATGAACAAAGCTGCAATTCTTCCTTGTAGTGCAAGGAAATGATCAGTTATATTAGTAATGCTGAATTCACTATATATCCCCTGAAATAATATTATAAATTGTCCCCCTCACGCTCTTTTTCAGAATGCCAGGTCACATACCCTGAGATCTGAAATCCAGTCCACTGACCGGGCTGAGAGCTACGAGACACAATCTGCCATCATTCAGTATACGGAAACCCCTGCCCCCTAGATGAAGGAGCGCAGATTTTTCAATATACTGAAAGAAGATTGTCCCATGTTGCCATCCTTTTCCAGCTCCGAGGGTCGAAGGATGACGTAAATATAAGAGGCGTGAGGTAAGTGAATTCAGCATTACTAACGTAACTGATCAGTTGTATGCACTACAAGGAAGGACTGCAGCTTTGCTCATATGGAAACATTACTATCCTTTTAACTGCAGTCATGTGTCTCTATGAGCCTTATGTAGAAAAGATGAGAGTTGGTACCGTGTTAGCCGTAGAAATACATGAGGCAAAAATTTAGTAAAGCTGATACCTTTATTGGCTAACTTGTGAATTAACCTTTACGACAGTCCCTCTGGGACCTTAAATACCTGGACTCCTCAGAGGAAGAATGCAATTTAAATCACATTCTCTACTACCATCAAAGAATCAGTATCTGGACTAACTTTCTTATCTTATTTCCATTATAAACAATATTGTGTGTACTTGTATTTAAAGGGGAACTACCACCCCGCAATAACTTTACCTTAAATCAGTCTTCATCTGGCGACTAGCTGCTTAGTAGCGCTAGTCGCCAGAAATATTACCCGGTTCAAAAGATTTTTGCCTTTTTCTGACGGTCACAGGAGCAGGAAGCACGATCATCTCGTCACAGTGACGTCCGTGCGCCTGCGCTGTCAGTCCCTTTTGAGCCGGCCGGCTATTCTTGCTGAGAAAACCATGCGTACCTGGTAGGTGGTTAGTTCAAATGATATTACAGCTCAAACTTTTTGTATATACTAACATGGCCATCTGCTTTTTAGACCATTACCTGTTCACCAGATGTCCAAAGAGTTATTCAATTGTATTCTATGGGAGACATGACTCACTGTCTACAGGTCTCCATAAAATGCGACAGTGACAACCCTTATCACTTTATGACAATTTGAATTCTTAAGACTTTTGAATAAAACAACTGTCTCCAGTGAAAACAGTCACTCTTTAAAGGGATAGTAATACTTCGTTTTAACTTTATTTTATTTTGTAGGCATTAAAAAAACATGAAGAATGATATAAGTCTTATCTCTCAAACCTTTATGGTTTAAGAGATATTCACAAGCAAAGTGTCCCCCTCCCCGCCCCTTTTACTGATGTAACACTTTTCAGTCAGGACAGAAGGGAGCTGCCCAGGTAGACTGCAGAGAGGGACAATCTTCAATTAAGATAAGGGAAAAACCTGAAAAGCTTGTTAAGGGGGGCAGGGATTTCATTGTTTTCATAGGAATAAGAGTGTCCCCTTCTGTTATCTGTCCAGTCTATGGACTGCATTCCACATCTGAGAAGAGATTGTTTACAGTAGGTAAAAGGGGTGGGAGGGGGAAACTTTGCTTGTGAATATCTCATAAACCATAAAGGTTTGAGAGATAAGACTTATATCGTTCTTCATGTTTTTTTAATGCCTACAAAATAAAATAAAGTTAAAACGAAGTATTACTATCCCTTTAAACCAAAGAATGGCATTTTGTTAAGAGCTGACAGCAAAAAAAGCCTTGGTCTATTTTTAGGGACAGGCTCACTAAATGCTGCTCCAGATACGTATATGGGCTATATTAAAGTATGACATCATCAGCTCAACAAAACGACCAGACATTTCCAACAACGTTACAAAATCATATATGGTTTCCCCCTCTGTTTAACCCTTTGTGTGCTAGAGGGGTACACAATGCATATGAGTTGCGTATCCCCTCTGGCACTCAAAGGGTTAAGAATGTCAACCTTGTTAGGCTTGTTCTGAAAGTTAGCAATTATTTTGATGGGATTATTCCTTTGTTCTAAAAGATTAAAAAGTTTCCATACTAGTTGTATTATAGTACATACATTCTATTCTTTTAATTAATTGAATTATTTGTTGTGTACCCAAATATTTGGAGAGGGTATCCTCTCAAATTGCTTGTTATAACAATTTTTGGAGGAAAACAAAAGACTTGAGAAGGTTCTAAGGGTTTAGTTCATCCAGCTAAAATGTAATAACAGAAACAAATCAAGTGTACCATAGAGGTGTAAATGATTTGTCCACAAATCTCCATAGATTTAAATTGGGCTTTTTGAATGCTAGAAAGGCCTCCAATGCATTGTTTGGTTGTAACAGAGCCCTCCTGTGTTCAGTATGTCACTGATGAAAACACTAAGAATATGGAGCAGCCTACCACCAATGGCAGATGATGTTAAGAACTCTTGGCATAGTTACAGCTATGGTAGTATATAGCTATTATCATACCTCCCAAGTGTCCCTCTTTAGGAGGGACATCCCTCTTTTAGACCCAAATCCCTCTGTCCCTCTTTCCCACCCTGATGTCCCTCTTTTTAGGTGATCCGGCTGTATGGTGTATATATAACTGTATCATACTGCTTTACTGCAATAAAACTCACATTATTGTTTGTTTAAACATCAGTATATGTGTTTATAAATTAGTCTGTGTAAATAAAATACTTTGGTCTTGTTATAAGTCATTTATTAGGTTATACAAGAAGCTGTCAATAGGTCATGAAATAATCTAAAAATTCTCGGTAATGCCCCGCCCACCAGCCCTGCCCTCAGCAACACCCGCTAAAACACAAGTGTCCCTCTGGCAATTTGAAATGTTGGGAGGTATGTATTATAAGGATTTAAAGAATCAATAAAGTTTTATATATATATATATATATATATATATATATATATTGTAGTGATTAAAACAAGAGTACTCACACTGGGATGAGTTTATTTAAGTGTTTTAGCAGTCCAAACTGTCATTGTGATGGAGTTATTACTGTCACATTCTATGGAGAACTGTAGCCATTGGCTCACCTCTTCCATAGAATGAAGCCGAATTAGTTTAGAAGCCAGGGGAACTGTCTGGACACTAGGTGGTACTGCTGTTAACTGTTAAATATAAGAAAGCAACGGGTATTAGAATCACAAAATCTCTGTCAACTCTATATGCAGCCAACTACTTACCTCTTTTCCGAGTGTGGACTTGCGAAGATGGGATACCTATCATATATCTTGGCTGGGGAGGATCAGTGCAGTGAAGATGACTCTTCTCCCCAGACTCTTGTACTTATTTCGCTCTCTGGCTATTCCGGTTAACCAGGCAGATCTAGCATCTTTGCAACGGAGCATCTCTCAGTTTGTGTGGACCTCGAGGCGTCCGCGTGTTAAGGCCTCGATTCTTTATCGGTCTCGTTCTGCAGGGGGTCTGGCCATGCCCAATTTATGGAATTATTATAGAGCAGCTCAGTTTGCTAAAATAGTGCAAATGCACAATGTAGTTGATCCCCCCCGGTGGGTGTCTCTGGAGGGTGGTGCGGGTCGAACTCTTCCTGCTTCTCTGTTGATGTGGTCTTCACAGCCGACTTCGAGTGAGTACTTCCCTAACCCAACTTTGGCTCACACCCAGCTTCTTTGGCATCAACATGGAATCAGAGATGCTCTTACAGGACCTGTTTCATTACTACGATCCTTTCTTTGCCATCCTGACTTTCCTCCTGGTTTTTCACTTGGTTCTTTCTCTTGGTGGATTGACTCGGGAATTCTTCGAGTGCAGGATTTGTTGCAATCTTCCACTTTGATGAGTTGGGATTTGTTCCGCTCCAGTTACGATGTGCCCCTCTGGGAATTTTTTCGCTTTCACCAAGTTCATCATTTTATTTGTTCCTATTTAGGTAGTTCCATTCCCCCTCAGCGTACCTCATTTGAGGTTTTATGTAACTCCTTGCCCCGCTGTAAAGGAGTTCTTTCTAAGATCTATTCACATTTATTGTCTGTTTCATTTCCTCAGCCTACGACTTACCGCAGTTGTTGGGAGTTGGACTTAGGAGAGAGATTAGATCAAGAGGAATGGTTGGAAATTACGGAGAACACCTCCAAATTGACCCCCTGCTCTTTAATCAAGAAAAATAGCTATAAAGTACTATTTCACGGGTATCTTTGCCCTACTCGACTCGCACATATTTATCCCTCCTCATCGGACTTATGCTTTCGGGGATGCGGTTCTCGCGGTACCTATATGCATATGTGGTGGAATTGCCCTTCAATGAAACCGCTATGGACTCATGCCTTTCGGTGTTTAAGTGTGGCTCTTGGTGCTACTCTTGAATAGACCCTACAGGGACCGCGATTTGTCAGCCATGGAAAACCAACTGGTTTTCAGGATTTGTGCTGCAGTACCTTGTCATGTGGCTTATCACTGGAAATCGATACCTCCGGGCTTGATGCAGTTAGATGGCAGAATTGGGCAATTATTTAAGATGGAGAAGTTGACTGCTTACTTGCGTAATTCCTCATCCTCCTATTTGCGTATTTGGGCTCCTTGGGTAGATAATATTCTCCCCCCTGATTTTTGTCGGGAGCTCCTATTGTGCTGAGCTTACCCGTTGTGTGCCTGGGGGTTCCTGTTCAGTGCGGGTGCTTAGTTATGCGGCAGTTCCTTCTTCCATTTTCCCTTCCCTCCCCCCCTTTTTTTTTTTTTCTTTCCCTACCCGTTCTCCCCCAGCCTTTTCTCTTTTTCCCCCTCTTTCCTTTTCTGTTCAACTTTTCTTTTTTCCAGTACCTATGTGTGCTTGTCCACCCATGTGCTATCGTACCTATAATAACCGAGGTGGACTCTGTGTTGTATCCAGTAACAGATATGGTGTACTTCGGATTTGGTTATTCTTACATTGCAGTTACATTCTACTGTGTGTTTTGCTCTATGTTATATTTTGTCTTCGCTTGTATTTGTAAAATCTTTAATAAAATGCGAATTAAAAAAAAAATATATATATAAGAAAGCAACAGTTTAAACTGTAATAAACTTGGAATGGGTCATTTACCAGCAGAGGGAGTATCCTTGTTTTATTCAGCAGGAAAAGACCTATGATTCATGCCTTCTTTCATAATATTAAAATCTATTACTCCTTTAGTATGTCTGCATCTTTCTAAATATATGGGGAAACCAGCAGACTAGATGAGACAGTTGTTTATTAATGTATTATTAATGTATTCTATATTTGTATGCAATATGCTTTACTATTCAAAACCCTGCCTAACACAACAGGAATTAATAAGGCCCCCTAGACTGAAAGATTTTTAGGGCAATGTCTGTTTTGATCTGGTGTATGTGGTAGCCTAAAGGAGTATTATATCAGGAATAAGTGGCTCTTAATTTAACAGAAGGATTTAGCCTTGGCAGGTTACCTATATGCCGCAGTAAGGTACATCTGCTTATATGTTTTTGCATTGTACCTGCAGTTCTTTTAAAGTACAACTATCCCATTTGTTGTGCCATATTAACATGTCCTGTATCCTAGAAGTAGACCCGCCTATGAATCTGGGCCTGCATTGTGAGCACCTGTGAACCAATGGATGGTGGAGCAGTACGGGGGGCTGAAAAGAGATCCCAGGTCCTCCTGTATTTGTCCCATGAGAGATGCTAAACTGAGAGAGTTCATGTGTATAAGTTCAGCCTCATTGGCTGCGTACACAGCCTACATAGACCTTAGTGAAAGGATTTCAAGACTAGCACTAGGGTTCTATGTAGGCTGCACCTGCAACCAATAATGTTTGTGGATATGAACCAGAAACTTCCAGGTTGTATTCAAGCCAGCTTCCAGCCGAGGGGGACCCAAAACAGCAGATAGAAACCATTTAGGAGCTGTCAGAGCGACATCAGGCTTTTTCCTAAGTCTGCTCCCGCAGAAGCAGACTTAGTAAACATGATCATTGCACTTTAATATACTCTTTCTTAACGTTTGCCTCTAGGTCACACATGGGGCTTAACCACAACTGGACAGGGAAGTGGGTGGAACAGGGTGGGAAGAAGGTTCAATTCATTAGGAGTGGGCAGAGTTACCCAGGAAAGTCAAGTTCCCATTTAATGCATTTTTATATGTTTGTGAAGTGTTGTTCACATGTATAGTGCTGTACATATAGTGACATCTAGAAACCAAAAATGTTTATTTGAACATTAAAAAATAAATAACAGGGTGCTACAAACTCTTAAGCCTTTGAGTGTCAGAGGGGTACCAATGCATTGCTTTGCAACGCTTCGGCACTCACAGGGTTAAATGACAGGTTGGAGACCTATGTGACACCCAAACACTGACATGTTTTCTAATATTGAGAAGCCGGAGTATGAATGAACCCTTTGGAGCTGGGCTATAACAGGGCTAGCTGTATGACAGGCTGTAAATAGGTGGTTGCTGTTCCTGAGTGGGAGTGGAGTGTCCTGTCATAAGGACATAAGACTGTAGGGAAGTTCCAGGGCCTATAAATAGCTGGAGATAAAATCCGGGCAGGGAAAGTGCATTTCTTCTTCTTAAAGGGGAACTTTCAGCTCAGATATTTTTTTTACCAACTCATTAAACGGTTAAGCAGTGCTGGGAAAGGTGCTTCTTTTTTGTTAATTCTACATACTTAGTAAGATATTTTATGTTCTAGCCGCACACTTCTGCATTGCACAGCTCCCAGCACTAGTTCATTCTCCTCCCACCTCCCTCCCAGCTGCCCCGGTGAGCGCGTTCACACTTCACTTCGGTGTGCTGTGAACGGCTCCCAACGTTACAACAAGAAGCGATTCGCATTATATTGCAACCTCAGTATAATGCGAATCGCTTCTTGTTGTAACATTAGGAGCCGCACAGCACACCGAAGTGAAGTGTGAACGCGCTCGCCGGGGCGGGTGGGAGGAGAATGAACTAGTGCTGGGAGCTGTGCCGAAGATACCTGTGCCGCTGAATGCGGAAGAGTGCAGCTTGGACATAAAATATCTTACTAAGTATGTAGAAATAAAAAAAAGAAGCACCTTTATCAACACTGCTTAACTGCTTAAAGAGTTGGTAAAAAAATGTTCTGACGTGAAAGTTCCCCTTTAAAGGGGCACTGAGACAGATCATGCACTAAATCTACTGCACCATTGGTTTAAATGGGCTTTTAAACCCTTGGATGCTAGAGAAGTCTCCAAAACATTGAGAAGCAATACACTGGAGTCCTCTTTAGCATTCAAGGCGTTAAAAGCTCCAGTTCTTCTGAATACATCAGCCTCACTATTCCTTTCAATGGGTCACACATACACACACACACACACTCACACACACACAGACTTATCCAGTGATATCATATCTGCTTTATCACACCTTAGTACATCATCCCCTGATCTCTAGCTGATCAAAACCAATAATTTGCTCAACCTGATTTAATTGAGCAAACACAGGGCAATAACAGGCCAATCTGGTAGTTTTCAGACAGATTAGGTGTAGTGCACTAACAAAATAGACCTGGGTACCCCTATGTTCATACCTGGGAACTTTGCAATGTGGACTACTCAGCGAGGAGTCCTCTGCCTCAAAAAAGGGGCAAGGCTTAATTGCAAGTGGGGGCGGGGCTTCAAAATATATATATATATATAAAAAAAATCTGATAAATATCCTGGGAAGGAGGAGAACTTGGAGCAGAGTGCAAAGAGCATACTTTGAAGACACAGAAGTGGGCAGAGTTTTATTTAAAACTTCCCACATCCAGATAATCAGCCTCTGTCCTGGAGACCTGGTAATTAGAAGCCAAAACTGGAGTCTCTGGGGCAAATCTGGAGAGTTCCCAGCTATGCCTATGTTTCAGTGTCAGGGAAAGACAGAGGGAGGGAGTGTAAGGGGGAAAAAGAGGAGTATGTCCTAAGATGAACTATAGCAATTCTGAGGCAAACCAACTGCACCATTGACTAAAATGGAGCCCACCTGAGTTCTAATGAGATTCCTAAGGCCTTGCAAAGCAATGAGCTGGAAACCTCACTAGCATTTAAGGGTTAAACGCCTCATCCAAATCAAAGGGAATTTTGTGAATTTTGTCCCCATAAGCTGTAGCTAATTTGGACTGTAATTGCTCCGGTACATTAGCCACACTGCCCCTTGCAATGGGTTTTATACTCCAGTAGCAGAGAAGTAAATGTAAATGAATATATATATACATTCTTGACCCAAAATCGTTATTTTTGCAGCAGTAGAGATCACACAATTTTCCTTTCTCTTGCCACATTATGCAGCTGTATTTAGTGAAATCATTTAACAGTGAAATACATTATGGCCGATAGAGTAGAGAAGTGATTCTCAGCTTCAGTACAAGAGGCTCACCAACAGGTCGTGTTTTAACATTTTGAGTGCTAGAAGAGTATCCAACACTTTGCTTTGCAATGCGCTGGATATCCCACTGGCATTCAATGGGTTAAGGGCATTGTTTAGCACAGGCAGGTTAATTACAATATTGAAGGCCACTACAAGACACTTTCTAGGGAAAACAAGGTGTCATCCTTTAAACTAGAGGAAAGGTGCTTTGGACCTAAACAAAGGCAGGGTGTTTTATAGTAAGGACAGTAAGAATGTGAAATGCCTTGCCTCAGGAGCACATGTTGGCAGATACTTTAGATGCTTCCAAAAAAGGATTGCATACCTTTGTAGTTCAGAACAATACAAATATTTATGACAATTGGTTTCAATCCAAATAGGATGTTGATGCAGGGGATGATGCAACTGCCTTATAGAGTCAGGAAGGATTTTTATACCCACTTAATAAGGAATGGCTTCAATTGTTTTTTGTTTTTTTTTTGCCTTCCTCTGTGTTATCAAAAACAAGTCTGATGCAGCAAGTGTTGAACATGATGAACTATGACTGAGACACTTATTACTCATCTGTGATCAAGCACTGACATCCTGAAAATAAGTAAAAATTAATTTCTGGTAAATATATGAACACCCATCTTGGAGTCTGGAAGAATTATGGAATTCTTATTTTCTGTATTTTTACTTTGGCATAGGTTGAACGTGATGAACTTTTTTCTACTTAATTTACTATGTAACCATGTAACTATATGTAAATCTAATGTTAAGTTACACTGGGTTAGAGTCACGGAACCCTTTACATGACACCTTTCTGGAGCTCAAAAGATTAGTGGACCCTTTAAGCCTCTGAATGTCAGAGGGGTACGGAATGAATTCAAAGGGTTAAGGACCAGAGGATTGTACAATGCATTGCATACCCCCGGTCCTTAAAGGGTTAAGCATAGCATTGCTTCTTTTCCATTTCAAAATCTAATGTCTATTTCAGAGTCAATTTGGCGCATCCCTTACTATTTTCCTTATCAGTTACACAGGAGTTGGAAAAACAGACTTGACAGCACTACACAAACACAGCAGATATGTGCAGATAAGCACCGTATGGCCCACCCAGACAGCTCTTTTCCTAAATGCTGTTAAACATCAGGCCCTTTTTTTTTTAAGAGACAAAGGGCTATGAGGTGTAATGTTTTGCCTTTAACTTGCTTCACTGTTGCCGTGATTCACATGGAGATATACACAAACATGGAGAAATTTTGGGTGGGCGAACAGCTGCACTATAGAGGACAAATACACATTCCTGTTGATTTATATGTAGATTTTAACTTCTTGAATACTAGTGATCTCCAACGCACTGCTTTGCAATGCATTGGCGTCCTCTCTTGCATTCAAAGGGTTAAAATCCACATTGAAAAGACTAGTAAAATTTTAAAGGATTAATAAAGTTTTACTATTCAAACGTTATTGCAGTTCAAACTGCCAGTAAGTGGTGGAAATTTCACTATTACATTCTATTTAGGACTGTAGCCAGTGACTCCCTCGCCCATAGAATACAACAGAATAACTAGCTGGGTACCAGGTGAACTTACTGAACACCAAGTGACAGTGTTCTAACAAGTTCGAGCTGTAATACTTATGGAATAAAATATCTCAAAGCATGGTTTTACTTAGCAGGAAACTACCTATTATATATATATATATTTTTTTTTTTAATTTTTTTTTTATTTTTTTTTTTCCCCTAATGAAAGTTTAATACACCTCTAAATCTAGGGGGATCTGGGGAATTTGCATTTGTTCCCTATGGAGCAGTTGGTTTGCCCCAGATTTGTTCCATTCGTCCCCTGTGCACATGGCCCAATACCGTACATAAAGCATATAAGCTATAGAATAAACCAGTGGTTCTCAATACACTGATAGGGTACTTGAGTTTCTAATGTATATTAATGAGTATGAGTGAGAACCACTGGAATAGACAGTGTTTGCTGTATATTGAACCATGACATTGTGTGAGACCTCAGGCTGTGTTGGTGTGTGGGAGTTTTGCATTTTGGGTGATGGAAAGTTGAGGAATAGAAGTGAACATTAGCACACAAAAGGGTATGGAAGGTATGAAAGGGAAGATTAACCCTTTGAGATTGGTAGGGTTGTGCAACATTACTCTGCGATGCACTGCACTCCCCTGTGCGGGAGATGAGTCCTTCCAGAGTTATTAGAGTTTTAAAAGTAACACTGCCCTCTAGTGGCCAGATTTCCGTTATTCTGTTGCATTCTATGGGAGAAGTGAGACCCTGACAACAGTTCTCCATAGAATGTGAAAGAAACAGCATTTTCCTGTCAGTTTGAACTTTCAGGAAGTAAACTTCCCTGGTCTCTTTTTAAACAAACTATAACAGTTTTTTTTACTGTTATAGTATTTGAATAAAACAACTACCAGCAGTGGTTGTACCATAGTTTTACTCAGCAGGAAAAACCCTATAGCATATAGGTGTTCTTAAAAAAGCTGTATTGCTCCTTTGAGGGAATGATTAAGAGAAGAGGAAATACATATTATAGAACAGGCTTTGAATGGCTCCACACTATGAAGGTCAGATTCCAGGTATTTATAGCATAGATATAAGTCTGGGGGTCCCATTGCTGGGCAGAGCCTGAGGTTATATGGGAAGCAGTTGTGTAGGTTGTATGGTCCACAGCTTGTAAAACTATACTTAGCAGATGAATTCATTTCTACCTGGTTGTCTCAACACCAGGTGATTTAAGATATGCGGTAAAGTATTCAATGTTGTAGCAGTCTAACAAGTCAAATATAGTCATATAGCTAATACTTGACTTGTCTATCACTAGTGAGGTTGGATCTTGAAGACAATCTAGTTATAGATTAAATCTGATCCTTTGCAAGGATTCTTGGACAGATCAGGTTTGATTCATCATATGGAGGTTCTGCAATGGTGTGGTTTTAGCAGTCCTGCATAATCAGTGGGTTATTAGAAGGCGTTTTAGGAACAGTCCACCTGTTTCCCCATACACAGCATTTGTCTCTTTCCTGCAAGCAAATACGAGGGCTATTCCTTCTGTTCCAATTGTGTAGATTCATGAACCACAGGGTGTTGCTATATTAGGACTTTCACTCATTCTGTCATGAAGGAATTGAACTCCACCAGGATCCTCTGAGTTATGCAGTGAGCTACTGATTCTTCTGTGGGAGTAAGGGCTTTGAATTCATCTCTATGGAAAGGCTCCAGCACCATCTTGAAATACTAGACAGTGTGTAAAATCTTTTATGTGACCTTTCTGGAATGCAACAGCCTTGTCCTTGAGATTGAATAGTGGTGAGCAGATGCAACACCACTTTGTTGGTTCCTCTAAGTATCACCTCATCTGTCCAGGGTTGGTGAAGCAAATCTGGGGCAATCCATCTGAACTATAGGGGACACATACAAATTCATATATAAAATGGGAAAAAAAGGGGAATGGAGAATGGGATAGCTAGGTACTAAATAAGCACACTAACCAGTATAGAAGTAACCATGAAAAAATTCAAGCAAGTAGTGTCAAAATATTTATTCAAAAATTATTCCAATATAAATGGCAATGAAAAATCCTGTAGCACACCCACTCCCCAATGCGACAGCGTATTCCATCCGTAAACCCACATCTTGTAATACAATTTTATATGCAGGAAGCCACCATTTGAAGTTTAGCCAATCATTAGCATCTCCTTACTAATAATAATATTTTGAGAGAGATAATAGGAGACAGTCCAGCACTTGTAGCAAAGAAAGCTCCCAACCTTCGTGATAAAATGGTCAGAAGTCAATATATTACATCAGAATCTAAAACTTTGTGTTTGGGAAAAAGCCAGATTAATGTTTAAGTGTGGGATATGTAGTGCCTGTTGATTTATTAATCAAACTTAAGCATTTGTAACTTATAATGGCAAAAAAGAATATCCTATTACTAGTTTTATTAATTGTAAGACAAAGGAGGTTAGTTATCTGTTAAAATGTCCTTGCAACATAATATATGTAGGTAAGACATCCAGACAATTAAAAAGGAGGATACATGAACATACACATGATACAGAGAAAAAAAATCTACAGAGTCTAGTTGCTAGACACTTTTTGCACTTTCTCTGTGGAAAATTGAATGGACTATGAGCTACGGGCATATATCATGTTGCAAGGACTATAAGAAGAGGAGACTATGATAAAATCCTTTTACAAACAGAAACAAAGTGGATATATACTTTGGGGCCGGTATCTCCAAAGGGTATGAATGAAGATTTAAAATGTCATATGTTTTTGTGAGATCAGCCTTTGTGTTCAGACTCACTGTTTGTATATGTATTTTAATTTATTTGTGATCATTGTGAAGATTTGCTTAGTGATGTATTATTATTTTAATATAAGTTTCATTATGTGAATTGTTGAATTGAATCATGGAAGGTAACATCCGGTCCATGTTGGTTTAAATAAGATTTCCCGTATACTTGCCTGGAACTTGCCTTGACAAAGTCCTTGGTAGAAGGACGAAGTGTATTGGTGTAATAGATATACCTCATATGTTGTGGGGTGGACCCAAGTAGCATTGACTTTGATGTATATAAAAAGAATACAACATATCTTGGTGAAAGATTAAAGATCCAATGTGCACTTGTATGAATAGCGGATTGAGGAAATTGCTTGTGTAATGGTGAAAAAGATGGACTGAAGCTTGTGAGTGGTGTTTTGATGGCTGTAACAAGGTAGCTGGAATACCGCCCTTGATGCCACTGTAGCACTAGATGGGGTGAGACCAACTTACTAGAGTATGGAGGACGCCAGACTCAGCTGCTTGTGAATAACTGTAACTAACATCTCATCATGTCATTATATACTCTTACTTTGTTACAAAAGTATACTTCATGATTGCATTCATACTGCTACTTTAAAACGGATGTGCTTGCTTTAACACTGTCCCATGCATGGTTAACAATTAACCCCTCATCTGCTTTTGCCAGCTTAAATTTGGACTCTTTACATACTTGATAGCTATTGGGTAGATTTTATATAGTTTTTTGTATTGAGATATTGCTATACAGTGGAGGTGAGAGTGTCGTACATGTACAGAGCTGGTCATCGTATTGATATCTGAGATGACCGCATTGTAGATAATGATGCTACTCAGTTCCTCACTATACATTTGTAGGTGGTCTTGGTAGGAGTTGCTTTTAGTGTAACTTTGTTGTTTTTATGATAGAATATGCTGTTGCGATGGGGAGTGTGTGTGCCACAGGATTTTTCATTGCAATTTATATTGAAATAATTTTTTAATAAATATGTTGACACTAGTTAGGTATATCTTGCATTTTTTCATGGTTACTTCTATACTGGTCAGAGTGCCTAGTTAGTACCTAGCTATCCCCCTCTCTATTCCCTTTTTTATATATATGTCTATTTTTGTAGGTTCATAGCACCACCATATGTGATATGTATGGTTTTGACCTTACTTTTTGTTACTTACTATATGTGCTCCTTCAATATATATACATTGACAGATACAAATTCCCCACATATCCAATTACTTAAATGGGGCTTTTAACCCCTTGAATGGTAGAGTGGTGCATCGTGAATCCATGTGTTGGAGACATTGATACCATTAAAGGGATTACAATTTTTAATTGTTCATTATGGTGGAGATGGATTGCTCCAGAATGTTCCTCCTTACCTTGATGAATACGGCGCTAAAGGCGCAATTTGTAGACTAAAGAGGTGCAGCTCTGGTGCAAACCAGGAGCACCGGAGGGGACAAATAAACATCCCTAAAAGTACCATTGATTTAAATGGGCCTTTAAACCCCTTTAAAGCTAGGGAGGTCTCCAACATATTGTGTGAAAAACCCATTAGCATTGAAGGGGTTAAAAAGCCCCATTTAAAACAATTTGAACTTTCATTTGTCCCTCTATGACGCAGTTGGTTTGCTCCAACTTTGCATCTTAAGATTCCAGAATTGCACCTTATCCCCTTCAGTGACAGAGGGGTATGCAACACATTGCTCTGTTTGTTGATGTTTCACACAATATTAGTCAGTGATGGACGAGAGGGATGAACGCCCAGGGTACAACCTGGAAGAAGACACAGAACGAGTGTCTGATTTTGTAACAGGCAGCTGGATATAGAACAGCATTAAGAAGGCACAGGAGGGAGAGTTCAGTGTGCTAAGCTACATTCTTTGTAGGAATATATTTATGACTAGCAAGGTTTGGTTCTATTAAACAGGAGAATAATTGCTGTCACTCTCACCGTACACACACAGAAATAACAAATTATTCCTCAAATGTATATTCATACAGGGAGGAGTGTAGCTCTATTCATATGGTGTAAGCTACAATAGACTCCAAGTGCTACTGGAATGCTACTCCATGGACCATGTCATGAAGTACTTCCTGGTACTTCAGCTCAGTGTAAATCCCCATTTTGACAGCATGACCTCCTGTTATGGCTTGTACTTGTTAGTTTTGTTTTTGATATAAGCTTCCTTCCTGTCCTTTGTTAGATCCATTGATGTAGTTAAAAGAATTTGCCATGTTGCTCTCCCTTTCTACCCAACTTCAAACTGTATATATTAATCATCTTTGCAAAGACATCCCTAGTATCCCCGTTAGCGTCTGAACTGAACCAGTGAGTGCTATACTAAGAACAAACCAAATACAACATAGGGGTCAGGTAAAAATGTCCCAAATTCCCATTGTTTGAAAAATGGCTTTTAACCTCTGTAATGCTATAGAGGTCTCTCTAACATTCAAGGAATAGACAATGAAATGATACAATAGTTAATTTGATCTACATCACTTAACAGAGAACCAGTATGAAAAGGTCAGAGAACTATTCCTGCACCCCTTAGATCCATTTATTGTTGGAACGCTATCACTTTCTAATAATAGTTCCCCAATTACCGTACCGTGACCAGACAGTCTTAATGGCCCCTTTCAATTCTGCTCTTGTGCCTTGGTTCAAGAGAACACATCTTCAATCAATCATGGATATAATTTCCATTCAGGTTTATACTGCAAATTTAGCTCACTGCAGTCCCACCACCAGGGTTCTGGCATAAACACTGAAATACTGTGGTGCTTTCTAGGATAAGTATACAGCACATCACAAAACAAACTCACCTCAACAGAGAGGGAACGTCCTAAAAAGAAATCCTACAGTATGGGGCTGTGATTCTCAACATTAGCCTTTGGACACAGCAAGAGGTCACTTTCAATACATCCTTCTTGTTCACAGATAGGTAATCAGTGGGTCAGTCATTTTGACTGTACTACCTGTGCTTAATTAGATATAACCTTAAAATAGTACCTATTGGTGTGTCATTCAGTAACAGAACTCATATAAAATGCATGATGTATTCAGTGGCTAAACAATATACATTAAGTCAAGACAGCTAAAAAAAATATCATTAATACCATATATATAATGTATATACACACATACACACACACTATATGACCAAAAGTATGTGGACACTGACCATGATACCTATATGAGCTTGTTGGACATCCCATTCCAAAACCATGGTCATTAATATGGAGTGCCCCCCGCAGCTATAACAGCCTCCACTCTTCTGGGATGGCTTTTCATAAGATTTTGGAGTGAGTCTGCAGGGATTTGTGCCCATTCAGCAAAAAAGCATTTGTGAGGTCAGGAACTGATGCTGGACGAGAAGGCCTGGCTTGCAATTGGCGTTCCAATTCATCCCACAAGTGTTCAGTGGGGTTAACGACAGGGCTCTGTGCAGGCCACTCAAGTTCCTCCAAACCAAACTCCTCAAACCATGTCGTTATGGACCTTGCTTTGTGCACAGGGGCATAGTCATGCTGGAACAGGAAAGGGCCTTCCCCAAACTGTTGTCTCAAAGTTGGAAGCACACAGTTGTCTAAATTGTATTTGTATGCTGTAGCATTAACATTACCTTTCACTAAAACTAAGACCAAACCCTGAAAAACAGATCCAGACAATTATCCCTCCTCCACCAAACTTTACAATAGGCACTATGCATTCCGGTAGGTAGCGTTCTCCTGCCAAACCCAATGGCGGTGTGCTTTACACCACTTCAGCCGACAGAGCTCTCCACAGAGATCAATACAACCACCACAAAATGTAAGTATCATAAGAACATGTACAATAACATTCTTCCCGCGGCTTATCATGAAAATCAACTGTAGCTCTGTAATAACTTCTTAATCAAGCATCACCTGCAAGAATAACTCCTCAAATTATATATTTGTCATAATAAGTATTAATATGCATCTGAAAGAAAAGTGGCAGATAAAAATAGACTGCTTATATTTCCTCAACTGTTATCATTTTCCTACTGGATTTGCACTCACATATTTATCAATAAATTATTACAAAGTATACTAAGCTCATACTCAATTTCGAACACCTTCCTATGCTCTTGTGGGTTTAAAAGCATGCCCTGAAGAGAAACAGCATGCCCCAAAACAGCCATCCACTCCCATATTGCCATCCCCTTGGCACAAGCAGCATAAATGGGAGAGTTTTCAGCATAGAAAGCTTAGCACATAGTTAATAAGCAGGGACAGTACCAATAACTGATTACATGGACTATTTTACAGCACAATCATCCCTCTGAGTAAATCTCCGTTTATCCATTGCATGCTAGAGAAATGTATCCAAGTCTTTGTTTCACAATGTGTTGCAGATGTGTTAGCATACAAGGGGTTAAAGGAATTGAAAAGGAAAAAAAAAGATGTCACATTGAAATATTAGGTCACTGTTAAAATGAGGATAGTCATCCTTCATCTTTAACCATGTGAATGCCAACATATTACCTTAAACCTTTGAGTGCCAGCAGAGAACGCAACGCACTGCAAAGCAGTAACCCTCTGGCACTCAAAGGGTTAAAATATTTCTTTAATATGGGAAATATTGGGGGGGGGGCTAGTGCTAGATTCTGTACTGCTTCCATAGCAACCCTGCAGAAAATATTTTAAAGTGATAGTAACACTTAATATGTAAAATATATATATATATTGTTGGGTTTATCTTTCTGAGTAAAACAAGGGAGCTCCCACTGCTGAAAGGTATGTTATTCAAAAGTTTTTACAGCTCAAACTTGAATTATTTAGGTGCAATATCTCAATGGCCTGAAATTGTACAGAGGCGCTGTTGCTACCATCCTATGGGCAGCTCTGGTTAATTGACCATAGATCTCCAGAGGATGGTGTAGCAACAGCGCCATCAGGGCCAGATTTATAATAAGGCAGAGTAGGCATCTGCCTACAGGTGCACCCCACAGAGAGCCGTCATTGGAATCGTTTTTTTTTTAAATTAGCCTTATGATGCATGTCGCCAGGGGTGGGCTGGACCAGGGGGACAATTGTCCCCCGTGCCGCAGGACCAGTGACTATAGTGGGCCGTCAGTTGCTGCCGCTGCCAGTGGATACACTGTCAAAAAAAAAATAAAGTCTCAGTCAGTGTCAGTGCGGGGCTGGAGCGGAGCAGGATGTCATATGCCACTTGCAATTGCCAGCGTTTATGCAGGCCAAATTACCATAAGGCTTACAGCAGACTGAGCAGAGCAGACCCAGTCTGGATACACTTCATGTTACACAGCACGTGCCATGCGACATTAATCTAATTCACTGGTGGTGATGTAATTAATATCCAATAGAACCGCTTGACGCTTCTTCCAGGCAGTGTCTCAGTGTTCCACCGGATACTAATGGGCTGGCTGACGTCACGCACAGTGGCGCAGTGAAGCAAAGACGTAAGAGAGCAGCAGTGACTGGGAGTGACTCTGTGAGGAGCTGTTTGGGGGCTGGTCTGGCTGAGCATTGAGCAAATGCCCCACATACAATTTATCTGCTGGTAAGCAAAATATTTGATGTCCAAAACAAACCCATTATAGCTACTGGATTTGCCACTGGAGTGTATATGATGTCTCACAGACTCGTTCTTCTTTTTGTGTGGGTCAATTTACCCGGCCTCACCCTCAGTCAGGTTGATAAGTAGAAACATAAATGTATTGAAAGAAAGAATCATACACATATAAAACCTACATTCAACAGAGGCCCTGAACCTCAGAGCATGCAATTTTTTTACAAACATATATAATTCATTACACATAGAAAAGATACTTTACCTTTAAGAGACAATACAGTTTTACCCATTAATGTAATTTGGATTTAAATGAACATTTAATTGAAATCTGAATTGCATTAATGGGTCAAACTGTATTCTCTCTTAAAGGTAGAGTATCTTTTCTGTATGTAATTAATTATATAGGTATGTAAAAAAATTACATGCTCTGCTGAATGTAGGTTTTATATGTGTATGATTCTTTCTTTAATGAAGGTTGGCATATGTATTAAAACAAATGTGGAGCAATTCTGGTGCAAAACAATGACTCAAAATACCCACAAATCTAAAAGGGGATCTTAACCCCTTGGAAGCTAGTGAGGTCTCCAATGTATTGCAAAACAATGATCTGGAGATATATCTATTATTCAATAGCAAGCAAAAACACAAACCACTAATATAATGTTGAAAGCCCATTCATGAGAGTTTAAACTATGGAGGAAGAGTGAAGTGATAGTGAAACACAACCTAGTTGTAGGCAGGAGTACAGAAAGGGGTGGACTGTAACGGAGGGCTGGAGCGACAGTGGAAATGGGCCACTTGAATATATTTGCCCCATGCCAAAAATTGCCAGCCCTCCCCTGCATGTTGCATTGATAATGTGTAGACTTGCTGCCAGACTCACTCGCATAGTTGCGTTACTGTCTGGCAGAGACTCAATGAAGAGAAGTGAGAACTCTTCCCTCTTCACAGGCCTATGCGACCTCTTGGTCTGCACAGCAGGCGCATTGATGTCATCACAGCCCACAGGGGTGCGTTATAATGGGTGAGAGGCTGTCAGTCAGAGGAGATCAGAGCGCACCCATTTCCAGCTAAGGAGGACATGAACCAGGACTCGCTCACCCCCAAATGAATCCATCTGATCAAGGAGGCAGCAGTCACAGGAGGAGACAAAAGACCCACGCAGCGCTCACAGGTCAGCCAGTACTAGTATATAATATACAGATCCATTTTTAACATATGTATGATGGTGGTGCAGTTCAGTATATATGCGACATAATGACTGATGAATGCGCGGCGCATCAAGCTACTGCACGGGGGGGGGGGCCTTCAGATTTCTGTGCCTACAGACTCCTGAGATGTAAATCCGGCATGTGATACTGCATCTAAAAAATTAAAGTTGGAGCTGTAATAACTTTCGAATAAAATACCTTTCAGCAGTGGGAGTACCCTTGTTTTTCTCAGGAGGATACAACTTACAATATAAATCCTATATAATAATTTGCTAAATAGTTTGTAACAATGCAGTTATGCGCAGTAGAGACTGACCGTGACGTGGCTGATACGGAGGGGGCACGCCGAAGTATCAGCTGAGGCGCGGGCAGTCTCTACTGTGCATGACTGCACCGCGACCAGCCTGCACTGTGGCCCGTGTACACGGGCTCTTCAATTAGTGTTACTATATGTTAAGGGGGAAGTATCACTCTCGCAGGCACGTAAATGCTTCTAGAGCGCTGTTGCCTGGCCATCAGACTAATGCTGTCTTTATTCTGCATAACAGTTTGATTGTTAAGCTTATCACTAGATGCCTAATAAGGTGGGGTGGACTTTAGTTGGGGTGATAGTTCCCCTTTAAGTGTTACTATACTTTAAAAAGCTCACTCTATTAAAAGGGGAGATTTGGCAGCAACATGGTTAAAGACATCAACCACCTCATTGCAATATATTGCCTCAGTTGTATATGATGTGCTACAGACACATGCTGCTGTCTTATGCAGTCCTACAGAATTAACTTTTCTGCCAAAGACTAGTCTCCCTTAAAGGGATAGTAATACTTCGTTTTATCTTTATTTTATTTTGTAGGCATTAAAAAAACATGAAGAACGATACAAGCCTTATCTCTCAAACCTTTATGGTCTGAGAGATATTCACAAGCAAAGTTTCCCCCTCCCGCCCCTTTTACCTAGTGTAAGCCATCTCTTCTCAGATGTGGAATCCAGTCCATAGACCAGACAGATAACAGCAGGGGACAATCTTCTTCCTATGAGAACAATGAAAGCCCTGCCCCCCTTGACAAGTTTTTCAGGTTCTTCCCTTATCTTAATTGAAGATTGTCCCTCTCTGCAGTCTACCTGGGCACATCCCTTCTGCTCTGGCTGAGCAGTGTTACATCAGTAAAAGGGTCTGGAGGGGGATACTTTGTCATTGAATTACTCTTGAACTACAACTCTGACAGAATTGAAATAACACTCTCCAAAGTCCAAATACTATGAAGATTTATTGGAGCTGTTTTTATTATGAAACATTACTATCCCTTTAAGAGTTATTCAGGTATTTTGAAGTTTGCTGTGATGAGGTGTGACCTAGAGGCAGACTGCTGTGCAAATCTTTACAGGAAGCTCCAAATATAGTGCAGTTGGTATGTCCCAGAATTGCACCACTTTTTTCCTCAGCACATCAGTCTCAGTGTGTTAAATTAACAGTAGATTATTCCTGGAGCATAGTTCCCCATTAACCTCCATGAATGCTACTGAGGTTTCCAATGCATTGCACAGCAATGTGTTGGGCACTTCTCTAATATTCAAGGGGTTAATCAGTTGTATGGCAGCAACTTCAAATACCAACAGTGAAATAAAAAAATACAGTTGATACCTAAATAATTGACTTTTATACGTTGTGTCTGCAGCGTTAATAAACTGTAATGTTTTCCTAGTCTGTTTGAAGAGAACTCCCCCTCCTTCCCTCTCTCCTCTCCTGTTCAGCACACAAAACTTTCTCTACACACCTTTGCACAGTCACATACTAGGCACCTCCCCTTGTTCCTGTACCCGCCTCCTGACACACCTCTTTTTTTGCTAGCACTGCTGAAGAAATCCCCATGCACACTTTTAACTTGAGTCAGTGGCACAGGGTCAGCTTTTGCATCTGGTCTGCAAGGAAATCTTAGACTTCTGCCTCTATAGTACAAGATTTTGGTTGATAGTTCTTGTGCCTTTATTGGGAATGTTAATACCACCTGTCTCTTTCTCACCACCAGCTGCATAGCACATCTGGCCCTTTTTATTCTTCTTTATCAACTGGTGTACCCGCCTTAGACACTGGGATAGGGAGCCTTCTTCAGGGAAGGGGGATTCCCTGTTAGAAGGGTGTCTTCCCCTTCCTACTGTTCACTTTGCTCAGAACTGACAGCTGCTATATTCATGTTCCACAAACTCTCCTGTGGGCTTCAGTATGAATTTCGGGGCTCTGCTGATTTCTCTTTGGTTCCTACATGTGGTCCATGCTGAGGTAAGAATCCTAGAATTATTCTACATTGCCTTGATAAAAATGTCCCAAGAAGGTTTTATTCATCAAGCTAAAGATGTGCAATTCTGGAGCAAACCAATTGCACCATAGAGGAGAAATGCACATTTTACAATTTTAATTTATTTAGATGGGTATTTTAACCCCTTAAATGCTAGCGAGTTCCCCAACGCATTGCTCCACAATGTTTTGGCATTCAAAGGGTTAACCCTTTGAGTGCCAGAGAGGTATCCAACGCATTGTGTTGCAATGCATTGGATACCTCTCTGGCACTCAAAGGGTTAAAACACATATTTAAATATTTAATAATAATAAATATTTAATAATATTTAAAAAGTGGATTTTCATTTCCTACCTATGTTGGAGTTGGTTTGCTCATCTTTAACCCTCTCAGTGCCAGAGGGGTATGGAACGCTTTGCTGTGCAATGTGTTCTGTACCCCATTGGCACTCAAAGGGTTAAACTGACCAATACGGCCAAAGGTGTTAAAAATAAAAAGGGGAAAGTATTAATTAAATTCTGCACTAACAAAATGCGCAAAGAGCTGTTTTCGTACGCTGTTCCAGCTTAACACCAATGTACAAAGCTGTTTGTGCAACAAAATTGCTGCTTTGCGCCAGTGGGTGGGGAGCGTGGGAGTGCATGGTGTTGTGGAACATATTGTTCCTCTGCTCCAAGAATCATGTTATGTACAAGCTGGACGCAGAGGAAATAAGCGCAAAACTCTTCCTTTTCCTTATGCCAACCCTAGGAGGCTGTTAACGGGACTGCTCATACGCAAGTTTGTGCTGGCAGAGTTGGGATCCTTAATGTACGAATGTGTCTGTACATAAGAGCATGTGGGTTGGTGCAATTATATGTATAAATAATAGTAGCTCATGCTCCAGTGATTTATACATTCTCCTTAAGATGAAATTAACTACAGTTCAATAGTTACACTATGTTTTTTTAAACTTTATTTACATTAACCCTTTGTATGACAAAGGAGTGCACTAATAGTGAAAGAGTTACAAGTATATGGCGGAGTTAAAAATATAGTTGCAAGAACGATTATGGTTTTTGGATATGCAATGCATTGCGGAACAAAGAGTTGCACAACCTACTAGCACGCAAAAGGTTAAAGGCCACGATGTAACCATTTCCTTCCCTTATAAGAAAACCTCTGTTTACAAATAATAAGACAACATACTTTAACCCCTTCAGTACCAGAGGGGTATGAAACACATTGCTTTCCAATGTGTTGCATATCACTCTGGTACTCAAAGGGTTACGTTCTAGTGTCTGCTGAATAACTTGCAGAAAAGGGGAAATTCTTTTGCCCCAGAAGCTTGTAAGAAAAATATAATACAATTTTTATAAATCCCCTCCCCCCCAAATGAGTACTCTAAGTGTTGAATTCAATCAGCTAAAAGAGGGGCCAATTCCAGGGCAAACCATTTGCACTACAGGGGGGACCAATTAATATTTCCCAAATTCCCCTTGGTTTAAAAGGGAATTTAATTCCTCGAATGACAGGTCTTCAATGCATTGCGACGCACTGGTAATTTCTCCACCATGGTGCAGTTGGTTTGCCCCAGAATTGTACCTGTTTAGCTGATTGAATATTGCGTTAAAAATGCGATTCAGTAAGATAAAAACATGCAATTCTGGCTCAAACAAACTGGATCACAGCGAATAAATAATTCACTTGTTAGTCACCACTCTGGAATTCATGGGGTTAAAAGCACCATTTAAATCAATGGGCATTTGTGACATTTTTGTTTCTACCCGATGTTGCAGTTGTTTTGCTCCAGAACCGATCCTCTTTTTCCTTGTGGATAAGTCAGTAAGTGATGCTAGCTGCACCTGCCATGATTTCCATTAAAGTCTTCATCTAGCCTGCGGCAGTCGCTCACAGTGCTATTCTGTAATGTTTTGTGAAGGCGTCTGCTTGCAAGGGGTCTTGTAAATCTGCTGGAGGTTCTTATAAAACTTAAGTTTAGCTTTTTTGTAGCCATAGGGCCAGTATCACATTGCAGGGTAATGCTTCTGGCCTCTCCGGTAGCTAAGGAATTAAGTCACCTCAGACTTTTTTTGGGGACATTTCTAAAATGTATTGCAGGGGCTGATGTAATAACCCAAAGTGCATTAGTTTTATGGCAAACCAACTGCATCATACTGAATACAAATTCCCACAGACTTAATGGGACTATTAACCCCTCAGATGTTAGAAAGCAATATGAAACAGTGCTTTGGAGACCCCTGTGGAATTCAAAGAATTAATCCTTTGAGTACCAGAGAGGATACCTCTCTGGCACTCAAAGGGTTACAAGCCCAAATTAAATTGAAGATAATTTTGTCCCCTGTGGTGCTGTTGGTTTGCTCCTTTGTGCATCAGCCTCACTGTGTACTTCCCTGAGTATCAAGTACTGGAGAAAAAGGACTAAGTTAGCACAAGCAAACACTGTTTATTTACACTGCGCTGTTGTGTCTATGCCAATTGTACATGTGTCAAAAAATGACTGCAGTGCTCCAAGGATACATCGATGATCTAAGGGTGTGTCATATGGGAGAGCATCATATTTAGAAGCAGCCAGCGGGCATGTGGTGACCCAGCACAACACAAATGATTTGGTGGGGTTACCTGCTAAAGTGCTGTGTGTGCTAAACCACTGCAGTCAGGACAAAAGAAAACATTACACCATATGTATCAAATTGAAAAGGAATCAATTCTGAGTCCAAACAGTTGCACATTATGAAAAAAATCTCCACTGACTTAATTTGAGGTTTTTATTTGATACATATGTTTTGCACCAGAATTACTCCACTTTGCCTTGATACATAGTAGGCAAGCCAACTGCATCATAAGGACCAAATAAAAATTTCTATTGATTTAAATGGAAGATTTAACCCTTTGTGTTTACGGAGGTCTGCAATGCATTGTTTCAAACCTCGCTAGGATTCAAGGAGTTAAATCAATGAAAATGTTATGAATTTTTATTTAACCCCTTAAGGACCCTTGACGTACCAGGACCGTCACGGTCCTTGAAATACTCAAGGACCGATGACGGTCATAGTACGTCACGTACTTTTTACTTACAGCGCTCTACCGGGAGCGCTGTAAGTAAAAATAGGGCCTGAAATTGACCGCTCCAAGATCGGAGCGATCTCTATCAGGCCCCATAATGACGCGCCGATATACGCGACAGGTCACGTGTACCGGCGCGTCCAAGTGCGCCTATGCGGTCATTATGGGACGGAAATGTCCCAGGACCGCCGGTCCTTAAGGGGTTAATACTAGTGTAAAAGCCGTGTGCACGGGCTGTGGAGCAGTGAGTTAACTGCAGTATGCAGAGCAGGACCGGCCTCTTAACCCTTTGTATGCCAGAGGGGTACGCAATGCATTGCAAAGCAATGCGTTGCATACCCCCTGGCACTCAAAGGGTTAACATTACCTGGACCTGCTCTGCGTACTGCCGTTACCTCACTGCTCCACGGCCAGTGCACATGGGCTTTTACACTATTATTAAATAAATACAAATTCATAACATTTTCATTGATTTAACTCCTTGAATACTAGCGAGGTCTGAAACAATGTGTTGCAGACCTCTGGAACACAAAGGGTTAAAACTTCAATTTAAATCACGAGATGCAATTGTGCGCAGTAGAGACTGGCCGAACGCGGGCAGTCTCTACTGCGCATGACTGCATTGTGACAAACTTTCTGACCTTTTATTCTATAGGATTTTTATTTATGGCTAAGTTGATCTTCTCCAGCATTGCTCTAACCTAAATGGTACACGTTTCTGTTTGCCCAGGAGACTTTAATGAATAACACTCAGTGTGTGCTGAATAACCGGCATCTTGTAGACAGTGGGAGTATGGGCACACATACAAGTAAATGCCAACGCGCTACGCCTGTTTCACGAAAGAGTAGCATCCCTTTTCTATTATTTTCACAAGTGGACGTTAAAAAAAATATATATTATTTTAAAATTTGTAGATATTAATTCATAATTTACTGCAGCACTTCACACCTTTGTATATTCAGTCTATTGTCCTAACTGCTATGGGCAGAAACATTGGCTGACTTTATCCGTGAATGAGGTTAATGGTTAACAGCCATTATTTAGAGCCTGGAATGAAATGTAACTATGTGTATATGGGAAAACGAATAAAACTGGGATTACCTTGCCTTCACTGAATACATTTTGCCAGGGAAATAAAAGTCTGGTATGGATCTACAGGCAACCTGTATAGTCGTATGTGTGGTCTGTTTGCATCTGCCAGGGGCTATGAGTGTGTATGGAAGTGAATGACCTTGTTATATAGGAGGTAGTGTGGCTGATTTACATACAACAATTCTGGGTTAAACTAACTGCATCAAAGAAAGAATAAAGACTGATTTAAATAGGAAATTCATCCCATTGAATGCTAGAGAGCCCTTCAACGCATTGCTTTGCAATGTACTGGAGACCTCTCTAGCTCTCAAGGGATTAAAAACTCAGTTTAAATCAATGCACATTGTGGGAACATTCAGTTGTTCCTTATGGTGACGTTTCCTCCAGCTTCACTGAATATGCCGCCTCAGGGAGAGTGATCTGAGAACGCCTGAGGAAGGCAGGTTACATTACACATGCACACACGCCTGGGAGGCAGGGAGAGGAGTCAGGAGAGGTGTGTGGCTGGAGGGGAGAAAGCACAGAATACAAAAAGTGATTAAATAGGGAGATAAGGAACAGGGAGGGAGCTGAAAGAACTGGGAGACTAATTAAGTGTGCAACAGGGAGGTAAGGAAAGAAACCAAGCTAGAGAGCATAACACATTATTCAAAATTCAAAAAAAAATTCCCACACAAGGGTATCGTTAGATAATGGTTGAGGGGGCTGCGGCCCCAGGTCTGGTGCTTAAAGTTCCAGGACTTGTTACTAGCATGGGGCTGATCTCTCTATCAGTAATGGTGCAGCTGGGGTGCATTGTGCACTAGTAATGCATTAGGTCATCGGTGGGTAACGTGAGGTCTCCATCTGTTCAGAACTACAGTTCCCATCACCCCCAGCCAGTCTGCAGCTGGCTGGGGATGATGGAAACTGCAGTCCTGAACAGCTGGACGGTCTCAGGTTGACCAGGCCTGCATTATATTATCCAAAGCCAGGGTCTCCTGAGAATCTGGCACCTCCCTCAGAGTCACAGCTTGTCCACCCTTTGATGTAAACTTGGGCATAGGGTGTTTTGAGGGGCCACAATCACAGTAATAAATCTGAGAAGTGCCTGGCTATGCTCCCATACAGGTGCATAGTGTCAGGCTGCCCAGACCTGTCACCTCCTTGGCTTAACCCTTTCTTCTTTCGCTCTCCATTCATCTGCTTCTTATGTTTCCTGTTCCATTCATTCTCCCCTTTTGGGATGGGTTGCCCTCATGTATAATGTGATTGGCTTCTGTCTTACGCTATGGGCTCTACGCACAAAGAAAAGAGGTGCAGTCCCTCGGCAGATCCATTATGCCGTAGGAGGCAAATACAAATTTCCATTGATTGGGGCATTTAACCCCTTGAGTGCCTGAGATGTCCTCAACTCATTGTTTTGCAATGCACTGGAGATCTCTCTAGCATTTCAGAGATTAAAAGCCCAATTTAAGTCCTGGGGAATTTTTATTTGTCCCTCATAATGCATTTGGGTTGCCCCAAAACTGCTCCAGTTGCTTTATGTTGCTTTTGCCAAGGGTAGAGCAGTGGGGAAGTGTATGGGCATTATGGGTAATTCCAGTCCTTTGTTTCTTGTGTATTACCATGTATTAATAGAGGAGAGGTGGAAATTAGAATACATTTTCCTGTTCATGATATAGGCCAAGGATGGGCTGAGGTAATTCAGCTGTTGAGGACTACAATTCCCATCACTGGCTGGCCAGGGATGATTGGAATTGTAGCCCTCGACAATTGGAGGACCTTAGGTTGCCCAACCCTGGTACACACATAATGGGATTACGCCATTGAAATCTTAATGGTTGCGGAGTGTGTGCCAGTATGCATCAAAGCGATCAGTACAGCAGAAATAAAAACCTGCACACAGGCCAATGGCGGCGCTACTATGTAAGCAGAAAAGCTGATGCTTAGGGCCCCCACTTAGTCAGAGGTCCCCGTAGCACTTATACAGTAGCACCGCATGTAAGAAAATCAGCTGGCAACGTCTTATTAGAAATATTAACACAGAAGTAAAGGGGGGCCCATGTTAATTTTTCACTTAAGACCCCCAAAAACTTAGAGCCACCCCATCAACCCCCACTGAGTAATGTGAGTTTTCATGAACTCGGGTGAATCAATCAGTGGGTAAATTATTCTGAAGGACCTGCCGGAATTAGCAATGTTCACTGGTGCTTAATTGAGGATATCCTGAAACTATGCACTGTTGGGGAGGGCTTGAGGACAGGTTTAAGCACCTCTAGTACAAATCCCAAGCCACAGGTGCATAATTTGGAGGCTAATGTGAAAGTTCATACAACAGTCTATTCTGATGGATTCACATTCCACCATTTACCTTCTTTCAACCCTTCTCTGTCACATTTTTATCCCCCTGATTTTCTCTGAATCATCTCTCCTATCTCTGCAATGTCTGCTTGCTTTCTGCTCCCCCAACCCTCCTCGCTTTCTCTGATTAACCCTCTCACCTCTGCATTAGGGCCCTCGGTTCCCTTGAAGAACAATAGCTGGCACTGGTTCTCTCTTCATTCTACTATTTCTTTCCTAGAAAGGCTGACTGCCAAAAGATTTTCTTACTGCATTGTTCCATTTTGTTCCAGTCTCTTCTAGCCAGGATTTTGTGTGTGGGAGAAGAGAATACCTTCAGAAAGTGGCCTAGTGGGAATGCTCAGAAGATTAATGTCTGAGCCCTTCTGAGCCCTTCCAAGCCAGATGAGTCAAATCTCATTATTAAGGGGTTAACTGCCAGATCATTATCCCTCCAACACCCTAAAGGTTAATGCGAATGACTAAACAGCTCCTGTGACTGAGCTGGAAACCATGAGATTATATTATAAATTGACATGTCTGCGGGGGAAACCATAGATAACAATACCACCATTATCATCATGAGACCAAGACAATCTTTAGTTATGTAATGTGACTCAAGAGGCAAAACCATCATGTCACTTGTGGGACTATGTGGGTGCACTTGATTTTTTTTTTTTTTTTAATGGAGCTCATAGGCCAGTAGTTCTGATCCAGGGGTGCGGTGGCACTTGGGTGTATCCCAGACACCCTCCTTAACCCTTTGGGTACCAGAGGGGTACGCAACACAAAGGGTTAAAGTGCCCCTTGTTTTCTATCAATACTTGGATAAAAAAAAGTGACTGTATATTTATGTACAATTTTATGTATAATGTATTTGATTTTATTATTCAGCTTGTGAGACCTAAGAATAATTATATCTTGCTTATTTTAACCTTCATAATGCCTTTTACAAATAACATAACATTTTAAGGGTACCCTTAAAAATCTAGATTACATACTAGGGGTTCCCTGAACAAATAAAGTTTGAGAACCACTGTCATTAACCCCTTAACGACCGGCCGATCGGCTCGTCGCGGTCACTTAAGGACCACGGAAAGTTTTTTTTTTTTTTAATTCCGGTTCCGGACTCCCCGAACGGCGTGCAGCCCGGGGGGGAGCCCGGACCGTCAAGGGTCGTTAAGGGGTTAAGGTTCATTGGCTGAAGTAGGACTTTCAATATATTTTAACCCTTTAAGGGCCATTGATATGTGCAATGTGTTATACACCTCCTGGTTATTAAATGAGCAACAAAGGAGCAACAAACTTTTACAGTGACAAAATATATGTTATGGGGCTTTCCTGCTGAGTAAAACAAGGATATTGTGAGAGCAGGGCCCTCTGATCCTCCTGTTCTCCACATCTGATTGTACTATTTAATACCTCTGTATGTCTATTCCCAATTGTACAGCGCTGCGGAATTAGTTGGCGCTATATAAATAAATAATAATAATAATAATAATAATCTTTCATTCAAAAATTACAACAGCTCCAATTTGTATTTATTAAAAAAATAAACTGCAATTTTCTAATAAAATAACCAGGTGATGCCATTCCTATTACTATGAGGAGCTGTACTCTATCACACACTATCTATCTATCTATCTGATGTAATCTGTCCATCTATCTAATCTAGCTAGCTATCTACAGCCATTGTCAATCCACTGAAGGATGACGGTCTCCTCAGCAAACTGAGTGTATGGACCACAATCTACTTAACTGGTGCAGTGCAGACTTGACAGGTATTTGACCATAAACTAGAATCTGCAATCCTAATGTTTGAGCAGATTCACAGCTGGTGCATTAACCATCTGAGTATTGCACCAGGTTATTGAACCTCTGTGATACGTTCTCACTCCTGAGAGTTTATATACTAAGGTGTGATAAAAATGAGATAAGGTGGAAATAATGTCTCCAGTGTGATGAGCTCTCCAATCCCTATGTTATTGTATGGAGACTGCGCAACATTTCAGCTTAAGATCCATAGAACAACATAGGGGCTGGTGATTTCATCACACTGGAGAAGTTATCTCCTATTTATCACACCTTAGAGCATCTCCTCCCTGGAGGTAGGCCAATGTTCCTGAGAGACACTTCTAGGGCCTCATGTTCAAAAGAAAAGTGGAATAATTCCAGGGCAAATTCCTAAAATGCCCACTGAACACAGGGCCCTTAGAAATGATCTCTCATCTAGCGTGTCTAAATGAGATCATGATAAGAGATCTGGAAAATAAGCTTTCATTACACTCATAGATCAAGTGAAGTCCAGACTCTGGAATTAACCATCAAGCTAGAACTCACAGGGCCTTACTCATCGAGCTAAACAGCTGCCATTTTGGGGGAAAACAACTGTGCCATAATCAAAGGGGGAGACATATAAATTCGGACTGATTTAAATGAGACTTGAACCCCTGGAATACTAGACCTCCCTAGCACTCACAAAGATAAAAGGCCAATTTAAATCAACTGACATCCCTCCCACCCACACTATGGTGCAGTTGATTTATTCCAGAATTGCACTTATTAAGCTTGATGAATACATTGCACAGAAGAATAGTGATGTCATTTTGGGGCAAACCAACTGCACCAATAGGGACCAATGAAAAATTCCATTGACATAACTGTTTATTTTAACCCCTTGAATGCTAGAGAGGTCTCCAATGCATTGCAAAGCATTTATCTCAACAGGAATTTGTCTTTATCCCCGGTGCTATAGAATTACTAAACTGTTCATTTGTTCTTAGGACCCACAATGACTAGAATTAGCTCGTGAAATGAATTAAGTCCACTTGCGGTACTGATTCTCAGCTCCAGTTCTCAGGGAACAGCAACAGGTCATGTTTTCTAGATATCCCTAATTAATCACATGCGGATCAACCCCAATGACTGAGCAACTGATAACACACCTGGGATCACGTAGGGATATCTGGGAAAACGGGATCTGCTGGTGTTGTCTGAAGGCTGAGAAACACTGATTTATTGGCATTATTGACAACAAAATATATTTAAAAAGTGTAGACGTAACCATGGATACAATAATGCATAGCTCCGGAATTTGATGCCATGACACCTGTAAGGTGCTGGGCTGGACTGATATGAGACAGCATGGGGGGAGATAAAATAAGGAGTGATAAATCATTTCTCCAGTATGATAAACAATCAGGTGCCTATTTTATTCTATGGAGAATATAGCTCTCAAATTGGAGAGATATAAGTGTATGAACTCCATAGAAGAGCAAAGGAACTGGAGATTTTCTCTTTACCACACCTTAACCCTTCAAGGACCAGAGGGGTGCACTGAAAAAAGGACATGAACTTAAAAAAAATTCAAAATCACATAATTGTATTTTTTTTTACTTAGAAAATGAGTTTTTGAGTTATTTAGATTTATAGATTATTCTAAGCCATGACATGTAGCCAGCTCTCACTGACACCTACCCATGTCAGTGCTAGGACAGGCGGGTTATGCATTGTAGGTGGATGGGTAGGTAGTTTTTTAGTGTCCCTTTAACTCAGTGACAGGCAACCAAGTCTCCTAATGGGGCAGGCATAATGGTTAATAATTTTAAAAATGGGTTTAACCTCTTAGTGACCGGCCGCGCGTGCACACGGTCGGCACTTAACGCCCGCGGAACTTTTTTCCCCATTACTTCCAATGACTTCCTGGACGTACATATACGTCCTCTGTCACTAAGTGACAGTTTCTGCGGTGTACGTCCGTTGTTGGGATGGGGTTAAATAAAATATAGATTAACCCGTTGGAGGTTTGAGAGGTCTCCAAACGTATTGTGCAGCAATGCGTTGGAGATCTCTCTAGCACCCAAGGGGTTAAGGTGGAAAGTATAAGTGTAAAGGGGGATATTCTCTGGGGAGAAAGGATGAATGTGTTTTTTTTTGTGATAATGGGTGTGATGTGTAGAGGGATATTATCTCTTATTCCCATACCTCCCAACATTTCACACTTCTGTATCAGGGGGTGTTGCTGGGGTGTGACTGGTGGGCGGGGCATTACCAAGAATTTTTAGGTTATTTCATGACCTGTTGACACCTCTTTGTGTAAATTAATAAATGATTTATAGTAAGACCAAATTATTTTATTCAAACAGACCAACTTATATCCTATATAATAATTCACTAGGATTTTTGTCACAATGCAGTCATGCGTATGCGCAGTCTCTGCACATGATTGCATCGAGTGAGTGAGGCGACACAAGACTGCATCGCATGGAGCAGTGAGGTAGCGCCACGGCCTCTTAACCCTTTGAGTGCCAGAGAAGTGAGTTGTGTACCCCTCTGGCACCCAAAGGGTTAACATTTCCCAGACCTTCGCGCGTGTACACGGGCTTTTACACTAGTACACATATAAACAATCATTAAAGTGATAGTAATACTTTGTTAAAAGTAACTTTAATTATGTAGATATTAAAAGAAACTAATTACCCAGTCCTATCTCTCAAACCTCTATGGTTTGAGAGATATAAGCTTTCAAAGTTTCCCCCTTCCCTCCCTGTGCACTGACGTCAGCTTTCTGTTACTTTTAACAAAGTATTACTATCACTTTAATGTGAGTTTTATTGCTAAAAAGAGGGACACCAGGATGGGAAAGAGGGACAGAGAGATTTGTGTCTCAAAGAGGGACTGTCCCTCCTAAAGAGGGAAACTTGGAAGGTATGAATTCCCACTGTACCAGAGAGTCATACCACAGAAGAAGTCTTTGATGGTTGCCTGTTGCCTACCACATGACATTTGGTCATGATCTCTGTCAGATCATAATACCCAGCAGAATAGCACAACATGGTGGCTAATATACAGTCACATTGATGGTGCTGCAGGAATCCAAATGTTCCCTTTGCATCACCACTAGCATCAGTAGTATAATCTGGGCACCAGCGCTACCAACCTGTCATGTGCAGCATGAGTCAGAAAGTCACCCAGAAGTGCTACTATTCCTAGTAAGTGTTGGCACGGGCAACAGCTGTTTGATGCCACATCCTTCATGCTACTGGGCAGGCACATGCTGGGCCTTATGCAGGAAGCAAAAGATGGGAAATTCAGGAACAAACCAACTACACCACGGGAATGGGGAATCCAAATGTATTTAATCCTTTCAGTGCCAGAGGGATGTGCAATGCATTGCTTTGGCACTGAGAGGGATATAGGGGGTCTTGTAATCCCATGAATGCTATAGTTCCTCAAAGTGTTGCAAAGGAGTTACAAATCTCCCCTGAAATCAGTGTTAGTTTGTTTTATACCCCCACCCGTGTAGTTGGTATGCGCCTGAATTCATCTTCTGCTTTTTGTCCTATGACAAATATTAGTTTTACCTTTCTATTCCATAATGTGGACCCATCACCCCAAGAGAAGTTTGGTTAATTTAAAAGAGAATTAGAAACTGATTATATGTTCTACTAGACACTTGTTTGTAATATAAATAGTTTTTGAGAAATGCGCCATCTTTTTTACTGGCACATGCAAAGAGCTAGTCAGAGACGCTCAACTAGGAACGAGGCTGTCCTCGAATTGATGAGGCTCTATAGGATAAGTATCCTACCCAGGATGCAATCTCTTTTAGCTCACTAGTGCATTTCACAGAGAGGAAATATCCTAGAGCACATCATACTGATCCTACCAAAAGGCAGTCCAGCCACGAAGTGCCAGGCAATTCCTCTCTGAACAAGAGAAGTAGCCAACCCCAGACGTACGTTTCGGCCTTGGGCATCGTCAGTGAGGTGCAGCTGATCTCTCTAGGCACTGTGAGCAAGGTGTCCACGTCTGGATTACCCTGTTACCCTTCTTTTTACTGGCACAGTCTGGCACTTTATGCTAAAACATTTATGTGCTGAACCACTGCACTTTGAATGGACCTAGGCAGAGCCCGCCCACTGGGGTGTGTCTAATAGTACAGAGAGTAATACTTTTGACAAACAGAACTAATATACATACTGTGCAGAGAATTAGCATAAAATGTCCCACTGTGCCACACAAACAAGGTCAAGTTCCCTAAAACTGTTTATTTTACCAAAAAAGGCTAGTACAACATATATGCATATTTTACCCCTTTATCTGCAAGAGGAATATGCATCACATTACTTCGCAATGCTTTGCATACTCCTCTGGTACCCAAAGGGTTAATACTCAGTAAAATAAACTGACCGAATCATAGGCAGACAGGACCACATTAAGTTGTCTGTTGGTAAAGGGATGTCATGTACATCTAGCTAGTTGTCATAGCAACAGACAATCCCCAAAAAATATTAAAACACATGCTAAACATGACCATCAAGGTTAGTCATTCATCTGTCGTAAAGGATATTTTCTCTTATTTATTTTAAGATCTCATGCTGGTAGTCTGCATTGTCCCTGGATATATTAATTATAGAATATATACAGAGGATGCAGCTATTTCCTTGATTTGTGTCTATTGTACCGGTACATGTCTGGCCAGCAGCCTGTGAGATAACACATGGTGTCCCCTGCTTAAAAGAAAAGAGGTGCATTTTTGGAACAAACCAGCTGCATCAAAGGAGCGAAATATGGCTTTTAACCCCTTGGATGCTTGAGAGGTCACCAGCTGCTTTACAATGCGTTGGAGACCAATCAAGCATTCAAGAGGTTAAATTCAGTGTTAAATCAGTGTCCCCCCCACACACACAGACACACAGACACCTTGGGGGTTATACACTAAGGTGTGATAGAGGTGATAACGTGCAGATGACTTCTCCAGTGATGTCACTTCAACAGTTCCTAAATTATTCTATGGAGCCTATGCACTAAGATTTCCTTAGTTGGAGAAATGCATAGGCTCCATAAAATAACATATGAATTGGAAAAGTGATATCACTGGAGAAGTCATCTCTGCTTTATCACCTGTTTATCACAACTTAGTGCATCTTCCTCATTGTGTAGTAGGATTGCACCAGAATTTTTCAACTCTTTTGTACATAATGCTCCATGGTATTCGCTGGTCAGACAACGTTTCTATATAATATACTTCTGAGTTTATATTTACACGTCAGAATCAGATTTTTACTGCATAGAGTACATTACTTACACTGTTTCTACTGTATCCCCAGAATTCCATGCTTCAACATACAAATGAATTTCTAAAAATTGTACACATATACAGTTACCACCATATACTAAATATAGTATGGATTCAGTCAATAAAGTCCCAGGAAAAGAAGGATCCTAGATATTCCAATTGTCTACTGGTCCATTACTGTCACCATATTCTCGAATCACATGTAAAAAAAGAAGAGATGCATCCAATCAAGATCTACCAATTTCTCAAACTTTAGAATAAGTAGCATCCACTTACAGATTGGCTGTTCTTGTTCCGCCTCAGTAGATTCCAAGTTATTTTGGGTCCGACACTCTTCAACCTCGTTAACTCCGTAAATTAAATAATAGCTGGGTCAGTTCCAATGGCTCGTCAGATCCGACTCCCTCTTGTTGCAGCAATCGACTCCATTTTTCAAGAGATACACTGGAATATACAAACATATATTTTTTTAAATGTATTGGTCTTGCAATCCAAATAGTAAAGAAATATATCCACTCACGTATTAAGTTCTTTGTATCCAGTGTAGTCTCTCTAGAACCAATCTGTCACAGTTCCATCTGCTTCATACTCTAGCGCGTCCTATTATTATATGTTCTGTGAGAAGGATATGAAAATACGTTCATCCCGTTCAACATTGGTCCCGGTGTTTAATTTTATCATCGGATAAAAGGGTGAAACGGGTGTGTATCCCGTCTACTCACTTACATCCACGTTCACAATCAATTTGAACGTATAATATAAGGACGCGCTAGAGTATGAAGCAGATGGAACTGTGACAGATCGGTTCTAGAGAGACTACACTGGATACAAAGAACTTAATACGTGAGTATATTTCTTTACTATTTGGACTGCAAGACCAATACATTTAAAACAAATATATGTTTGTATATTCTGGTGTATCTATTGAAAAACAGAGTCCATTGCTACAACGAGAATGAGCCGGATCTGACGAGCCATTGGAATTGACCCAGCTATTCTTTAATTTATGGAGTTAACGAGGTTGAAGAGAGTGGATATATTTCTTTACTATTTGGACTGCAAGACCAATACATTTAAAACACATATGTGTTTGTATATTCCCGTGTATCTCTTGAAAAATGTAGTCTATTGCTGCAATGAGAGTGAGTCGGATCTGACGAGCCATTGGAACTGACCTAGCTATTCTTTAATTTATGGAGTTAACGAGGTTGAAGAGAGTTAGACCCAAAATAACTTGGAATCCACTGAGGCAGAACGAGAACAGCCAATCTGTAAGTGGATGCTACTTATTTTAAAGTTTGAGAAATTGATAGATCTTGATTGGATGCATCTCTTCTTTTTTCACATGTGATTCGAGAATATAGTGACAGTAATGGACCAGTAGACAATTGGAATATCTAGGCTCCTTCTTTTCCTGGGACTTTATTGACTGAATCCATACTATATCTAGCATATGGTGGTAAATGTTGAATCACCTTAGTTTTGTATATATTTATATATGTACAATTTTTAGAATTTTATTTATCCTATTAGAGTACATAGGTACTTGGGCTGAATCTTCGTTGGTTACCGATAGATATACTGTATCTAGGATACACAGTGCCGATTTTTATACTATTTTTATTTAACATACAAATGAAGGCATACAATGCTGCTGTTATGTTAAGCATATATTAATTATCCTTGTGTGTTTCTGACAGGGGGACCCTATTCCAGAAGAGATGTATGAGAAGATAGCAGGGGGTTCTGTCCACTCCATTTCAGATATACGGAGGCTGCTGCAGATAGATTCCGTAGGTAAATCTCTACAGAATTATATTCTCATGCTGAGCAAAATTTACATTCTTTGCTTGTTATGTTTTCTCACTGTCTGTGTCTTAAACTAATAGTAACAGAAGGGCAAGGCAGGGCTCCATCTTTTTCTACATCTTCCTTATCCAAAATCCTTGGCTGTACTGTACAATGTCTGGGTACGAATTAAAGTAGATTTGTAGGTATTCAAACTCAAGTCTCATTGTAGAAGCACATGTGGGCATTTTACTAATAAAGGGCTGTGCCAACATTCTTGAACAGGGCTTGTAAAGTGAAGCCCTCCAGTTGCTGCCAAATTATAACTCCCATCATGCCCTGCCAGCCATAGGCGGCAGCAGCAGGGCCTCACGTTGATCACTCTGGGTCTAGAATATAGATGGTTAATGAAGTGAGCTGGAAATGGGGGCATTAGTGTTTCAATGGACCTTATATATAAAGTGATGTACTTCTGGAGCAAACCAACTGCATTATAGGGGACAAATACAAATTCTCTTTTATCTAAATGGGTCTTCTTACCTCTGCAGTGCTTGCGAGGTCTCCTACACATTTTAAAGCAATGTGTTTACAACCTATCATTTGAGGGGTTAAAAGCCCCATTTAAACTAATTGGGAATTAGGGACATGTTTATTTGCCCCTACAATGTAGTTGGTATATCCAGAACTACTTCACTTTGCATTTCTACACATAGAACTCAAAGGTTACAAAATGGAGTAATTCTAGGAAAAAAAACAACTACACTGTAGGGGAGTATAGCTAAAAAAAAAACCAAATTCCCATTGATTGAAATGTGGCTTTTAACCCTTTCAGTGCCAGAGGGGTACACAATGTATTGCTCTAAAAACCCATTGATATAGCCTATCTGAAATAATCAGATCTTCTCCCAGTCTAAACTCCCAAAAGAGAACTGCTTGTTTATCACCCACAGTAGAGAAGTTTAGTTCATAAATTGCTCCAGCTCTCCTTAGTACATGAGCCTCACCATTCGATTTCAGTGTATTTCATGCTGGTGCACGCCTGTGTGTATCTCTCAGCCAGGGGCACCAACAGTTATTTAGGAAAAATGTTTCATGTACAACATACACGTACTCGCAAAATATGAAACAAACACACAGGAATGCAAGAGACACACAACTTTATACGGGGGGAAGGCAGTTATAAAGTTCACATGTACACAGATGGAGGATAAGCTGGAGCTGTATAATGTGAGTATGTAGAACATTTCCAATATACAGTGAAGATTCACTCAAAAAATTATTATTGGCAGCGTATGAACAGTGTAGGGGGGGAGCAACAGATGGCCCCGGGTCACACGCAGTCCTCAGAAGCTTCTCTGCAGCCACACACACACAAACTAATAGTGATCCATTTAACCCTTTGAGTGCCAGAGTGCTACGCAATGTACTGCAAAGCAATGTGTTGCGTAACACTCTGGCACTCAAAGGGTTAGCCCATTGGGTGCTAGAGAGTCCTTCAACACACTGTGAATGTGTTGAAGGTCACTCTAGCAAGCAAGAGGTTAAACTGCATGTTCACCACCTATTTCAAATTTTAAACCATAATACGCGGCTCTTTGGGGGTATTGGAGGCCTCATAGCCATCCCTTGACGTAAAAGCTGGTTGTCTGTATCACTGCTTCAGAGTGTGTGAGGAATGATTGCAAACAGAATGACATAGATACAAGTGATTTAAATGGTGGTTATGGGCTTGTTTGTGCAAGATTACAGGAGAATGGGAATGTTATGAGTAGGCAATAGTATGCCTGAGCTTAAACGTAATTTCTTTAGCCCTTTAAGGACCAGAAGCGTGTGCAACGCAGTGCTTTGTGCACTCATCTGATCCTTAATGGGTTAATTGTGATGCGGTAGATATGTTGGACCAACCATAGTTGGTGGTGCTCATATACAATTAGACAGTCTCCTAGATGGCAGAGGCATTTAACGAACCTTTGAAGCCCCGTGTACGCATGTAGGATCCTTTCAAGTTCCATGTTGCCATTCTTAGGCCCATTAATATAGGTGGGAAAAGCAGCCACTGAGGGATGTGCATAAGGTGCAGTTTTGAATGGGGACCAGCTGGAGGACCTCAAGTTACCCAACCCAGCTCTATCCTTTCTTGCCATAACATTGAATTGGTTACTTGCTAAAAAGCTGATACCTTTGGGAACTCAAGCTGAGGCTTCCTGAAACAGGTGGCCTGCAGCACACTTCAAGTACACTCATCAAGATCCCCCTGATGAAGTGGTATATATTTTCTGGACCAGGACCCCCGATTGTCAGAGAAACAAAAGGGAAATATCTTAAGTGCAGTCTTCCACATCTTTGGGATCACTGCAATCACACTTCATATTGAGGAAAAAGGGCCCTTTTAGAGCAGTGGGGCTAATCAATATTGTACAGAGAGAAGACCCACGTGTACAGGGAGTCACGCCAGGAGCCCAGTGTTTGCAGTACGTCAAGGCTCACTCTACTCTGCTGCAACCTCCCTCTTTGCTATTGTCTCCCTGCGCACGTCAGACCCCTGCACTCCGCTATCTGTGTCTGGACACAACTTCCCCTCTTTGTCTGCAGTGCCAGTCCTGAACTCTGGCTTGTGCATGAAAAGAATTCCTCACGCTCCCCCCGCAACCCCCCTCTGTCTTCTAGTCTGAGTCCAGCTGCAGCAGCTGTACGCTCTATTAATACCCAGCTGTGGGCATGCATCTCTTCTAAGCCTGGCAGTGCCAGTGTGAATCTAAGGAGCACTTATTTAAGTTGGGATTTTAACCCCTTGAATACTAGAGAGGTCTCCAAAGTGCTGCTTTGCAATGAACTGGATGCATCTCTGCCATTTTAGAGGGTTACACATCCCATTTACCTGAATGGGAATTTGGAGAATGTTTATTATCCCCTATGGTACAATTTGCTTACTCCAGAATTGCACCAATTCAACTTCCTGAATATGACCCAGATGGCTTCATTATGTACATGGGAAGCATTTATAGAAGTAGATTCACACAATAGCTAATACAGGAAAGGTTTTCACAGGACCCCAGCTAGACATCAGGTTATCCTGGACATGAAAGAAGGACAAAGATCAAAAATGTTGTGAAATTTTGCATCAGGTTGGAATTGGCCAGACTGTGGATCACGTGGTTATAATCTCCTGTCTAAATCTGGATTTCTTTCTGCTAAAGCAAAAGACTGGATACAAATACTTTTTATCCTCATTATCCTAAATCATTACTAAATCAAAAAGCATGGAAAATGGCTAGTTCAGTGTTTTATTTAAATAGCTGGGCAATATCTCAATAAGGTCAATTTCACACAAGTAACACCAACCCAGCAATGCTCTGTGGGTTACATCTCCATAGTGAAAGGTAATATGATAGACTAAAGTGTCTTTCACATGAGTGAATATTGCCTTGTGGGAACACATCCCTGTTCAGTAGGCAGCAACTGTGCTGCGTTATGTTCGGAATGCAAAAGAGTTGCTGTAAGAAAGGTCTGCATGGTGGCCTATGGGGGAGCCAGTAAACTTTTTCACAGTAGTACTGGAGGTTGCGATGCTCATCTTCCAATTCCTCAACACATGTGGGTGCCAGCATTCATGGAGAATTAAAAGCCCCATTTAACCCTTTGAGTACCAGAGGGGTATCCATTACATTGCTTTGCAATGTGTTGGCTAAAGAAGGAGGGTTATTCACTAAGGTGTGATAAGAGGTGATAAGGTGAGGATGACTTCTCCAGTGACATCTCTTCTTCATTTCCTAGGCTATTCTATGGAACCTATGCACTAAGATCTCCAAACATGCATTGGCTCCATAGAAAAACATACGAACTGGAGAAGTGATATTACAGAAGTTATCTCCACTTTACCACCTTTTTCATCACACCTTTGTGAATCTCCCCGATGTGTTTATCCTTCTCTGCCTCAGAATGGAGGAACTGACAGGGAGTTCACAAGTTTTTCCTATGTACAATACCTAAAGTAGGCTGTCCAGACCTCACCTTTACCCGGGGACACATAGGAAATAGGCATATTTCAGGACAGCACTGAAATCAACTCAGCCCTGCAGCATGTATTTTTCATATGTGTCCCCGGTTAAAGGTAAGGTCTGGTCACCCTAACCTAAACGCACCTGAAAAGCAAACTCTAATAATCTGCACTTTCTAACATATAATACCAAGAAACAGCGATATGTTATACTGTATTATTAAATATTTAATCGCATGAATAAAAGGGCAATTATCCTATGAGAGCAGACTTAGCAAAAAGAGCACTGTGCAGCCACAGAATGGCTTCTATCAGCCGTTCTGGAGGCCAGAAAGTGACCCCTTGATTGGAACACAATCCAGAACAATGTGGCTCTCAGGCAGAAACTATGGGGGTTCAAGGCACTTTCCCCATGGATACTCAGATTTTCAAGACTTTCATCGGGCAGGACAGACACTGAACTACAAGAAATTAGTCTCACAATCCAGTCTCTTCTGGTTTGGACACAGGGGGAGGGGTGGGGTCTCAATTCAGATCTCTCCCTATTGGTCTGCAACAAGGGTATCCTCCACAAGCAAGTAAAGCAATGCATTAGATACCTCTTTGACACTCAAAGGATTAAAAGACTGTTATAATATCAGGGCTCAAAATTGCCACTAGCCAATGGCGAGTGAAAATTCAGCCCTGGCGAGTAGAAATTCAGCCCTGGTGGGTATGTTATGGCTTGCAATGGTGAGTAACTTTTCAGGTCTGGCTAGTAGCGAAGAACTTCACATTTTAAGCCCTTATAATATTATGGCTGTTGATATTAGTAACTGTTTTTCAGTGAGAGTTGCAACAAAAGGGTAGATCATATCCTAGCAACACAGACTATTTCTTCCTTTTCTAACCTTTTGAGTGCCAGAGAGGTATCCGATGCAAAAGGGTTAAAGGAGCAGTACACATTTTAAGGGGAAAAAAATATGTATATTGTAATTCTTTTCCAGCTGAGCAACTCAAGGGTACCACCACTGTTGGCAGATATTTCATTCAAAAGGCATTGAAGCTCATGCTTGTGGTGCTGTTCTTATCACTATAATGAAGACTCATGATCTCCCATAGTGGTATTATAAAAAAAGTTCCTACTGAACACTATTTGCCAATGTTGCTAACAGTTTGAAATAATAGTAATAATATGTTTAAGCTGAATAAAAATCTCCCAACAGCCATTGTTTTTAGCCATCAGAAAAAGCTATTTGTTTTAAAGGTTGAATAATTTGCATTTAACACTTGAGACTTTATTTGCACTTTTGCCGTGCCTGGGGCAGAGATGTATATGGGATGGATAAACAAATTAATTAAATAATTCATTAACTAACTACCATAAAATCACTGAAATGTAAAAAGGTGTTTTTAGTAAAAATGCTAATACAAATGATTAACAATTTATGGCACATACAGTGTCAGCATCTTGCAGCCTATTCAGTGTTTGTCCTTGGTGTGTTCTAATATAGACAGGGTGTGGCGAAAGGCTGTTTTGGAAACACTGGCTTCTGAGTGTTACCTAAAATCAGAATAATACCCATTGTCTGACTGTATTCCTTTCCCAGCCCAGAAGGTTACAAGTATAAAAATCTGTCCTATGTGCCATGTTAAAAAAATGCAATTAATCAGTGTAATTGGCCTCGTTAGACAGATCCAGTCCCACTAAACCAAGCTACTTATATGTGTCTCATCAAAATGAAGTATTTGTTGTTTTCCTCTGTGTCCTTTGAATTAAGACTTTAATCCTTTGAGAGTCAGAGGGTTTGAAATGCATTGCAAAGCAATGTGCTGCATGCCCCTCTGGCACCCAAAGGGTTAAAAAAGAGCTTTCTGCACAAAAGGAAAATAGAGTAATTCACAGGCAAACCAAACATAGAGGAGAAATAAAAATTATTAAAATTTACATTTATTTAAATGGGACTTTCGCCCCTGTATTGCTAGAGAATGATCCTGCACACTGGGATGGAGACATCTCTAGCATTCAGGGGGTTAAAAACCCATTTAAAGTGAAACTGACAATTTATACAAATAGGTGATTCAAAAAAACTTTCAAAATGACTTTTATTTATGATAGTCATTTTATTTCAAACAACAGTGTAAGGTGGATATTTAGTTGTATTTGTCAGCATATGCAAATGAGCCAAGTACAGGCCAGCAGGAAGTGGCAGTTGGGATGGGGGCAGTGTGGAATGTTAGCATCTGGCAGACATGTCAGCTAATACTGTCTAATGTGCACAGACAAAACTAAATATCTCATAAACTATTGTGTTAAATAAAATGGCTAACATAAATATCGTTCCACTTTAATATAATGACAGAGGGGTATACAAATCAATGCTGAGAAATGCATTGGATACCCCCAGGGGAGGGCTGGCCTGGGGGGCAGAGGGGCAATTGCCCCCTGGGCCAGTCATATGTCTGGGCCGGTGGGCCACTCCTGCTTGTTGCTGCAAATGTAGCTACATTAGTGGTACCACAGAGCTTACAATTGAAATGGAGCTACACTAGTAGCCATAAGCCATTTCTCTTGTAAGCTCTATAGTATCACTAGTGCAGCGTTACTTACATTGTAAGCTCTGTAGTTGCACCAGTGTAACCCCATTTCAATTGTAAACTTTGTGGTATTGCTTACCTTACCTCACAACACTAACCCTTTGAGTGCCAGAGCAGTATACCATGCATTGCAAAGCAATGGGTGGCATACCCCTCTGGCACTCAAATGGTTAATGGCAATTTTAAAATTAACAAAAGGGGGTGGGCTGGGACAGTGGGCTGG
The DNA here is from genome assembly GCA_037306005.1 of Rhinophrynus dorsalis. Classification (NCBI taxonomy): domain Eukaryota; kingdom Metazoa; phylum Chordata; class Amphibia; order Anura; family Rhinophrynidae; genus Rhinophrynus; species Rhinophrynus dorsalis. The sequence continues at coordinate 113,988,795 of CM074722.1, forward strand.
AACATTAGTAAACTTGGGCCACTTGATTGTAATTGCCCTCCAGGCCACAAGTTGCCAGCCCTCCCCTGGATACCCCTCTGGCACTCAAAGGTTAAACCAATAGGAAGTTTTAATTTCTCACTATTGTGCAGCTGATTTGCTTCAGTGAATAATTCAAAACAAGAAAGAGAAGTAGTTCTGAGGAAAACCAACTGCACAAACAGGGAACTGTATCCACTCCCCAAATTTTCACTTATTTAAAGTGGACTTTAAACCCTTTCAGTATGAAAGAGGTCTCCAAAGGATTCACATTGTGTTGGACACCTCACTGGCATTCAAAGGTACTTTTGTTTTGACAATTAGTGATGTTCGTTATACCCATGGATTATAAGCAGTCAGACTGCTCCCATTGTTTATGAAAAGTCTTATCGTATTTGACCAATGCAGTTTTCCTTACTTGCTCCCTATCATATCTATACTATAATTAATATGCAAACTAACATAAAATGATTATGTCATTTTCCTCTATGACCTAAATTATTTTTCTTTACCAGCAGATGAAGAGGAGGATACGAATTATGTGTCCACAAACAGGACAAATAGCTTGGCCAAGGTCGCTCCTAGGCACTCCCGTGTAATTCGCAGCTTAGGTAAGGAAAAGATCCCTGGGCTAAACTATTTCAGAATGGAAGAGGTACATAACTTGGAAATTCCATCATAAATGCTGTTTGTGTGATCAGCCAATCAGAGTGGTTATTTCACTCAAACTCATAGACCTAATCATTCCTTTTAGCTCCATTTGCAGAATGGAGCTTTCAGAACATGAACACTGTTTGGCTTATGCAGTTATGATGTTTATAATGTAGACCCAATATTTTCTTGGAGTGTTATTTTGATGGAGAAGTTAACCGTAACATTTAAAAGTACAGTAAAACACAGTTTGTGAAGCTACTTAACAGCTAAGTAGCTATGACTGAGAAAAATACAAAATGGGAATTAAAATGTTTGATTTCTTGTGGCAACCTGACTTTTTCTCATCTCCAAAATAGGCAAGTTTTATTATTATTATTATTATTATTCTTTATTTATATAGCGCCAACTAATTCCGCAGCGCTGTACATTTTACCATAAAGGATATATGTATTCTACTAATTGTTTATGGGAGTAGAAAATAATGATTTCCTCTGTTTAGTAATGACAATAGTAGACAAGGGGAGGGGGCTTAAAAGAATGAATTGAGACTACAATGCACAATCCTGGAGAATCAGATCTGTGTAAGGCATGACTCATCTGTATGACTCAATAGAAAGAGCCCTCATTCAGAGTATTACGGGATAACACTCATCCACAGTAACATTCAGCAATCTTATTAAGATTGGGTATTGCTCTTCTCTCCTCTTTAGATGCTGAACCAGCTGTTCTTGCAGAGTGTAAGACTCGAACGGAAGTATTTGAGATTTCACGGAAGATGGTGGATCCCACTAATGCTAACTTCTTGGTGTGGCCCTCATGTGTGGAAGTTCAGAGATGCTCGGGGTGCTGCAACTCAAAGTCTATGAGATGTGCAGCAACTCGTATCCACATCCGCCATGTTCAGGTACCAAAAATACTGTCAAACGTTCATCTTCTCCAAGGCTACCAAAAATATGTTGCAGATCAATCTACAGTAGATATGCAGTAATTTATTTAATCTGCATTTCAGCAAATTGTCACCTTCGTTAAGAAATACACATACCTATCACCAAAACACTAATTAAATAGAATTCTTTATGATTATCGCACACTGGAATTCTGCATTCCTTGAGCTTATCTGACTTTTAGTAGCCACCGACTACCTACACTCAGCTCACGTATAAGCCATACGAGCAATCATGTGCAGATAACTTACACACTGAGGTAGAAGTATTGGAGAACTAGAGTGATTCTAACTACACCAGAGGGGACAAATAAAAAATTCCCTAAACTCCCATTGATTTAAATAGGGATTTTAACCACTTGCCTGATAGAGGCCTCTAAATTGCCCAATTGCCCCAGAATTGCTACAAAGTGATAGCGTTTCCACAAAGTGGTGTTTCAGTTCACCTCCATGGGTCATGACTCCTGTTAAGATTTCCAGCTAACTCTTCTAGAAGACATTCTATTTGTAAAAACATTATAAACAGCAAATTATGGATATTAAAACATTGTGCAATAACAATCTTTTAGCACAAAAAAATAAGCCGAGTGAAGTTAGGCCACCTGGAATGCAACGTTTTCCCGTAAGTTTGATAACATCAAAGCAGTGTTGTTTTTGACAAAGTGCCAAACTTCTTGACATCAGGATTGCATAGCTGGCTTCAGTCTACACTTTTGACAAACTCATTTCTTAAAACACTTAGCAAGTGCTTAATTGACTAAAACACCCAATGTAAAACAGAATATTCTCAAGATCTAGTTCAAAAATATTTTCTTGCAATGAGTTGGAGACCTCTTTAGGATTCAAAGGGTTACAACCCTCATTTATTTAATCCTTAGAGTGCCAGAGGGGGAAGCCACACAGTACCTCTCTGGCCCTCAAAGAGATGAAGTTTATTTTTGTTCCCTGAATACTCCAGTTCTCCATAGTACATCAGATTCCAGGAGAGCTGTCTGTGAACTGGGTCAGATGGGGATAGAAGTTTCTAACATTCCGACCAGATATTTATGGAAAAAATTATAAATATTCCAAAACAGACACGCTGAGTTTTTACCAGTTATCAGGTTATAAAGTCCCCCCTACTTACAAACCCATGGGTTCTCTATCAATAAATTCCCATCAGCCTGTTCTCGGGGATGGGGCCAGTTCACTTCCCTTTCCTATCACCACCAGGGGTACTCTCCAGGAAATTCCTTTGCTTTGGAAATTAAAATGTTTTTTACGGAAAATTCCAAGCTAGATATCTGTTTGATTGAATCTCTGCATGTGGGAAGGGGGCCATGGAAAGATCTGCTGATCTCATAACATGATGGTCCTAGAGACAAAAAGGAATATAATCACTATTGTGATCTCAAATGCAGAAGCACTTTTTTTCATAAAAAAAACCCCATATCAGAATACAGTTAATGGCTCCAGTGGTTTGTAAATAGAAATATTTAGAACTCTGGTTCAAACTATAATACATTTTACCTTAAAATAATCACTTGCATTTATAACTAAAAATGTGTAAAATATCTAAAACTCTATCGCAAGTAAAGATACATTTTACCTTAGAAACAAAATGTTTATACTTAATTTTTAGTATTTAATCTATGTAAATGTGACATTTAGTTTCAGGAATAGTAGCACCCAAATATGTAATCCTTAAAAAGTATTTTCATGTCTCATTCCTCTTTAAACCTTCATGTCCCATACCCCTCCTTATATCTGCCCTTCTTCTATGCCATAAAATGTTGCACTCAAATTATCTGTAGCCTATTCAAATTAAGAGGTGCATACAATTTGTGACAGAGCAATGATCTTGACCAGCAATGACAGAATAAAATCTAAGACCCATAATTCATTGGAACTACTTGACAGCCTCAAGCAATCTGCTCGTGCCTTGATTTTATCACAGCAAATAGGAAGACAAAGGCTTTTAAGGAGAGGAAAACTGAGGGTAGTTTGTTAATTAGTCTGGTACTCGTGTGAACCAAAGAAAAGCATGGCTGCGCCCTGGCTAGAAAAATTACTATGCCCACCCTGGCCCAAGTACACAACTGATAACACCACGTATTAACTGTACCTGTGTACATCTGCATACCCTGGTAGTCAGCACAGAAATGAGTACACTGGGATTATGTTATGAATATTGAGATGGAAGCTTGTCTTTGTCAGATATTGGGCTGGACTTGATGGACACATGTTTTTTTTTTTTGGCCTCATCAACTATGCTACTATGTTGTTCAAATTGAGAGACTTTTTCCCTGGTCTCCAGGTCAACAAAATCCTCATCAGTCGGCCGAAGAACATATATGTGCGGGTTGTGGTTCCTCTAGAAGACCATCTGGAGTGCAAATGTGAGCGCATTCATTCCTCAATTCTAAGGAGCCACCATTCTCACGAGGAGGTCAAGAAAGCACCAGGTAACTGGGAGCTCCACTGTGTGTTCTCCAGGCATCACCAATGTGTGCATACAGTCGGAGGCTAGGGTACTAAGAACTGGAGCAATTCTGGAGCAAATCAACTGCAGCAAGTAAGAATTCCAATTGATTTAAGTGGGTACTTGAATGTTAAAGAAGTCTCAAACACATTGCTACGCAAAGTGATAAGAGCCCCATTTAAATCAATAAGAACTGCGTCACCTATGGAACATTTGGCTTGCTGAAGAATTAGAATTGTTCCAGTTATTCATAGTACAACAGGTTCATCATGTCCACTTCTGAATATATCCCAAGCCACTAATTACTCTCTCTCTCTCTCTCTCCCAGCTATACCTGTGGCCACTCTTCCTCCTGTCCCTGAAAGCAGAAAAGAAGACCAAACACTCCGATCTTCTAAGAGGAAGAATCGAAAGTTCAAACATATGCCCAACAAGAAGGAGCAGAGAGAGCTTTTGGGCACGTAGTGATCACTGGGAGTGTTCTTCATATGTGCCACTTAACAGGTGAGCTACTGCAACTTGCCCAAATCCAAATAATTCATTTTAGTCTTCTAGTGCCAGAAGGGGCAGTGAGCATTACCACCTTGCCACTCAAAGTGCCAAGTGTTAAACTGAAGAAATCTACGACAGGAAGTCCCAAAATGTAGGGGAATATTCATAAAAAGAGATAGAAAAATTCTGGGGCATGCTAGCTGCATCAAAGAGGATAAAGAATAATTTGCCTTGATATGTTTTTTTTCTTTTAAATCCTCGAATGATAGTGGTTTTTAACACACTGTGAAGGAATGTGTTGGAGATCTCTCTAGCATTGAAGGAGTTAAAAACCCCATTAAAATCAATTGCACAGTTGGATTGTCCAAGAATGAACCTACTTTATGGATATGTCCCTCAAAATCGATTGATGAGATCCGGCTCCATTTAAAGAAATTAAATTTCTTTAAAGTTGACCTGTCACCTTAAATTTATGTTTGTATATTTGAAAACTGCTTATGAGTTATGTTAGCCAGAAGACCAGCAGATCGATAGTTTGACACGCTCATACTTTTACTTTTGCAAAAAGTGAACAGCTCAGTGCAGTTTCATATGCTAAATAAACTTTGTGCTGCTCTAAGAATTTAATTAGCATATATTAGCATATGGTACAGTATTGTGAGATTACCATCCTATATTATAATTCGCTAGGATGTTTGCCAGAATCCATCATGCGCAGTAGAGATGGCTGCGCGCGCTCCAATCATGCGCAGTACAGACTGCCCGCGCTGTGTCCTCTGGGACACAGGAAGGTGTGCAGAGAGGACCAAGGTCTGAATTCAGAGTGCTCCGCTCCATATCAGCCGCGGCGCATTCCGGCAGGCAATATTGAGCATGACTGCAGCTCTGCCAGTGTTGGCCTGTGTACACGAGCTTTAAAACTAGTTTGGAAATAAAAGTATAAATATCTGCTAAACAATGAATTTGATCATTTTACTAACATGATACATAGTTTTAATGTAGTTTTCAAATAAGCAGAGTTTCTTTTGTTTTTAATGCCAGATGGGAACACAACACATTACTTTGCAATTCGTTGTGCACCTTTCTGGCATTCATAGGGTTAATTTCAAGATGACTGGTCCACTTTAAGGACATCTGTGCTTAAATTTATATCCCCTAACAATTAATTAACATACCTAAACTTTGGTATATTGCTAATACCTGGCCTGTTTACGTTTCCTGGAGTTGAAAACAGCGGATAAACCCTCTAGTCTTGCCCCGGCTGGAATACAATGTGCAAATATGACGTATACAAGTCAATATACTTAGGCAAGAGCAATCGTCTCAAAACTGCCCAGGAATAAGAAAAATCAAAATACTAGTCATATAACAAAGCTATGAAAAGAATGCCAAAGGTTAAATGAGGAGTGAGAGTTTACAACAAGCAGGGTTATAGTAGAATGAGTAGGACAAAGGGCTGAATGTACGATTGTTATTCTTTGCTAAATCAAGCACTGGAATCTATTTTTTGGTTTCTATGTCTGCCTAATGTCTATTTACTAAGCTAAGTATGTCAGAATTACTCCTTTTAACACCATTTGCATCAAGGGGAAGACAATGGGGCGGTCTGTGGGTGTTTTTTGGGGTGTTTTTCTTTTACTCTTGATTAAGTCTATGTATTAACCTCTTGGTGACAAGGGCTTTTTTACATTTGAGGACAAGAGCAATTTTGGCCTTTTTAGTATGCTTTTGTTCAACCATATTTTTACTCTAATTCATTTAGTACAGTCAAACAAATGGTTTACCTTTATAAGATAAGTAAGGCTTTCTTTTGATACCATATTTATATGGATACATTTAATTTTATAATAATATAAAAAATGATCCCTTTTGGGGGAGTATTGTCCCTCTGAGATGAAAATGCCTATTTCCCTCTTTCCCTAAGGGAAGTCCCTCTTTTAGGAGATCAGACTGTGTTGTGTGTATATAAATGTATCACATTGCTCCACGGCAATAAAACTTATATTACTATTTGTTTAAACTTCAGTATTTGTGTTTATAATTTAATCTGTATAAATCAAATGCTTTTGTTTTGCTCTATATAATTTATTCGGTCAGACAAAAAGGTGTCAAATGATCATCATGAGACCCCACCTGCTTTATCCCGAGTCCTGCCCCCAACACCACCAATTTAAAATAAAGGTGCCCCCCTCTTTTGACATTTTGTATGTTGTTAGCTCTGTTCTCTGTCTCTCTTTTCCTCATAATCACAGTGAAAAAGAGAGAGGCAGAGAACAACAAAGGAAATATTTACATATATTATCCTTGTCATGTTGCTCCTCTGGTACACGTGATTGCTGTAGCAGAGTTTACATATGTGGAGACACCGGCTGTAGAGAAAGGCTGAAACTGACTGCTCCTGTCCAGGAGCAGTCAGTTACAGCCTCAATGCAATGATCTCAGAGCACCCTGAGGAGAGGTGCAATCATTAACCCTTATGTGCCAAGACTGTCATCTGCCCTTAACAGAAGAATTCCTGTGACTGTGCTGGCATGTTACGCAACATTAACAAGTTAAAAAGGGATCAGAGGAAATGGTGTCAATGTAAGCCATTTACCTGGGCATGCTGTGTGGCTGGTTTCTGGTCTTGCTGGCATTCCAATTTTAATGATGGCGGAAACTGTCCGCTGATATACATTACCGCACTTATAAACTGTAGTACATACCCTGAAGTGCAGCCACTTCTATTAGGGGCTGACATCAGTAGAGATCGACTGGCAAATTCATACATTCACCCCATTGTCTCTGTCATCATATTTTATGATTGATCCTAGCCTGATCCATCATTCTTGTGACTGGCAGCATTAGACAGCATGGACTGTTATGCATAAAATCAAAAAGGGGCAATACTAGTATAACCTACCTAAGAGCTCTAGCATTCAAGGGGTTAAAAGTTAATTTTAAATCAATGGCAATTTTGGAAAGGTTTATTGTCACCTAAGATGCTGTTGCTTTGCCCCAAAATTGATCCACTTTGCTTTTATACATTAGGCCCTCTGGGCTGTATGTTAAAGAGATGCAATTCTGGGGCACGCCAGTAGTACCAGAGGTGAGTAATGGATTTCCGAATTTATTTAAATGGGGCTTTTAACCCCTTGAATTCTAGAGAAGTAATCAGTGTATTGAATAACAATGCACTAAAGAATTATTTAGCATTCAAGTGATTCAAAACCCTGTTTAAATCAATGTGAATTCTGAGAATTTGTATTCATCCTCAAAGGCACATTTGATTTTCTCTGGAACGCCATCTCTTTAGCTTATGGAATATGGATCTACGATCCTTGGTGTTCAACATGACCAAACGAATTAATCATTAATATTCTTTTTCTTCTTTAGGCTCCACTGGGAACAGAACAGTCTCGACCCCTATGGGGTCCTCATAAGCTCATTTGCGAGCCTCTGCTTCAAACGCCTAACACGGCACTGGTGCTTTATGGGGGATAAAACAATAAAGACTGTGCCTCCACCCTCCCCACTGCTCAAACAGAACCCCTAACTGGACATGGAGGAGAAACAATATGAATGGGTTCCTTTGGCTGCAACAGGAATGTCAGAACCACTAAATGCCAAATTCTGTGCATACTTAAAAGACTTTATTTTTGTTCTGATGGGGCGGGTAGGCACGAAAAGCCTGTTTGAACTCACTGGATGTACTGATATTTTGCCACCTTATTTAATTGCCGTTATTTTGTATTTTTATACATATATATATAAATATTTTTGTAAAAAGTGGTTTCCTTTGCTAAAGTTGCACGAGGCAGGTCAGAGTCTAGAAAAGGGAATGGGACTGATTTCTAGATTATTCCTTTGTGTGCTTCTCTGTTGCTTTTTGTTAGGCCTCTCCAGACAAGGAAATGGTTAAAAGGTTGTATATACTTAAAGTGAACTTCTCTTCTTCATAGGGATCAGTCTCTCCAGTGAGTGAAAGCACTTTAACTGCTATGCTTGTCTAAGCAGCCTCTTTTTCAAAATATGTAAACAAACTCCATCTTGGAAATGAACTTCCATAAAATAACTGAGAGAGAAAGCTTTCTCCAACTTGAGAGTTTTGTCACTCTGACTAATGGAAGTTAACTTTTAACCTTTAGAGTGCCAGATATGTGTGCAACACATTGCAGAGCAATGCACTGCACACACTTCTGAAACGCAAAGGGCCATATGTTCAACAGACGTGGAGGAATTCAGGAGCAAACCAACTGCATTACACGGGAGAACTAAAAATTCCAATTAAATGGAGATTTGAACCCACTGAGAGCCAGAGGGGTATGCAACTCATTGATCTGCAATGCGCTGTGTATCCCTCTGACACTCAGAGGGTTAAACCATTGAATGCTAGCACTTAAGGGCTTAAAACCCCCTATTTATCTCTTTGCGTGTCAGAGAGGCATCCAATGCATTGCAGCACAATGCATTGCGTTTCCTGACACTCAATGGGTTAAAAAAGTGTTTTAAATATTTGTTTTCTAATGTGCAATTGCTTTGCCCAATAATTCCTCAACTATTCCTTTGAACATATATTACCTATGGTTAAAGAGACTTAAGGCTGAAGTTCTAACATTCACAGATATATATGTAAATGTTCTCATGCCTTCATACTGTATGCGGTCCTAGTCTTGGGACTGTACTACAGCAAGGGTAGAAAAACTGTGGACCTCCAGATATTAGGGACTACAACTCCCATCATCCCTAAACAGACACTGGCTGATTGGGGATTATAGGAGTTGTAGTTCCCAATGTATCTTGGTTTTACTGTGTGGGAAACAACAGGAACTGAGGAATACAAATGGTTTACCCCAGCCTGAAAAGCAGCACTTGCAATATCATATATCAGAAGTCCTATAAAGGCATTGAAACATACACACATGTAGCTGTCCCTGATAAGGCACACCCTTTCATAGGAGACCAAGCTATAGTTATAGCATTAGAGCTCCCTTTAAGGGAACATTTTTTATGAAAAGCTATATCTTACACAGCTTTGCCTGCTGAATAAAAAAAGGGTTCTCCCACCGCCAGCAGCTGTTTATTCAAAAGTTATTACTGTTCAAACTGACAGGAAGTAAGTAGCAGCTTCATTACTTCCTAACAGTATGAAAACTTTAACAGACTGAACACATTCTAAGGATAGCTGTTGTCAGTGACTCATCTCTCCCATGAAATGTAACAGAATAATTGTCTGAACACCTGGTGAACTATAGGTTACATCTGTGGCCACTAGAGGGTGCTGTTATTATAAGTGTAAACTGTAATAGCTCTGGAAAAACACATCTCATAGCAGTGGGCCCTTGGTTTACCCAGCAAGAAAAGCCCTATATGTTTTCATAAAAACAAAGTTTATTGTAATTTAAGTATATGTGATTCTGTATTAGGAGTAGTCAGTCTTTGGATCCCTAGTTGTGGAGACTATAACTCATATCATCTCCAGTTAGTCAACGGCTGGTTGGGGATGATGGAAAGTGTAGGTCTCAACAGTTGGAGAGCCAATTATTGTCTACTCCCTCCAACACTGCACCTGTCTTCCTGCTGCACTCTACCTTTCTGCCCTTTCCTTGTATCATCAATTTCCTTTTAAACTCTCTCTTGCACACAACTCTGTCTGCCTACAAAAACTCCAAAATATCTGTTTATTATGTAAATTAATTTATATTCAGTATTTAAATGATACAAACAACAAGACATCCTTTTAATTTGTATTAAAAAATTTAAATTACATTTTTCTGTTCTGATTTCAAGTAGAAAAAAATGCTTTAAACATTAGACTACTTGGGCCATGTGGCGGATTTACTGAAGGCCCCAATGCTAAATAATTTTTGAGCACCTGGTTCTCTGCAAACTACTGCAACACCCTACGCATTTTTGTTTTCATGATTTAGTAGTGGCTGGTCCTCAATAGTAGTTCACTCCCTGTTTGTGATATGTTAAGCCTTTGAGTGCCAGAAGGGTAGCAACCCTGGCACTCAAAGGGTTAAAAGGCATTTTATTTTTGTAAAAAAGCATCTGACTTTTTTTTCAAATGTGTCAGACCTTGGAAATCATTATTCCATATTTATATAATAACAGAGCCTTGAGGAGAAAAGTACAAGATTTATGATGTTATTCTATGGAGATTCTTGATGAAGAAGATCAGTTTTGATAAAGAAACACCATGACCACTTAAATTTTAGTGAAGTCTCCAATGGATTGTGTTTGGAGACCTCTCTAATATTTAAAGGGATAGTTATGTTTCACAAAAACAGCAGCTCCAATTAATCTTCATAGTATTTGAGCCATAGAGAGTGTTATTTCAATACTGTGAGAGTTGTAGTTCCAGAGTAATTGAATGATAAAGTATCCCCATCCCACCCCTTTTACCTAGTGTAACACTGCTCACCTCAGATGTGGAATCTGGTTGCTTGACCAAACAAATAACAGAAATGGACAATCTTCTTACTGTGAGAACAATGAAAACCCTGCCCCCTTGACAGGTTTTTCAGCTTTTTCCTTTATCTTAATTGAAGATTGTCCATCTCTGCAATCTACCTGGGCACCTCTCTGCTGCTCTGAGCTGAGCAGTGTTACATCAGTAAAGGGGGTGGGAGGAGAATACTTTATCATTCAGTTACTCTTGGACTAGAACTCTGACATAATTGAAGTAACACTCTCCAAGACCCAAATACTATGAAGATTAATTAGAGATGCTTTTATTATGAAACATTACTGTCCCTTTAAGGGTTTAATAAATGGTAATGCTACAGTGTGATAACTGTACTAAGGATTCTTGGAGCAGAAGGAGCACAAGGGAGGGATTTGTATCCTGTGTGTTTCCAGGTGGGAGGAGACTGAATGGCTCAACTTCCTTTGGGGCTTCAACTCGCAGCATTCTCTGACCTAGGTGGCACATTGGTGACCCCTGACCGGAGATGTTTTAACACCTCCCTTGTATTCCAGGTGTTATGGTGGGACATTTCACACATGAGTGTCTGAATGCCTTCCCCTAGGGATAAGTCATTACAGCTCTCATTAGGAAATCTACACAATGTACAAACAGGATGAAATGCTACTACAGCAGTGCGGACCATTTTGTTTTTGTATATAAGAGAAGAGCAGGAGCATTTAACCCAGCATTTGCCAGTGGCTCATATTTCTGGAAGCTTCACTTGCTTTCCCATTTGTCACAGTTTTCCTGCACTGAGCTGGTTTATTCCTGTGGTCGTATCATGGAATAGGAATAAGGATACCCTGGGTGCATGAATTATCTGTGTGATGGCTTTCTCCATGATTGTTAACACTTTGGGTGCCAGAGATGTATCCAATGCATTGCAACGCAATATGGATACCTTCCTGGCACTCAAAAGGTTAAAGGAAGTGCAATGCTCAAGAGTTTCTCAACCATGGCCCTCCAGTGCCACTTACACTGCAGCTTTTAGCCCTTTGAGTGCCAGAGGGGCATGCAACACATTGCTTCACAACGCATTGCTTACCCCTCTGGCATTCAAAGTGTTAAGTATTTCCCTGTCTGAGTACAGGTGTGTAATTAATGCATCATTCTTTCTGATTAGTGCACTTGTACTGTGGCGGGGAGATCCTTAACAGGATAGTAATGGTAGAAAACGTATTTCTGTTATTGCATTGTACAATATTAAGCTGATGTCTCACTGATTAATATTCAGCTAGTTGAAGAGCCCGTTACATGGGCCACAGTGCCACTGCCAGCCGGTTATGGTGCAGTCATGTGCAGTAGAGACTGCCTGCACCGCGGCTGATACAGAGTTGGACATTTCGAAGCGTCCCGCTATCAGCCTCATCACGGACAGTCTCTACTGCGCATGACTGCATCGTTCCACATGTTTTAGCGAATTATTGTATAGGAGAAGAGAGGATTGTTGAAGATTTATTTAACTATAAAGATCTCTCCTCCCACCCCTTTCTTTAACACCAGGTGATTTTCTATGGAACTGGCTGGATGGTCAGTCAACCAGTTACGATGGAAACACACGTGGTGGTTCACTCACCCAGACATTTGCCTCCTGTTCACTGACTAAAACTACTCACACAGAGAAAGATGCCTCAGTGTGAATCGCCATATATGCTCATTCAGAGAGCTCCACCCACTTTCTTTTGACCAGGCTGATGTAAGCCAAAGGGGTGGGAGTTGGATTTTACAAGTTAAATAACTCTGTAACAACCAAGTATTAAAGGGTGTGACTGCAGTAACAGAAAGAACAGTTCTATTATGACTGCTTCTTTAACCATTTGAGTGCCAGAGGGGTATCCAATGCATTGCTTTTGCAATGCACTGGATCCCCTTCTGGCACCCAAAGGGTTAAACCCGGCACTGTTAGGATTTGAGGACTGTGGCTGAGCAACTTTGCTCAACTCAGCTTAACCACTTGGTTACAAGAGAGCTTTCTAATGCATCGCAAAGCGATGTGTCAGAGATGTCACTAGCACGCAAGGGGTTAAAGGGGTTTTGTCAGACGCCTCATAAGTTCTTAACTCTTTGAGTACCAGGGGGTATGCAACTCATTGCTAAGCAATGCGTTGCGCACCCCCTCACACTTAAAGGGTTAAAATGGTCCTGGAGAATTGGCTTATTTTTCTCTGTAGAATGCTAAGAGTAAATGCCGGTAAATGGCACTGCTCTCTACAGCTGTTTATATATAGTACTGCTGGAACATAGTCTGTGCATACACCACCATTGTAACTATTTATATATACTACTGGTGGAACATAGTCTGTGCATACACCACCATTGTAACTATTTCCATATGACAGAAGTGAGATCACCTTTCTTTAAATAACTCACACTGGGCATCTCCCAACAGTATAAAGCACCTTTTCTATCTCAATACGTTCCCTATATCTATTTATAATACAGAGGAGAAACCATTATCTGGATAACTACGGTACCAATGCATCTATCTATAAAGGGATATAAAGCACAGAGGCAAACATCTGTTTGCTTACGGACCCCTTCTAACTGCTTATCATATTGAGAAGACTTATTTGACTTAGGAACCCCCTGATGCTTATGTACTTATAAATTGGAGCAATTCTGGAGCACACCAACTTTGTCATAGGTGACAAATAAAAACTCCCCAACTCTCACAATGATTATATGGGGCTTTTACCCCTTGAATGCTAGAGAAGTCTCCACTGCATTGATTGGTAATGTGTTGCCATTGGCATTCAAAGTGTTAATGGGCCCTCTCCAGTCAATAGCCAGTTTCAGTTGTCCCCAATAGTGTAGATGGTTTGCCCCAGCATTGGTCCACTTTGGTGTTATGCATATGGCCCATTGTGCATAATTTCCTAGGTTTTGGGAGACTGACCTTGCTCCCCAGATACCTCTCCTACTAGTGAGCTGTCCTCCCTACTCTGGCCCCTGAGGGAGCATAGCAGCTGCAAAGGTAACCCCATGCCCAGAGGAAGGATCGGGTAGCCACCGGAGGCAGCCATATCCCAGGGAACCTGAGACAGGATTTTATAGATGGCAGAGACTGGGCAGGAGGAGAGCAGCTGCTACATGACTTAGTAGTTATGCCAAGAAATGGGGAGAGGGGAGTCACCTACGCCCTCCTACTGAGACTGTGGGGTCAGGACTGAGGTGAGCAGACAGCACTGTACGTGCTTCTGAGAACTGAATTTAACCCCTACTTAGGCTTCATGTACTCCAGAAGGGTTACATCATTCTGACAGAGCTCTCTCCGAGATGGGGATGCTGGCTCCTATCCCAATATCAGTTTTCTTTTTCAGCCTCAGACATGTTTTCACTGTTTGCTTCATACATTAAAAATAGATTATAAGAACTGTACATATGAGACGCTTAGGTAACTCTGTCAGTTCCCAACCATTTTTGTAAAGGGACATTGTCAACTTGCAAGTGTTTTAAAAATCTTCAACATTTTTTTATTTTACATTTTTATTTCAAAAACGTATTAATTCGATTTATAGATTATGTGAATTAAGGCATGATGTGCAGGCATTCCTGTTTTGGCCCTGTATTACCCCCCATACACACACACACATAACAATGGTTATGTAGGGCTTAGACAGAAGTGCTACACATATAACTTAACTCCTTAACGACGCAAACCGAGGGTGGGTGGCACAGAGGACCATGGCACCCAAGTTATTTTAAAGTGTTAGCTCCACATTAATTGTCATAATATATACATTTAAATATGTAAAAATAGTTTTTTAAATAATAAAATAACTAATACCACATATAAGTGGCTTTGAAAAAAGTTTAAAGGGATAGTAATACTTCGTTTTATCTTTATTTTATTTTGTAGGCATTAAAAAAACATGAACAACGATATAAGACTTATCTCTCAAACCTTTATGGTTTGAGAGATATTCACAAGCAAAGTTTCCCCTCCTGCCCCTTTTTTCTAGTGTAAGCCATCCATTTTCAGATGTGGAATGCAGTCCATAGACCAGACAGATAACAGAAGGGGGGAATCTTCTTCCTATGAGAACAATGGAAGCCCTGCCCCCCTTGACAAGCTTTTCAGGTTTTTCCCTTATCTTAATTGAAGATTGTCCCTCTCTGAAGTCTACCTGGGCACCTCCCTTCTGATCTGGCTGCACAGTGTGACATCAGTAAAAGGGGCGGGAGGGGGATACTTTGTCATTGAATTACTCTTGAACTGCAACTCTGACAGAATTGAAATAATACTCTCCAAAGTCCAAATACTATATGATGATTAATTAGATCTGCTTTCATTATGAAACTTTACTATCCCTTTAAAAATCACCAAATTTGTTTTAGATGTTAGGCTTCCTTTAAATACATGAAAGTAATATTACTTATGTATAAACAAATTACTATTTCTATGCACACCTATCTGTTTAGATATATACAGCACTGTGCAAAAGTCTTAGATGTGAAAAAATTCAGTAAAGTAAGAATGCTTTAAAAAATAGACATGTTAACAGTGAGTGAATAGAAGAAAAATCTAAATAAAATCAATACTTGGTGTGACCACCCTTTGCCTTCAAAACAGCATCAGTTCTAGGTACACTGCCACCTAGTTTGTTTAAGGAATTTGACAGGTAGGTTGTTCCAAACATCTTGGAGAACTAACCACAGTTCTTCTGTGGCTTTAGGCAGCCTCAGTTGCTTCTCTCTCTTCATGTAATCCCAGACAGACTCAATGATATTGAGATCAGGGCTCTGTGGGGGCCATATCATCACTTGGACAGCACACCCGGAAACCCGTCTGCCTTGAAATTTCTGCCTGTGAGACACTTTGCTGATGCAGTATAACTACCTTATGTCTTGTTGCTGTGCTCAGTCTTGCCATTGTGTATGACTTGACATTAAACTGTCTTCAGCAGCCTCACCTTGTTAGCCGAGTTTGGCTGTCCCTCACTCAGTTTTATTCCTCCTACACATCTGTCTCTGTTTCAGTTAATGATTGTGTTTGTGTCAGTATAATGCTAACCAGAGCTTGATGTAACAATAGAAGTAATTCACACCACACCGAAGGGAAGCACGAACGTGCTTCCTGGGGCAGCTGGGAGGGAGGTGGAATCTCTAGCTGTGCTAGAGATTCAGGGTGCCGCAGAAGTACACATCTTGAAGATGAAATATCTTTAAAAGTACGTACATTTAGGGGAAAAAAACACCTTTCCTAATACTACTTTATTGACTAAACCTATGGTAAAAAAAATTTATGAGATGATTGTTCCTCTTTAAAGATGCAGGCTGTAACTAACACCTGGGCGAGATTCACTAAATGGTGATAAAGAGGTGATAAAGTGGAGATGACTTCTCCAGTTTATCACTTCTCCAATTCCCATGTTATTCTATGGATCCTATGCACTAAGATTTCTTCAGCTTTGGAGATCTTAGTGAATAGGCTCCATAGAATAACAAAGGAACAGGAGAAGTGATATCACTGGAGAAGTCATCTCCACTTCAGCACCTCTTTATCACCTCTTAGTGAATCTCCCCCCAGGTCTTTGTATTAACCATTTGAGTGCCTGAGAGGTAGCCACTGCATTGGCTACCTCACTGGCACTCAAAGGGCTAAACAAGCTGTTGCTCAGAAGGTAACCGGCTGATGTACTAAGAAAAACCAAAAGCACAGTAGGAAGTACATACACATTTCAAAGGTTTCCACTCCTTTAAATGTGGCTTTTAACCCTGTGAATGCTAATGAGATCACCAATGCTTTACATTTCTATTTGATCCCTATGGTGTAATTGGTTTGCTACAGAATTTCACTGCTTTTATTTAGCACATCAGCCCAGTCCTAGTAAGTGCTTCTCATATATTAAGGGCCGTAAGCAGGAGGTTAAGGAGGACACAATTCAGAGCAAGCCACCTGCATCATAAGGGACAAACCAAAATTCCCATTTATTTAAATGGGGGTTTTATAACCTTCAGTACTAGAGAGGTGTGGAGCAAACCAACCGAGTAATAGAGGACAAATGAAAACACCCAACAAATTAAATAGGGCTTTTTTTAAGGGATAGTAATGTCTCTATTAAAATTTATCTCTGAGTCTTCTTTAGAACACCTAGCTCTATGTCAAATGACTCTCAGTTCTGTAGTTCAAAAGCTATTCAAGCTAAAAGTGTCCCCCTCCAGCCCCTTTTCCACTTATAGCTGTAATCCAGTCATGGGACCGGACGGATGCAGCGAGGGACAATCTTCAGTCAGTAAGTATAAGGAAAACCCTGCCCCCCCCCCCCTTGAGGAAGGAGGGCAGGAGTTTCCTTTTGCTTACTGAAGATTGTCCTTCTCCACTCTCCATCCGGACCCCAGTTAGAGGCAGTGTGATGCAGGGAAAGGGGTGGGAGGGGGGATCCTTTTAGCTTGAATAGCTTGAATAGCTTTTGTAATATAAAACTTTAATTCATTAAACATAGCGTTAAAGTGTTATAAAAAGCATAAAGAAGACTCGGTGATAAACTTTACTACAGACATTAGTAATGCCTTGACTGCTAAAGAGGTCTCTCCAGTGCATTTAGTAAACGACCATAACATTCGTCATTCTAGTGTTCCTCAATGATGAAGTCAGTGGTATTACAAAATCATGAACTTTATTTGTGAAAAATTAACCCTTTGAGTGCTAGTGGGGTACGCTACTCATTGCTCTGCAATGCATTGCATACCCCTCTGACACTCAAAGGGTTAAAGCAGAGGGCAAACAGAGACCAAATGTCTTGCCCACACCAGCACTTAAATACAGGCTCTTGATTAACCCAGTAATAAAGTGCGGGGGTGCATGAAACACATTAGGTTTATTGCAGTACCGCTATGCTGGTCTTTGTGTCTCTGTTTACACTCTGATTGTAACTCTTTGAGTGACAGAGTGGTACGCAACGCATTGCAAATGCACTGTGTACCACTCTGGTACTCAAAGGGTTAGGTTTTTTAACCCCTTAGTGACAGCCGCGTTCATACGCGGCTGTCACCTTAACGCCCGAGGAACATTTTTCTGCGGGACGTACCTGGTAAGTCATCTGTCGTTAAGGGGTTAATAAAGATCATTAGTTTTTTTTTTTTGTTTGTTTTTTTTTAACACTGATGACTCCAAGAGTGAGCAATGATGGACTGCAGATCATTTCTCTTTGCTATCTGCTACTGAAGTGGGAATACACTCTGTAATGCATTGCTCTGGAATGTGCTGGGAAACATCTCTGGCATTCATAGGGTTAAAAGCCCCATTGGGAATTTTTTTGTTAGTCCCCTATGGTGCAGTTAGTTTACACCAGAACTGTAAAAGCTCTCCAGGAAATATTTGAAAATTAGCTAAATCTGAATGGGGGGTGTTATGCACTAAGATGTGATAAAGAGGTGATAAAGTAGAGATGATTTCTCCAGTGATATCACTTCTCAAGTTCCTATGTTTTTCTATGGAGCCTATTCACTAAGATCTCCAAAGCTGTAGAAATCTTAGTGCAGTGACTCCATAGATTAACCCCTTAGCGACAATGGACGTACATGTACGTCCTCTGTGGCTGTCACTTAGTGACAGAGGACGTACATGTACGTCCAGGAAATCCGGATCCCCGCGCGGCTGCACGCCGTTTGGGGACTCCGGATTCTTCTGAAAAAAAAAAAAAAAAAAAATGTTAGACGGGCGTTAAGTGACGGCCACGTCTGCACACAGCCGTCACTAAGGGGTTAACATAGGAACTGGAGAAATATCATTGTAGAAGTCATGTCTGCTTTATCACCTCTTTATCTCGCTTTAGTGAATCTTCCCCATGTATTCTTCCTTATAAAACGTTTTCTAAATAAATAAATACATTATATTCTATTGGGCCACATTCAATAACCATGTGAGGAGCAATTCTGGAGCAAATCAACTAAACCACGGTATACAAGAATTCCCCAAATTCCCATTTTCCCACTATGGTGCACCTGATTTGCCCCACAATTGGGCCTCTTTAGTTTCCCGAATATGTCTCTATGTGTGCAATGCAGCAATACAGCTACAGGTTGCTTAGCAACAACACAAGCACATAGGTCCAGTGGTGTTCTATAGTATCTGAGTGCGATATGCACACAGTAGTGCTCAAGACTGTGGGCTTCATGTGCTCCAAAATGCTGTACATTTAAAGCAATGCTTCCACCCCTATGGATGAACTATATCAGTGGTTCTCAAGCTTTTTTTGCTCGAGGCACCCCTAATACAAATTCTGGCATTTTCGGGGCATCCCTATAATTTTGTGTCATTTGTCAAGGGTGTAATGAAAATTACAAATACAAAAATATAGAGTTATTGTTAGAACTCATAACTAAAATAAAAATATTGTGCATAGTAAAAACATTAAATATACAGTTGTAAGTCTATATTCACATTTTTGTCAAAGCGTTTTAGAAAAAGTGGGGCACCCTAAGTGGATGTCCGTGGCACACCAAAGTCACTATGTCACTATGATGGTGGCCGACAGTTATTCTGCAGTACTGTGCTATTAACCCAGGGGTTCAAGAGAGGTAGCCAACACATTGCATTCACTAACTCTCTCGCACCCAGAGGGTTAAAGTGTGCATTATACTTTAAAGGAAAAGTATCAAAAATTATAGAAAATTATTTGTAGGGATTCTCCAGCTGAATAATACAATGGTATACAAGGGTATGGCAACAGCTCTGAGTTACGTCAATCAAAATGTATTACAGATCAAACCTGCCTTTTTGGGAGACGTATGCAGTAACTCTGTGGCCTAACACTTTTGTGTGGCCCTGTTGTTATTGCTCTCTTTGGAATACTTTTGTTGTTGGCAAAAGCTGTCCAAATACTGCTGTAACAATAGCATCACCCTAGAAAATAATAATTTTCCATATTACGCAGTACTTTCCGTTTAATTGTTCATAAACTATGGACTAAACTTCCAGTTCCTCATTATCTTTATGTGGAATTGACTACACAACATATGCTACCAGGAGGCACTTTCCTTGCTGTGCATCACATGGGCATGAGCCAGCTCTGACCAATACCTCTGGGAGCAAGGAACTGAACAGACTATTTTACTGTGTGTGTGTGTGTGTGTTTTAGATGCTGAAAGTTGCGCACAGGTGTGTGTGTGCACATATATGTATGTGAGATGTGCATTACACCACCACATAGATTAGTGGTGGGTAACTATGGTCTTCTGTTAATCTACAGTTCCCATCATCAGCCCCTGAACAGCAGCGTATATTAGGAGGTATAGTCAAACAACAACTTGGGTATCACTGATGCTAACAAATGATAAACTGAATGTTTACTTCAATGCTGACCCATGTGGTACTGAATGATTTAATGATTTCCATAGCCAAATAAAGCTGCTAATTTGTACAAGCCATTCAGTGATTATAACATTGATACACACAAACATTCTGTACTCCCCAAGTTCAGTCTCCAAGAGAAAACTATACATGGGTTTTCAAACCAACAGATAACTACTCAGTACTTGTAGGTAATTACAGCTAGGAAGGTTAATTAGGCGTTCATTACAGGAACAGTGAAATGTTTCTGGTTGGTTGCTCTCAAGGAAGAAATATCGGTGATCGGTCATATGCTAACAAACTAGTAAATGCAGACACTGATACACACACAGACCCTGCTCTCTTGGTCTTTATAGCACAGCTCCCAACTGAAGGCCCACATGAAGGATTTGGCAACCCCATGGCCTCCCTAGATATTATATAATTTTCAGCATATTAGAACATATTTACATTGAAGTTTAGGTGCACATATAGTAGCTCAGCAGAGTTCTAGGAAATCCGTGTGTGTAATTGGCAGTAAGCTAACACGACACACTGGGACTGATGTACTATGGAGAAATGGATCAATCATGGGCAAATCAAATGCACCATAGGGGACACGTGAAAACATCTATTTAAATGGGGCTTTTAAGCCCTTGAATGCTAGAAAGATGTCTTTCTAGTATTCTGGTATTTTGTGGAATTTGTATCTATTCCCTAAGCTCTAGTTAGTTTGCTGTAGAACAGATCCAGATCTTATTAGTACGTGACTGTCAATGTTTTACATTAGTGAGGAGAATCATTATCACAAGGTTCTCTTCTTTGTCTGTTATCTACAAAAGAAGTAACATTATTTGCTCCATCTGACAGAGAAGGGGTTAATTACACTAGAAAGGCACTGAGATCTGTATTTAGCTGTGGGATGCTGGTGTAAAGTGTCCCGGAAGTAACTGCGCAATCACAGGCCTCGGAAATGAGTGTCACAGGCACGAGGTCCTGACAGTGATAAAAATAATATATTTTGGGGAAATGCTAAATAAGAAAGAAGAAGTGAAAGGCATAAAGGAAATATGTTACCTCTAGGACACACTGGTACTAATCTCTGAGCACTGCATGGAGAAGGTGTTTTTGTGTCCATGGACTGTTCTCCCCGTCACTGCACTCCCCAACACTCCCATATGTTTATTTCTCTATTCTCCCCAACAATCACACACCCACACATCTCTCTGTTCTCCGCAAACAATCACATACCTATGTCTCTCTGTACTCCCCAACACTCATCTAAATATCTCTCTGTACTCATTCACACCTCTACATTTCTCTATACTCCCCAACACGCACAACTTTTTTATTTCTGAAAGATTTTTACAAGAGAGGATCCATTGAGATTGTCTCTTGTTTTCAATGAAGTCCTAAGTACTCATTTTATCTACCTCAGAAGGATTAAAGGCTGAATTGACCTTGCCGGAACTAGAACCTGTGACATGGAGGTTTGGACAGATTCTGCAGTTGGTGCATTAACCAACCAAGATCTCTCTCTCTATTCCACAGCACTTATGTCTCTACATCTCTATGTAGTCCCACAACACTGATATCTTTACATCATTCTATACTCCCCAACACTCTCTACGTCTTTGTACACCTCAGCACTCACATCTCTACATGTCTCTGTACTCCCCAACACTCTCTACATGTCTTTGTACAGCTCAGCACTCACATCTCTACATGTCTCTGTACTCCCCAACACTCACATCTCTACATGTCTCTGTACACCTCAGCACTCACATCTCTACATGTCTCTGTACTCCCCAACACTCACATCTCTACATGTCTTTGTACACCTCAGCACTCACATCTCTACATGTCTCTGTACTCCCCAACACTCACATCTCTACATGTCTCTGTACTCCCCAACACTCACATCTCTACACGTCTCTGTAGACCCCAACACTAACATCAACTCAATTAAATGGGGAATTTAACCCTTTGAGTGCCAGACAGGTCCCAGACACATTGCAAAGCAATGCGTTGGATACCCCTCTGGCATTCAGAGGTTTAAGATCTTGAACGTTGCCAGGTCTCCAATGCAGTGTAAAACAATTCATGGCATACCTCACTAGCATTCAAGAGATGTGCAGCTTCATTTAAATAAATGTGGATTTTTATTTGTCCACTGTGAAGCAGTTAATTTGCTCCAGAATTGCACCTATTTTCTTTTGTGAATAAGGTCCTGTTAGTTCCCCTGTTAGTGCTCCATCAACATTTATGCATCTGTTATTGCCCTCCCTACCCAAATCATTCCCCACAACATAAAAGTATATTGCATACTCATCTGTACTTCTCACACACATGCACACAGTTTCAATTATTGATCAACTTGTGCTCATATGCGGAAATCACATGATACACTCATTAAAATTATCAATATTAGGAAGGGACAAGGACAGATCTTGAGTAACTATGTACTAAATCAGTGTTTTACAATGATAGCATGATTATCAGTAAAAAAAATAAAAATAAAAAAAATGTCCTATTGTTAGAATTATCACTCTGTGCTTCCAGGGCCTTCCAACCACCTTTCCAGATCAAAGTACATCACCAATAAATCTCCCATAGAACACTAGGCTGCCTCAACACTCACCAACTCTCATTCCATTCATGGCCTACATATGGCTCATGAAGAAGATGGCATAGGAGGGGGCAAACTTGCAGCCTTTACGGATATGTTATACAATTTATCAACTGTGACTCAAATTTTGTAGTTTACATGCTTACATGTGGGTGCAGATTAAGATATGTAGGGAGAACTACAAGGTGCTTATGAGAAAGAATAGGTGAACATAAGAAAAAAATAGTAAAAGGAGATTGGGACCATGGTGTACCTCATCATTTTAATGACTGTTGGGAGGAGGAGATTCTAAATCTTAGTAATGGGTTTAGAGAACATTCCAGCTAAGGATCCTAGGAGATATAGTAATCTCTACAAGAGATTTGTATTTTTAAACTTGGTACTCAAGTACCTTTAGGCCTCTTTAACATACCCCTGGTTTGCATACTATATGTTGTTTCATACACTGGAAAAAAAAAACTAAGAAAGGGCTGAATGTTGTCCATGAGATGGAATGTGAAAGTGAGTATGGTGTAATATTTTACAACATATTTTATATTACTCCTTTAAATGTTTTTAGGAGCTGCTTCTATATAAATAAATGTAATTTATCAGATTATTTCATTTAAGTCTCAATTAAATATCTCCACTGTAATATATCTCCTTATATGCAAGGATTAGTTGGAGGTATTCTATTCTCCCATCATTTTAGGAGGTCTAAGGTAATTTCTTCAAGTGAAAAAGTGGAGAGAGCCTGAGAGAGACCAGGACTGAGAGTCAGACTCAGTCAAGGCGAAAAAACAGGGGAGGCAGGTTTAGCCTCTGAAACATGTCAGTACCCTGGTAAAGGGGAGATTTATGCTGGGAATATATATATATATATATATATATATATATATATATATATATATATTTAAGAAGAAGCATATACTTAGAGGAGAGGGAATGTTCTCTCCTCTTTTTCTTGTCTTGCATGTATTCCAGTAAAGACTTTTCTACTCCGACAGGAACTGGCTACATGTTTCCCAACTAAATGCTAGAAGATCACATACAAGTGGACTCTTATCCCAGGTAACCACTGGGATTTACAACCATTAAAGGGTAGTGCTACCTTCACCCCTTTAAGGGCCCCACCTGTGCACCAATATTGCCAAAGACACATAAGGTACTCTTGGGGCGGCCACAGTCATTGCTGTGTAATTTGGTGTTGTTCGTTATCTTTTGTTGATTTGTTGTTCATACTTTAACCATCCTACACCTGTTTAAAAGGTAGTGCTATTATTATTTTAATATACTGTCTTGTGTGGTGTATTCATACTAGTTTCTGGCTGTATTTACCTCCTTCATAGGCAGACTCAGCCTTGCCCTAATCTCTCTTATGCAGAGGCTCAGGACTCCATGCAAAACTACAGGTGAGTTGATGTACTATAATCCCAGTTACTTTGAGGGAAACGATCTGGGAAGAGGTATTACACCTAATATGCACTTGTAGAATATGTAAATTCAAAATAAACATTACTATTCCTTTAACCCTTTGAGTGAAAGAGGGGGATTCAAGGCATTGTGAAGCTCTGAGTGAAAGAGGGGGATTCAAGGCATTGTGAAGCTCTGGCACTCAAAGGGTTAAGGCATTGTGAAGCTC
This sequence comes from Rhinophrynus dorsalis, assembly GCA_037306005.1. Classification (NCBI taxonomy): domain Eukaryota; kingdom Metazoa; phylum Chordata; class Amphibia; order Anura; family Rhinophrynidae; genus Rhinophrynus; species Rhinophrynus dorsalis. The sequence continues at coordinate 114,013,338 of CM074722.1, forward strand.
TGAGTGAAAGAGGGGGATTGAAGGCATTGTGAAGCTCTGGCACTCAAATATTTATTAGTTTATTTATACAAAAGACTGCTTTATAAGAGAACCTAATAAAAACCCCACTTACTTTACTATGACCCTAATGTCCTAATGGTAATAATTTCTTCCCTTGTTAATTTCTTGAAGAGCTATCCTTTTCAATCAGTCCTGGATGCCATATCCATTATTTTTAAAAGCCTTGAAGTACGCCAATAACAAATATGCACAGTTTTGTTTAACATGCCTGGTCTGCACAGACTCCTAATTAACCCTCACAGGGGTGCACAACAAGGCCCCCAAAGTCCTGGATCGCTTGAGCGCTCAGGGTCAGTGGTGTCCGGAGGAGTCTCTCCTTCTGATCAACATTTTGGAGCTTCGGGCGATATTTCATGCCCTGAGACATTGGACATCTCAGTTAGAAGACTGTCCGGTCTGAGTGGATTCCGACAACGCCACAGCCGTGGCTTACATAAACAAGCAGGGCAGAACAAGAAGTCTCGCTGCTTGGTTAGAGGTCAAGGCTATTTTGTCTTGGGCAGAAGATCACGTACCTGCTATATCCGCAGTGCACATTCCAGGCGTAGACAACGTCATGGCGGACTTCCTCAGTCAGCACACAGTGGACAGAGGAGAGTGGGAGTTGCATCCGCAGGTGTTTCAACTCATTGTTCAGCGATGGGGCCCCCAAAGTCACCTGTATTACAGAACCAAACAAAATATTAAAGGGTTAGTAATGGCATATATATATATATATATATATATATATATATATATATATATATATAAAACATTTTATTGTACATATTGAAAAAATAAATCCATCAGTCCTATCTCTGAAAACATTATGGTTTGAGAGATATAACATTTTAAACTTCCCCCCTCCCTCCCCTTTCATTGATGTCAGCATCTAGCTGACAGAAGAAGAGCCTGGTCCTGGGACTGTCAAAAAAAAAAAAACAGCCAACAGTAGTTTTTCAAGCACACTAAGCCATCCAACTACCTGTGCTGTGAAAAACTACCATATGAACATTTGCGCCAATTGGAAGCCATTAAAAAGAATTTGAATTTCCAATTCAATTCCATGCATTGGGCAGTAACATGCCTTAACCCCTTAAGGACTGGAAAAATCTGAGGTGGATTTCACTTAAGGACTGGAGCAATTTTGACTTTTTTGACTATGTCTTTGTTCAACCATATTTTCTCTTTAATTCCTTTTGTGCACCCACACAAATTATATACTGTTTTTTTAAACACAAGTATGGCTTTCTTTTGCTACCACAATTATATGAATACCTCATCGTTTAATTTGATTAAAACAGAAAAAAAAGGAAAACAATTAAAAAAAACAACAACATTTTGCTTACATTTTCCTGTCAGGATTTGCATACTATTAATTCATTATAAAAAAATACCCCTAAATATATTCATTTGCTTCTCCTGAATATAAAAGTACCCCATATGCCTGGTATTTCAATTTCTTTCTCACATTTACAAGGTAAATATTACAAGATGGATGCCATTATTTCCAACCTGTAATTTTTCAACAATTGGCATGTGAGCATCATAGATTAGTTGACGGTGCCAGAACCAAAAATGTCCCACAAAGGTATATGTTTCTGAAAACTAGACAACATAAGGTAAATAATCAGGATAATTTTGGAGTTTTTTAAGCAGCTATTTTTCCAGAAATATTTTTCAAAATTGTGGTAATATTTAGTTTTTTTGCAGTTTTCACACTTACATTTCAATATTACTGTTGATATCAAGCACGGGATAGTTGAAAATAAAAAAAAATGCATTGTTTAGTGTTCAGCTTCTTCTTCTGAGTACGGCAATACCCCATATGCAAAGGCTTCTCAAGGTTTGGGGGAGCTATGGGGCCAAAATTCGAACATGTGTGTTTCCAGTTTCACACTTTGAATTTTCACAGCTTTCGTCACTGGTGCCATGTCTCATTTGGGCCTTTGTACTAGTGCTCCACTTTAAAATTTCCCCCCAAAAGTGTATATTTTTAGAAAGTAAACACCACAGGCTTCCATTTTATGTATGTTTTCCCATTTTTACGTGGCAATTTTACCACCAATCCCTTGTAAAACTTGACGTAAGTAAAAAAAATCAGCGTTTTTCACACTCTAACTTCAATGTTGATGAGAATTTCAACCACACGATAGGTGAAGATTTTTAAAAATGCATTGTTTAGTGTTCAGCTCCTTCTTCTGAGTACGGCAATACCCCATATGCATAGGTTTCTCAAGGTTTGGGGGAGCTACGGGGCCCAAATTGGAGCATGCTTGTTTCCAGTTTCACACTTTGAATTTTCACAGCTTGCATCACTGGTGCCATGTCTCATTTGCGGCTGTGAACTAGTGCTCTACCTTAAAATTTCCCCCCAAAAGTATATATTTTTGGAAAGTAGACACCCCAGGCTTTCATTTTATGTATGTTTTCAAATTTTTTACGCAGCTATTTTATCACCAATCCCTCATATAGCTTGACGTAAGTGAAAAATTCAGTGTTTTTCACACTTTGACTTCAATGTTGATGTGAATTTCAAGCACATGATAGGTGAAGATTTTTAAAAATGTATTGTTTAGTTTTCAGCTCCTTCTTCTGAGTACGGCAATACCCCATGTGCATAGGTTTCTCAAGGTCTGGGGGAGATATGGGGCCAAAATTCGAACATCCGCGTTTCCAGTTTCACAGTTTGAATTTTCACAGCTTACATCTCTGGTACCATGTCTCATTTGGGGCTGTGTACCAGTGCTCCACTTTAAAATTTCACCCCAAAAGTGTATATTTTTGAAATTTTTATGTATTTTATGCATTTTATGTATGCTTTCATATTTTTTACCACCAATCCCTCGTAAAACTCGACACAAGTAAAAAAAATCAGCGTTTTTCACACTTTAACTTCAATGTTGATGTGAATTTCAAGCACATGATAGGTGAAGATTTTTAAAAATGCATTGATTAGTGTTCGGCTCCTTCTTCTGAGTACGGAAATGCCCCATATGCATAGGTTTCTCATGGTTTGGGGGAGCTATGCGACCCAATTTTAAACAAATATTGAATTTTCACATCTTGCTTAACTGGTGCCATGTTTCTTTTAGGGCTGTGTACCAGTGCTCCACCTTAAAATTTCCCCCCAAAGTGAATATTTTTGGAAAGCAGACACCCCAGGCTTTCATTTTATCTATGTCTTCAAATTTTTTACGCAGCCATTTTGCCACCAATCTATCACGGTGCCCGTGATCCCTTTCTGTCACTCTCGCTTGTGGTGCTCTCCTATTGGCTTAGGAGGTTTGGCCCACCCCCGGTGACCTTTTTATACCCAGCCATTGACACCTGTCACTTGCCCTTTCGTGGTGTTCCTGAGCCAGTGTTGCTTTTGCTGTCTTCAGTTGATCCTGATTCCTGTGTACCGAATTGGCCTGTCCTGACTACGCTCCTGTGTTCCTGTTCTGTGATTCGACCCGGCCTGGCTGACGTTCCTGATTGTGACTGATCTGGCTTGTCTGAAAACCACCTCTGTGTACCGACCCGGCCTGGCTGACATTCCTGCTTGTGATTGATCCGGCTTGTCTGAGAACCACCTCCGTGTACTGATCCGGCCCGGCTGACTTCCTTCTCCGTGACCTGAACCGGCTTGTTCCAGTGACCTGCGTGTACAGCTTCCTGCTTTACTGTCGCCGTTGCGACATTGTGACTTCCGCTAAGGCCAAGTACCGGACTGATTGTCTCTTGCCACAGTACTCCTTCTGTGTTGTGCCTCCTGTGCTGAGTCTCCGTTACCGAGTGCAGAGCTGTGCTTCCGTACTGAGCCTTCCTGATACTTGCAGAGCATTTCTCATTTTCGCTAAGCTTGAGTTCTACGAGCTGCTTAACCTGTTCAGTGCTGGCATACCTCTTGTGAGCCTTTACAATTATTGCTGAGCCTATTCCTGTATAACTGCTACTTCTGCCGAGCTGGCCGCGTTGTACGCTTGATTTGGACAGCAGCTCAGTCCTCCACTTAGCAGAGTAGTCGGTATCGCTTACCGCGTCCGGTAGTGGCGCTATTGGCTCTAGCAGATTGTCTCCGGTATACGCCCGTGGGGGCTATTGGCTCACCTCTCGTGCAGCACAGAGTGCTCTCTGGTGTACGCCCACAGGGCTATTGGCCATCTCTAGCGTTACAGCAGTCTCAGTATTACGCCCGTGGGGGCTATTGGCTTAATATCTTGCAGGTTTCTCCGGTATACGCCCGTGGGGGCTAAAGGCTCAAATCACTGTATTGCTGGTTTCCATTATTACGCCCGTGGGGGCTATTGGCCAGCTCTTGCATTATAGAAGTCTCCGTAGTGACGTCCGTGGGGGCTATCGACTCTAGCACTAGCATACATTGTGGTCTTCATTGCTACGCCCGTGGGGGCTATGCACCGCTATAATCTAAGGCAGTACTGACTGTGCATTCAGCCTCCTGTGCACTACCATCAACAGCTTTACCACCACCTTGGGCGTGCCAAACTCCATAATTGAGACTGACTTTGTTGTATTAACCCTTGAGTAGCCTGGCTACTGTGTATCTATCAGTGATATGCTATCATTACAATCGTGTTCATCTACTTATTTGTAATAGCCACTCTGCTTGTGTTCGCTATTCCTATTGTCGCCTGTAGAGGACGTTCCTTTATATTTCTTTTTATTTAATAAAACTGTGTTTTATTTTACCGGCTAGTCTGAGTGTCTTGAAAACCGTAACACAATCCCTCTTAAAACTTGATGTACGTAAAAAAAACTGCGTTTTTCACACTTAGACTTCAATGTTGATGTGAATTTCAAGCATAGAATAGGTGAAGATTTTATAAACTGCATTGATTAGTGTTCGGCACCTTCTTCTGAGTACAGCAATACCCCATATGCATAGGTTTCTTAAGGTTTGGGGAGCTACGGGGCACAAATTGGGACATGCACGTTTCCAGGTTCACACTTTGAATTTTCACAGCTTGCTTCACTGGTGCCACGTCTCATTTGGGGCTGTGTAACAGTGCTCCACTCTAGGATTTCCCCCCAAAAGTTTATATTTTTGGAAAGTAGACACCCAAGGCTTTCATTTTAGGTGTTTTTTCAGATTTTTTTAAGCAGCCATTTTACCACCAATCCCTCGTAAAACTTGACGTAAGTAAAACAAAAACTGCGTTTTTCATGCTTAGATTTCAATGGTGATGTGAATTTCAAGCACAGGATAGGTGAAGATTTTATAAACTGCATTAATTAGTGTTCGACTCCTTCTTATGAGTACGGCAATGCCCCATATGTATAGGTTTGGAGGAGATATTGGGCCCAGTTGGAACATGTAAGTTTCCTTTTACAGATGTCATTTTTACAGCTGGTGCCTTGCCTTGACTGTTTGGCAATGTTGCAATGAATTTTACCCCCAAAAGCATATGTTATAGAAGAGTAGATAACCCTGGCTTTCATTGTATTTGCACTTTTTCATTTTTTTTTCACTGCCACTCTATCAGCAATCCCTCCCAAAACCTGCAGTAAGGAAGAGAAACACCATTTTTTCACACTTATATTTTAGTGTTGCTCTGGATTTCAAGTCAGATGATATTTGCAGATTTTTAAGTGCTTTACATTAGTGGTGAGTTACATCGTCTGCGTACGTCAATGCCCCATATGCATAGGTTTGTCAGGGTTTGGGGGAGCTACTGGGCCCAGTAGGGAACACGTGTATTTCGATTATTGGAGATGGAAAAAACTTTGGGCGCTTTGCTTCCCATTATATTTTGATAGTGTTAGATCTAAGGAGGGATGTGTTTTGAAAAATAAAAACACAGGATATTTCAGGGGGAAAAGTGGCCAAATAAAATAAACTTTACAGCACTACTGCATTGTGCCCTCATGGTATTGCTTGAAGCAGTCACCCATGAAGAGGCCAGGTTTGGAAGGGCACACAGGACAGTAAGTGGGGGTATCTGTCCATATTCCCTTGCTGTAGCAAATGCTGCAGCGCTTTTGTGGGTTTTTCTTTTGTGGGGGTTGGGGGGATTTTATAAATATAGTGTACTATTCCGGGTTTTGGTGGAATTATTTCTGTTGCCCCTTGAAACAAAAATTGGTAAATAAGATGGAGCTGATACTGCAGAAAACTAAGTTTTAGAATTGTACACTGCAGTCTGCATCATGTAAATGGCAACCTTTTTGTACCATGCCCTATACTTTCTCATGGTGAGGTACGGCTGCATGAGTTGATCACGCAGATCAACTCCCCCCATTTGCTTGCTGTAGTCTCTGTTGCAGACTGGCTTTCTTAGAACCCCCCTTCTGCCACGAACAGAGACTGTCACAGTTTTGTTCTCATGCATGGTAGAAAACACGTAGACATCTTTTCTGTCCTTGAGCTTAACTGCCAGCAGCTCTTGTTGGCACAAAGCTGAGGACGTCCTGGTTTTTAGTTTTTTAGCTACAAATTCTTTGGGCATCTCCCTGCAATTGCGCCTGACAGTGTCACAGGTCATGGTGTCAATATAAAAAAGTGACTTAAATAAAAGGGGGCTGGTGTAGTAGCTGTCAACATATAAATTATATCCTTTATTTAATAAGGGGTAAATTGGATGCCAAACTATTTTCCCATTTGTTCCCAGAGATTCAGGGCAACCAGGAGGGTCAAGTTGACTGTCCTTGCCCTTGTAAATTCAAAAAGCCTGGGTATAGCATGTGGCAGTTTCGCACAATTGATAAAATGTAATGCCGAATTTGGATCGCTTGGAGGGGATGTATTGCTTGAAACGTAACCTGCCTTTATACTTCATAAGGGATTCATCTATACTTACATGTTTTTGGGGGTATATACTTGGGCAAACTTTTCCTGTAAATGATTTATTAGGGGGCGAATTTTGAACAGTCTGTCATACTGGGGGTGTTCTTTTCAGAGGCACAGGGAATTATCACTAAAGTGCATAAAGCTCAAAATCATTTCGTATCTAGTCCTGGTCATTGTTTTGGAGAATATAGGGGTATCATATATGGGGCTTTTACTCCAGTATGATCTAATACTTGTTTTTTTTACTATTCCCATTGTCATTGTTAAGGCCCAGAATTTCTTGAATTCTGAAAGGTCTCTGGGTTGCCATATTTCTTCCTTGGAAACAAACGCTGATGAGTTGGTGGCAATATATTGGGCAGCATATAAATTTGTTTGAGACACGATTTCCCCCAAAATTTCTTCCCCCCAAAATAAATAAAAGATTGAACATAGGTAAATCCTGCCACATCCACTTGAATTCCTGGGTGCCTGTGAATTCAGGAATTTGTGGGCATAAATTGGCTGGTGATACCCATTCATCAGTAGGAGTGGAAGTACTTGTGGTAGGTCTTGGGGCAGTTCTTGTGGCAGCTCTTGGGGCATTTCTTAGGGCAGATCTTGGGGCAGCTCTTTGGGCAGATCTTTGGGAAGTTGCTGGGGCAGCACTTGGGGCATTTGCCGGGGAAGCTCTTGGGGCAGTTGCTGGGGCAGCTCTTGAAGAAGTACGTCTTTTTTTCACTGAAGGCCCAGCATCATCACTAGAGCTGCTCTCACTCTCAGCAAACTGAGTGATGTCAAAGTCTGACGCGGTGTCTGTAGCTTCTGAGTCAGAACCAAAAAGGAATACGCCTCTTCTATAGTGTACCTCCACTGCATTGCATACACCTACTCTAAACTAAATAAATTACTAACTTCTATACCTAACTCTCACCCCAAACGGTCACTATCCCTATGATACTTTTTTTTGTATTTCTTTTTCCCTACGCTACTCCTAAACCTAATTATATCCCTAAGCCTTACCCTGAACATACCCAACCCAACTACCTATCTAAACTAGCTTATAATATGAAATACATTTTTAAATAAAATAAACTTTTTTTTGTTTTTTTTCCCTATGCTACTCCTAAACCTAAATCTAACCCTAAACCTTACCCTAACCCACGTATACCCTAAACCTACCTAACCCAAGTCAACTACATATCTAAACTATAATTATTTATTCTAAAAATCAATTTTTAAACAAAAATAAACTTTTTTTTTTCTACGCTACCCCTAAACCTAAATCTACCCCTAAACCTTACCCTAACCCACATATACCCTGAACCTACCTAACTCAAGTCAACTACCTAACTAAACTATAATTATTATATTTTTTGTGGGGGTTTGTTAGTTTTTTTCCCCCTACTCTACTCCTAAACCTAAATCTAACCCTAAACCTTGCCCTAACGCACGACTACTAAACCTACCCAACTACCTAGCTAAACTACCTACCGAACCCTAAAATATGCTAATAAATCATTTATTTATTTAAAAAAAAAAAATACAAAAAAATACAAGGTGGGGGGAAGTACCACAGATCAGCTAAAGCTGGTCTGCAGCAAACTGATCACTAGTAGAGTGATCAGAGGGTGAGGGAAATGTATTGATCACTGCAATAAGTGATCAATGGGGTTTAAGTTTATATTTTCTTTTTTTTTTACTTTTTTGATAAAGCAGGAACACTGGAACATGATCACACAGCAGAAGTAAGATGTCTCTCTGTCTCTCTAAGCAATGTGTAAGATGGAGGGAGGCAGAGAGATGTGACAGGGACAGTATTTGTAAATACTGTCTCTGTCATTCTGCTTCTGCAACATGTGATTCGCTAATCAAGCAAATCACATGTTGCTACTTTGTCTCTAGTGGTTGAAACTAAGTGCCCCGGTATCGGAGCACTTAGCAACAACCAGCCAGTGCTCTCCCATCGCTCCGTGCAGCCAGGGGTGGCTTTACATCTCAGGAGCCTGTAGGCACAGAAATCTGAAGCGCCCCCCACACACACACACACACATTGGCCATCTCCACTGGACACCTCCACAATTCTCCTATTCTCCACACTGCCCCCCATCATCTCCATACTGCCCTCACATTGCCCCCCATCAGCTCCATATTGCCCCACCATCTCCATATTGCCCTAACATTGCCCCCATCATCTCCACATTGCCCCATCTCCATATTGCTCTCACATTGCCCCCCATCAGTTCCATTTTGCTCCCATCATCTCCATATTGCCCTCACATTGCCAGCCATCAGCTCCATATTGCCACCATAGGCTCCAGCTTGCCCCCATCAGCTCCATATTGCCCTTACATTGCCTCCAATACCTCCACATTGCCCCCCATCAGCTCCAACTTGCCCCCATTACCTCCATATTGCCCTCACATTGCCCCCATCATTTCCACTTTGCCCTCACACTGCCCCCATCAGCTCCAACTTGCCCCCATCATCTCCATATTGCCCTCACACTGCCCCCATCATCTCCACTTTGCCCTCACACTGCCCTCCATCAGCTCCAACTTGCCCCCATCAGCTCCATATTGCCCTCACATTTCCTCCATCATCTCCATACTGCCCTCACATTGTGAGCCATCAGCTCCATATTGTCCCCATCAGCTCCAACTTGCCCCCCATCAGCTCCATATTGACTTCACACTGCTCCCATAATCTCCATACTGCCTCCATTACCTCCATATTGCCCTCACACTGCCCCATCATCTCCACTTTGCCCTCACACTGCCCCCATCAGCTCCAACTTGCCCCATCATCTCCACATTGCCCCCAACAGCTCCATATTGCCCTCACATTGCCTCCATCATCTCCATATTGCCCTCACATTGCCAGCCATCAGCTCCATATTGCCCCCATCAGCTCCAACTTACCCCCCATCAGCTCCATGTTTCCCTCACACTTCCCCCATCAGCTCCATACTGCCCCCATTACCTCCATATTGCCCTCACACTGCCCCCCATCAGCTCCATATTACCTGCACATTGCACTCACCCCGTTTCCTACCTCCTCCCTGGTGGTCTAGTGGCATGGCAGGACAGGTCTGTGCCTCCTTCTACACAGACCTGTAGATGCTGGAGCTCCTGCGCGGTCTTCTGTTCAGTAATGCAGAACGCTGGGAGATGATGTCACCACCCAGCACTCTGCATTACTAAAGAGCTCACAAGGGAGCTCAACAGCTAAAGGTCTGTGCCAACCGAGGCGCTGACGGTAGATACGACCGGGTGGGGGGTTAGTGCCTGCACTGCCCGCGGCAAGAATAATTAAAAAAAAAAAAAAAAAAAAAACAGGTCCCAATGACAGGTGCCCCTCTGTGGGGTGCGCCTGTAGGCAGATGCCTACTCTGCCTTATGAGAAATCCGGCCCTGCATGCAGCAGCGATGGGAGAGTTTAACCCATGACGGTCCAGGACCATCATGGGCCCTTAACGGGATTCAACCCATGACAGTCTCAGACTGTCATGGGTCCTTAAGGGGTTAAGGGACCCCACTTTATCGCAAAAAATCTGCACCTACTTTTCTTTGGCACAGAGTCCCCTAACGCATGTTCTAACCTGCCGACATTGCAACTGATGGGGAAAAAACCTGCAAAAAAGTGACCAGTGAATGTATTGATATGGGGCCCTAAGCCCCATATCAATACACCCAAAGTACTGAAAAAATGTGTGAAATGTTAGAAAAATTAACCCTATGAGTACCAGTGGGGGTATGCAACATATTGCAGAGCGCTGCATACCCCAATGGCATTCACAGGGTTAATCGTCCTAAAGATAACACCATTACATGAAAATAAACACTTACCTATAATACTGATGTTCATTGGGGTCTTCAAGATCATGACCATCCACTGTTAGTCTTCTTCTTTAAAGGGATAGTAATACTTAAAATGTAAAAAAAAATATGTTGTAGGGTTTATCCCCCTGAGTAAAACAAGAGTACTGCTGTTTCAAAAGTTATTAATTTTCAAAGTTGAATTTTTTAGGTGCAATATCACAGTGGGCTGAAATTGTACAGTGGTGCTGTTGCTACACCATCCTATGGAGATTTATGGTCCCGGGACCAGAGCTGTTCATAGGATCGTGTAGCAACAGCGCCACTGTACAATTTCAGGCCACTGTGATATTGCACCTAAAAAATTCAACTTTGAAAATGAATAACTTTTGAATTAAACACCTTTCAGCAGTGGGAATACTCTTGTTTTACTCAGGGGGATAAACCCTACAACATATTTTTTTATATTTTAAGTATTACTGTCTTCTTCTTCCTGTCTCCTGTCTTCTAATCTTCTGTCTTTTAATCTTCTGTGTTCAATCTTCTTTATTCCAATGTTGTTTTAAGTATGCTACTTTAAAAGAAACCAAAAAACTCCCAATGATAATCCATAAGTTAACGCTGCCTCCCCTGGCGGCCGCGGCAGGAGATCATTGGAAACCTCCCCCACCTTAATTACCTCTAGGGCTTCTAGTAGGAGGGATGATGAAAGCCGCTAGCAGCTAGCCAGTCTCTGTTAAAATATTACAACGGCCCAAGAGATACTTAAGGTGGGGATTTTAGCACTGATTTCCTACCACTTCCAGGGGCGGCGGCGGTAGCAGCATTAACTTATGGAATATCATTGTGGGCTTTCTTGATTCAATATTTTTTTGGTTTCTTTTATAGTGGCATACTTATGGTAACATTGGAAGAAATAAGATTGAACACAAGACTAGAAGACAGAAGAAGATCATGGATGGTAAAAGATTAAAGAAGAAGATTTGCAGGTGTTATACAGCTATGGGGTATGGGTGGTAGGATAGTGTTAGAATTGCTTCACTTTAATTTTAGGGGTAGTGTAGGGTTAGTGTTTGGGGGTGGTGATTGTGCGTTAGATGCTTTCTTTTGATGTTCTAGTTTCTCAAGCTGTTTAATGTGAGTTTTGAGAACAAAAATACACATAATGGACGTTGGGCCAAAAGTCAGGTTTGTTGTGGTTTCTGTTGGTAGGGTTGAATTGATACAGTAACGCAGTGTGTGTGCTGCCCGGTATCCATTTTTGCTTTCCGACAGTTTTATCAGGGACTACTGAATTGAGGCCCAGGAGTATTAATTCTAATTACACTGCAGTTGTTTGGTATTGCCAATTTCACTTTGGCTGCCAATTGGACAATTTCTGCTTTCACAACTTTAACTTGTTAAAGTCTGTAGACTAAATGATCATGAGATGAATAGGAACTTTCGCAGGCTTGAAAGTGCTTGTATCGAATAAATGTGTATTTACGTAAATCTCAAATCACACATAAATAACGAATAGAATGTGTCTCAATTTTTAGAGAACCTGTCATGGAAAATAAACTTTATATCATTGGAAAGAGAATTATATTTGCATGTACTTTGTGTTGTCCATTTTTCTCTGCAAGTGTACATTAAATGGTATTTGAGTATTTTGTTAAGAATCCTCTCCCATTTTAGTGCACTGAGCTTGCAACCTCAGTATAATGATTTATAAACGGAGCTTGCTGTAAAGATAGACGCTATTCACACTAGTACGAAGGGAAGCATGAACGCGCTCCCTGGGACAGCTGGGAGGGAGGTGGGAGGATATATACACAGCACTGGGCAGTCCTGCAGAGCTGTGCCGAAGATACAGTGTGCAGCAGAATGAGGACATGCACAGATTGAAGTTTGCAAATCTTACAAAGTATGTAAATGTATGAAAAATTAAACATGATTCATAATACTATTTTAATAGCTAAGCATATGGCTAAAAGACTTTTAGATGTGAAAGTTCCCCTTTAAGGACTTGTTTCAGGTGAAAAAGTTCTGGGTTGTATTCAGTCACCCAAAGTCAAAATGCTGATGGCTGCTTGAATATGCCAGTCTGGATGCCTGCAATGTGCTGCATCTCACCTTACCCAAGGATACACCATGTAACTGACTGACACTGCATTGGTTAATGTCACGTGAGGAAGCCACCGCATATGATCCTCCATCCTCACCAATGAAGCATTATAAATAATAACAGTTGTGGGATGCTTTTTCTTCTGACCTGGTGGAAACTGGTCCCCTTTTCAGGTCAGGTAAAAGAAAATGTTTTTAATTATTTTGTGTGTACATGGGGTATGAAAAAGACTGATCTGCCGATCCTCCATACTGTCTGCCACACTGACTCAATGCCCATGTGGTACAGCAGGACACCTATTTTTTTCCTGAATAAATATTGATGTGAGGAACTGCACCAAGCAGCTTGCAGTGGTAGCAATCCCCATTAAATCATAAGTGCTGTGAGGCCACCTTGAGGCAGAGGACACAAGCATTGTCCAGGTATGCCCAGGTAAAATTTCGTTGAAGCCAGTATATGTTGTGAGAGTACCATGTATATATCATTTTTAGAGCTGTAAAACCTGTAGTATTCAGAGCATCCATTTTATTATGAAAGCAACAATAAGGCCCCACTTTTCTGACCCCAGTTCAGCTCTCCTGTTGATTCGCAAGGGCTTGTAATACAGCTTGGTTTCCTTGGCAAGACTTTTACAGAGGACCACACCTGCTGAAAGGGAAATTCTCTCTTCATGTTTGTCCTTTAACCCTTTAAGTACCAACAGAGGTGTCCACCACAACACCCCCTCTGGCACTCACAGGGTAATTAACATGCAATATTTTAATGAGATGTCTCCATGCAAAGCAATACATTGGAGACATCACTGACATTCAACAGGTTAAACTGGAGGTCTGGTCAGAATATCCCTCTACAAAGAATTGGGGGAGAAATGCATTGCTCGAGATGTTAAAGGGATTTCTTAAACAATAACCCCAAAATTCTCACTAAAAACTTATTGTTTGGTTTCCTCTGTCTGACTTTACAGATATAAGTCTCACACTAGCACCCCTCCCCCCAATAAGGAACCTTTGTCACTCTGATCCCCTTCTGTTTCCTGTTATGTGCCTACAGTCAGAGGTGTCCCCCTGTCACCATGGCAACGGCTGCATCCTTGACTGTCTGTGACCAAAACTATAAAAGGGTACAGAGGGTCAAAAGCTTAGAATTTTTCCGAGCTGACTCACTCAGCTTCTGTTTTGTTTTTCAGTGGCAGATAAAATTCTTGCCGACTTGGAAATTTCAGGAAGTTGCAGTTGGTAAACACAAAATCCTGTTTTGCTGACTAGAATCTACACAAAAATGGAGAAATGAAAAGGAAAGAGGAAGGGGGGGGTGCAGGCAAGCAGGGATACTTCATTGTCTCTTGACAATGACATAATAATAACAACAGTTTAATAATAAATCTTTCAGCTCTTCTTGCGAATATTTATGTGTCAGTCAGTCACCTCTTAAATAGTTTGGGAATGTTTATTAATAATTAACATCTCCTTAATGGGGAAGGGGGGAGGAAGGTACATTCCAAGAAAATACATACGTTTTTTCAAGGAATACAGCAGCCTAATTGGCTTTCAGAAATAAATGTGCACATATTGACAGAAAAGATTTAAGGTCTCTTATGTTCCAAAGACAAGTGTAATAATTATGGGGCAACAAATGGTCAGGAACCAGGGCACACCATGCAAATATTATATATATATATATATATATATATATATATATATATATATTTATAGATAGATAGATAGATATAGCATGCAAAAATATTATCTGAATGGTGTTTCAGTAACTGTAGTTACTTTCATCAGGGACCCTGGTGAAAGTAACTATGGTTACTGAAATGTTGGACAGAAGATGGCTTAAATAAAATGAACAGGAAACTCATATAAAATAAACTAAGATGGAGGCTATGTACCCCTGACTATCACTAACCTGCTCCGACAGCTCAGTGGTTAATGCTTACCGAGTTGCATGGGCAGTCCTGCTGTGCTCTCTTAACCCTTTGAGTGCCAGAGGGGCATGCAACGCACCGCACAACCCTCTGGCACCCAAAGGGTTAAGACCAGGGTGGAGGAGGCTACTCCACTTCCTTAAAGGAGCATTGGAGGACTGGCCATGTGCCTTGGTGACCATTAACTCTGTTCTACTGGAGCAGGTTAGTGATAGTCAAGGTTACACAGCCTACATTTTAGTTGGTTTTGCTCATATGGGTTTAAAGCGGAACTTTCAGATAATAGCAAGTCGCCATGCATTCATTAAATGCATGGCGACTAGCTTGAAAATAGATGTCTTACCGTAAAAAAATAGATGTGTCTAAAGGAATCTGTCCTGACGGGCAGGTTAGTGCGGTCTGTGCGTCTGTGCCGTCAGTCCCTTCCAGTGACCATATGGTGCAAAGCAGTCTACTCAATGGAGACCGGGACTGACGGCGCTGACGCACAGACCAGATGTCTGCACACTAGCCTGGGTTCCGCTCTCTAAACGGGATGGATTCCTTTAGACACAGCTATTTTTTTACAGTAAGACATCTATTTTCAAGCTGGTCGCCATGCATTTAATGAATGCATGGCGACTTGCTATTATCTAAAAGTTCCGCTTTAATGTTCCTTTAATATGCAGTGAATACATTTTTTATTTTTATTCTGCGTGGGGGTGGGGAGTGAATGTACAAGTCAGCCAGAGAAGCTCCACTGCCGTTACCCGCCAATGCTAGTGGCTACAGTTAGTGATGCTCACTACTGTATATGATTTCTGAAGAACATACTGGTGTACACATTGCTGTCAATAAGATTTTTATGCCAACAAGCATCTAAGTCTGCCCCATAGGATACGAAGTAAAAATGTACACCAATTTACTACATACACTTTCCCACTGCCCTACCCTTGGTATAAGGTGTTAAGTGGAGGATTATAGGCAAAAGTAGCTTAGTACTTTGGTGTTAGGCATGCGTAGGAGAAGAAAACAGATCCCAGCTGCTGATTTAGGGAGGAATTGTATTAAAACACTTCCTACAAATATCCCTGGTTCCTGTTCATTTGTGGTCAAGTGATTGTCATGAGGTGTATGGATGGAAATATAGAATCAAGTTACTGAACCGCTAACAGCAAGTAGTAACAGGACCAGATTTACATCCCAAGCAATCCTAGGCAAGGCACTCTAGGTGCCCATAACTTTGACCATGGCCTCAGCCCCACTCCTAACATGACTCCATCCTCAGTCACTTCCACTGTTTCTTAGCACAGAAAATACCCTTGGCCTATAACAAGAAAGAATTAAAAAAAAAAGGTTTAACACCTTAGTTGCCAGAAAGATCTCCAACACATTGCAGAGCAATGTACTGGCCGTTCTCTCTAGCATCCAAGAGATTAAATAAAGGACTTTAAAGGGGATGTATCACCTTACTATAAGTTTTTTCCATGTAATAGCATCCAGTATTCAATTAAACAAAAGTTATTTAGTTTGTTGAAAAACTCACCCGTTCACTGGTAATTCTAGGTTTTAGATTTCCCTGGTGACGTCACCATTCAGCTCGCTACGGAGCAAGGTTAACCGCAGTAACCGCAGAGAAAGGAAAACCACCTCCTTTCTTTTATCAGATCCCTCCCATAATACCTCCCACTTTGCCCTGAGCTTTGGCGTGTGGGAGCGATCACAGCTAGATGCGTGTCCATGTGCAGTGAACTTGCCTCGCGTGTTCAATGAACTCTTTTCATCCATATTTGGAGTTCACACGCTTGCTGGGTTATTTATAGGTTTCCAGCAAGCGGAGTGAATGGGAGCGCAGCACAGATACATATTTATTCCCACAATCTATTACCTAATACAGCACGCCCCTCTGAGAAGGGGAGGAACAAACTGGCGTGACTGACAAGCACGCAGTGCTGGAGCTGTGCATCTTGGGAATGATGCAGCAAACATGGATGCGCTCTGCTATGTATACTGGGGAAACTAAAAGTACATACTTTTTATTAATAATGGCAATGGTGGACATTTAAGATATATTTTGTTTGTTTTGAAGGGGTAAATTAACATTTAAGCTTTACTTTGTATGGTGTGACACATCCACTTTAAGGGGTATAAAACTGGTGTGAGGATATTGAGGTTGCTCTGGACACACTCACATTTCAGAATGTGGGAGCGTCCAGCATAACTGAGGCTTCCCTCACAATATAGAGATCTATGCCGTTGCCTACTCAGCCTGCTGGGAAACCCTTTGAATGCTAGAAAGCTCTCTAGTGAGACCATTAGCACTCAAGGCATTAAAGTGGAACTATCATGCTAATAAGATTGCCTCCCCTAATATATTTCTTACCTACCGATATGCAAAGTCTTACTGTTTTTATGCTCAATAAGTTTGCGTTATTGGTGAAAAAACACATCTTCTGTAGGTATCGGGTTGCACAGAGCTTACAAGACAAGCTCTGTGCACCTGTGCAGTCTGTCCCTTCCTGTGCCTTAAGGCACAAAGGAACGTCACCACCAATGCTGGCAGTGAACAGGACAGACAGCACAGACTCAGAGGTACATTTCCTCCAAGATGTCTGCGCTGTCTGTCCTCTGCTTCCTGCCGAAGATGTGTTTTTTTCACCAATAATGCAAACTTATTCAGCATAAAAACTGTAAGACTTTGCATATTGCTAGGTAAGAAATATATGGGGGGGGGGGCAATCTTATTAGCATGATAATTCTGCTTTAAGTTCTCGATTCAATTCAACTCGTTGCAAAAAAAGAAACACCCGATAGCAGTTTTTCAAGCATGGTAAGCCATTCAATCAACTGTGCTATGGAAACATACCAGCTAAAAAATATACATCGGGCTCTAAAGTTAGCGCCCACTGAAACCCATTAAAACCAGTCTCATATTCCCATTCAATTCCATGCATTAGGCATTAAGATGTGTTAAGGGAAACACTCTAACTAGTGAAAAGCAGCACCTCAAGCCCAAAGAACCATATCAATACATTTAAAGTACTAAAAAAATGGGTCTAATGTTAGTAGAACTAACCGTATGAGTGCTAGTGCGGTATGCAATGCATTGTACAGCCTTGCATACCCCACGGGAAAATAAACACTTACGTGTAATCTTGATGTTCAGCGAGGTCTTCAGCACCCTGGTCAGCTTCTGTCTGTCTTCTTCTGTCATCTTCTGTATTCATTCTTCTTCCTCTTCATCTTCTGCTGCTTCCAAGAGATGTCACTGTAAAGAAAAAATAATGTCATTATTAAATTGTGCTCATAAAAAGTATTTTTCCATGATATGTAGTCATTACCCTTTGAGTCCCAGAGAAGTAAGCAATGCGTTGCAAAGCAACGCGTTGCTTACATCTCTGGCAATCAAAGGCTTAAAGGAATAGCAATACTTAAAATTAAAAAAATATATGTTGTAGGGTTTATCCCCATGAGTAAACAAGCGTACTCCCACTGCTGAAATATCACAGTGGCCTGAAATTGTACAGTGGCGCTGTTGCTACACCATCCAATGGAGATTATGGTCTGTGGTCAGCGCTGTCCATACAATGGTGTAACAACAGCGCCACTGTACAGTTTCAGGCCACTGTGATATTGCACCTAAAAAATTCAACTTTGAGCTGTAATAACTTTTGAATAAAACACCTTTCAGCAATTAGAGTACCCTTTTTTCACTCAGGGGGATAAACACTACAATATATATTTTTTTACATATTAAGTATTACTATCCTTTTAAATAAGAGTGTAAAGCACAGATTGTTAGCCCTTTTCCTTTGATGTTCCCATTACTCGCTTGGGTTTTGAGAACTTAAAACACATGACAGACGTTTGGCCAAAAGTCAGATTCTTTGCCCAGCTATCGTTGGTAAGGCAATTGAATACTGTGACATAGTGTGCACCAACTTTGGTAGTCATTTTTGCCCTACCAGTTGTTTTGACATTAACAATTGAATCTAGGCCCTAAATACCATACCTGGGAACTCTCCGGATTTGCCCCGGAGACTCCGGTTCTGACAGAGCTTTACCGGGTCTCCGGGGCAGAGGCAGATTCCTCCGGATGTGGAGAGTTTCTATTGAAACTCTGCCACATCTGCTTTTTCTCCCGTTGTGCCTCCGTCCCCAGCCTTCTGTGTGACACATTTAAATCCCCCCCCCCAACACTTGAGTTAAGCCCCGCCCCTTTTTGACACGATTAGCGTCATTTTTGTTACCCCCTGCTGAACAGAGGACTACCCTCCGGGTAGCCCTCAACTGAAAGTTCCCAAGTATGCTAAATACCCATTTAAATCAAAGATAATTTCGGGTATCAGTTTCCTGTGGCAATTGATTGATTTATTTTTCATTTAAACATAAAGCACTTAGATGCTGTTGGTTAATATAAATAAAAAGAACAGCAGTGATTTCAAAACGGACGAGTGTTTGCTCTTCAGATGCCATATCTGACCTTATTCTGTCCGATAATTACCAAGAATCTGATGTAAAAGAAAAAAAAAGCAGGGATGAGGCTGTGCCATGCAAACGTTTGTTTAACATATAATGATATTATGCAGACAAAGGGAAAAATCAAGTTCTGCTTATCATATAGATGAGCTGATTGTATTCATTATGTTAAACTTTGACTAACAGGGTAGTGTGCAAAGCTTTAGACAGCCCTGCAGGATTATAATACTTCAAGGTGAGAGACTAAGGCCTGGATTTATTATTAATCTGGAGTAAACCAACTGCACCACAGGAGACAAATCAACCTTCCTAAATTCCCATGCACTTGAAGAGGGTTTTTTTAACCCCTTGAGGGTTAGGGATAGCATTTAAGGGGTTTAAAGCTCTATTTTATTTAACAGGAATTTTTATTTGTCTCCCTAGATTAAGCTGACCGGACCTTCGCATTAACCAGGTACACACAGGAAATATTTCAGAACTGCACTGAAATCAAAACAGCTCTGCAGTATGCGTTTTTCATATGTGTCCCCGGTTAGAGGTGAGGTCTGATCACTCTACCCTAGGGTGCAGTTGGCGTAGTCCAGTATAACTCCAGTTTGCTTTTATAAATCCGAGCCTAAGTGTTTTACCACAGTGTGCCACCTTCTATTTATGGTTATCTGTGGTGTGTGCTGGATACACTTGTCTCTTGGAGCCACACCCAATGTTTCGGTAAGAGTGGGGAACCACAGGTGTGAGAAGCAAAGCTTCTGAAATCAATGAAGGCTTCATAGCGTAACCCTCTAAATGTAAGAGGGGTATCCAACACATTGCTTCTGGCACTCAGAGGTTTAAACCAAGGGTGCCCAATAGGTGGATCATGATCTACAAATAGATCACTAAGTGATTACTGGTAGACTGCAAGAAGATTCCTGCTGAGTAGAGTTTTCCAATTCCTTTTAACACTTAAGGAGTTAATATGATCACAGTCTTGTTAGTTAAACGTTCCATCACATTTAAATCACTGAGACATTTGGGATGTTTTTGTTCCCTACAGTGCAGTTGATTTGCCCCAGAATTATTTGCTTTTAACAGAGTTTTTACAATATTGTGCATGTTTTGGGTCACTTGTATTCTATATATACAGGCAATATGTCCATACATATATTATACAATATTACTGAATGTGAAGTCAATAGATGAGTGTTGATAAGGTAATAGATAGATTATGTTAGCTTGACTACTAAAAAGTAGATTCCATGTCACTAACGTCTGGGCACCCGTAAGGACAAGAGGAATGTACAAAAGCATTGCACAGAAATGCATTGCACTCCTCTCTGGTTCTTAAAGCGGGTGTGTCATGTTGGCATACGCAATCGTGTATCATTCGGTCTCCCCCAAATATGTGTCAAAGTAACCAACAAAGTATTAAAGTTGTGCATTTACTATATTTAAAGTACCATATATCATTTATTGTATCAGGCAGTAGAGCGCTGCCATCTTGGAGACGTTATAAGTGACAGGCAGTGATCTCTTTCCGATCTGGTGTCAGTCATTAATATGAGGCCATCCCCTTCTTAAAGGGGTGTGTTGTGCTCGTTCACTTCGCCATAAAGTTATTAGGTAAACCCTTTGAGTGCCAGAGGGGTTTGCAATGCAAAGCAATGTGTTGCATACATCTCTGGCACTCAAATGGCTAATTGGAGTACTTAATAATTAATATTTACCACTGTAACCTACATTATGTCTGCTTAAATACTTCAAAAAAAAAAAAAAAAAAATACAATGTATATTCAGGAGCAACAATACCTACTTCTGATACCAAATGTATTAATTTTTCCTCTATGGGCACATGCACTGTACATTACTATCTGCTTGCAAGGACTCTATGTAAAGAATGACAAGCGTGCAGAATGTCCACAAATGCAGAGTGTCCCATGAACGCGCTCAGAAACTATGGCTTGACCTGGACGCGCTTGACAAAAAGCACGTGCCAGATCTGGAAAGGTAGGCAGGCTTGGGGGAGTTACCCAACACTGAAGGGGGACAGTACAAGACTCTGTGCGGTACAGCTTGTACCGCATAGAGTGAGCTGAGGAGGTCACCAATAACTTTGATATTGTGAAGATTTAAAAAAAATAAATAAACACAGCACAATGCTCCATTCATAGCACCTGATCAACTGACATTAAAGGGGAACTACCACCCCGCAAAAATTGTATGTTAATTAAATCTTCATCTGGCAACTAGCTGCTTAGTAGCGCTAGTCCCCAAACATTACCTGGATTCAAAGATTTTCTACTTATTCGGAGGCTGACAGTAGCAGGAAGCAAGGACATCTTGTCACAGTGATGTCCGTGCGCCTGCGGTGTCAGTCCCTTTTGGAGCCGGCCGGCTCCAAAAGGGACTGACAGCGCAGGCGCACGGACGTCACTATGACGAGATGTCAGTGCTTCCTGCTACTGTCAGCCTCCGAAAAACTGTAAATTCTTTGAAACCAGGTAATGTTTCTGGCGACTAGCACTACTAAGCAGCTAGTCGCCAGATGACGAATTGAATAATGTGAACTTATTGCGGGATGGTAGTTCCCCTTTAAGTCAAAAGAGGGTGAAAGTTCCCCTTTAAAAGGTTAACCGGGTCTTTCTATTCTAGCAGAACAACTCAAAAGTTTCTTAGAAAAATAATCATTGCTGCCCTATGATGTTTTAAGACACCTCTTTTTCTTGTAATGTCTGTTCCTTTTTTCATGGAGTGTTCTACCAGCAATTGCCCCAGAGTGTGATTGCTGATTGGACAGTTCTTGCTAGTCTGTCATTGGCTGTTTTGTCTACATGATAGCAACGATCAATAATTAATTTGATTTCAGACAATTATAGATGATATTCTGAGTGTTGAAGGGTCAGATAATAACCAGAGACACATAATATGATAACATGCTTACCTTCTATCCCTTAGGGCATAGGGCAGGTACTTTCAACTGGTGGCTCTCCAGATTTGTTTGATTGCAATTGTCATTCTCATCTGAAGAGTTTTGTTTTGCCCATCCATGATACAGAATATTGGTGGAGTGAACAAAGAGGAGGTCACATCTAAGGGACTTCCTGTGGAGAAAAAGAGTGACAGATAATAACCCTGTGGTCGTACCTTAATGAACTGTCGTTTTAAAGTGCCATCAATGTGTGTTTAATGCAGTCAAAGCACATTTACTTTGAGTTTAGTGTTCCCATGGACACTTCTGTGATGCAGTTTTTTTGCCCCAGACCAGAAGCTTTGTTTCAGACATTTATAGTCCACATTTGGGTTTTGCTGAGCATTTGGAATTGGTATTATTATACACCTTTAAGTGATAGACATGAAATGTTATTTTTTAATTACTTTTTATTGCCCATCCTACATTGAATCTACTCCTAGAACCGGGCTGGATTTCCCATTAAGTAGGGTAGGTATAGGGTGACCACTGTGGAGAGGAGAACAGCAGAGTACTTCAGATCTACTGCAGCTTTGTTGGAGTGGCCACTATCATTAATGGACATCAGTGTGCAACCTGCTCTTTCTCCAGTACACCACAGAGTTCTAAACACTAGAGGGGGAACTGCCCATTGACTGCTGTGACTGAAAGGGATACCTGTGGTGGGCTATAAGAAAATATACATCATGCCCATAGCCTTAGACTCACATTACAGTAAAACAATATTACACTGTATCTCCAATGTGATGCCAAGATCAAGGCTCAGTTCTCCCTTTAGTGTTTAGAGATCTGTCTGGAAGCCATTTTTGTAGCCCATCAGAGGCATCACACTGTCACAGTAGGCAATGGGCAGTTTTTATTCTAGTATTTAGAACTCTGTGCTCTGGAGTCATCATTTCAGGACTTTGTATTGTCTGACAAGGGAGATGCCCAGGACATGGGACACACACAGGACTGTTCTGGGCAATCCGGATCATGTGGTCACCTTAAGGTAGGTAACCACCTAAAGCTCCAGATTTTAAGGTGTCCCTAGGTGTGTGAGCCACACCCACATTCGGAGGTAGCCAGAGCAATCTCATGCACCAGAAATCTGCTCTTGGTATATGGTGCATGGTTTATTTACAAGTTTTATACCACTTTAATGCCATTATTTAACCCCAGGAAGTGGGGTTGTCAGTGAGATCTTAAAAACATTGTGAAGCAAAGCGTTGGAGATCTATTTAGCAACCAAGGGGTTAATTTTTTTGTGCGTGTGTGTGAGTGTATATTATAGTCTAAGGCAGTGGTTCTCAACCTGTGGGTCGGGACCCTTTAGGGGGTCGAATGACGTTTTGCCAGGGGTCGCCTAAAACCATCAGATATTTCTATTTCGATTCATAACAGTAGCAAAATTACAGCGATGAAGACGCAACAAAATTAATTTTACTGTTAGGGGTCGTCACAACTTGGGAAATTTTATCAAAGGGTCACGGCACTAGAAAGGTTGAGAACCGCTGGTCTAAGGATTTTCTCCTTGTCTGGCAGCAGTGGGGTGGTGCTATGAACAGGTTTAATATTATTATTGTTATTTAGTTATACAGTGTCTGTAGTTTCAGCAGGGCTGTACAATATAATAGGGTTGCAAACAAGCTGATGTAGAATGAAATATTACAGGAGATATATAACATAGTCATACAAATATGAGACAGAAAGGGTTCAGGGGCCCTACTCTTGCAAGACTGAAATTAAGGCTTTGTTACAGGCACCTAAGGTGTCTTGCATAGGGGTAACAGAGATTTAAGTCCTGTCCAAGAGTACCCCACAGGGATATAATGTGGACATGTGCTAGATTTCTTCCTCTTTGAAAGCTGGCTACATTGATTGTTATAAGTAGGGAATCTCCTCATACATAAGCCCAAGGATTTATTCAATACAATAAACATTGTCCAAAGCTTTTCAAGGAGCTGACAAATCTCCAACTCACTTTTTTCTATGGGTAGGAGATCTCTCTATCATTGAAACCGGTGAAGATCGGGGGGGGGGGAGGTGAAACACATTACTTTAAACCTTTGAGTGCTTTGCAATACACTGGCTATCTCTCTGGCACTCAAAGGATTAAATCATTGGGGATTTGTAGAATATTATTTCCCCCCTATGGTGCATTTGGTTTGTTCCAGAATGCACCTCTTTAGCTTGATGAATAGGGACCAGAGAGGTTGAAGTGCTAAGAAAAAAAACAGAGCAATTCTGGAGCAAACCATCTAAACCGTGGGAAACAAATAAATGGGGCTTTAAACCCCTTGAATGCCAGAGATCTCTCTAATGCATTTTCAGGTCTCCAATGCACTGCACACTGAAAGCTCAGTCTCTGCCTTTTAATA
This sequence comes from Rhinophrynus dorsalis, assembly GCA_037306005.1. Taxonomy (NCBI): domain Eukaryota; kingdom Metazoa; phylum Chordata; class Amphibia; order Anura; family Rhinophrynidae; genus Rhinophrynus; species Rhinophrynus dorsalis. The sequence goes on from CM074722.1 coordinate 114,037,766, forward strand.
TCCTAACCTGATGTACTAAGAACTGGAACAATGCGGGAGCAAACCAATGCGCCACAGGGGATAAATAAAATGTTTGATTGATTTTAAACAAATTTGAATGCTGGAAAGTTATGATTTCCATTCAATGGTTAAAGGCCCCAAATATATCTGTGGGAATTTAAGGGATTTTTATTTGTCCCCCCATGGTACAGTTGGTTTGTCCCACAATGACCCCAGTGCTGCTTAGTAAATCAGAGGGCTGCGCAATACATTGTGATGCCTAATAGCATGTGGAGTAAAATGTGGTAAAATGACACCGTGATGCTGTGCGGTAAAATGACACTGTTTCCACTGTGCCACATGAAGTACATGACGTTAGGAAAGGTGTAGAGGATATTAATGCCCAGAAACTCCCATAGACTGCTTTATTGCCCTCCCCTTGGGGCAAGCTGTTTGGTGTAAGTAGCTTAGTAAACTGGCATTAGGCAGGCATTGGTTCAGAAAAGAAGGATATACCCTGTACAGAGACATGAAGGGGGAACCCAAACCACTATTTTTTCCTCTGTTTGGGAGTCCTGTGTTCCATATGGACTAAGAGGAAAGGATTTAACAGTAACCTCATTAAAATCTTCTTTCCTCTGTCATCAAATATGGAACACGGGAAGCATAGGGATACACCAAACTGTCCTGGGAGGGAAAAAAGGAAAATAAAAATATCCACCAGAGACCAGTTTCCAAAGGACCAAACTGGTACAACATGATCCTCAGGTGTCAATGAACACCAAACTTGCACACCAAACAACTGTAAACAAACAGGAAGCCAAGATAGTTCTGGTCACTATAAAGTAGAAAAGGAATTAAAAGGGCCATTATACAGGCACCACAGCCTAAAGGGAGCAAAACAATGTACAACTGGAAAAGAACAGAAAGAGCCAAGATCTGTACCTTGGTAGACCTAGGGCTAAGCCCTTTCTGAACTCCATCTTGAAGAAAAAAAACGGAAATCACTGGAAGCCTAGAACACCCCTGTGGAAAGTTTTGATCAGCACACTACTGGAAGAATAGGGATCATACCCTTTGATAGGCCTTGGATGAAACCAGTTTTCTGGCTTGGTACATAAGTGAAATAACAGCATTCAAAAAACCCTGCGGGGTTCAAGAAACAAGCGGTCAAAGCCAGCTTTTCCACCTAAGAGTGGCATACCAGACCCTGGGTCAGAAGGTCAGGCCTCAAGAGCAAGTGAAAAGACTCTGCTGGGACAGATTGAGCAGATTTGAAAACCAGGCCCAGCAGGGTCAGAATGAAATGATAACACAAGTCCTCTCCATCCTGATTTTCTCTTCACTCTTTGAATCAGGGGGGTCAGAGGTAACACATTTGCTACAAGAAAATTCCATGGTATGGACATCACATCTATGCAAGATGACATGTGCCTTCTCCATCCTTATTTTTCTCAGTTCCCTGGGAAAGGGGGGTTGGAGGAAACATACATTAGAGGAAAATTCTTTGGTATGAACATCATATCCACCACAAATGCCAGAAAGTCCCCCAACCTGGCACAGAACAGCCGAACTTCAGGTGAGAGGCCATGAGATCCACAGATGGCAATCCCCAATTGTGGACAATCAGGTTGAACACACTCTTGTTGAGCATCCAGTTTTTCTGGGACCCAGATATTGATGACTTAGAAAGTCTGCAACCATGTTTTCTACACTTGGAACATGAACCACAGAGAGGGCATGTGAGCCTCAGTGCACTGCAGAATCTGCAGAACCTCTGTCCATGGCAGAAACTAGGTAGCCTAGTACTTCATGTATTCGTATAGAGTCACCAATTACCAGGACATCGCTTGAGATACCTGAAGGGACAAGGCCTGAATCTGGTCTTCTGGAAGAAACACCCAACCTTGGAAGGTATCAAAATTCGTGCCTCAGAAATGCAGAACCTGTGAAGAAACCAAAAAAGGAATGTTAGAAATTGAGCACCCGACAAAGCTGCTCCAGTATACAGACACACTCCTGAAACTGTGAGTGCAGAGCTGCCTCTGAAGGAGCCTTGAGTGAAAGGTTGTGTAGATAATGATATGAGCTTCCAAAGCCGACATGACCATTGGAAGATCCTCGGAGTGGACACCAGACTGGAAGACAGGGCAGTCAAATGGATCTAACAGCTCTGAAAGGCAAACTGCAGAAAACGCTGGAAAAATTGAACATATAGATAAGCATCCTGGAGGTTTAGGAAGGTAAGGAGTTTCCCAGGACACACAGCTGCGATGACAAAGCACAGAGACTCCTTTTGAACTTTGGAGCTCATCCAAAGAAGTTAAGGTACTTTAAATCCAGGATGCGATGGCAGCCGCCATCTTTTTTGGGAACAATGAAAAGATTTGAGATGAATCCTGTGAATCACTCCTGTGCTGGAATGGGGACCAACACCTACTTTTTTAGCGATAACAGATGTCCTGATTCAGATTCTAAGGAACTGAGAACAAAAAGCAATGGCGAGGAGGAAGGGATTTGTAATCTATTCAGCATCCTTCCAAAATTACCTGCAAAACCATTGATCCATCAATGAAGTCTCCTACATGTATCAAAAGAGACAGGGGCAACCCCCAATGGGCAGAGACAGGCCAGGACCCCGCAAGTCATGCAGTGGTGGTATTGTCATCCTCCTTGCCTGCCCAAGCCTGTTTTGACTTTGGGGTACGGAGCTAGGAAAGCCTGAAGAGGTTGAACTCTATTCACCCCATAATGGCGGGGGTAAAAAGAATGCTTTGTCAAGATTTGAGGCAAAAATGTGCTCCTGCCTCCAGTAGTGTGACTGATGACCTTCTATAGATCATGATCAACCAATGGGTTTCCATGATGACAAGGACTTACTGAAATACTGGTCATCTGACCAAATTTTGAGCCCCAGAGTGTAATAAGCAACCACTGAAAAGACCAATGCTATCACAGAAAACCTGGTGGCATCAAAGGCCTCTTCCCTAAAATATGTATTTGCCTCAAGAATTTTGGCAACCAGTGCTAACAGTTCTTCTTTGGGAACATCCCCTTGAATGGCATCTGAAAGCTGTTCTGCCCAGCTAGCCATTGTTCTAGTAACCAAAGCAGTAGCAAAAATGGTGACAGGGAGGTGCCATAGCTGCAAAATTTTCCTTGAACAAAGAACCCAAGAGTTTATCTGCTTGATCTTTAAGAGTTGCAAAATATGCCAGCAGCAGAGTGGTGATCTTGGCAAAGCTAGAGATACTGTGATCAACTGCAGGTGGAGTAGCCCATTGCCTCAACTCCTCAGATGAACAATATTATAGATTAGAGATGCACTTGTTAAGAAGCAGTCTTCTATCAGGTGTCTTCCATTCTGCCAGGAGTACCTGGTCAAAAGAGTTATGGGAAAGAAAAAAGGGGCACCTCCTTTTTTATGTCATTAGTAGATGTCTGGGAAAGAGAAGCTTGAATCGGATGTCTCGAAGACCTGAAGAGATTCCAGGATCACTTTGCTAAGTCCCTCAGCTGAGAGGCAAGAATCCTCCTCATAGACATCCCAAAGTGACAGGGAGGAATCCAACTCATCCCCAGCAGTCTCACATACCTCAATACAGTAATCCCCAACCAACTGAGAATGACACCCAAAAATGGACTTAAATGCCTAATAGAGGCACAGGGAGTCCCAAACACGAGTTTAGGACCCTTTGAATAGAAAAGAGGATAAAGGAGAATAAAGAAATAAGATCTTAACCCAAACTGGTTCCTGCTCCCCAGACGAGGGCCTCAGAGGTGGAGTTCATGAGGGATATCTGGTAACAAAATACTCCCTAGTAAGCCCAAACTGGCATGAGGAGCAATGGGTTAAAGGGGGCTAAAGCCCCAGAATCCTTGGCTTTAGATTTGACATGTCCAGAGGAACACCCCCACAAAAAAAATTAGGACAAATCTAATCAAAATAGCAGAAACGTAAGGGGAAAGTACTCAGGAATAAATAAAACTATCTGACTGCAAAGGGTTAAAATGGCAGGAAGGAGGTAGAGACCAGCCTCTGTATAGCATGTCCAATGGCTACTGAAGGATCCCCCTAGAAAACCTGGGAAACAGGGAATTCTGGAATACATGATATGCAAACAGTGGTTCTCCAGCAATTCAAAAACAGTGCTCTCATAAGATCTGGACAGGGTCACCAAGGTTATCCCTATAAAAAGCAGGTCATACAATTAATTTTGAGCCTACTCTGATACCCAAGAGATTAACGGTGGCAGAAAAATGTCATTTATAAGACTTGTACGTGAAGATGCTGCCGTGTGGGCAATTGTTCTTAAAGGGGTCACACCAAATTCTCTATGTAAAAACATAGATAAGGAACAGAAGGGGTTAATAGCCATTTCATTAAAAGCAGCAGCTTACAACACACATAATAAAATAAAAGCTGGGAAGAGAGTGCAATACATGGAAAAATATAACATTGCATTGGGTGCCATTAGGACAAAGAAACAAAAGCAGGACCATACCACTCAAGAGGTTAACTTACCTGCAGTTTCAGTCTTCAGGCTCCCATTTGTAGTACTGTGAAGAGCTTCAAAGAAACTCAACAGAGGGGTAAATACTTAGAAAGTCAAGTCTGCCTCCACAGGTTTAAGGTCTTGTAATGAGTGAACTCGACAGTTCATAAACAAAGAAGCCAGTTAACGGGAGCCCACCTAATAGGAAATTATTATACAGCTCCATATTACTATGAATGAAAAATAAAAAAAGAAGAAGAGAACAGTGACCATATACCCTCTTCTCTGGAAAGGTCACTTAAACTGGAAATATAAGGCAAGGGTGAGGTGAAGGGAAGATGGCAGTCTCTGCTTCAGAGTCCTTACCTTTTTTGAAGTGCCCTGCCCTCCAGAAGAAGGGAAATTTACCCCCATGGTTCCTGTGTTCCAAAATGGACAACAGAAATGTTTAAAAGATTCAAGCATGGTAGAAAGGTGAGTAAATGAAAGCAGTTTATTTACATTGTATTATAAATTATTATTTGAAGGCAAAAATGGAAGAAAACAGCCCAGTGTAAGACGGATAAATATTATCACTGGTTTTATCTCACCGATTCTTATAGAAGTCTATGGTGGAATCTGTAGATAAACCAATGATAAAGTTATCCATCACTTGCAATGGAATCCAGGCCTTAGGTATGTGTTACGGTTTTCTGACACTCAGACAAGGTATAAGTAAAAACACAGTTTATTTGAACTGAAAATCAGGAATAGCGCCCCTGGGGGCCAGGTCAGGCATATACAGACTGGTATAAAGCAGTAATAAACGAAGTATGGAATAATACTGTATAGCAGGATAGACAAGGGTTAAGGAATAACACACTGATCAGTCACAATGATGGTAGGCTGACAACGCCCAGCTGAACCAATAAGTCTCTGGAAGAATACACGATCAGTAGTAGGCTTGCTCAAATCACTCTCATATAGCTGTTACAAAAGGAAGCCCAAGGAGACTGCATAAGCAACCAGAGCTGAGTAGAACTCCAGGAGGAGTGAATGGATGAGTGCTAGCAGAACTGGTAAACGGAACCGGTGAAGCCCTTGAACGTACAGGAGTACTGTTGTGAGCCAAATGAGATCAGAGCCAGGTCACCCACTAGGTGCCAACAGGAGTAACACTATGCCAGCCACCGCGAGCCATTCACAGGAATGCGATGAATGAGACACACACGAGCAATGACTAGCGCCCAGACACCCTTCCGGTGTCGTATCAGTACCATACAGCGAGAGCAAACGGAGGCCACTGCACCGGGAGGTGCATGCACGGTAGCCCACGTACCGGAACTAAACTGCTCTGCTAAAGCCACGGACAGACTAGGTACAAAGCGCAGCTCGGACAGTGTAAGCGGCTCTGATCGTATAATAAAGCTTGGCAAGTGTATTCGGCTCTGCAATGTAGGCAACACACACAGTAACTGGATCGGGCCTGTACGGCCACAGAGGGGCAGCTCAGCTAGCATACAACAGCTCGGTAAATGAAGGCCACGGTGCAGCGCCAATGAGAGTGAATGAACGGAGCCCCACTACTACAGTTCAGAATGTCGCCGTCGGGCGATCTGGAACACAGGAACTCAGGAACTGATGAGCAACCGGCAGCGATGACCGGAACCAGGGATCCCTCGATCAGGAACGTCAGCCACAGCCAGTTCGGTAATGGAGTAGGAACGTCAGCCACAGCCAGGTCGGTAACGGAGCAGGAACGTCAGCCACAGCCAGGTCGATAACGGAGCAGGAACGTCAGCCACAGCCAGGTCGATAACGGAGCAGGAACGTCAGCCACAGCCAGGTCGGTAACGGAGCAGGAACGTCAGCCACAGCCAGGTCGGTAACGGAGCAGGAAGTCAGACGGCGCTGGAATCCAATCAGAGAGCAGGAACAGAGAATGGTCAGACGAGCCGGATCGGTACACAGGAACACAGTAACTCAGCAAGAGGCTCAACTTCAGGAACACCACGAAAGGGCATCAGACAGCTGTCACAGGCCCAGTATAAAAAGGAACATCCTGGGCGGGCCAACCATCTGCACCAATGCACAGGTATCATCAGTGTGACTGACAGGGAATCACGGGCACCGTGATAGTATGTAAGATATAGTATGTGACAAGAACAGCACCACATGGTGACCACAACAGAAAAATAGGATTTTAGTCTTACCTGTTAAATCCTTTTCTCTTAGTCCATACAGGTTACTGGTAACTTTGGGTAGGCGATCAGCCCCTTTGATAAGCAGGAACAATTCTGAGAAGTGACGGCTGCGTGGAGCTTACCTCCTCTCCTTAGCTTGCAGCTAGCCAAACCCCAACCAGTAAGATTTGCAGACAAACTATTGACTAGGAAGTAAGAAGGTAAAGGAAGACTCCTGTAAGCATGAACCTGAAAGGACCCCCTCATTCTGCCGCAGGAGCACCAAGCATGGTCCCTTGACAGGGCGGGAGACCAGTAACCTGTATGGACTAAGAGAAAAGGATTTAACAGGTAAGACTAAAATCCTATTTTCTCTGTAGTCCAATACAGGTTACTGGTAACTTTGGGATGTCCAACCATTAAGTTCTCCAGGGCGGGAAGAAAGGCAAGGACTAGGCGTAGGCCCCCAAAGTCACCAGAGCACCAATAAACCTATAGATCATGAAGCGCTCAACACTAACCGTAAAGTGTCAACGGACACTGAACAGGGGTAAAAACAAACCCCATAACTGTTGCACAGCACACAAACTAGAGCCAACAGGCCTCAAAAGTGAAGGAGTACTGAGAAACCAAGGAGATCCTAGACAGGCAAGGCTGCCTCCAGGTACTTCCTCCCAAAACTGGCATTAGCTGATGCCAGCACATCCACACATTAGTGTTTAAAAAAGGTGTGCACAGATGACCAAGTGGCCGCCTTGCACAACTGATCAGCTGAGGCCTGGTTTTTGTAGGCCCAAGAAGCCCCAATAGACCTCTTAGAATGAGCTGTGACCCTGAAGGGAACAGGTTTCTTCCGAAGTTCGTAAGCCTTACAAATCGTGGACTTGACCCAAGAAGCAATGGTAACCTTGGAAGCAGGCTTTCCTGCCCTCAGGAATGACAAACAGAGTGTCAGCCTGCCTCAAGGACTCAGTGCAATGCATATAGAACTTGAGACAATGCACAACATCCAACAGATGAAGAGCCCTCTCTTTGTCAGAAGTAGGGTTAGGACAGAAGGAAGGAACCACAATCTCATGATTGATGTGGAACTTGGACACAACCTTCGGAAGAAACTCTGGGGAGGTGCGAAGCACCTCCTTGTCCTTGTGGAAAACCAGAAAGGGGGGTTTACAAGACAGGGAATGCGGCTCCTCAACTCGGCGAACAGAAACAATCGCCAGGAGAAAGGCTATCTTCCACGTCAGCAGACATAGAGGAATGGTAGCCAAGGACTCAATGGGAGGACGCTGGAGTACTCCCAAGACCAGGATAAGATCCCACTGAGGAGCATGGGACCTAAACACTGGACGGGTATGAGCAACCCCCTGGAAGAAAACCTTGACATCAGGAATGATAGCAAGATGCCTCTGAAAAAGGACAGAAAGAGCAGAAGTCTGAATCTTGAGAGAACTCAGACTGAGACCCTTATCCACACCATCCTGTAGGAAGCAAAGAACTGTAGGAAGGTCAAAATCCTGATACCGGTCTCTGTCAGCACCCCAAGCCAGGAAGGTAGACCAAACCCGATGGTAGGCCTTAGATGAAACAGGCTTGCGGGCACTAAGCATAGTAGCCACCACCCCAAAATTGAGGATTCAATCTCCTATCTATCAAAGCCAGACAATGAACATCTTCTTTCCAGAAGTAACCCTGCAGAAGAACATCTGGATGGGGAGGAAGTGAAAGAGATTCCTATCACGGTGCCCATGCTCTTTCAGCGACATTCTGTCAGTCTACACACCTGCTCTCTCCTATTGGCTGTACTGTGATTGTCCCACCCAGTATTGCCTTTAAATACTGGGTTCTGGCACTTCTCCGGTGCCCTTTCGTGGTGTTCCAGTACCAGTGCTTGTTCCTGATTACTGTTTGCTCTCAGTGTATCGACCCGGCCTGCTTGACTACTCTGCATCTCGTCTCCTGCTTGTGCACTGACCCAGACTGCCTGACCATTCTGCTTCTTATCTCCTGTGTACCAACCCGGCTTAGCTGACGTTCCTGCTCCTTGTACCGACCCAGCTTGGCTGACGTTCCTACTCTGTGTACCGACCCAGCTTGGCTGATGTTCCTGGTCCGTGTACTGACTTGGATTGGCTGACGTTCCTGCTCCGTGTGAACCCGCCCGGTTGGGCTGCTGACTCCCTGCACGCCCCTACCGGTCTCCGGTTGAGGGTGGTGATCCTCTATCACTGTCTGTTACAGCCGTGCAGTCTTGGTCTCGGTTGCCTCTGTGTCACCCCGGCGACATTCCTATTGGCTTGTCTTACTATCTATCACGGTGCCCGTGATTGCTCGTCAGTCAGGTGTGTGTATTACCCATTGGCCGCCTGTCTAACGCCCGCCTAATACTGCCTATTTAAACTGGGCCTAGGCACCCTTTGGTTGCCCTTTCGTGGTGTCTCTGCATCTACAGTCACCTGCCTTACAGTATCCTTGGGTCTTTTGGTCTGCTACCAGTGTCAGCGTTTCTCCTTAGTCAGAGCTGCTGTTGCAAGGTTCCTGTCATCATTCCTGCTGGGCTGTTGTTCCTGCTTCTGCTTCTGATGCTGCCGTTAGTTCATCTCTCATCCCTGATCCGGTGCTGGCATTGTTCCTGCTTCCGTTCCTGACCTGAGTAGCCGTCCTGCCATTCCTGTGGTTGTCCGGGAGGGCAACCTGTTCCTGATGCTGAATCCTGACTATCTTCGGCTGACCTGCCTAGTCGCCTGGGCAACATTCTTATCACGGGGTCCACTCCATATACCGGTATCCCATTGTATAGAACCGGTTGGGCGTTCCATCTCTCCAGTACACGGTACTGGTTTACTCCATATACCGGTTGCTGATCCCGTTGTATAGAACCGGTTGAGCATTCCATTGCTCCAGTATGTGGTACTGGTTTACTCCACATACCGGTTGCTGATCCCGTTGTATAGAACCGGTTGGGCATTCCATTGCTCCAGTACGTGGTACTTGTTTACTCCACATACCGGTTGCTGAACTTGTTGTATAGAACCGGTTGGGCGTTCCACTGCTCCAGTACGCGGTACTGGTTTACTCCACATACCGGTTGCTGATTCCCTCGTATAGAACCGGTTGGCCGTTCCATTGCTCCAGTACGAGGTACTGGTTTACTCCACATACCGGTTGCTCACTCCGTTGCATAGAACCGGTTGGGCGTTCCATTGCTCCAGTATGTGGTACTGGTTTAGTCCACATACCGGTTGCTAATCTCGTTGTAATAGAACCGGTTGGGCGTTCCTTTGCTCCAGTATGTGGTACTGGTTTACTCCACTTTCCGGTTGCTAATTCCGTTGTATAAGAACCGGTTGGCCGTTCCATTGCTCCAGTACAAGGTACTGGTTTACTCCACATACCGGTTGCTCACTCCGTTGCATAGAACCGGTTGGGCGTTCCATTGCTCAGTACGAGGTACTGATTTACTCCACATACCGGTTGCTCACTCCGTTGCATAAAACCGGTTGGGCGTTCCATTGCTCCAGTACGCAGTACTGGTTTACTCCTCATACCGGTTGCTATTCCGCTTTATAGAACCGGTTGGGCCATATCTATTGTCTATGACTGTGAGACTGGTTTGCTCCACTCTCCATTCTTGGCTGCTGCCTTATCAACTCAGCATTAGTGGAGCTCTCCTCATATTCCTGGCTGCCTTGCCCGGTATATTGGCAAGGCCGGTAGAGCCACTTTGCTCCTATTGTGCCATCCTGCAGGCTACCTTGCCCGGTATATTGGCAAGGCCGGTAGAGCCTCACTCAGTGCTTGTTTACCCTCCAGACTGCCTTGCCCGGTATATTGGCAAGGCCGGTAGAGCCTCATTCAGTGCTTGTTTATCCTCCAGGCTGCCTTGCCCGGTATATTGGCAAGGCCGGTAGAGCCAGTTTACTAATTCAGTTCATCTTTCTGGCTGCATTGCCCAGTATATTGGCAAGGCCGGTAGAGCCTATATTGCTGTTTATTGCTACTACTGTTTGTACCCATCTTGTATATTTGACATATGTGTATGTACTGGACCCGTGAGGGTTCTCATTAAACTTTTAAAAAAGTTTGATTTTTATCTTACTCTGTGTCTAAGAATCATAACAAACCGTGACACTATCCTCTCCCGGTTGGGTGCCTCCCAGGGTGAGTTGCTCAGTTCCGTTACTGCTACTGCAGTGCTCAGTCTCCATTACTGCCACGGCAGTCTTCAGTTGCTACTCTCCTTTACTGCTACAGCAGAGTTCAAGCGGCCTAGTCTCCATTACTGCTACGGCAGTGCCCCTGTGGTTCAGATTCCGTTATTGCCACGACAGAACCTCAGTTGCTCAGTCTCCGTTTATGCCACAGCAGTATCCAAGGGCTTAGTCTCCGTTTATGCTAAGGCAGTCTCCTGTTGCCTAGTATCCACTACTGTTACGGCAGCGCTCTCGTGGCTTGGTCTCCGTTACTGCTACGGCAGTGCTCTAGTTGCCTGGTCTCCGTTACTGCTACGGCAGTGTTCATGTCACTCAGTCTCCGTTACTGCTACGGCAGTGTTCACGTGGCCTAGTCTCCGTTACTGCTCTGGCAGTGCTCAAGTTGTTCAGCCTCCGTTACTGCTAAGGCAGTTCACCGTTACCTGCTATACTTATTCTTGGGCGTTACTCATAGTTAAGCTCTCAACCCTAGGTGAGCTTCTTAACAGGCCTTACCACACATGGGACTCTTTACACTCGCTGGCTGCTATTAACCCATGCAGTACCGATACACTGGGACTCTTTCAAGACCTGTGTCAGAATAATGTGTTATGGACTCTATACTTATACTGGACCTGTGTGGGCTTACCTATATTTAACCTGTCTTGTGGCTGTACTATTTTAAGTGTATATTACAGGACCTGTGAGAGTTATTGTAATCTTAATTGTTTAATAAAACCGTGTTTTATCCAAACCTACTGTGTCTGTGTGTCAAACAAACCATTACAGTTCCACCACAGAGGGGTCCAGAAGCTCCGGAAACCAAGCTTATAATGGCCGGTATGGAGCAATCAGAATGACTGGGCAGCTCTCCAGTCGCAGCTTCCGAGGGAACTCTGGTCAACAGAGGAACAGGAGGGACGATGTAAGCCAGAGGAAACGTCCAAGGGATCGACAAGGCATTCACTGCCAAAGCCATGGTATCCGCCCAGTCTGGTTTCCATCAAGTCGATGCATGGTAGACCCCACTGCTGGATGATGAGGTTAAACACCTCTGAATGCAACTCCCACTCTCCTCTGTCCACTGTGTGCTGACTGTGGAAGTCTGCCAAGACATTGTCTATGCCAGGAATGTGAACTGTGGAAATGGCAGGGACATGCTCCTCTGCCCAAGATAAAATAGTCTTGACCTCTAGCCAAGCTGCAAGACTTCTTGTGCCGCTTTGCTTGTTGATGTAGGCTACCGCTGTGGCATTGTCCAACTGTACCCTGATCGGGCAATCCTCCAGTTGCCGTGCCCAAAGCTCCAAGACGTTGATGGGAAGGAGAGATTCCTCCTGAGACCACCGGCCCTGAACACTCAAGTGCCCCAGCACCACTCCCCATCCGGAGAGGTTGGCATCCATCGTGACTGTGGCACAGAAGGGCACCAGGAAGGGTGTGCATTTCAGGAGATTTATCAGGTTGAGCCACTACGAGAGACTCTGCTCCACTTGAAGAGGGAGTGACAGGTATCTTTCCAGTAGATCTGGACGGTCCTTGCAGGCCAGGATCAAAAACCTCTGAAGTTCCCTGGTGTGAGCCATGGCAAACAAAACTTCTTCAATGGTGGAAATGAACTTCCCCACCAAGGAGGACAACTTCTTGGCTGGGACCGGATCCTGAGACAGGGTGGCTTGGACCTTCAGTGCTATCTGATGAGCCACTTCGTCTGTCAGAAACACCATCCCCCTCTAACTGTTGAAGAGGAGGCCCAGAAAGACCATCTTCTCAGAAGGAACAAGGTCTGACTTGTCCAAGTTGATGATCCACCCTTGATGGGAGAGAGCAAGAATGCAGTCCTGCACCTGCTGGTGAAGGGGATCCAGAGATGAGGCCTTCAGGAGGAGGTCGTCCACGTATGGAGTCACTCTGATGCCGTTCTGATGTAGGACAGAGAATATGGCTTCCAGGACTCTGTTGAAGACTTGCGGAGCCGTGGTCAGGCCAAAGGGGAGGGCAGAGAACTGGAAATCCCTCGGTCGCAGGCAAAGCGGAGATACTGACAACTCTCTGGATGAATGGTGATGTGCAGACAGCCATCTGGAAGGTCCAGAGAGGCCAGAAATTCCCCAGGAGACATGGCAGCTATCACTGTGCGCAGAGACTCCTGGCAGTACTTGGACCTGACCAAAAAGGAGTTGAGGTCCTTCAGATCCAAGATGGAATCGCCCCCATCCTTTTTGGAAACCACAAAGAGGTTGGAGTAGAATCCCAAGCCCCTCTCCTGAGGGGAAACCTGCTCCAGGACCGCCTTGTCCAGAAGGGCCTGTATAGCTTCTTCGAAAATGCGTCTCATTTCTGCTCCCAAGGGAGAACGAGAAACAAAGGTCCTTTGAGGAGGAAGGGAGGTGAAGGGAATCCTGTATCCCAAGGCCACCACCTGTAAAACCCATGGGTCCACCACAGAGACCTGCCAAGCTGAGAGGTAGTGGCGTAGGCGGCCACCTACCTGTGGGTGGGGACCCGGGTTCTGTGAGTCATGCAGAAGAAAGTTTGGAAGCCTTGGGCCTGTGTGGAGGACTTGGCTCTCCATTGCTGTTTAGGTGATGTGCAGACAGCCATCTGGAAGGTCCAGAGAGGCCAGAAATTCCCCAGGAGACATGGCAGCTATCACTGTGCGCAGAGACTCCTGGCAGTACTTGGACCTGACCAAAAAGGAGTTGAGGTCCTTCAGATCCAAGATGGAATCGCCCCCATCCTTTTTGGAAACCACAAAGAGGTTGGAGTAGAATCCCAAGCCCCTCTCCTGAGGGGAAACCTGCTCCAGGACCGCCTTGTCCAGAAGGGCCTGTATAGCTTCTTCGAAAATGCGTCTCATTTCTGCTCCCAAGGGAGAACGAGAAACAAAGGTCCTTTGAGGAGGAAGGGAGGTGAAGGGAATCCTGTATCCCAAGGCCACCACCTGTAAAACCCATGGGTCCACCACAGAGACCTGCCAAGCTGAGAGGTAGTGGCGTAGGCGGCCACCTACCTGTGGGTGGGGACCCGGGTTCTGTGAGTCATGCAGAAGAAAGTTTGGAAGCCTTGGGCCTGTGTGGAGGACTTGGCTCTCCATTGCTGTTTAGGCTTGGATGAGGAGCGCGGAGCCTGAGGGACCGTCTGGGTCTCTTGGCGTGAGTCTGCTTCAAAGGAACGAAAAAGCTGATTTCTTTTAACAGGTGACTTCTTCCTTAGGACCACTGGCAGGTGAGACCTTTTCCCTCCAGTGGCCTCATTGATGAGATCCTTAAGTTCAGGCCTGAACAGGGAAGAACCCTGAAAAGGCAAAGATAGGAAAACCTTTTTAGAGGCCGTGTCAGCTGACCAGATCTTAAGCCAACGAGCTCGTCTGGCTACCACAGACATGGTAGATACCCTGGCTACCATACGAACAGCATCAAAGAAGGCAGCAGAGACATAATGCTGAGCCTCAGCAATGTTAGCGAGAAGATGGAACATGTCAGAAGTAGTGGCTCCCTGACGGACAGCCACAGCCCTATTTCCCCATGAAGCAGCAAAGGTAGGGTGAAGGGCAGAGCCTGCAGTCACAAAAATAGCCTTGAGTGAAGTCTCAAGCTTCTTGTCAGTCCAGTCTTTAAGAGCAGAAGCTTCAGCCACTGGCAAGGCAGTTGATTTAGAAAGCCTGGACACTGGGGCATCCACTTTAGGGGGATGAACCCACTGAGCAAGGGCGTTTCAGAAAATGGATCAAGTTTAGCAAACAAGGTTTCTTGTCTGGAAATTTCCACTCCTCTGACACCAAGCGGTCAAGGGTGGGATTAGGTGGAAAGAAGGCATGGGGCCTAACAGGCTCTTGGAAAACATCAGAGGGGTCAGAAGACAACACAGCCCTGATCAGGCTCTCAGCTGAGGGAATAGGGTACGCCTCAAAGGGGTCTCCAAAAAAAACTGAGATGAAGGAACAGCTGAACAGTCATCATCATCAGCGACCGCCAATAATTCCTCCTCAGAGGAATCAGACACATCAGGTACACCCGGCGGGTTAGGCAGGGAAGATCTGATGGGGTGGGGGTCTGCAACGAAGTGAAGACCCCCTATAAAGTGGATAGAAGTAGTTGTAAGGTGGACCGGAGGTCTCTGGTAGTAGCCTTAAACTCTTGCATCCATAATGGCTCTAGTGCATGGCTGGCGGCTCCAGCAGGAGATTCAGGGGCAGCAGCGCATGCTGGGCAAACATGACCTGAGTATTCTCTAGGTAACCCTGAGTGACATAAGGAGCAATGAGCAATGGGGGACACAGACACCCCAGTATCCTTAGTCTTAGGTTTAGCCCCAAGGTCTAACAGAGTAGACATTCTCACAGAGTCAAAACGGTCAAAGTATCAAAACACCCACTAATAAAGCGTGTATGATAATTAATGCACCCCAGAAACACTAAATTAAGACTTATCTGGTAGGCAAAGGGTTAAGCTGCGGAGGAGAGAAGGAGAGTCGATCTGCGAATACACAAAATGGCTGCCACGACGGAAGCCAATCAGAAACGAGCATGCAAAGCGGGCGCTCATGGGAAACGTAGTTTCACTGACAGAGTGCCCCCAACAATGCCCAAAGCCACCTAAAGCCCCCAACATCCCCAGAATGTTGACTGGATGACAGAGCAAGGGAAAACCAACACAATGAGCCATCTCTGACCATGCTACATGGAGCGGTTACAGAGATATGTCCCAAACTGTAAAGTCCCATAGAAGTGAATGGAGCAATGGCATCTATGCGGTAAACACGTGCCTTAAAGGCAAGGAATATAAAGTTAACAAGGTGAATACTAACACATAAAACAACACAAAAGCTACTCTAAATAAAACATTAGGCACAAAAAACACTGGTCCCAGTAAGGAAAGTGTCCCAAACCCCCCAAAACATGCTAACCAGCAACAAAAGGGTTAAGTTACCACAGAAACTTGCTCCAAACACCTCACAGACATACAGAATAAACCCAGTGAGTGCATGAGTATGTAAGAGGAACTCCAATAGAGACCCCTGTGCGGAGGGGAAGTGATGGTAATCCGCCGAATGGTGGCATTCCATTTCTAACAGAAAATAATAAAAAGCTATATCAGAACTGTTCTCTTGCTTGTGTCTTGAACAAGGAACAAATTTTACTGGTTGGGGATTGGCTAGCTGCAAGTTAAGGAGAGGAGGTAGGCTCCACCCAGCAGTCACTTCTCAGAATTGTTCCTGCCTATTAAAGGGGATGATCGCCTACCCAAAGTTACCAGTAACCTGTATTGGACCACAGAGAAATTACAGTTTAATCGAAAAAAAAAAAGAACAAAAAAAAGAAAAAAAAAAGATCGAACTATTGTACTTTTTGAATGAAAAAATTTCCCAGTAGTGAAAACGTCCTTGGTTTACTCAACAGGAAAATACCTATAATCTATATATTCTTATTTAAAAAAAATCACTAGGCCAGTGATAGGCAACGTGAGGCCCTCCAGCTTTTGCCATACTACAACACCTTTTATTACCCACTCATGTCTAGTCCTTAGTCTTGCCTCACTGCTCACACACGATTCCTTCATTCCTGCAGTCACTAAGTGGATTTGGAGAAAATCACATGCTCTTACTGATTATCCTCTTTCTCTAACCTGTCATGGCTCTGTATTGTCTCTTAACAAACCAGTACTACTTTACTAATATGATAAACATGCACTGCTCTAAACCATGCTGCCTTTTCATTGTCTTTAAAGGGTAATTATCACCTATAGGAACAGACTAAGTAAAAAGCTTAGGGCTACTCTGTGCAGCCCCAAAACGAACCCTGTCAGCAGTTCATTGAGGTCAGAAAACTGACCCTTTTTCCTGGCAGCACAGTGGAATGCAACCCAGAAGTCTGTGGTTTACAGCCACCATGAGGTGTCTGAGCTACTTCATTCTTCTCTTTTAGCTATCAATGACTGATCCCTCTCCCTCTACACTGATCCCAGCATTAAAGAAGTAGTAAATCTTTATTAAGAAGAAAACATCTATTATAGGGATTTCCCTGCTGAGTAAAAACAAGGCTATTCCTACTGCCGGAAGTTACTTTTTTCAAAATTATAACCATTTAAACTATAATGGAGTGACGGAGCCGTTACGGTCATGTTCTATGGAAAAAACTGCAGTGAGTGATTCACCTCTGCCACAGAATGCAATGGAAAAACTGTCAGAATAGCAGGTGAACTGTAGCCAAAATGTCTGAATGCAGGAGGCCAATGTAAAACACAAACAGTTTAAACTGTAATAAATTGGGAATGGAACATCTCCCAGCAGTGAAATTACCTTATGTTTTTTGTTAAAATGTTTTCTTGTCCTCTAAGGCTAGATTTAAATAGAAGAGATTATTTTTCCTGCACTTCAGCGTTAATCAAGCCACTGGTGTAAATCTTATGTACGCCAATTGAGTGCCAGAGAAGTACGCAACGCAGCGCCTGAGGTCCCCTCATATATAGGTTAACATTTTGTTTAGTTCTAGCCTTCCTTTTCTTTCCTTCCTATTTTTCAGAAAAAGTAGCCAAATGTATGTGTTGTGCATGCAAAACAGCCGGCGGCCTCCTCTCTGACTATCTGGCCACAGGCATAAACTGATTTCTTTTTGTAATACTGGGACTGCTGAGAACCCAAGGAGAGGCTCCCTAAAGTAGGAAGTCTCTGGCAAGTGCCAGGTACATTCATGCATGACATACATCTGATCTGCTCTATCCCTGCATTTCCTTGGTAATTCATTTGCTAGGAGCACTCCGGGAGGTGCGGCTGAAGGCTAGTACAAGAGGGTTACAATAAGAAAAAAATTTGCAATTGATTGGGATATTTTAACTTATGGCTATTAAGTTGCCTTTAATACACCCACTAATTCTAAGGAAACCAGTTCAACATAGAATGTTTGGTGGATCATAAAACAAATATATTTTATTAATTATTATAATAAAAGAAAAATAACCCTCTTAAAAACAACCAACTTCAGGAGCTTATATTACTCCTGAGGTTTATCTGGAGCTCTCTAGGAGATGGTGTCTTAAAGTAGTCAGCCTAAACCGCTCTGTATCGTGAGCTAGCGGTTAACAAGTGCGGCGGAGCCTAGGAGTCTGCACTATACAGTTTTGTGCAGTACGCCAATGTGTATCACGGTGTCCGTGTATTTTGGCGACATTTTGACACAAGATGCCTGATGCTTTCTTATTGGCTAAGTGTTATGGCTCCACCCAGTGGTAGCCTTTAAGTACTGTGCTCTGTCACTCATGCAGGGCCCTTTTGTGGTGTTCCCGTTGCTTTGTGCTTGCTGCTGTTATCGTGTGATTTCCAGTGTATGACCTGGACTGCCTGACTACTCTCTCTCTGATCCTGTTCCTGCTCCGTGTACCAACCCGACCTGGCTGACGTTCCTGCTCCGTAAATCAACTTGGATTGGCTGACGTTCCTGCTCTGTGTACCGACCCGGCCTGGCTGACGTTCCTGTCCGTGCTTTGACCGTAGTGGCTTCCGGTCCTGCTCCTGTGTCTCCAGTCCGTTGTACTATCGTATTCGGTAGTGAGTTACTACTGTGCTCTGCCTTGAGCGTACTGGCCCAGTTGGTTGCCTCGTATACTGCATTACCGTTCCGTGACTGCGACCCATTAGTGCCTTGCTGCCTCCTTGCTCCATACCCAGGTTTACGCTCAGCTCGTTGCACCCTATACGCTTGGCTTGTTATCAGTTGTCACTGGGGTTGGTCTCCCGGACGCCTCAGTTAGTCTCCGCTCCTGTTTACCATTAAACAGCCAAGCGCCCGTTACCAGGGCCTTCCGGTACTCACCCAGGTAGGAGCTTTACTATTGGCACTATATACGCTGGCTTGTCAATCCACCATATCGAGGTTGGTCTCTTGGGCGCCTCAGTTGGCTCTGTCACCCGGCAATTGCCATCAACCCTGGCGTAGCAACATCATTGTCCGGTACCGTTACCATGGGTCGCAGTGTGTGTATATACAGGGCGTTCCGTTGTTCCTCCGGTTGCAGTATCACTATAATCTGTGTTCCCTCCACGGCCTCGTTCAACCTTCCTGGGATAGTCGCTATTTTGGCACTTATCAGCATTTGAGTGCTTCCTGTGCCTCGCTATTAGGGCCTCCCAGTCTCCTGGCCTAATAGCATTAACCATTTGTGTCTCACTGTATCACACGAACTGTTAACGACCTGTGTCAGGATATTTACTACTTGTGATAGATGTATACTGGACCCGTGTGGGCTATTGTGATTTAGTAACCTGTCCTGTGTCAGTTCCGTTTGTACTATTACTGGACCCGCGAGGGTTACTTTATTTTGCTAATTCAATAAAACTGTGTTTTACCAAACTGCCTGCCTCTGAGTGTACTGAAAACCGTTACAATGTGCTAAATAGTGTTGAAAAATAAAAAATGGAAACTCATAGATAGTCAGCCTAGAATGCGGTACAACCGCGAGGGATAGCCAGCCAGTACGGTCATAGCTATAGTTAGCTAGTCTAGCAACAGCGACTAGATACGAGATTAAGATAGCTAGCGAGATCGACTTATTAGCTACAGAAGACTAAAATAAGTAGTAGTAGTAGTATCTGTTCACATTTAGAGAAGTGGTTAGAGGGAAAACTATAAGTTACATACAGCACAGTAGTATATTAATCCCCCTACATTCGAGCGTATAGCGGCTATAAACGGAAAGGTTACAGGCTCGGTAGATAGAAATATGTGTATGTATTGGAGACGGGAGGAAAATAGAACACAGTGAAACAAAGGACCGACTAGCAACCTATAATCAAAGTAACTCACTACAGGACTTGTCTTTTGTCAAAGAAAGATCACATTATGGAGGTGGTTAGAGAATATACCTTTAAGGATAAACTGATTCCCTCTATAGTACTACTCGTTAACCGCTAGCTCACGATACAGAGCGGTTTAGGCTGACTACTTTAAGACACCATCTCCTAGAGAGCTCCAGATAAACCTCAGTAGTAATATAAGCTCCTGAAGTTGGTTGTTTTTAAGAGGGTTATTTTTCTTTTATTATAATAATTAATAAAATATATTTGTTTTATGATCCACCAAACATTCTATGTTGAACTGGTTTCCTTAGCATTAGTGGGTATATTAAAGGCAGCTTAACAGCCAGAAGTTAAAATATCCCATTCAATTGCAAATTCTTTTTCTTATTGTAACATTATATTCTTTTGAGACCTGCAACAACAGATACTAACAAGTCATATAATCAAAATAAGACCTACAAGAGAATAAATTATAGTACAAGAGGGTGTCAGACAAATGTTATTGGCTGACATAAAAGGAATCTAGTCAATGATTACACTGTTGATCAAATCTGCAATCCAGTTGTCCACTATATATACTCCAGCAGTCCATAGCTGCCAACTGTCCCAGTTTACACAGGAAAGTCCTGATTTTGTGGACCAATCCCGCTGTCCTGCCATGTAGAGTCTTTGTCCCACTTCCCAGGCTTCTGCCCACTTCATCTTTACCCTACTCCTTATCTGCCTTGAGTCACCGGGCCGCGTTGTAAAGCCCAGAAGACCTCCCTCCCCATGTCATGGACACGGAAGCTAGATGCAGAATAATTTGATTGGCTACGCACGTAGCGTAAGTCCATCTTGCCCTCCTCATTGATGTAGCACACTGCACTCTAGCAGAGAGCAGGAATGATGCTCAGTTACACGGATACATTGAGGGAAGCCCTGCACAAGATCCAGAGACACTGCGTAAAGGGTGTAAAGCCTTGGTGAGAGACGTCTCATTTAACCCTCATATACTTTAACTCTTTGAGTGCCAGAGAGGAATCCAATGCATTGCAATGCAATGCACTGGATACCTTTCTGGCACTCATAAGTGTCAGTGAGATAAGCAGCGAGTTGTATCCAGCAAGCCTGTGTTTGCTGTAGAGTAGCGTGTGTCATGTTTAATTTGCAGCATGCTTTCAGTCTGTCTTCATGAATACCAGAAAGCAATGCACATCCCCAAGAAGACTCCCTTCACTAATGCTGATCTGTGGATCCTAATCAGAGATCTGATATATCCTTTAAAAATACAACAAGATGGTCACACACACAACCCAGCCCAGCGTTTTCATCTTTTAGCCAACCAATTCTGGAGCAAACTAACTGCACCATAGGGCAGAAGTAAACATTACAAATTATTTAATGGAGCTTTTAACCCCATAAATGCTATATATGTCTCCAAAGCAATGAAGAGGTTAAAAGCCCCATTTAAATGAGTATTTCAGAGATTTTATATGTCCCCTATGGTGCAGTAGGATTGCTCCATAATTGCATCTCTTTTGCTTTTTGATTTCTGAGATTTCTAATGCAAATGTATGGGAGTAACACACAGACTGGACTCATTTGCAGCCAAGTCATTCAAGGCTGATGACCCATACTTTTTTTTGACCGTCACTAAATGAGATTAGCAAGACAATACACAAGTAAATGGGAACTATAATCTATGAATAAGTGTCATGAAATCACCTATAAATTCTTGGTAATGCCCTGCCCACTAGCCACGCCCCCAGTAACACCCCCCTAAAACAAGTGTCCCTCTTTGGACATTTGAAATGTTGGGAGGTATGCAGCACCAAAGGCTGCTAGGTAGTTAAACTCTTGTGAAACGTCACTGCATTGAATACAAGAAAGTTTCAGCTAACTGTATTTGGGTTGAGATGTGCAACAGCCCAGTCTTCAGGAAAGGGTTAAAGTGGACCTGACATGTTCCTACCCCCCCCCCCCCCCCAATTTGGTTTATACCATCACAAACACACCTACCCCCCCCCCCCATGTAATATAACCCATGATCAAAGTCTGTCTGATTTGTGTTCCGTAGAGCAAGAGGCAGTGTGCTGCCATCTTGATGACATTTAGAATGATTGCCAGTGCTCTCCCTCTAAGGAGCTGCTAATCCTCCTCCCTAAGTCTGCCCTTTCCCTCCGATGCAGGCTTTATGTGCTCAATACAAGCAGCAGCAATAGATATTCTGTAGTGTGCATCCCAGTGTTACCTATATCAGGTCTGTGTGCTGCATAAGACATTCTCAGTGCAGAACCCAGTGAAGGATGTATTTAGGGGATTATATGGGAGCAGGTAATGAAGGGAGTATGCACGCTCCTAGGGAGAGCTGGGAAACGAGTTAGGTAGAGAATTTCAGCACAGAGGAAGTCTTTACTGCAGCAAACGTTACTGGTGATATCAATAGGTACTTTTTAAAAATGCTATATCTATTAAAGTACTGTGATTTTTTTTAAATTAATTTAATAGACTATAGGCAGTTTTAATAGATACATTCAATTGCAAAGTTTCTTGAGGGTGAAAGGTCTTTTAACACAGTATAAGAAAAGAAGAGCTAAAAAAGCGAGTGAAATATTTTCATTTTAGCTCTCTTCTCTGGTATCTTTTCTATTCCCATAAAATTATAAAGCTTCTCTATATCCAGGGCTGGATTTAGAATTAGGCAGAGTAGGCATCTGCCTACAGGCGCACCCAACAGAGGGGCGCCTATCACTGGGATCATGTGTGTGTTGTGCCCGGCGCCATGAAGACATGTCTATGCCTCCTCCTTCGGCACAGACCTGTAGCTGCTGCGCTTCCTTGTCGGGTTTTTAGTAGTACAGAGCGCTGGGAGATGACATCATCTCCCAGCGCTCTGCATTACTGAAGACCGCACGGGAGCTCCAGCAGCTCCAGCTCTGTGCAGAAGGAGGAGGCACAGACCTGTCTTGCCGCTGGATCACCAGGGAAGAGGTAGGAAACAGACACTGGGGCAATGTCTGGGTAATATTGAGCTGATGGGGTGCAATATTGAGCTGATGGGGGGCAATGTGAGGGCAATATGGAGCTCATGGGGGCAATGTGGAGATGATGGGGGCATTGTGAGGGCAATATATAGCTGAAGGGGGCAATGTGAAAATGAGGGGGCAATATGGAGCTGATGGGGGCATTGTGAGGGCAATGTGGAGATGATGGGGGGCAATGTGAAGGAAATATGGTATATGGAGATGATGGGGGCAGTATGGAGCTGATGGGGGCAATGTGAGGGCAATATGGTATATGGAGATGATGGGGGCAATGTGAGGGCAATATGGAGATGATGGTGGCAAGTTGGAGCTAATGGGGGGCATTATGGAGATGATGGGGGGCAATGTGGAGATTAGAAGCATTGTGGAGGTGTCCAGTGCAGATGGCCCACGGGAGGGGGCGCTTCAGATTTCGTGCCTACAGGCTCCTGAGATGTAAATCCGGCCCTGTCTATATCCCCACATTAATTCTATCTACCTGTCTCTCTGCTTCACTCTTCCTCTAAAATTCTGAAAAAGTTGTCTTCTTTCACATGCGCTCCTTTATAAATTTCAGTACCCTTCCAGACCCTCTGCAGTTATACTTTCACACTGCTCACTTAACTGAAACAGCACATACCACAGTTACTAATGACCTTCATATTGCTAAATCCCATGGTTTCTACTGTCTCCGTGTTCTTGATCTTCATGCCGCCTTTGATATTGTAGACCACCCACTTCATCACATATATTATCCATTTGTAACTCCTGTTTTCCTACACTGATCTGTGTGTTAGGGGATGCACTTCAAATTTAAAACATATGAAAGCTATTGTTTTTATTAAATAAGTATTGAATATGAAACACTTTTTGAATTACTTTAGGTTACTAAATGAATTAGCATTCTAGCAGAGGAAAGATAAAGAAAATGAATGAGCTGAGCACCGGCTATGCATCTATGCATACTTGTTCCGCTGAAACCCATATGTGGTTCCATATGATTATGCTGGTTTGTTTACAGATGAGTGCTAACCAGCAGTATTTTTTGTTTCTATTTGTTGTTGTACCTCAAGGCTTTGTTCTGAGGCCTCTCCTCTTTTCAAACATACTCCATTGACAGAAATGTCATCAAAATGCAGATGACAAAAAACAACTCTAGCGCTACACCAGAGCTCACACTTTCAGTACAATTAAAAATATTTAACACTCTCATGGAAATCTCATCATCGATGGTCGAAAGGAGCTCAAACTTAAAGGAGCAGTAAACTATTTTTATGAAAAAATATATTCTAATGCTTTTCCCCTTGAGTAAAATAAGGGTATTCCCACTGCTGAAAGATGCATATTTCCAGATTTATTACAGTTTAAACCTGTGTTTTTTACATTAGCTGTGCCCTCTAGTGGTCAAAATCCAATTATTTATTCTGTTACATTCTAATGGAGAGGAAAGTCAGTGACTTACATAGAATGTGATAGAAACTGCTGAGTCACTTCCTGTCAGTAAATTTACTTCCTGATTATTTGACCTGTTATATCATTTGAATAAAACAACTGACAGTGGTAGGAGTTCCCTTGTTTTACTCAGCAGGAAAAGCTCTATAACATTTAGGTTTTCATAAAAAAAGTTTACTGCTCCTTTAATATATAAAAAAGATGAAGCCATTTACCATTATTGGAAACACCAGCAAACTTTATTCGATGCCAGATATTATCTGTCCTTTCAAGACCGCTGTTTAGGTGTAATAATTGAATCCTCGCTTTCAGTTTCTTAACACATTCAAAGTACAGCTACTGCTACCTTTACCTTAAATTCTAACTGATTTAAATGGGTCTTTTAACTCTTAAATGCCAGAGAGGTATCCCAAGCATTGTTTCGGAATGTACCGGAGACCTCTCCAGTGTTTAAGGGATTAAACAACCTATTTAAACGGATAGTAATGTTTAATTATTCAAGTAAAATCGAGTCTTCTCTATTCTTTTTTATAACGATGTGTAGCAAGAAAATGTTATGAAACGCTGCAGTTTTTAATTTACAGTCTAATAAAGTTTCCGTCTCCCGCCCCTTCCACTTACCTCAGCAGCCTCAGCAAGCCAGCCTGGACAGAATGCGACGAGTGACAATCTTCTTCCAGCATAAGGAAAAACCTGCCCTCCTTCATCAATGGGGCAGGCTTTCCCTTATACTAAAAGCAGAAAGATTCCAAATCTGAGGGAAGGCTGCGGAAGTAAGTGGAAGGGGCGGGAGGGGGAAACTTTATTAGACTATAAATGAAAAACGGCAGAGTTTAATAATGTTTTCTTGCTACACATCGTTATAAAAAAGAATAGAGAAGACTCGACTTTAACACACAGCATGCTAGAAAAGTCTCCATCACATTGCTTTGCATGCTAAGAGTTAAACACTACCTTTAATCCATTTATAACAATGGGCATTTTTTTATTTTTTCAAAGATACAGTTGCCCCAGAATTTCTCCTCTTTTTCTCTGTGCATAAGGAACTCTGCATTCTTTTCTGGTGAAGCACTTTTTCTTAGGAACTCCCAACACATCAATATACATGAAGTACCCAGCACTGTTCCTTTAAACCCTTCTAAAAACAGCACTTGTTCAGAAGTGCATTCTCATAAGCATCTGATTCACTGGCACTGTACTGTGGCCTGTCTGGTTCTTAGTAAATGTGCATTTAAATTGGCATCTACCATTTGATTTCCTACATAGTTAATTAGGCTGTAATTTAAGGCAGGGTCCTATTTGTATTCTTGCTGTATTCAACACTTTTAGGGTATAGCATTGATCTGGCACTCAACTTATATCAACCTGAGGTAGCCGCTGGCCATATAAGAATGAAGAATGAAGGGGATATCGGTTCAACAACAGCTGGAGGGCTGCAGGTTGCCTGCTACTGGTCTGTACTCAGGGATCTGTTATGAATCTGGCATGCAGAATTACACAAAACAAATTCTAGATATTGTAATTCTTATTTTTAGTTTTTGGGAGCACCTTTCTGGAAATCCTGGGTGTGCCCCTCAGTTGCTTTGTAGAAACCAAGGGCCAAGTGACAGCACCATCAGTATAATACTGTAAAGTTTCAGTCAGTATGAGCCTCTGTACAGAATTTCTAGTAAAACTTAATGTATATGCTGCACCCTATAAAACATTCTTTAAATAATTCTTACTAGAAGTGGAATCCTCTTCTGTAGAAAACAGAGTTTGCAGGAATTTATGACTTGCAACACCATTTGTTCTAAGAAAAAGAGTTACTTAGCAACAGCAAGTGGGAGATCGCTGACCTGTATACAGGAACGTACTGGTGTAGACAAAATTGATGATGTCACACAGGGGGGTGAGGTGGGAGATGAGAAACAGCCCAACATAGGCCTGGATTCCATGGCAGTTGATCAATTTATCAATGGTTTTATTTACACATTTCTTCATAGACTTCAATGGGAATCTGTTAGATAAGATAGTGAAAATACTTGTCAACTTTAATGAAATCACGACCATAGTTAGGTCAGATGTATACATTAAAAATAAGTATATTTTTATAACAATGGATCAGATTATACATGAAATTTAGTGGAAAGTAGCCTGTGCTAAGTGTCTGTTTTAAACTGTTCCTTCTCCAGAGGGTCCCTCACTGTTTCAGTCCCAGTTCCTTTAAAATACTACTGAGACTATTTCAAAACTAATTTCATCATTCTGAAAAATGCCTTCCTCCCACCTTAAAAAATATTTTTCTGTTAATAAGGAGAATAGTGTGGGTTGGGAGTACAGAGGAGTCACAAGACTTACAAATGTGCTTAAGTTTGGACAACTGCCCCACGAAAACCTCAAACACTTATATAGATGCATGAGAACATCTGTGATTGGACAATACCCTGTGCAAAGGCCAGAGACTAACATGGACTGTGCAGGTGCATATATGATTGGTCTATGGTCTGATTAGCCATACCACATACTGATTCTAATTCATTCAGATCTGTCTTGTTTCTCTTCCAACCACTCTTCCATACTCCCCAATCCCCACCTCTACCCCAACCTCTCTCCCTCCTTTACAGCCTCTCATTCCCCTTCCTCCAAATCACTTTCCAGTCTCTTTCCATGTATTAAACATAGCAATAACAGAGTATAAAAAGGGTGCTCCTGCTGCTGGAATACTTTTCATTCCAAAGTTACCACAACCCCAATTATTATGAATTTAACTGCAAATGTATAATCTGGCCACCAGGTGGGGCTGTTATTAAAACTTACTATGGACAGGGCTAGTCAATGGCTAATGTAAGTTATAATGCTTTTTCCAAGAGACATATAACAAAAAAAAATTAACTGCCCTGTTAGAAATGTTTCCGTATTACATACTTTATGTCTACTGCTAGTCATATAACCACACAGATGATGTTTAACCCTTTGAGGGCCAGTGGGGTATGCACCAGTACCCCTCTGGCACTCAAAGGGTTAAAAGAAGAATGGAGTAATTCTGGGTCAAAGCAATTGACCCAGAAAGGACAGATAAAATGTCTACTGATTTAACTATGGCTTTTAACCTTTTGAATGCATAACATTCAAGGGGTTCAAGTTGTAGGAGTTAATATTTATCCTCTGTGGACCCGAAATGACTCCAGTTCTCTCTTGAACACAAGGTCAATAGTGACACTCCAGCCTTGTTCCCCTCCAGCCATTACTTCAGTTAATTCTGTGGAACCTATTGTGTTTCTTCAATGAACACTGGGGTTCCACAGAACCAGTGTGAGGCTCACTGGACTACACACTGTTTGCAAGGAAATAATACCCTTTCATGGATGAAGGGAGCATTTTCTATTTAATCCTTATAATTCTGTGCAACTTCTATTTTTACTCCTCTCTTGCCCTTACTGGGGCTTTAAGAAATCGGACACCTTTGCAAGTCATGTGGAACCAGTAAAATAGAACTTGCTGTGTTCCAATCATAAATAACGAATATGAAGCTGTCATATGGAACTTAAAATTACTTTTCAAATGTATCAGTCTCACTCTCATTAACCCTTTGCATGCCTGGGGGTTTATGCACTAAAGGTGTGAAGAAGAGGTGATAAAGTGGAGATGACTTCTCCAGTGATATAATTTTTCCAGTTCCTATGTTACTGCATTGATCCAATGCACTAAGATTTCTCCAGCTTTGGAAACCTGAGTGCATAGGCTCTATAGAATAACATAGGAATTGGAGAAGTGATATCACTGGAGAAGTCATCTCCACTTTAGAACATCTTTATCACTCCTTAGTGCATAACCCCCTTGATCTGATGGAATGACTCCTACACTTAATTAGAGGCTCCCATTGGTGGCAACGAACGCACAGCAGAACCCCCAGTCAAGTGCAGAAGTCTTTCCATAACACTTGGGATAGACGTAATTCTATTCTAAAGATTATGTAAGACTAAACTTTTAAGGTCTGACAAAGGGTGCACTCTATGGGCCAAATGATGCTTATCAGCTTCCAAAATGTATGTATCTGTAATTTTAAGAGTTTGCCCACCTGTCTGGCATTCAAAAGGTTAAACATTGAAAATGCCATTGTTTTGGTTTAGTCATACGTGGGAGTACAACAACATTTACCTACCACACTTTGCCATTCTTATGAAACTATGCAGGTAGACATAAGATTTATTTCTGTATAAAATACCAAAATGGGAAAAGCTAGCCCCCTACTCTATTTCTGTAGGGTTGGAATGAGGTAAGCTTGCCTGCTTGTGTATGTGAGGTTAGATGCAGTTAAGAGGATTCTGGGTAAGGAATGAAGGTACACTGGTACCTATCATACCAGATGTTGACTATAAAACATATTTTTATGCAAACATTTCTCAACAGCTAATAAATCAGAGAAACACACTTTGTTAAAAGCAAGAGAGAGAACCCTGGAGGAAACACAGACTGAAAAAACATATATGTATATTTTATTGAACGTATGCCCGAGGAGGGTTGAATTCTGTTGAAACTTGTCTTGCAAAATGTGTGTACTGCGGCATTGTAATTTAATGCAGAGAACATGCCAACTTTCCAGGCTAGATACAAAGAGTGAAGCGAGTGGGTGAAAATCTCAATAAAGAAAGTGGGTCATGTGCACTATACAAATGTGGAGCAATTATGGGGCAAACCTATAGCGCTATAGTGGACAAATAAAAATCCCCATAGATTTGAATAGGACTTTTAAAAGCCCCATTCAAATTAATGGTGCTGTTGGTTTACCTCAGAATTGCATCTTTTTATGCATATGGCCAAATATGTTTTTTATTGATTAGAATCTGTATTGTTGATCAAATAGTTTTCTCAACTCTTTTGCAGTAAGGGCAACACATTGTAAAGAATGGAAATGGTTAATCCTTTGAGTATACTGGATACACCCTGGCACTCAAAGAGTTAAACACATTTCTGTACAGTCAGTAATTCTCAGGGTAGGATGCACCTTTAAATGTTCCTGTGTGTTGCAGACAAATCAACATAGTGGGCCAGATTCAAACCATTTGCATCATAGATGAAAAATCACATTTCCAATTGATATTAAATTGAAGAATTTTTATTTGTTCCCTATAGTGCAGCTGCTTTGCACCAGAACGGCTCTGATTTTTGCTCAGATTTTCTAGGTGCATGTTCAAAACTCTTTGAATGCCAGAAGGGATGCGCAATGCTCTGCCACTCAAAGGGGTTAAGACTTCTGGTTAAAGTTTTAAAGGGATAGTAATACTTTGTTTTAACTTTATTTTATTTTGTAGGCATTAAAAAAACACAAAGAATGATATAAGTCTTATCTCTCAAACCTTTATGGTTTATGAGATATTCACAAGCAAAGTTTCCCCCTCCCGCCCCTTTTACTTAGTGTAAGCCATCTCTTCTCAGATGTGGAATGCAATCTATAGACCAGACAGATAACAGAAGGGGACACTCTTATTCCTATGAAAACAATGAAATCCCTGCCCCTCTTGACAAGCTTTTCAGGTTTTTCCCTTATCTTAATTGAAGATTGTCCCTCTCTGCAATCTACCTGGGCACCTCCCTTCTGCTCTAGCTGAACAGTGTGACATCAGTAAAAGGGACTGGAGGGGGACACTTTGTCATTGAATTACTCTTGAACTACAACTCTGACAGAATTAAAATAACACTCTCCAAGTCCAAATACTATGATGATTAATTAGAGCTGCTTTTATTATGAAACATTACTATCCCTTTAAGGAGAAAATGGCAGTCCATGGGAGTATGGCCCATCCAGTTGCTAATTAACCCTTTGAGTGCCAGAGGGGGATGCAGTGGTACCCAACTTAATGATAAATACTGCGAAGGGCTAGTAACTCCTTTTCCTTTAAACCCTTTAAGAACCACAGGGGACACAGAACATAACAAAATAATGTATTGCGCCCCGTTCTGGTTCTTAAAGAGTTAAGCCTGGATCGGGTAGGTGTCAACAGAATGACTCAAGACCTTTGTATCAAAATCCTTGCTCCTTGATCCACTACACAAAACCCTCTTCCAACACACATACGGACATGGTTAATTCCTCCTATAGAGCAGATCTGACAAGTTGGCTGGGGCTGAGTTCTGTGACTTGCTGATCAACCAGAGAAGCTGAATCGGGGGTCAGTATAGCGACCTAAGTGGTTGTCTGGCTGATCACATGATGAGCCTGAGCTGACACTTAAGTCTTAAAGTTCAGGTTCCAAGGGATGCACATGAAGTCCTCCTTGACAAATATGACAGTTGCTGCCTTTGGCCTGAGGTTTAAGCCACAGACGTCACTTGTTTAGCCTGGCCCACCGACCAGCCAAGAGGTCAGGTATCTGACCTCTAAAACAGCTGACAGAAGCCATTTTGGGGCTGCTCAGCCCCAGGTTATTTACTATGTCTGTTCCCATAGCAGCAGCCTTTCATAAAATATGATAATTACCATTTAACCCCTTGGAAATGCATTGGAAACCTTTCTAACATTTATAGGGTTGAAAATTAAAAACAATCAGACTTAGCATAATTATGATTGCTCCCAGCAGTGCAGTTGGTTACTATATTATCATGAACACAAAAAAGAGCAAATCAAACCATGAAAAAAGGCATTATTGCACAGAAATCGTAAATGCGGAGATGTATCGAGGAATCTAAAGAGGTGTAATTCTGGAACAAACCAACTTCTCCTTCAGGGGGGGATATAGCATTCCTCCTCTTGCATACACTGCTCCCTCGCTGTGCACGGCATTCTGCTACTGCAGATTGATGGGATATGACGTTATCACATCATATTCTTTTATATATATATATATATATATGTGTGTGTGTGTGTATATATGTGATTTGAACACCAATAGGGCCGTGATGGAGTTGGTGATAAAGGTCTGTGCTGAAGAAGGCACAGACCGCTTCTTTCAAATGCCTTTGGACTACTATGGATGAGATCCCCTCTAGTAAAGCTAGGCAAGTAGGATGGGGCAACAGAGTGTTGGGGAGAGAGAAAGAGAGGGAAACAGTCTAGGAGGAGAGAGCTGCAAACAGACTGGGGGGACAGAAAGAGGCGGGAACAGGCTAGGGGGTAGAAAGCGGGAAGAACAGTGGTGAGAAGAAAAAGAGAGGTAGACAGACTGGGGAATGAAAAAGAGGGGGGAACAGAGTGGTTGGGTTGGGAAAGAGGGAGAAACAGAGTGGTGGGGGAGAAAAAGAGGGAAACTGTTTGGGCAGGGAAGGGGGGAGAGGGAGAGACTGCAGGAGAGGCATATGTGACAATGTGATAGTGGACAATTGAAGAAGGCATGGTGTCAGTGTATATGTGGCTCTGTGACTACTGTTGGACAGTGGAACAAGGCCTGGGAGGCAGACAGAATACTTACTTCTGTGATTACCAGTGGAATAAGTCTGTAATGTCAGACAGTGTATCAAATATGTAAAAATGATGATGTTTATTCAAACAGTGTTAAAAACATCAGAGAAAATCACAAATACTCTAATCACTCACAACCTCAGCGAGACAGAGACTCTTGTCATCATGATTAAGCGTAGTTCACACAAAACACGTTGATGAGCTTAGGAGCGAGTCTTTGTTTCTCTGAGGTCATGAGTGATTGGAGTATTTGTGATTTTCTATGATGTTTTTTTACACTGTCTGAATAAACTTCATCATTTTTACATATTAGATTGATGTCTCTTCATTCTGCTGCCTATTCCTCAAATGACATTGTGTATATTGGACCTGGGAGAGTCCTTCTTGGCTAAGCACAAAAGTTTTGCCCATCTATGTTATGACACACACTCCTGGACTTTATACAATAAAGCTGCTAAATTTGTTTTGTTTCAAGTATTGTCAGACAGTGTACTGATGGAAGAGGGTGATTGGAGAAGGGAGAGGGGATAGAAATTGTGGAGAAAAAGGGTCTGGAGGAGAAGAGGAGAAAGAAGTGGTTTGGGGAGAGAGAGTGTACGTGTAGTGGTTTGGGGAGAAACCCCATCTCCAGAAGGATATAGATACTCTAAAGAGAATTCAGAGAAGAGCTACTAAAATGGTGACAGGTTTACAGTAAAAGACATATCAGGATAGACTAAAGGATCTGAACATGTAGAGATTAGAGGAGAGAAGACAGAGAGGGGATATGATAGAAACATTGAAATACATGAAGGGATCCAACAAAGTGCAGGAGGGAAGTACGTTTCAAAGGAGTAAAAATGTTAGGACAAGAGGCCATAGTCTAAAACTAGAGGGACACAGGTTTAGAGGTAATATAAGAAAGATTTACTTCACTGAGAGGGTAGTAGATACGTGGAATAGACTACCAACAGAAGCGGTAGAAGTTAATATAGTGACAGAATTTAAACATTCATGGGATAGGCATAAGGCTGTCCTTGACATAAGAAAAGACCAAGGACAAAAAAAGGTTTGAGGTTTTTACTGTAGGAAAATGGGCAGACTAGATGGGCCGAATGGTTCTTATCTGCCATCAAATTCTATGTTTCTATGCTGCAATTCTTGAGTAAACCAAGTGTACAAATAAATTCCTTGGATGCTAGAGAAAATGCATTGGATTTCAGACTTCTGTAGCATTCAAGGGGTTAAGAGCATAAAGTGAAAATATTATAAAATATATTTAAAATATTATTTTATCTGTCTCCTATGTTGCAGTTTGTTTGGCCCAGAATTGCAATTTTCCTTAGTTCATCAGTTTCCATGTATCATTGTCCTGCTTTGAAGGTCAACTGACCTGGAAACAGTGATTAAGGGAATTTACAGTCATAGACAAAAGAGTACATATAGGTGAAGATGAAAAACCATATAGGCAGTTTGCCTTTACCCATACATAGTAACCCCTTAACGACGTTCCGCGCACGCACCTTGCAGTCCGTTAAGGACCACGGAGCATTTTTTTTTTTTTTGCGGCTGCATTCCGGACTCCCCGAACGGCGTGCAGCCGTGACTCCCCGAACGGCGTGCAGCCATGAGGGGAGCCCGGAATTCCATGACGGTCCAGTTCCGTCATGGGTCGTTAAGGGTATAACAACCCATGACGGAACAGGACCGTCATGGGTCCTTAAGGTGTTAATCACTCGCAAGACAAACAAAGTATTACTGTCCTTAAACTTTTTATTATGCATATGGTCATTGATTAGTATACCTGACTTTTTATCTATCGTCATGTAGTTCCCTTGCTGCCACTTAGTAAATGTTCATTTGATGCTTTGTGCAATACATTCCTATTGGCTGCTGACACTGTACATTTTAGAAACATTGGTAGCAAGAAGGAATCTCAGAAAATCTCAATTTATTTTGGTGATATAGATTATTGGTTGTGTTTCTTTTGAGGCTGATGTACTACAGCAGCTGTGGGTCAAGCGAACTGTACCATAAGGAATACATAGAGGTACTGGCATGGATCTAAATGAGGCTTTTAAAGGGATAGTAATATTTCATAATAAATGCAGCTCTAATTAACCCTTTGAGTGCCAGAGGGGTACGCATCGCATTGCAGAGCAATGCATTGTGTACCCCTCTGGCACTCAAAGGGTTAATCATCATAGTATTTGGACTTTGGAGAGTGTTATTTCAATTCTGTCAGAGTTGTAGTTCAAAAGTAATTCAATGACAAAGTATCCCCCTCCCGTCTCTTTTACTGATGGAACACTGTTCAGCCAGATCAGAAGGAAGGTGCCCAGGTAGACTGCAGAGAGGGACAATCTTCAATTAAGATAAGGGAAAAACCTGAAAAACTTGTCAAGGGGGGGCAGGGCTTTCATTTTTCTCATAGGAAGAAGATTGTCCCCTGCTGTTATCTGTCTGGTCTTACAACCTGATCCACATCTGAGAAGAGATGGCTTACACTAGGTAAAAGGGGCGGGAGGGAAACTTTGCTTGTGAATATCTCTCAAACCATAAAGGTTTGAGAGATAAGACTTATATCATTCTTCATGTTTTTTTAATGCCTACAAAATAAAATAAAGATAAAAGAAGTATTTCTATCCCTTTAAAGGCATAGTATCATATAACCCTTTGAGTGCCAGAGGGGTATGCAATGCATTGTGTATCACTCTGGCACTCAAAGGGTTAATGTGTGTGTGTGTGTGTGTGTGTGTGTGTGTGTAAACCCTATATATATATATATATATATATATATATATATATATATATATATATATATGTATTGTAGGGTGTATCCTCCTAAGTAAAACAAGGGTACTCCCACTGCAGAAAGATCTTTTACTCAAATGTTATTACAGCTCAAACTTGAATTTTTTAGATGCAGTATCTCAATGGCCTGAAATGTTATAGTGGTGCAGTTGCTACAACATCCTATGTACGGCTCTGGTCAGTTGACCCTAAATCTCCAGAGGATGGTGTAGCAACAGCACCACTGTAATATTTCAGGCCATTGAGATATTGCACCTACAAATGTCAAGTTTGAGCTGCAATAACTTTTGAATAAGACACCTCTCAACAGTGGGAGTACCCTTGTTTTACTCAGAAGGATAAATCCTAAAATATTTTTTTTTCATTTTGTTACTATCCCTTTAACGCCTTGATTGTCACAGAGTTGTCTCTATCATAGAAGGGGTTAAATGCCCAATTTAATTAATAGAGTTTGAGGGATTTAGGTTTAGGTTTGTCCCCTATGGTGCTACGTTAGTATAGCTACAGCTCTTGAGAATAACTAAAATGATGTCTTCATTCAGAATCTCTTGATGGCTCATCCTCAGTTCCTTTCTCTGTTTCAGTGGTTCTCTAAGGCTGAGGTACTAAGGCAATGGATCTCATTGCAAGCCTGATGTACTAAGGCAATGGTTTTCGTACCAAGGCTGATGTACTAAGGCAGTGGTTTTCATACTGACTGTACCTCTTGGGCTAATGCACTAAAGGCAGTGTACCCCTCTGGCAGTCAAGGGTTAAGAGGCCGGTCCTGCTCTGCGTCCTGCCGCCGACGCAGTCATGCACTATAGCGACTGCCCAAAAGCACAGAATGCTCCCTGCACAGAATTCCCAGCAATCTTTGCTTCCAACATTCTGTGCTCCCAGCATTCTCGCTCCCAACAACATTCTGTGCTCCCAGCATTCTCGCTCCCAACAACATTCTGTGCTCCCAGCATTATTCTGTGCTCCCAGCATTCTGTGCGTTCAGGCAGTCTCTACTGCGCATAACAGCTTCTGACAAACATCCTAGCTAATTATTATATAGGATATGTTAGGGGTGCCCCAAAAATCCCAGGTTTCATATTATGGGTACTTTAAACAAAGACATATTAGGAACCACTCTACTAAGGAGAACTGTACCCCTAACATAATTGTCCCCGAAATTCACTCTGTATAAAATGGAGCTTTTAACCTCTTAAATGCTACAGAGGCCTCTAATACATTAGTTCAAACTACGCTGGTGATCTCGCTAGCATTCATTTGGGGAATAGCCCATTAAATCTGCAGTTAGTTTGCCCCAGTTTCTCGCAGTACATTAGCCTGTTTGGTTCTGCTTAGTGTTAGGGAGATGGATCTACTGCCAGGTGATTCAAGTCTTTGGCAGTTATTTATTTTACTTTTAATGACAAGTCAGTCCACCCACTTGCCGGGAGCTCTCTGTTTACTCTCAATTTTAAATAGTACTCCCATCCTCTACTGAACCGGTAGGAGGGAGATTCCCACTGCAGGTGGATAGTAATGGAGGTTCTTAATGCACTGGGACCGTCCACAAACTGCACACTCCCTACAAACAAAGTTAGTGGAAAGGAAAGGGGAGAGGGTTATTTTTTAACCCTTTGCGTGCCAGAGGGGTATGCAAAGCAATGCATTGCATACCCCTCTGGCACTCAAAGGGTTAAGGACCAGTGGCCCATGCAACATATATCCAGTGCATTGCATTTACATTATATACTGGAGGGTTTATCCTGCTGAATAAAACAAGACTACTTCGTCTGCGAAGATGTTTTATTCAGAAGTTACTGCAGAGCAAAGTTGGATTTTTTGGGGAGCACTACTGCAGTTTTCATAAATGTTACCTGTTTCCCAAACTGGATTTTTCTCCAGGTCCTCCAAATTGATACTCAAGATTAATCATTGGCATTAAACTCAATTTTAGAGGAAATATGCCCTAGAAATAGGTGGCTCTTAATTTAATGCATTGACATATCTATATATGTCTGCATTACATCTGCTGTTTCCTGTATACAGTGAACTGTATTTTTTTTTTCTTTTCAAAAAAGCTTTATTGAGTTCAAAGGAAGTACATACATGCAAATAATAATGAAAAACTCAGTACAGCATATCCATGTACAAATTTGAATAGTACATCCAAAGGTGAGATATAGTACAATCATCAAAAAAAAAAACCAGAGGAATAATGACAAGAACAAACATAAAGGGTTTCCCATATATATATATAGAGCCTTCATGTAAGAAGGAAAATAAAGGGATGTAAGGGGAACCCCAAAGTTGAGTGTAACAAATGAGGATGAACGGGTTGCACATTATACATGAGCAACCCATAAATAACAGAGACATAGTATCTCAGAAATCCAATAGAGGAGAATACAGAAGAGAAGAGTAGGAGGGAAGGGAAAAGGAAAAAAAAAAAAAAAAAAAGGGGGGGGGGAAAGGGGGGGGAGGGAAGGGTCCCAATAGCTCTTCTGCCCAAAATATATAATTATCCAGTGATGTTCACTAACAGAGACCATTGTAGAAAAAAAACATATTCCACCTATATAGGTGACCAGAACACATAAATGTGCGTGGGCTAATAAGAATTCAAATAACAATAGAAGGCCTATACCGGGTCCAAGCAGTCCACTCGGGGGGGTTCCATCCCCTCTCCTCTGGAAACTCGCCACATCACATGCATATGGTATGCATGGTCCACTCGCTGTCGCCACTCGGCCACTGAGGGAACAAGTATTACAGTGAACTGTATTGAAGCCTGCATTTAGGTTAATGTTTCTCAATGTTAGTCCACAAGGCACACCAGCAGTGAAGGGTTTCAAGATATCCCAGCTTGTTAACAGGTGGGTGATCAGTGGCACAGTGGTTGTAATTCCTCCACCTGTTCTTTATCAGGGATATCATTAACCCATTAACACCTTAAGGACCCATGACGGACCTGGACCGTCATGGGTTGCAAACCTCCGTGCACGCTGCTATCATGAATTCCAGGCTGAGACTGAACACTCCGAGACTGGGGCGTTCAGTCTCAGCCCTTCTTGCCTTTGCTGGTTCATGCGATCGCCGTACCAGCGATCACATGTACCGGCATTCTGACAAACAGAGTCAGCATGCAAAGCATGCTGACTCTGAGTGTCTCGTCTACCTCTGTCTCCCTTGCTATCAAAGTAAGGGAGACAGAAGTAGACGGGAGACACCTAGTGGCAAAATAAAATACAGCAGCTAGGGGTATTAACCCCTTCACTGCTGGTGCATGAGGCTGGCTAAATGCAGGTCAAATTTTGACCTGCAATTATTTACTTATTTAAAAAAAACAAAAAAAAAAACACAACACACTTTTTTTTTTTTACAAAAAAAAATGTTTATTTAAAAAAAAAAAAACATAATTAAACAATATTGCAAGTGTGATTCTTGTGGAGCCATGTAATACACTTATATACACCACCAAATGTCAGGGATAAAAAAGTGTCAAAATAGGGTAGGAAAAAGGGACATGGGGATTTTCACCCAGGGGGGACAGTGGCCACTTTAAACTGCGCATTTTGTAGGTATGACTGACCAGTCATACTTTTAATGCAGTCTCCATAAAAATGTAACCCTTTGTGACCAATTGATCCCAAGAGAAAATCAAAAATGGTGTTTTTTTTACTTTTTTTTCAGTTTTCATAAAGTAAATGGTGGGTTATCCATATATGTGGGGTATCAGAAGAGAGCCCTATTTGTGCTTAAAAAAACAGTATATAATTTATGGGGGTGGGATAAAAGCCTAAGAGGGAAAACACTGTTGAACAAAGACATAGTCAAAAAGGTCAGAATTGCTCCGGTCCTTAAGGGAAAACAACCTCAGATTTTCCCGGTCCTTAAGGGGTTAAGGATCAAGGTTTTTTGTTTTTCTTCCACACAGAAGGACCAGAGCCATTTCATTGGCTGCCCCAGCACATATAAGAGATCACATGTGCAGGCCTCCTGGGGAAAGGTTAAAACTGACTGCGCTGTCTTGGAGCAGTGATCATTTGACCCACGATGTGCCAGGATTGTCACTGGTCCTTAAAGGACCAAAATCTTTGAAGGTCCTGGCAATTCACTGGACATTAAAGGGTTAAACCTGACAAGTTGTGCTTCGATGAATGGAGCTGAGAATCACTGCTCTAGGTCACACCCTCTACACAGAATACAATACGCATAAATGGATTGTAAGGGGCACAAGATGTTAGCACATTGTAAAGTTCAGCAGATATATAGCTTAGAGAATATTATTTCTGGGAAAGAAGAAAGTGAAAGTGCTTAATTTGTATATAATGCATCACTGAAACCATTCATTAGCATATGAAACATCAATGAACATGCTTCATTAGCATATGAAATGTCAGTGTTAGGCTTAATTAGTATATGAAATGTCACTGGTACATAATTATCATACTGTATAAAGTATAAATATCTCCCTAACTGTACAATTGCTGGTCTTTTGGCTAATATGACACAGAGAGTTAATAGCCCCTTAAGGACCAGTCATTAGGCGGCGCTGCTGGCACTTAAGGACCAGGGGATATTTTTGGGGGGATCGGAATCAGAGGTCCCCGAACAGCGTGCAGTCGCTTGGGGACACCTGAATTCCATGACGTATATGTACGTCATGGGTCGTTAACGCACGTGTTAATGATGTTTTCAAATATGCAAACTAGAATCATGTGACAGGTCCACTTTAACCCCCTTGATGGTCCAGGCATGTCTTGGGTAGCTTTGTGTTAAGGATGTGTGTTCGCCCGTTCTTAAGGGGTTAAGCAAATAGAAGTAATCTACAAGAGAGAAAAAACAACTAAAACTACTGTTGTATATTGTGACTGGTGCCTGAAGCACATCTACCTAGGTAAGTTTCCCTGTTAAACTAGGGTTGCCCGTACATCCATCTAAAAGAAGACACATATGGAAAATACCTTCTGCATTCATACATGGGAACCATTGCAACCTAATGATTAACCCTTTGAGTGCCAGAGGGGTATGCAATTCCATAACCCCCTGGCACTCAAAGGGTTAACCATTAGAGCCCTGTAGCAGGCATTTTTCCATATGTGTCATCTTTTAAACGGATGATCTGACAACCCTATGCTAACTTAAGAGCCACTTTTTGACCGTGTTTAATTCCCCTTTAAATGTGGATATGCTAATGTGACAAGATACCCCTTTGAAATAGGTGAACCAGACCTCAGCTTTCAATTGGGACTCGTGTGAAAAACTATACTGCAGGGCTGTTTTGACTTCAGAGCAGCCCCAAGAAATGCCTATTTTTTGTGTCCCCAGTTAAAGGTGAGGTCTGGTCAGCTTAACCCTTTGAGCGCCAGAGGGGTAAACAACGCATTGCACACCCCCTCTGGCACTCAAAGGGTTAAATGCAGATAAGTTATGAAAATGTTATTCTGCAAGACAGCACAGGAATAATTCCAACCCGGTAATGAGCATTTTTCATAAGTATCCTGCATTTAAAAGGATATCTGGTGACTTTAGTATAGACTACTGTGATGTTTTGATCAGCTTTTTAAATAAACAGACTTTTACTCTTTAAGTAGCCTCTCCTTTGTTTATTACTTCAATTAGATTGGCTAATACTGTGGGATCATGCCAGGTTAAAGTCTACACTTATTTTTCTTGCAATCTATTTGTGTTGCAGTGTGCTGCCAGCCACTTACTCCCTGTCTCACTTACAGACATTATAGTATCCAGCTGATCTTAGGTTAATTTGCAAGCAATTACCTCAGCTGGAGCCCAGCTCAGTACAAGTATACTACATGCCTTTGTTATAATGTTTGTCATGCAGCAGTTAAGGGAAAGGTGTTTATGCACCCAAGGCAAAGTTACAAAATTGCTAACAAAACAGACATGTGTACATGCACTCTTTTTATACAACAACCATGTGGTATCTTTACCTTTTAATTGTACCTCTGTCCATATTTTTAAGCTACGTTTGTAAAAATGTTTATACAGTGAATCATTCTACAGTGCAGAGAGAGCCAGAAATCAACTTAACCCTTTAAAAGGACACTAATGTCCCATAAAAAATTCTTCTACTTTTGTAGATGAGTGGCCAACCATTAAGAACCACGGGGCAGCCAATGGTGACCCCAGAATTCCATGACTTGCCAGGACCGTCACTGGTCCTTAAGTGTCAGACCATGCATGATGGTCCTGACATGTCAAGGGTCCTTAAGGGGTTAAAGTAGAACTTTTACCTTAATTCAAGTTTGCATATTTGAAAACTGCATTAAAAACTGCCAATATGTCATGTCAAGCAAAAGTCCAGCATATTCACACTTATTTCTGGGCAAAGTGAAAGTGAACATTTCCTGTTACTGCACAGAGCTTCATTAGCATATGAAATGTAATTG
The DNA here is from genome assembly GCA_037306005.1 of Rhinophrynus dorsalis. Classification (NCBI taxonomy): domain Eukaryota; kingdom Metazoa; phylum Chordata; class Amphibia; order Anura; family Rhinophrynidae; genus Rhinophrynus; species Rhinophrynus dorsalis. The sequence goes on from CM074722.1 coordinate 114,078,406, forward strand.
AAACTTTCATTAGCATATAAAATGTCATTGAAACCTTCACTAGCATACGAAACATTACTGAAAAGTTATTATTAGCATATAAAATATCACTGAGAAGCTTAATTAGCATATGAAATGTCACTGGTACTGCAACTAACATATATTAGCATAGGGTAACAAGTATTCACATCTCCTTTACTGTATATTTGCTGGTCTTTTGGCCAACATGACAGATAGGCATAGGCGCTGACAAGGCACTGACTTAGGGTGAAAGTTTCACTCATCCTGTTGTTATTACTTGCAGCTCAGGAAGGAGGAAATAGTAATAGGGGTTGCCTGTGTATGAATGCATAGAGATGAATGCAATGCATTGCACACCCTTCTTTTTATAAGGGCTAAAAATTAATAGACTTTTATAATGGGGAAAAATAATCGGTATTGGGGATATGACCACACTTAAAAGTTGCTCCACTTTTAAACCTCTGAGTGCCAGAGGGGTATACAACGAATTGCAAAAGGACTGCATTGTATACCCCCTCTAGCACTCTAAAGGTGTCAACATTGTGTTCTGACAGTATGCCGGGTGTCCAGACAGTTATTCTATTGCAGTGGTTCCTAAATGTTTTCACACCGCACCCACCTTTTAGTTTTCACCAAACCTTGGTGCTTCCCAATTTATTATTGAAATAAATATAACCATTTGCAAATTTATATTCTTATTTTTATATATATAATAAAGAAGCCTATTCATTATACATCCCTTTTTTTGACACAGGCATTTCTGTAAACCAATACAAGGACAAACACCCTACACAATGTTTGCAATTTATTGGCACAAAAATGGAAAACAAGTCTTTCCCACATTTCTCAATATGATTGCTCTTGGACAATATATACACTGTTATGTTGTATAGAAATGTGGATGTTTCTTTCTGTGACAAATCCTCACATCTCTCTGGTAGAGTCTCATGCCCATCCTATGTGCATGCCCCACAGTTTGGGAATCACTGTTCTATTTAATTTTGTGGGAGAAGTGAGACAATGGCCACAGTTTTCCATGGAATGTCATGTAACAGCTAACACCATTCTGTGACAATTTGATTTGTAATAACATTTTAATGAACGCCTGATAGACCAGTGGTCCAGGGAGGAGACCTTCCCTAAAGTCTGTTTTGATCTATGTCTGCGCACCGGCACACGTGACCGATGACGGTCCAAATGGGGGTCTGAGATAGACCTGCTCCGGTATTAGATTGGTCAATTTCAGATCCCAATTGCGCTTACAGTGCTCCCGCAGGACGTCAGGACAGTCACAGGTCCATCAGGATGGTGAGGGACCAGATGCATCAATGGTTGCTAAGGGGTTAAACTACTGCCAGCACTCGGATAATAATTGTTTTATTCAGGAGATAAGATTCTACAATATATGTTTTCTCATAATAAAACTTTATTAATGCTTTAATCACAGATATGCGGTTCATTCATGTTGACGTAATAGCCTTTGCCTAAAAACAACTTTTGGTGATTTTGGAAGAACTTTTAAAATCACCTACATGTTGCATTATCTTTTTTTTTTAAGCTATTTAGATTTATAGATAGACTAATTAAGGCATGCTCAGTGCTGGATTTCCCATTAGGCAGAGTATGCTCCAAATTTTAAGGGAAGCCTCTGTTGTGCTAACCACACCCACACTCAAAACTTTGTGTCTGGTCAGAAACAATCTCAGTGTCCCTGCACCAGTTCTATATTCCTTTACAGGCTATTATTTAACCTTGTAGATTTTAGAGAGCAGATCTAGCAACCAAGGGGTTAAAGCTTCCTTTTGTCCTTGCTCGTTATAGACCAAAGGTATTTTCAGTGCCAAGAAATATTGGATAAGACTGGAGACAGAGTCATGTGATGAGTGGTGGTGTGACCACAGGTGGAGGCCCCTGGGATGCAAATCTGGCCCTGTGCACGCTGTGCAGGAACTGCTTATGTGAACCCCACATTACTTCCTCCACTCCCTGACAATGCTCAGCAAAGCAGTCCTCACTTCCACTAGCACGGAAAGTGTTAAATTAGTGAGTGAGGGAGGTAATGTCGGCATAAGGCAGGAAGTACCTGCATTGCATGGATAACTTAGATTAATATATAAATCTAAATAACTTGAAAACTAGTTTATTAAATAAAAATGGCTGATACAACAGGTGAATGATTTTAAAAGCGCTTTCAAAATCATCAATGTTGTTTTCAAGAGATAGGGTCCCTTTACACCCTGCATACAGTCCTTGAGGATAAGCTTAGGTGCCCCTGACATAGAATTCTGTATAGTGGGGGTCTGAGCAGCTACACTGGCCTCTCACATAATCATTCTCCCTTTAACCCCTTAGTGACACATGACGTGCCAGGATTGTCACGCTGGTCTGGACGTTAACGACCGGTGACAGCCCTGGCAGGAAGAGAGTTGACCTCTTGAAAGCTCGTCTTGAAATATAAACGTCCAAATAAAAAAAGTATGACAAAATACCAAAGTACTCTATATCTTTGTATTACAAAAAAGGACTAATATGGCTACTACAAATGAATTCATTATTGTGAGTAGGGTTCCTGCCACTAGAATTTGCACATTAGTAACTTTGCTAGGGTCCTACCATTTTGAACTATTAAAAGGTTAACCACCTTAGATGCCAATGAGGCCCCCAATGTATTGAGAAACAATGCCTTGAAGTTAATGGGAAACTATCGCATAATTTTCCCTTTAAATCTAAACCTATGAGAGCACATTATGTTATTTAACAATGGATGCCTTTGTAGCTTTTGGGTAAAGGGTGGTACTATGTTGGCCATAGAAAAGCATGAGACTGGTAGAGCAAAAATTATACCCAGATATACCCAGATAGCGTTGATCACCGGAGCCAAGTAGGTCTGCTGGGCACCTCGAGGCACACGTTGCCTGTAGCCTGCATACTGGGTTACCATCCTCCAGTTAGATCTGATGCCTGAAGGCTCCGTGAGGACGGTCGCCAGCCTTCTGGTGGTGGTGAGCCCTGAGAACTTGGTGCGCCCAGATTCTCTGCTCACCCACTATCTGATTCTCCCGCTGGTTCTTCAGATAGCCAGTCTGAAGAGACAACCTCCACAGGTACGATCTAGGGAGTAGAGGTACGGTTCCCCTTTAGCCCTCCCTTTAGCACTACGGCCCTTGGGCCTCTTGAGCCTTAGATTTGGAAGGATCCCAGCCCTCCTAGCTCTGCTACACTGATATAAGGGCATGACTGCAGCCATATACTGCAGGCTGATACCTGCTAGGGCCACTGCTGTACTATCCAGGCTTGCTCATCAAGTAGCATACACCAGTTACAGGCCCAGTTGGGTAGATTTTGTTGTTGCCACAGAGTGTTAGCCTCTCACTCTCTACACACTATACTGTCTAGATTTATTTGTTTTGTAAATAACTTCCCCAACAACTGTTTTTTTTTAGTTTACATGCTCCCACCACACTCCCACTTCACCTCCCTTCATTCTCAGGGACACAGGTAATATATAATGGAGGGTTACTAGAGATGGTGGTAGCTGCCTCGACAGCATCCATTTTGCAGTTCCACTTGTCCACTGCTACTCTCCTTGCAAATTCACACTCGCCATGCGAATATAGAAATGCCATCACAAACCGATAAAGGACTTGGAAGATTTCTTCCCTAGAGTTGATGCTTCTTCATCGGATTCTTTGGCCTGCGACTTCCCAATTTGGAAGTGTGGATCCTTCTGCTTCTCAACCTCTACCTGCCTCTAACGGTCTCTAGCCTCCAGCTTCTAACTCTGCAACCGATATGACTTGGACAAAGGTGGATATTGCTTATTTAAAAGACTGCATGCTTACCATGAAAGACAAGCTAAAAGCAGAGGTTAGGGAGATGGTCCCCAGTTTCAACAGTTGGGGGAAAGAGCTCTCTGAAACGCATATCAACCTCTACTGGGAAAAGCAAGACTAAGGGTGGAGTACTTTGTGATGTCAGAATACCTAGAAGATTTAGATAATAGATCCCGCTGCAATAACATCAGACTCTGAGGCATCCTGAATCCGTTACTGAGCTCAAAGGCTCCCTGAAGTTCCAGCTTCAGAGTTTTGCCTGGACCTAATCCATTAAGCTCTACATCTGAAGCCCCCTCCAACGGAGAGACTGAGATCATACTGAAGATGGCATTCTTCAAAATCAGAAGAATAAGCACCTATGCACGGAGCTCTCTCACCCATCATGGCGGGGGGAGGGTTCTCCGAGTCTCCAAACCCAAGCTCCTTGGAGGGCTGGGAATCCCTTACCTCCACTCCTACTATGTCACTGCTCAACTGGCCCAATTGCTTTGTTGGCATGCCCCTTCCAAATAGCTCCCTTGGGTCTGTATTGAACAAACCTTTCTGCATCCTCCACCACTTGAACATGCACTTTGGAACCCCAGGTCCACAAGACCCCCTGTGGCTTCCCCATCTCCCACTGTCCCCTATTCTTTTCGGCTCTAGGAAAAATTATCTCACTCGCGCTATCTCCTGCTTCACCCACATTCTTGATAATCTGGACTTCCCACATGGCTACAGCTCGCTGAGGTTCTGGCATTGGTCCTCAGCTTACCCTCCTTGAGTGGGGGGGCTGTCTTGTCCGAGATTGTGCTCTCTCCTTCTCTGACCTGGTGTCATGGTAACCAGTACAAATGAAGGTCAGACACAGGTATATTGAAGTAGAACCACCTTTATTAAAGATACACAATAATAGTAATTCCCCAGCCCCAGAACATAAAACGGACAGGCCACAGTCCAATACCCAGACTGACACTGAGCAGAGGCCCGTACTACTCAGAGAGAAGCAGTGAACCAGCCTATGGTTCTATCTCCAAAATATGTGTAGGAAGCCTAATGGAATCGGAGTACTACAGAGCGGAACAGAATGGGGACAGTGGCAAACGGAGCGGAGGACAGCACAATCCACAGTACCACCAGTGCGAGTAGCCCAGTGAGTCTAGGATACACAGAGCGAGTAGACAGCCAGAGCCACAGTTCAGAACCGGTGTGGATAGTCAGACAAACCGGGGTCATACATGGAGCGAGTAGTCAGCCAGAGCCACAGTTCAGAACCAGAGTGGATAGTCAGACAAGCCGGGGTCATACACGGAGCGAGTAGTCAGCCAAAGCCACAGGTCAGAACCGGAGTGGGTAGTCAGACAATCCGAGGTCATACATGGAGCGAGTAGTCAGCCAGAGCCACAAGTCATAACTGGTGTGGATGGTCAGACAGGCTAGGGTCATACACGGATCAAGAACGGAAGCCAAACCAGGGCCACGAGGAGCAAATGTAACGAGTAATCACAGGAACACCATGTAAAGGCAATTGACCTTAGGACCCGGGAAGTTAATATAGGCCTACACGGAGGCGGGAATCAATTAGTCAAATTGAATGTGTGCGTATAAAAAAGTGCCGCGTTCAGAGATAGAAACGCGAGCCTGCACCCGTGACCACCAGACAGAGCAGCAAAATAGCACGAGGGTAACTGGCAGCACAGATGCCAAGGTACACTGTGATACCTGGCAAGTAAATCTACCTGCCACTGAACTCTTCCAATTCCTTCAATTGTCACATTTGCTTCACAGAAGCTTGCCCACCCATCTGCTTCCGGATCTAACATGGTTTGAGAGGCTATGCCGCAGGGGCACTCATCTAGCTGGCCTCCTTTCACAAATCTGTATGGGGCTCTGCTTGTGTGCAGGGGAGACAATATTTTTTAACATTTTGAGTGTGAAAGACTCCAACATTTTTTTATAGCAATGTACTGAAGATTTCTCTGGCATCCAAAGGGTTAAGGGAGAGAGAGAATGTAATCATTTATTACTATGTGCATTATACAAAAATGTGTTTGGTAAAAAAAAGGCTCACAGTTTACACAACCTTTTTAAAACTGTAATGTACATGACACTTTGGCCTCATAAGATACAGACATACTGGGTGTAAACAAGACATGCGTATATTTGTCAACTGAAGCTGCAGAATACTCTTATTGTAATAAAATAATGTTTCTATAAATTCACTGTACTGAATGGAGAGCAGTGAAGGGCTCTTTAGTGTAGAGACCTTGGATATTCCTCAGTTCCTCTCATGCCCTCACATGCGGAATTCAATGATAAAAGGTATGAAATGTTGGTGAGGGATCTACACACTTGACCTCTTTTTTTTTTCTTTAACAATGAATAACCTTATGAAAATGTTCTTTTTATACTCACTACCATCCATTCACATTCACTCAACTCACTAGTGACTGGCGAGGTGAGCGGATGGTAGGGATGCTTCCCCAAGCTGGGTGCCTGATTTAGATTGTTAGCTCCTTGGGGCAGAGACCACTCTCTTATTGTTTCTGTGACTGTGACACATATTTTATCCCCATTTATTTATTTACTAGTTGAACAGCCCGTTACACGGGCCACAGTGCCACTGCCAACCGGTCGCGGGGCAGTCACGAGCAGTGGAGACTGCCCGCGCCGCGGCTGATACAGAGCTGCGGCGCGGGCAGTCTCTACTGCGCATGTTGCGGCGTTACACACGAATTAGCGAATTATTATATAGGATTGTACCATAATGTTTTAAGGAGCTGCGTACACTGGGTGGCAGCATATAAATAAAGATATACATATACAAATACATATGTGTATATGTCCTTGTTTAATGTTATGTTTGCAGTTGTTATACTGCTAAAATATTCTTTCATCTGTGGACTAGTAGGTAAGCTGTTGGTTCCATACACCCTAGGACCAGGGTTCAAATCCTGCTGCCACCAATATTTTTTCATCATTATTACGAGTTACAGTTTTACAGTAAAGAAAAATCTTATAGAATGATTAGCTTCACACGTTAATGTACTGCAATGCAAAAGCTAGAGCAATTGGATGAATTATTTGCAGCTAAAGATGACGGTTTTATCCAATTTTATCCAACTGCTTTTCAGTCAGAAAAATTAGGAATATTGTTGTACTCACTTAAATGAAGCAAAAGCAATGGGAATTGCTGTTAATAGTGTAGTTTTTAACCTTTTCAGTGCCATTGGGGTGTGTACTGCACATGCTGTTTGGGGAGCTGAAGTCTGAGAGGATCCTCTCCGCTCCCCCCACCCAGTGGACAAATGGGGGAGCAGAGAGAATGCAGTCAGACTTCAGGTTTATCGAAGTGCTGGTGATGTGTAAGGGAGGGGAGGGTTTGATAATCCTGCATGTTAAAGATTAAATGTGATCCCCCTACCCTTGCATCCTTAATTCTTAGTGCATATGGAGATGTGCTTGTCACACATTGCCAGACTCACATTCCCATATCATCAGCCCTTAGTGCATCTCACTCCCAAGACTAACAGTGGAATAAGGCTTGGGGGGGGGGGGGGTCAGAGAGTGAGTACAGGGGTCTGTGACTAATAGTGGGTAGTGGTACAAAGCTGGGGGGGCTGATAGTGTATGTGGGGATCTGACTTTCAGTGGGACTGATAGTGTATGAAAGATCTGTAATGGGACCAATCATGGGGGTCAGATAGTGTATGTGAGAGGGCCATTACTACCAGTGGATCAGAGGACTGGAGGGGGGGTATATTTTGTGCGAGTTCCAAATGGGTGTCGAACAATACATTGGACAACCCTCTGGCACACATATTTTTTTCTTTATATATTGTTAATCCTTTATTTTCATGAGAGATTACCAATTCAATGCACTTGATGCCTCCCCGGCACTCAAAGGGTTACATTCAGACATCTTTGGTGGTGGGGGGGGGCATCAGGATCCTTCCTGATGTCTTCTCCAGTTACTGACCTTTGCTGCTTCCATCCTACCAAAACTACCAGGTAGGAGTGGAAGGGATCAGGAAAAGCCTTTCACATCACCGATAACACAACGAGGAGGCTTACCCTGATACCTCCCACATCTACCCAGAAGTTAGAATAGGATAGAAGGAGGGATGCCATGCTGCTGTCATGCGGCTGGGAGGTAGATAGCTGTGATGATGGTGGTGGTGTGTGTGTGGGCGTGGCATCAGGAAGACTCCTGATAATACCATCTTATGCAGTGACCACAATTTGTTGGTACAACATAAATGTTTGTCACAGCAGGAACAGCTGTCCAAACCCAAACCACTCTACAATCTATATCCCGGGTCATTTGCTCCTTTTCCATTATTTTTTTGGGGGGTTATGCATCAATATATGGTAAATGGAAGACACACTCTCCCAATTCCTCATGTCATTCTATAGATCTTATGCACTTATACCAGGGTAGCCAACAGTTGGACCTACAGCTGTTAGGAACAACACCTCTCATCATCCCCAAACAGTGAACAGCTGAGGATGATGGGTTTTGTAGTCCCCAACAGCTGTAGTTTCAGTTGACTACAAATGCACTAAGTCCTCTACAGCTTGAAAAATAGGCTTAGTATAATAAGATTATAATTAAGGAATGCCGCTCACTGGAGAATCTCTCATTTTAGTGCATACCCTCCCGTGTTTTAAAAGGGCAATAATCATACTAAAGGTCACATTGTAGCTTTTTGCCGGTTTAACCCATTGTGTTCTAGAGATGCCCGCAGGTCAACAATTTGAGGTGCATAAGAGCTATCTCTAGCATCCAAGGGGTTAAATAACATTTTTAATAAATTGAATGGTAGAAGAATTTATGTGTATAGGAGAGGTATCTAGCATTCCAGGGTTTAAGAACAATCCTGACACACTGTAGAGCAGTAGTGAGAATCATGTGACTTTCCAGCTGTTGTTGGTCTGCAAAGTCCACATCCTTAGCTGGTGGTAGACTGATGGGATTTGTAGTCTAAGAACAGCTGGAGAACAAGTTAATCCACAGCTGATAGAGATGGACAGAAGTAGATATATATTATATATACATTACTACTGTAAAAGTCCGTATAAATGGGCCAAGTATTCGGGCAGTGTCTACTCCACATGACTGCATCGGACAAACATATAATACATCTGGCCTGCGTTCGGGCAGTCTCTAGTGCGCATGACAGCATCGGACAAACATACATCTGGCCTATATATATATATACTAGTGTAAAAGCCTGTGTACATGGGCCAGCATTCTTTGTGTTCGGGCAGTTTCTACTGTGCATGACTGCATCGGATAAACATACATCTGGCCTCTTCTATTATAGGATTACTAGTTGAACAGCCCGTTACACGGGCCACAGTGCCTCTGGCAGCCAGTCGCGGGGCAGTCACGCGCAGTAGAGACTGCCCGCGCCACTGCTGATACAGAGCTGGACGCTCCTTCGGAGCGCCCAGCTCTGTATCAGCCGCGGCGCGGGCAGTCTCTACTGCACATGACTGCCGCACGTGCAGCAGTGTCTACTGCGCATGTCAGGCGTTACACACAATTTAGCGAATTATTATATAGGATATATATATACTAGTTGAACAGCCTGTCACACGGGCCACAGTGCCTCTGGCAGCCGGTCGCAGGGCAGTCACACACAGTGGAGACTGGCCGTGCCTCGGCTGATACAGAGCTGGACGCTCCTTTGGAGCGCCCAGCTCTGTATCAGCCACAGCGCCGGCAGTCTCTACTGCGCATGACTGCCGCACGCGCAGCAGTGTCTACTGCGCATGTCGGGCGTTACACACAACTTAGCGAATTATTATATAGGATATATATATATATATATATATATATATATATATATATATATAAAAGAATGCAGATTTGGGCACTCCTTGCAAAACAAAAAACATTTAACAACTGCCAGGGTGCTACTGGTAAAACTAATACAAGAAAAGAAATGGTGATATACCATGAGACCAGTGCACTCACAGGACTTGAAAAAAAGTGATTTTTA